>JAROYE020000014.1:6854787-8054787 GCA_029619315.2 Dynastes maya
GCATGGAACGTTAGGCAAAACCAAGTCAAGCTCCCTGTTATTACAATTCAAGATTTCGTTAAATTGTTTCAGGTTTAGAGTTGATAAGAAATGATTAAGTGTGGATCTCTTTCGATCAGTACAATTAGAAGAATTAAGATTTGGACAGTTGAAATTAGCACATAGTAATAATAACTTGCTAAGAAGTAAAGGACACAAAGAGTCAAAAAATATTTCATAATCATCGCATGTAATATATGGTGGTATATAAACATTAACAATAAACAGTCATTACATCAAGGTAACATATACATACAAGTAAATCCATACAAGGAACAACATTACTTATGTGATCAACATTATATTGGACAGATAGAAAATTATAAGTGAACTATAACTATATAAAGTGCCGCCGCCACATCAGCACCGTAGGTCAATAACATTTTGACGATGTCCTTACTACCTACATGAACAGCGTAACCCAAGGGACTCCTTTCGTTTGAATCCAGAATGTTTACGTGCGCACCAGATTTCAGTACCAATTCCATCATCTCCAAATCTTTCTTCTCTATTGTAGCGTACAGTGCCGTGCGATTGTTGTTATTTTTGAAATTCACATCGGCCCCATAAGCCAACAGTATTTCGATGGCTTCTGTATTATTTACTTGAATAGCGTAACACAATGGACTCATTCCGTTTGAATCCAGAATGTTTACGAGCGCAGATTTTAATACAAATTCGATCATCTCCAAACCGTTTTTTTTTGTATTGGGGCGTACAGCGTCGTGATTTTTGAAATTCACATCGGCTCTGCAAGTCAATAACATTTCGACGATGTTCTTACTACCTACACGAACAGCGTAATCCAAGGAAATCATTTCGTTTGAATCCAGAATGTTTACCTGCGCACCAGATTTCAGTACCAGTTCGATCATCTTCAAATCGTTTTTCTCTATTGTAGCGTACAGTAAAGCGCGTATGTTCTTTTTTTGAAATTCACATAGGCCCCATAAGTCAACAGCATTTCGACGGCTTCCGTACTATTTACTTGAACAGCGTAACCCAATGGACTCATTTCGTTTGAATCCAGAATGTTTATGTGCGCACCAGATTTCAATACCAATTCGATTATCTCCAAATCGTTTTTCTGTATTGAGGCGTACAGTGCCGTACGACCGTCGCGATTTTTGAAATTCACATCGGCACCATAAGTCAATAACATTTCGACGATGTCCTTACTACCTACATGAACAGCGTAACCCAAAGGACTCATTTCGTTTGAATCCAGAATGTTTACGTGCGCATCAGATTTTAGTACCAATTCGATCATTTCCAAATCTTCTTTGTCTATTGTAGTATATAGTGCCGTGCGACCGTCGTGATTTTTGAAATTCACATCGGCACCATATGTTAATAACATCTCGACGGTGTCCTTATAACCTACCTGAACAGCGTAACTCAAGACGCTGACTCCTGCTGGACTCCAAATGCTCATATGCGCAGCATGTTTCAATAGCAGTTCGATAACCTCCAAATCCTTCAGGTATATTGCCTGATAGATGGGCGTATGAGAGCGTTTACCTCTAAGGTTCGGATCAGCTTCATGGGATAATAATATTTCGACGGTATCCTTATTAGCTACATGGACAGCGTAACCCAAGGGACTCCATTCGTTTAAATCCAGAATGTTTACGAGCGCACCAAATTTCAATACCAATTCGATCATCTCCAAATTGTTTTTCTGTATTGTATCGTACAGTGCCGTGCGACCGTCGCGATTTTTGAAATTCACATCGGCACCATGAGTCAATAACATCTCGACGGTGTCCTTGTAACCTATCTGAACAGCGTAACTCAAGAGGCTGACTCCTGCTAGATCCCAAATGCTCATATGCGCATCATATTTTAGTAACAGTTTGATAATCTCAAAATTCCTTAGGTATATTGCGGGAAAGATGGGGGTACGGGTGCTTTTACCTCTGAGGTTCGGGTCAGCACCATGGGATAATAATATTTCGACGGTGTCCTTAATACCTACATAAATAGCGTAACCCAAGGGACTCCAATCATGTAAATCCAGAATGTTTACGTGCGCATCAGATTTCAGCACCAATTTGATCATCTTCAAATCCTTCTTCCCTATTGTAGCATACAGTACCGTGCGACCGACGTTATTTTTGAAATTCACATTGGCATCATAAGTCAGTAACATTTCGACGGTTTCCTTTTTACCTACGTCAACAGCGTAATCCAAGGGACTCATTCCGTTAGAATCCAGAATGTCTATGTGTGCACCAGATTCCAGTACCAATTTCATTATCTCCAAATCTTTCTTCTCTATTGTAGCGTACAGTGCCGTGCGAGCGTTGTTATTTTTGAAATTCACATCGGCACCGTGGGTCAATAGCATTTCGATGGTTTCCTTATTACCTACGTCAACAGCGTAATCCAAGGGACTCATTCCGTTAGAATCCAGAATGTCTATGTGCGCACTAGATTTCAGTACCAATTTCATTATCTCCAAATCTTTCTTCTCGATTGTAGCGTACAGTGCCGTGCGATCGTTGTTATTTTTGAAATTCACATCGGCACCATGGATCAATAGCATTTCGATGGTTTCCTTATTACCTACGTCAACAGCGTAATCCAAGAGACTCATTCCGTTAGAATCCAGAATGTTTACGTGGGCACCAGATTTCAGTGCCAATTCGATCATCTCCAAATCGTTTTTCTCTATTGCGGAGTACATTGCCGAGCGATCGTTGTTTTTGTGAGTCGCTTTGGCATCACAAGTCAATAACATTTCGACGGTGCCCTTATTACCCACATGAACAGCGCAATCCAAGGGACTCCATCCCATTGAATCTAGAATGTTTACGTACCCACCGGATTCCAGTACCAATTTGTTTATCTCCAAAGCTTTTGTTTGTATTAGGTCGTACGGTGGCATGGAATTTTTGTTATCTTTAAATTTCACATCGGCACCATATGTCAATAATATTTTGATGATGTCCTTATTACCAACATAAACAGCGCAACCTAACGGACTCCAGTCCTTTGAATCCACAATATTAACGTGCGCATTAGATTTCAGTACCAATTCGATCATCTCCAAATCTTGTTTCTCTATTGCGGCGAAGAGTGCCGTGCGATCGTTGTTATTTTTGAAATTTATATTAGCACCATAATCCAATAACATTTTGACGGTGTTCTTATTACCTATTAGAACAGCGTAAATCAAGGGACTCCATCCATCTGAATCCAAAATGTTTATCTGCGCACCAAATTTCAATAGCAATTCGATAATTTCTAAATCTTTTGCCTTTATTGCCTTGTGCAGTGGCGTATCATTGTTGTTATTTTTGAAATTCACATCAGCACCAAAATGCAATAACATTTCAATGGTGTCCTTGCTACCCTGGCGAACAGCGTTGGCCAAGGAGCTCCATCCCGCTGAATCCAGAATGTCTACCTGCGCACCACGTTCCAGTAGCAATTTGATAATTTCTAAATCATTTGTCTTTATTGCCTTGTGTAGTGGCGTATCATTGTTTTTATCTTTAAGGTTTACATCAGCACCACAAGTCAATAACATTTCGACGGTGTCCTTATTACCTATCGAAACAGCGTAGGACAAGGGACTCTGTCCCTTTGAATCCAGATCATTAACGTGCATACCATACTTCACTAGATGTTCTATAGCCTTTAAATCATTTTTCGATATTGCGTTGTATAGCGGCATTACACTGTAATCTGCCAGTTTTTGAACGTTCTCCTCAAATATTGCTGAACTCGGCGCTTTTTTATTTAAATTCACATCGGTATTATAGATCGATAACATTTGAACAATATCCTTATTACCCACGTCGGAGGCGTAACTCAGAGGACTATATCCAGAGAGATCTATAATATTTACCTTTGCACCACGTTTCAGTAGCAGTTTGATAATCTCCAAATTTTTTGCATCTATTGCCACATACAAAGGCGTTCGGCCCTGGCGATTTTTCAGATTCACATCAGGATAATAGTGCAGCAGCATTTCAACGACGTCGTTACTGCCTCCATAAATGGCGTAACTCAGAAGATCCCACCTACAAAAATCTGCTAAACTTATGCATGCATCATTTTTAAGCAGTAGTTCAATAATTTCCAAATTTTCTGCCTGTATTGCTTTATGCAATAGTGTATAACCGTTAATGCTAACGTTAGCCCCATACTTTATGAGCATTTGAAGGATATCTCTCTTTCCATACTTGGTAGCTAGATCAAGAGCTTTAAAATCCGCGACTGCTTTGTGTTGTAGCAGCATTTCGATGGTTTCCAAATGTTTTGAATCAAGTGCTCCATCAGAGTTTATGTTTGATGATTCTATAACAGCTAAAAGAGCTGTGCTATTGTCAGCATCTTTTAGATTCGCATCTATACCTTCTAGTAACATTCTCGTAACGTTCGCAATGCCAGCTCGGACGCTCATATGGAGTATTGTGGTATCATTATCTTGTCCTGCATAAAGGTTTGAAACATCCGAATTCGCTAACAACAATTTTACAATCTCGTTATTTTCTCTTGAAATGACACTGTAATGCAATGGTGTGCAGTTAAATATGTCAGTTTTACTAAAATTTGCCCGATTTTCGATATAAATTTTTACGGCCTCTATGTTAGAGTAAATACATGCCAGGTGCACACCTTGGAGATTTTCTCCACGGAATTTTAAATTTAAGAGTTCCTCCCATTTTATCATTCGCGATTGTGAAAGTATATCACGAAATTTTAAAAATATCTTGTCGTCGTGATATTTCAAGAACAACAAATCGCGTATCATGTTGATCGAAGAAAATTTTATGGCAGCGTTATAGAATCTGTTGTAGTGTTCGGCCAATGAAAATTTGGAATGTTTCAGTTTTTCTATATGAGTTGCATAGTAATTTAAATACGCTTCCAGCGTCACTATATATTGATCTTTCCACCATTTGAAAACATATAAGTGATTCTCCCAGTAATTAATCCAGGTCCACTTCATTATCTTATCCGGTACGTATATATCATATCCTTTCATGCGCATACGGTGCAAAAGCATATTTAATAGCTTTGATTTGCGATAGAAATCGCGGCCGCATATAATTGCCGCCAGATGAAGGACACTTCTGCCGAGATCATCTACCTCTGGTAGGTGGTCGTTATTCTCGATGCACAATTTCTCCATCTCCTCAACACTTCCATGTAAAACAGCCTTGTGTAACGGAAGCTGTTCAGAGAGCATGTCTAACACGTGCATTTTATTGGTTAGCATTAACATGTAGATAGAAGCTGCATTGTCATCGTCAATATTTTCAATTAACCATTGCAAAACAAAAAATTCCGCAAATGTATGGTGTATAAAAATTGGATTCTGATTGATATCAAAGTGAGTTATAAAACCGAGATTAATAAAATTGTTATGCTTCAGTGGTTTCACCTGCTTCGTCGGTTTCGTTCGTTGTAGTTTTTGGATAACATTGCAACTTCCGAATACCACTTCTAGAGCTAACTGCCAGTGGTGGGACAATATATAACGTTTCTCGTTTTCATCTAACAAATGCGGTTCCTTCCTTCGACAATACTCTTGCATCTTCAAATCTACTATGCTTTGGTAAAGATTCCATCTGTTTGTCACAACGTCAAGGTTAATACCGTTATTGGAAATTGTTCTTAACATATTTAAATATAAAGGGTTAGTTAAGAATTCTGATGGCAAGTGATCCAAACTATTGAAATTTAGATTCCAATTCTCAATGTAGTGTTTATCGAATTGCTGATTAAAACCCTCAATCAAAAATACTTCCGTTTTAAAGGTATCGGTAAGTAAGCTGACGAATGTTAATCTAGAAGCGATGATTATCTTCTTTAAGCCGATGTTTTGGAGGCTTTGTATGAATTCTAACACCTGCTTCTCACATGTAGCTACGACTTCATCGAACGCATCCAGTAGTAGCACTACTCGGTCCTGGTAATCGCATAGTTTATTCAAGAAACAGCTGTATGGTAGACCGTATTTGTCGCACAAGAAGCGTAAAGGATTTTCTAACATTTGTGTATTGCGCTTGCGCAAATTAACTTGACAGTGAGTCAAATTTACAAAGACGACGTAATACTGAGATTCACAGAGGTATGATAAAGAGTGTAAAAGGGTGGTTTTTCCCACACCGGGTTCTCCCGTTATAACAGTAAGCGTACCAGCACTCTCCTTGAAAAAATCATTTTCTGCAAATCGTTTGCTGTTGTATACTACCTTGCTTTTATCGGAATTACCACCGCTTGAAGAATTAACTTTAATTTGGCGTAGATATCGAGGCACGTACCTCGAACATGTGCGAATCAAGACTTCACCAATAATCGGTACAGGGTTCTTATTCTCCCTATAGTATATACTTTCCCCGTGTTGGTCAACAAAAATACCGCCCAATATTTGCTCTTTTTCTTCTTCTTGTGCTGTCCCGTGTTCTTTCGTTTTTCGCAGTAGTGTCAATCTTTCATCTGTTGAACTTAAACAAAGTATTACATAGCCCCTAAATATCGAATCCCTAGTAGTTCTTTCATAGTTCTCATAGCTTTCACCAGGCTTGCAGTACTTTGTTATATTGTTACCAGTTGGACGACACTCATCGTTGTTTTGTTGTTGGGTATTTGTGGACTCGATTATAAACAGAATGGAGTTATTACCATCTAGACATTCTGGCTTTAGATATATTTCTCTCGGTTTCATCATGTTTATGATATCTACGAATGTTACAGATTTCATTAATCTTTTATCTGTGTTGACAATCAAACCTAAAGAAACAGGTTTTCTACCTTGTAATGAAACCAGAATATCACTCATAAGTTTCTCGGCTTCCACATCACCTAAATCTCTAAATACCCTCAATCCGTCCCGCTTAATTTCGTCGTATCTCTTATCGATGTCGGAGTCTATTATAATATAGCTTTTGTCTAGATGTGAAAAATCCTTTAGAAATGGTAGTGTGGTGCCACTTCTTAATACAAGGGGTATTTTGCCGTCCACCCATTTGTGAATTACAATATCCTTCAGGGTTTCTGGTTTCAGTGGCTTTTCTTTAAATCTATCCTTAATGACTTTCTCAAGCTGTCCAACGTTATCGATACAACGATTCCATTCATCGATACTGATTACATCAGAAATGTTTTGCAAGATGCACCCGAATATATATTGTTCTATATTAGTTTCGTTATACACCACAGTGACTGTCTTTTCATTGATTAATCGATTCAATTCATCCACCGCCTTGTGTTCGAATTCAATTGCTCGTGTGGGTGTTACTACGTAGTGAGAAAGACTATTTTTTAATAGTTCATGTTCGAATGTTGCTTTATCCAGAGCGTTCTTAGTTTTAGCAAAATAATTGTCAATATAGGATAAGAGTTGCATGGAATCGTTAATATTCCATTGTTTTTTAATAAACTCATTAATCGAGTCACTGTCGGGCTGATTTTGAAACAAATAGAAACTGTCGAGAAACCCTTGATCATGCGTCACGTTTAGATGGTTAGAGGATAATCCGTAGACTGTTGTGTAAAGGATAGCTTCATGAATGTTGTATGGTTTACTACGCAGCCTAGTCTTGAGACGTATTTTCCTATTGTTTCTTGCAATGTAGAAGGTTTCTTCAGCCAGATTTTTATTGCAAAAGTACCAAAACTGGATATGGTTATTTAAAACACTTCCTCCAAGATTCAAGCCTCCAGTTTCCATAATTTTGGCGTATTCGTCAGAATACTTCCTTAAATCGAAGTCTACTCGGCCAGATTTAACTTGAATCGCGTACAATTGTTTCTGCTCTGATCCCTTAAAATATACCTCTGCCACTATGTCATCTAACGGCTTTGCCTCGTTCAAATTAGAGAAGAGGCGGTAATCCTTTACGTTTTCGTCTTTAGAAAGATGAGAGGCTAGGTATGCTGTTACACTAATTTCATACTTACTGCCTTTATCGGACTGGGCGTCAGGATTTCGCACCGCCATATCTGCTGAAAGAAAACTATTGTTTATCTAACATGAATAACAATAAACCCTAATATCAGCGCTAAAAGAAAGTAAATGTTATCACGTGCTGATATCTGGGAGGAAGTCGAGCGGTGATCTAACCCCTTCTTTATTTAGACGCACTATTTCGCTCAATTTCAAGAGCTCCATCAGGGTTTCTATTGTAATGTTATAAACGGGAGAAAAATTAATTTATCGAAATTAATTACTTAATTGTACGGTTTGTAGGTCGACGAGTGTCCTCTAGACATTTATTCGGCAGTTTACATTAAAATTTAACACCGACTATTTACGCTTTACAAGAATTAAATTTAAAAATAGAAAGCTAACCTCAAACTGTGACGTTTCAATATAAATTCTGTGTTTACGCATTCTCAAAAGTCTCGCGTAGTTTTAAATGAATAAAATTTGACTCTCACTTTGTCATTAACGTCGAATTTAAGCACTTGAAACTTAGATTCACGCTTGGACAAATACGTGTACATATAACGGATAATTCGACCTAAACTGAAAAAATTATAAGCGCTCTTTGATTCCTTGGTTCACGATATCGATTGTTTGATCATGACCAATTAAGAGCTACCTTTCGAATTACAATTTGATATTAAATTTCAATGAGCGTTTCGTGTTCTAAAAGTAGATTAAATTTTAAGGATAAACTGCCATTTGAAACGTATAGTTTATTTCAAATTATAAGAATATAACTTTGAACGACTTAAATGCTGTTATTGCACCACCTGCGGTAATAACTACCTGGATACGCAAACAAACTGCTGAGGACCGTAATGACAAAATTTAAGTGAATTGAATAGAAATGGAATTATGATTTGCGATATGTGTAACTACCTGTTTGTACATTTAAATCTCATTTAATACGTAAATTCTTTAATTACTTGTAACATCCAATTGCTTACTATGTAAATTTATACTGTTTGTAAAATATATATACATAAACATATAATTATCTTATAGGGCCATCGTTTATAGTCAATACGACCCCTAGATTCAATATGCATTGCCAGGTTATTATCGTCACAGACGGTGCAATAAAAGTATTAAAGGCCTAGTAAGTCTACAGTTATATTCTTATAATTTGAAATAAATTATAACTCTATGATCTCAGATATACGACACTAAGTGCAATCTTCGAAAATTAAATTTTACCAACGGACATGATCACTTCTTTACTAGTGACATTTAATTTTCGATATTAGGACAGAGATACGACGGAATTTAAATTGTTATAGGAAAATATTTCATTCAAATTGAAGTTTTTGGATATGAAGAAAATGGACAGAAAACAAGTTGTTTAGCCGTTCCCCCAAAAGATCATCAGCTATTGACTTATATTAACCCCCGCGACAGAGACAGGAGGCTATAAAAGGCTTCGTTCGATGTTGTAATTTGTAACACCATACTATAACCTTAACACATTGCACTGTAAAATTTAAAAAATTGATATTGAAGCAGTTCTCTACTCAGATTACAATAAGATAGAGGCGATTTGCTCGCGAATTTAATTAATTCATTTACTCATTAATAAAATTTCTAGTTTTTAATCATTATATTCAACCAAAAATGCAAATAGTAACAGTAACAGTAGCAGTAGCTGTAGCAGTGGCAGTGTCAGTGGTAGTGGCAGTAGCAGTAGCAGCGGCAGTACCAATACCAGTAACAGTAACGGTAGCAGTAACAGTAACAAAAACAGGAACGACGGCAACGGCAACAGCAACAGCAAGGACAACAGCATCACTAACAGCAACAGGAGCAGTAGCAGTGGTAGTGGCAGTGTTACTGTTACTGTATCAATGACAGTGACAGTAGTAGTAGCAGCAGTGGTAGCTGTAACGGTAGCAGCACTAGCAATACTATAGTAACAGTAACACTAACATCAACGCCAACTCTAACACTAACAGTAATGGTGGAGGGCCGGATCCGGCCCGGGGGCCGGAGGTTGCCCATATATGGTGTAGATGATGTTTCCATAAAGTCGCTTTATCTTTTGAAAGTAATATATATTTAAAACAAGTTCCCTTTTCGATTGTAAATGTAGGGTTATTAAAATTTTTTTAAGGATTACTAATAATTTCAGTTACTCACCTTTTTTGTCCCTTCCTTATTTTGATTAGCCTTAACCCATAGCACCACTAAAAGCTTTCGGTTATCAGTGATCCACGGGATATATTGTTTTTATAAATATGCGTGTAATAATCGGTGTATTCTTATTGAAAATCTGTAAAACATTGATATTAAAAAGAGACATTTTATCATCGACATTTTCTAACTCTAATCATGTAATCAGAGATTCTGCTTTGCAGATCAGAATTAAAGTCTTCCGCATTTATGTATAATTACGATAGGTGGGAAATATAAGTAGTTTACTGATGTTGATAGAGCAGTACATGAAATCATGATCCGAGAATTACTGTTTATGAGACCACAGTCTGAACAGTCAGTGTGATCTAATGCTATGATGATGATGATCTGGGTTTAACAAGTTAATATTGAAATCATTAACAGAATATAGTTTACCAGTTGTTTACAATTAATAACAGTCTTCCAGAAAATCTAAACAATACTGGTACTCTGAGTTAGGTGGATTGTAAACTGCACCAGTGCTAAAGTTACACGCGCCCATGCCAACCTGAAGCCACAACTGCTTTATGTTTATGCACTGAAAGTCATACATATGTTTGAGTCAACTAAATTGATTTTGTTACAGGTAATTTGCTTGGGGCAGCTATTCATTTTGTTAATCTAGCTATATTTTGTTTAACTCAGTATGATATTTGTTTGCCCGTATTTAAATGTAGATCGTAGTTGTAATTTGGTTGAGTTCTTATTGAAGAGCGTATCTATTTTCTTTTTAGATCTATGTTTTCATATTTAGTTGCTTATGGTTGCAAAAGTGCGAGGCTAGGTAGAGTTGGTGGCCTCCTCCCTCGATTGTCTCTTAATTAATTTTTGTGTCTCTGTCTTACACGTTGTGCTAAGACCAATTTTGTTTTGAAAAAGGAAAGCCGGTCAACCACTGTTAATGTTTGCAGGTAGTCCATGTTGTTCAATAATTAAAGCTGGCCACGAGCGGTACCGCGCAGTAGCGTAGAGTCGACCAGGCCTCGCGTTCCACTAGAGTTATTCTGCTAATAGAGATGTTTGCTGCCGCAAATAATTTTGCTCATCTTTTAAATAAAAATTAAATAACACGTGCTCAAACACTTACCATTTTAAGGGTTCTCCGTGAAATCACAAAGTGAATAATGTCTGTTAAATATCTGCAACATTAGATATGTTTCAACTGTTGTTTCGGCAAAACTAGTACGGCATGAGGAAAAAATTCGTTTATATGCAGAGAACGAACGTTCTACATTTAGTGACGTAATATTTGCGTAAGTAAAATAATCTTTCAAATAACTTAACGATTCTGTTGACGCACCTTCACAAATGTGTCTTAATGTGCCAAAATCAGAATTTTTCTCAAAAACACTTTCAAATTTTTCTAGAACAGAAACATTTTTTGCGTCTTCAATCGCGCATAGCTGTGCGTGAAGGTGTTGCACTATTTGTAGAGATTCTTCTAACGGCACCGCAGGATTTTGTAATTTTTCTATTGCATCTGCTAGCCCGAAGTAATTGTCGTGAATGATTTTTAAATCCATTTAACCTAACTATCTTGAAATTTCGACTGGCTTTTCTGGATAGCGGCAGCTTCCTTTGTATCGAATTGTAAAACCACGTTCTTAATATTGTCAAAATATTTATGATAATAAAACGCGGCCTGTAACCATGTTCCCCAACGAGTTAGAATAGGTTCTGGTAGCTCTGGTATACGGGGGCACAGTCTGTGAAATTCGCGAATACGTTTCGGTGATTTGACAAATACTGCTTTGGTATGTGCTATTAAAGCGTCTACCTCAGGATAACATTTTCTGATACTATCCGCCACAAGATTGAGAGCATGAATTTTACACGTAATGTGTAACAAATTAGCAGAATGCTTTTTAAGAGACCGGCCTACAGAAAGCATGTTTGTAGCACCATCACTCACTAACATCAAGAGTTGGTTTGTTGAAAGTTCAAACTTGTCCAATGTATTTAACACTAACTTTGAAATTACTTCGGCAGTACACTGTTGTATTCGTTTGGAGACTAATAGAATTGAAGGTGCCGATTGATGAGGTTCCAATTTGCGTGCCATTACATTAAGAACAGAATGTTTCTTCCGATCTGTTGTTTCGTCGACACATAACCACAATTTTTGATCTTTCAACTCCGATTTTATTTTTTGTTCAATATGTTCGCGCGCAGATGGCACAATTCTTCGTAACGATGTTCGACTTGGTAATTTGCACTCCGAATAGTTATTCCAAAAGCAGATAAATGGTTCCTTGTCTAGTAAATTAAACGGTATATTACATGCGATAAACGTAACGCATAAATTAAATATAAATTTTTCATTGTCTCGTGCGCATTTTCTTTGTGAGACATGCTTTTCACTATTTACGTGTCGTAGACAATGTTGTCTGGACCAACACATTAACGGGATTTTACAGATTACACATTTAATTTTAGCACCTTCATATATTAAGTCTGGAATTTCTGCAATAAATTTTCGAAGTTTATCCGACCGCGGTCGTTTTGCTGACGAAATCATAATTTTTCTAGGACAGATAAACAATTGCGCAAATGACCGGCAGCGAAAATGTCCGTACTGCTCCGCAGACGAAGTAATACTATCGTTCCTCTCGGTCCGAACTGATTCTACGCCGGTGCGCGGTACCGCTCGTGGCCAGCGTTAGTAATAACACTAATAACTAGAACCCGGTAACCGGAGAGTAATCGCAGCGGCGGTGTGACTGTGTTTAAGTGGGCGGGGAGGGCTGGTCGATTATGATACGACACGACAAATCATCATCACTCAGTTCAGATTAGCATTGAATAGCGGATAGGGCGTGTTGATTTTATTGATATAGACGTAGTTGTTAACTGTAGTTTTTAGTGAACACGTCGAAGGCTAAAAAACGACCCTTTCAAGACATAGCAGATAAGTTAATTTCTGACTTTCCCGTTTTGTTTTACAACAGGAGTAAGATAGCTTGTAAAGTGTGCAAAATACATTTGATGTCAAATAAGAAGTGGAACTTTACAAGACACGTAAATTCCGCACAGGATAGAAAACGAAAATTGGGCATGCCACCGAGAAGTGCATTTTCCTTTTATGTAATTCTTATGTTGATAAATTGTAAGTTGCCACTAGGCTTACTCGATAAACAACCGTTTAAGGACTTTTGGGATAAATACAATCAATATAGTTCTGTTATTTTTTTCTATTTTCTTACTATACTACACAGCTCCCTGTTACCGGGCTCTACTTATGATGTCTATTTTAGCTTCTTGCTGTTTACACAATAGGCGCAGTTTTACAATTACAATAAGTTAGTGCACTCTGTGCATTTGTCATAGATCTATTTCTTTTATTTTTTGAAAACGTCAAATAAGTAAATATGTTCCAAGGTTGGTAGAATAAATTTACTCTAAAGGTGGTCTCAATTTAAAAAATAGCGTGCACAGTGACGTCAGTAGAATATAGAATATATGAGATCCATGAATTGAAACGTTGTTATGAACAAGTATATCTATATATCACTACCAATGACGTCAAAATAGGCATCCTTCACCCCTCCGCCCACAAATTTTAGGTCAAATATTGCAAGATAGGAACTGAGACAACCTTTAGAGTAAATTTATTCTACCAACCTTGAGTATGTTCCACATATTCCCTTAAATATTCTTACTTGTCACAATATTGAACCCAAAATAAAAAAAATATCTAATATCGATAACGCACGTTCATGGCCTTGCTGTTTCGTGGAATTAAGGCATGGCTTAAGTTATCGTTCTTATCAAGTGGTGATGATATATATATTATATGTTATATTTGAAATTGAGTTAACTTTACGAAATTTAATCAGGAAAATATATAAAAATCACTTATGAATTGCGTTCCAAATTTACGTTTGCAATATTTTACCACTTTTATGCTGTTGAGTTCTAAATATGCATAAGTATATCAATAAATGTATGTATAATCTAAAATATGGGCAGCGATTATTAGATGTAGACCTACCATTGCGAAATCATGCAATAGTTTTAAAATGTACTTGCATTGGGAAGTAAAAGAGTATAAACTTACCAGAGGTCTTCAAATGCATCTCGCTATTTGATAAAATCGGTTAAGGTATACTTCGTTCCCAGAAATCAAAAAAACGTTTAATATATTCCTTAAGAGAACAAATAACTAAGTGAACTTCGTAACGATAAGGTAATCTTTGAAATAAGATGATTAAAATATAGATAGAGCTACAAATAAGGATTTGTATTCGATAATTTTTTAATCAACATGTTTACTAATCATATTAGTTGTATATACTGTGTGAGATAATCGAAATGACCGACGATAAGTCATAGTATAAACTCCGTTACCTGTACCGGCGGAGTTGAAATGTTCCACGGCACATTAATTGAATTAGATGCGAGGGAATTAATCAAAAGTAACATTGCGAAAAGCAATTACTAGAAGCAGTACTGACCTATAATAACAGGTTGCATAGTACGAGGGATATTTCATAGATAATGCACAAGTTGGCAACATTGCGGAGTAAATGACGCGACGACAGTGAAAATTACCTTAGTTGTAGTTCAAAGCTTGAGGAAGAAGCATGTGTTTTAGTTTCGTGGATAGCTTACTTTGTTTGCTAATAACCCGAGCAAGAAATGGAGCCTGCACCAGTCTCAGATACTGTTACTGTTAAGGATCAAGGATCTAACATTAAGATCGAAGCTTTACGTGGCAAAAACCCGACGTAAATTTACAGTGCATTAAGTGAACTTTGCGGTGAGGTAACAGTGGACCGTAGTACAGTTTCTCGTTAGGCTAATCGTTTTAATGAAGGTCGTGTGAGCATAAACGACGACCTAAGACCTGGAAGGCCGAAAACATCAACAGATGAACGAAGTGTGAAACTTGTGAGAAATTGCCTTCAAGAAGATCGTCGTACGAAGAAATGTGAAGAAATTTCTGAAGCCACAGGGTTGTCACCAACGTCAGCATTCCGGATTCCGACAAATTATTTGCACAAGAGAAAAATTTTTGCGCGATGGGTCCCTCACTGCTTAAGCGCTGAACAGAAGCGGATACGCCTGGACATTGCGACCTTACTGAAACGACGATTTGACGTTGAAGGTCAAGCATTTTTGTATCGAATTGTCGCTATTGATGAAACATGGATTAGAGTCTTTGAGCCAGAATTGAAATCACAATCCAACGAGTGGAGAGGTCAATGTTCCCCAAGACCAATCAAATTGCGACGGGCTCAATCAAAGATCAAACAAATAATCTTTGCTTACGATCACCATCATGACAGACAGTTCCATGTGGACGAAGTGTCACAGCAGTGTATTATAGCAAATTCATGCAAAAATTGGACAGAAAACTGCACAAAACCCGACCTCAGTTGCTTGAGACTGGGATACTCATTCTCCATGACAGCGCTCGCCCGCACATCGCCAATCTTGTAACTGAAAAACTGCGCGCATACGGTTGGGATGTGTTACCGCATGCACCGTACAGTCCAGACATGAGTCCACTAGACTTTGACTTATTCCCAAAGCTGAAACAACCTATGTGTGGACGTCGTTTTCCTTCGCTGAAAGAGCTTTCTACAGCCGTTACCCAAACCATTCGCCAGATGAACAGAGATGGTGTACTAGATGGAATAGTCAAGCTTCCCAACCGGTGGGACGCAGTCATTACGAACCAGGGAGACTATATTAAAGGATTGTGTAAGAGATCGTATAAAAAAATAAACATGGTAGTAAACAATAAATTTGTGTGTATTATTTATGAAATATCCCTCGTAGTATCAAGTTTACACCACTTGAAATATTAAACAGTCATATCAAACCTAAATTGCCGTTTGATATCGATAATGAAATAAGAACTCAAGCGTTATTTCAAAACAGAGCAGACCAAGTTAAGGAAATGTTGCACCAGGAACACCGTATTATAGCACGCGCTCCACATATGGAACATCGCGATGGAATTTGAAAATCTTCTGTGAAGGCAAAAGTTACAGGATTATCGAAACGATTTGGCCGGTCCGTAATATAACGACTTTTGTACCATGCATAATAATAATAATAATAATAATAATTAATAATAATAATTTATTTTCTGTCATGACCTATCATAGGCATTAACGTTGTCAATATAAATGTATATATAAAGTGATATATAAATACGTAAATAAATAAAATCTGTGTAGATATAAAAAGTATATAAAAAAGAATAGGACAAAACGCACATGTAAATGTATAACACTTACAGGTAAAGTCAAACACTGTATAAATAAAATAAGTTAAAATTTATCGTATGGTGTTGAAATACTCGTCGAGTGTGTAAAATTCGCCGTGAAGGAGCAACCTTTTCAATTTCAATTTAAATTGTTTTTCATTTAAAGATTTGTACGTTTCGGGTAGATGATTGTATAACTTCACAGCCAAATAGTTGGTGGAAACTTGCGCCGTCTTTAGCCGATGATATGGTATTACGTAGTTATTCCTGTGACGTGTATTATGCTCATGAAGCATACTGTGCGTTACGTACTTTGATTTATTGGTGTGTACATATAGCGCACACGACATTATGTAACAACACGCCAGAGTAAGTATACCATTTTTCTTAAACAATGATCTGCAAGATGTTCTGCAGTCTACGTTGCTTAAGATTCTTACTACTTGTTTCTGTTTCAGGAATAGCTTTACGGCCTCAGGTGAATGTCCCCATTTTAGAATCCCATTCGTAGCTTTACTGTGAAATAAAGCAAAATATGCTGCTCTTGCTGCGTCATATGCTGCTACCGCCATGATCCTTCTAATAGCATATGTTGCAGTGGACAACTTTCTTGAGGTGTCGTCAATATGCACTTTATAGTCCAGTTTATTAGAAATGTGTAGGCCAAGGAAGCAGATACATTTCTTATCAGGTAATGTTTTAGTAGATAGTAATAGAGTTTGAGTTTTGCTTTTGTTTAAACAGAAACCGTTACTCATGAACCATTCATCTGCTTCCATTAGCGCTAATTCGGACTTTGCTTGCAGATCTCTATGCATATCTCCTCTAGTTAGTAGCGTTGTATCGTCGGCATATAGACATATTTTATCACAATGTATATTGCGTGGGAGATCGTTCGCATATATTAGGAAAAGTATTGGGCCCAAAACAGATCCCTGAGGAACGCCATTACGAACTGGACGCATGTTGGACTCTGTATTTTGCCATACTACTAGCTGTTTCCGTTCCATTAGTATGACTGAAGTAATTTGAGTGCAGGCCCTCTTATACCGTAGTAATTCAGTTTGGCCAGTAAAATTGGTACATTGACACAATCGAATGCTTTTGAGAGATCGCAACAGGTCAGTATAACATCATCCTTCTCATCAAAAGCTGTTGTTATCGCTTGTATTATTTCATTGACTGCTGTTATCGTTGATCTACCTGATCGATACCCATGCTGTTCTTTACAGTAAACGTTGTTCTTTGTGAAGAAACTTACTACACGATTTTTAATCGCTGTTTCGAATATTTTAGAGAATATAGGTACCAGCGCGATAGGCCGATAGTTGCATAAATCTCTTTCGTCTCCTTTTTTGTATACAGGTACTATCTTTGTCAGTTTTGTTTCATGTCGATTACAATACTGGTGGGAGAAAAATTGTGTCTTGGTTTTGCTTTTAGGGTAATTTCTCTTTCAGGAAACACAGTATCCAGCAGCCGTACAAAAAAGTTATGAAACTGGGAATAGGTTTTCTCACCTCCAGTTAATATCAAATCCCATCTGGTCTGATCTAATTTTAACCTTTTATAATTCTTAGCATTCAAGCATCGTGATTTTATTATCTCTACATTTGTTTTATTTTCAGAATATGCAGTGGTGATGGAAATAAACTGTGCTAGGTGATCAGCAATGTGAAGATTTTGTACTGCAGTGATATCCACACATAATGGGTCGTTGGTAAATATATTATCTATACAAGTGCTCGACCTGGATGTCTCTCGTGATGGCTCACTGAACAAGGCACGCAAACCGAACGATAAACAACACTCCATCAGCGTCCGTTGATCTTCTGATTTCTGCATGAAATCTACGTTAAAATCTCCTGCCAATACAATTCTGTAGTTTTTGTACCTTGTAATTAGATTTGTAAACATTATCTGTAATGTTTCAATAAATACGTCGAAATCACCTTGTGGAGATCTGTATAGGGACATTATTATTAATTTACTTTGTCGCCATTCCACTCCAGCTACTTCAATATCCTTTTCTTTGCTTTGTTCCTTAAGCATTGCAATTTCAAGAATGTCAATATCGCGTTTGGTTAATATAAGTACACCACCATGTTTAGATGTACTTCTACAATAATTCGCACCAATATTGTAATTTTCAATTTTTAAACTAAGCAAATAAGTTATGATATTTTGAAGAAGATAATCGGTTGTGCACTAAAGACTGTAATTTAATAATGTTGTTACGGGTATGCGAATTAATATCGTAGTTGTATAAGAGTATAATATCAGATAATTTCCTAACAAAATTTTTTTAAACACGAAATCCGTAGACGTCTAGGGGTTGTATCATACCAGTGGTTTTCTTTGGTACTGTGAGGATGTTCACATTCTTGTCGGCCGATATATGGCCTTTTAAGTTAGATGGACAATGACCAGTTCATGAATACAGCAATAAAACTCTTTGAGATCTTGTATTTGGAAGATACACCTTTGTGAACCATTCCGTGAGTAATGCTGTTGTTAGTTTTCCGGATGATGAAGCAGTTACATAAATATTTTCTGCGTGGAACATCGATTCTACTACCCGCGGTCCAAATATACCACATTGTTCTTTCAAAACCATGAATAGGGGCGATAACAAGCGTTCAGACGCGGATGCTGTAGGAAGTATGGTATAGCTGTGTGTTGTAGCGAATATAGATTGCACAATACTTTCAACTCCTTTCGATCCCTGTGGAGCTAACGTGCGACTAGAGTGCAATTCCAAATTGAATCCACTTTCATCAGCGTTGAATGTATTAGTAGAGCCTACGCAGTATAAGGTTTTATTTCTTGTACGAAAGCCGACGAAATTTGATTTAACTCTACCGTGTCTGTGTCATTTGAAGGGGTTATAAATTTGGTAATTTTTCTAAAAACTATCCTGTAGACTTTCTTGAAGTTCTATAACCAATGTGGGGATGCTCTGAACTTTGTCAATCCGATTTCTTCATTGGTTTCCATTGCCCATTTACGAAGATCTAGGTCGTGAATTATAGCATGCGCTTCGCTTCTAGTAACCAATTTATTAAAAACGTATTCAGAAATTTGTAATAATTTTTCTCTTCGTGTTCCTCCTTTTTGTATTGATACCTCCCATCTAAAAAGCAAAAAAAATTGTGAATACAAAAATGTCTTAAAATTGGCCTGCAATTTCTTACCTATATAATTGTTGTAAAGACTTTACTCTCTTAAATCTATGTTTTACAGCTTCAAATGAACGTCGTTTTTTCCCAGATTTCTAGAAGGTAACAGCTTTTGTCTTATATTCTAAATCGACAATATCTCCTTCTTCTGGTGCACTTTCTTCTTCTTCAAATTGTATAACTTCTAAGACTTCTTCCCGTGAAGGTGGATATCTATCATCAACAAATTCTACAGAATGTGGCCTAAATTCTTGCAAGAATTTTAGCGTTACGTCGTTATCTACTTCAAAGGTTATATCGTCCCGAGATCTAGTTAATATATTCTTCAATACGTCGTGCATTTCACTTTCTTCATTGTTGAAAACTATTGGACGATTATCATTCGCGACATTAAATGTCAGTATTAGTAATCGAACTACATTTACTGGATTTACTACCATTGTTGAACCAGTCTCTAATTCTCACAGTCAGATGTAATATTAAAAAGTTACAAAGGTGACTTTTTCTTATATACTTATTTTTATCCAAGCAATTCAACAATTTTAAACTATTACATATTAACTATTACTCACATTAAAGATTATTGTATTTATTATAAGTATAAGTCATACTTTATCATTGTTTTCATATGTATGTATGTACAGCTGTCGTCGCACTATATCTGCCTTCATAAGTATCCTTACCAATTTACAAATTTATATATCGAATTTTAAAGAATTCGTAAACTCATTGCATAAATAATTCTATCACATTGATTGTGAATCAGTAATAGAGACATCCGAAATACGTGTACACATCGAAGATAATACATTATTCACACAATATCTGCGGATTACCTTTAACATCTCTTTGTTTTGCACAGGCATTGACAATTACATAAAGCGACGTATCCTGAGGCAAGTTTAATCCTTTTCTAATAATTATTTTACAAAAAGTGAAGTACGTTTTTGAAACTGCTTGAAGGGCTGTATAACATCCACTATATGACATTTGAATAGGTTTATTTGTAAGGGGGTGGGGGAAGGCAATTGATTTATATTTATTGCTATTGTAAAATTTTTTAAATCTATTTTTGTTAACAAAATTTTCCATTGTCTTGAGATTACAATTATATTTCTTCTAATACTGCAAAACATCTCAAAATTAACAATTCATTGTTATCTAAAGTTTATAGCTTACCTAAGTTACATAAACCCGATATACAATTGCGTCTAATTGTTTCATGTATTCAAAGCCCATTACATAAATTATCTAAATTTCTTGCAGATTCAATCACTAATATCACTGGTAATAACGAATTTTACATAAAAAGCTTTTGAATTTAAACATTTTATTGATATTGTAATTGTTAATGATAATTACATACACGTTTCGCTAGACATGGAATCTTCATATACAAATATACTCATAGATTTGGTAATAATAGCTATAAAAGACCATCGGAATGAATTACAGTATTTTACCAAATTATTATTTTAATAATTAAAACGAAAAAACCGCATTAAATAATAAAATTTAACAACAAATTTTATAAACAAGTCTTCGGATGTGCTATGGGTGCCCCCATATGTAGAATTAATGCTCAACTGGTCCTGGAAGACTTGAAAACCAATGCCTTATCAAAACTTAATTTTAAACCAATTCTCTATAGACTTGTATTGTCTGTCTAACCCCAAACCAAGAAGATTATATTTTAAATCAATTTAGCAGTTACCACCCGAAACCTCAATCTATAATTCAGAAAGAAAACAATAACTAGTTAACTTTTTAGATGTAACTTTAATTGGAAATAAAAACAAAATTTCAACAAAACTATATCAAAAACCAACTGCATTAGGAAGATATTTAAATTTCAATTCATGTTTGCCACACTGCACTATTTACTTTATCTCTGATCTTAACATTTTATCATGCATTTTTTAACTTACTTTAAAAATGTCAACCTTTTCTTGTTTCTCATCCTGTAAACATATTTTCAAATTTTATCGCCTCCCCATTTTCCGCCAATTGTATCGTGATTATAAATTTTAACAACTATTGACTATAATGGTAATAAATTAACAACCAGCGACTTCGGCGCTTCTACCAGAGTAATTCAAAGGTAATCATTATTTTTTTTTTAACTTTAACAGTAGTTTTTTGTTCAATGAAGTATACCTCATGAAGAAAGTAATAATAATAAGAAGCATTTTCAACGATACAGTATAAAATTTATTACAATCTTAAAAAATGAATAAAATGCAAAGGAAAATAAGGATTAGACGTTAAAATGAACTAAAACAACTTAATTATATTTAAATAATTAATAATGCAATACAAAATTCCCCTTTCACAAAGAGAAAATAAAGAAATATCCCTAGTCTGTTCCTTCAGGATGTGGCGTACGATTGTTGTTATCCTTAAAGTTCACATCAGCACCATGAGTCAGTAACATTTCGACGGCGTCCTTATTATCCCTGTGAACAGCGTAACTCAAAGGACTCCATCCGTTTAAATCCAAAACATTTATATGCGCACCACGCTCCAGTAGTAATGCGATAACCTCTAAATCCCTTGCTTCTATTGCATCGTACAATGGCGTACGATTGTTGTTACCTTTAAGGTTTACATCAGCACTACGATTCAATAACATTTCGACTGCGTCCTTGTTACCCCTGCGAACAGCGAATCTCAAGGGACTGCATCCGCTTGAATTCAGAACATTTATGTGTGCACCACGTTCCAGTAGCAATGCGATAATCTCTAAATTTTTTATTTTTATTGCATAGTATAGTGGTGTACAATTGTTGTCATCTTTAAAGTCTACATCAGCGCCACGAGTCAATAACATTTCGACTGCGTCCTTATTACCCCAGTCAACAGCGTAACTCAAGGGGCTCCATCCATCTGATTCCAGAATATTTATGTGAGCACCACGTTCCAGTAGCAATGAGATAATCTCCAAATCTTGTGTTTCTATTGCTTTGTACAGTGGCGTACGATTGTTGTTACCTTTAAGGTTTACATCAGCACCACGATTCAATAACATTTCGACTGCGTCCGCATTACCCTTGCGAACAGCGTATCCCAAGGGACTGCATCCGTTTGAATCCAGAACGTTTATGTGCGCACCATGTTCCAGTAGCAAAGCGATAACCTCTAAATTTGATGTTTCTATTGCTGCGTACAGTGGCGTAGCATTGTTGTGGTCTTTAAGGTTTACCTCAGCACCATGAGTCAATAACAATTCGACTGTGTCTTTATTACCCCTGCGAATAGCGTATCTGAAGGGACTGCACCCGTTCGAATTCAGAACATTTATGTGCGCCCCACATTCCAGTAGTAATGCGATAACCTGTAAATCTTGTGTTTCTATTGCATTGTACAGTGGCGTACGATTGTTTTTACCTTTAAGGTTTACATCAGCACCACGAGTCAATAACATTTCGACTGCGTCCTTGTTACCCCTGCGAACAGCATAACTCAAGGGGCTCCATCCGTCTGAATCCAGAATATTTATGTGAGCACCACGTTCCAGTAGCAATGAGGTAATCTCCAAATCTTGTGTTTCTATTGCTTTGTACAGTGGCGTACGGTTGTTGTTACCTTTAAGGTTTACATCAGCATCACGATTCAATAATATTTCGACTGCGTGCGCATTACCCTTGCGAACAGCGTATCCCAAGGGACTGCATCCGTTTGAATCCAGAACGTTTATGTGCGCACCATGTTCCAGTAGCAAAGCGATAACCTCTAAATTTGATGTTTCTATTGCTGCGTACAGTGGCGTAGCTTTGCTCTTGTTTTTAAGGTTTACCGCAGCACCACGAGTCAATAACAATTCGACTACGTCTTTATTACCCCTGCGAATAGCGTATCTCAAGGGACTGCATTCGTTTGAATTCAGAACATTTATGTGCGCACCACGTTCCAGTAGCAATGCGATAACCTCTAAATCTTTTGTTTCTATTGCATCGTATAGTGGCGTACGATTGTTGGTATCTTTAAAGTTCACATCGGCACCGTGAGTCAATAACATTTCTATGATGTCCTTGTGACCCCCTTGAACAGCGTAACCCAAGCAACTACATCCCTTTGAATCCAGAATGTTTATATGCGCACCACGTTCCAGTAGTAGTTCGATAATTTCTAAATCTCCTTTTTCTATTGCTTTGTGCAGTGGCACAGTACTATACATTAACTGCATCAAATCAAGCTCCTTGTATGTTACTGAATTTAGAGTTCGTATTTCTAAGTTCACATCAGTATTGTAGTTCAATAGCATTTGAACTATATCTTTGTTGCCGACATCGATGGCGTAACTTAGAGGACTGCATCCAATTAAATCTAAGAAATTTACATGTGCGCCACGTTTTAGTAGCAGTTCCATAATTTCCAAACTTTTTGTATAAATTCCCTTATACAAGAGCGTTCGACCGTGGCCATTTTTAAGATTCACATCAGCGCTATAGTGCAACAGCATTCGGACAATATCCTTATTGCCCCCATATATGGCGCAATTCATAAGTTCCCACCAACTTGAAGTCGTTAAATTTATGCATGCGCCAGCTTTGAGCAGTAGTTGAATAATTTTCAAATTTTCCCCCTTTATTGCTTTATACAAAAGCGTATCGCCGTTAAAGCTAGCGTCAGCCCCATACTTGATGAGTATTTGAAGGATGTCCCTCTTTCCGTACATGGTAGCTAAATCAAGAGCTCCAAAATCTGCAATTGCTTTGTGTTGTAGCAACATCTCGATGGTTTCCAAATGTTTTGAATCATGTGCCCCATCGAGGTTCATGCTTGATGTTTCTATGGCAGCTAAAAGAGCTGTGCGATTGTCCGCATCTTTAAGATTCGCATCTACACGTTCTAATAACATCTTCGTAATGTTCGCATTGCCAGCTCGCACGCTCATATGCAGTATTGTGGTATAATTATTTTGTCCTGCATGTAGTCTTGAAACATCCAAATTCGCTAATAATAATTTTACAATTTCGTTATTTCCTCTTGAAATGACACTGTAATGTAACGGGGTACAGTTAAATGTGTCAGTTTTACTAAAATTTGCCCGATTTTCAATATAAATTTTTACGGCCTCTATGTTGGAGTAAATGCATGCGAGGTGCACACTTCGGAGATTTTCTCCACGGAATTTTAAATTTAAAATGTCCTTCCTTTTTATCATTCGCGAATGTAAAAGTATATCCCGAGATTCTAAAAATATCTTGTCGTCGTGATATTTCAAGAACAACAAATCGCGTATCATATCGATCGAAGAATATTTTATGGCAGCGTTATACAACCTGTTGAAGTGCTCGGCCAATGAAAATTTGGAATGTTTCAGTTTTTCTATATGAATTGCATAGTAATTTAAATACGCTTCCAGCATAACTACATATTCATCTTTCCACCATTTGAAAACATATACGTGATTCTCCCAGTAATCAATCCAGGTCCATTTCATTATCTCATCCGGTACGTATAAATTATATCCTTGTTTGCGCATATGATGCAAAAGAATATTTAATCGGTTTGATATGTGATAGCAATCGCGGTTGCATATAATTGCCGCCAGATGAAGAGCGCTTCTGCCAAAAACATCTACCTCCAATAGGTAGTGGTTGTCCTGAGTGCACAATTTCTCTATCTCCTCCACACTTTCATGTAAAACGGCTTTGTGTAACCGAAACTGTTCAGAGAGCATGTCTAACATGTGCATTTTGCTGTTTAGCATTAACATGTACGTAGAAGCCGCATTGTCGTCGTTAATATTTTCAATTAACCACTGCAAAACAAAAAATTCCGCAAATGTACGGTGAATGAAAATTGGATTTTGATTAATATCGAAGTGTGTTATAAAACCGAGATTAATAAATTTGTTATGCTTCAGTGGTTTCAACTGTTTCGTTTGTTGTAGCTTTTGCGTAAAATTGGGCCTTCCGAATACCACTTCTAGAGCTAACTGCCAGTGGTGAGATAATATATTACGTTTCTCGATATCATCTAACATATTCGGTTCTACTCTTCGACAATATTCTTGCATTTTTAAAGCTACTATGCTTTTGTAAAGATTCCATCTGTTTGTGACAGCGTCAAGGTTAATGCCGTTATCTGAGATTGTCCTTAACATATTTAAGTATAAAGGGTTAGTTAAGAATTCTGATGGTAAATGACCTAACCTATTAAAATTTAGATTCCATTTCTCAATGTAGTGTTTATCTAATTGCTGATTAAAACCCTCGATTAAAAATACTTCCGTTTTAAAAGTATCGGTGAGCAAGTTGACGAATGTTAATCTGGAAGCGATGACTATCTTCTTTAAGCCGATTTTCTGGAGATCTTGTATTAATTCTAACACCTTCTCCTCACATGTAGCTATCACTTCATCGAACGCATCCAGTAGCAATACTATTCGGTCGTGGTAACTGCACAGATTAGTCAAGAAACGACTGTATGGTAGATCACCGTGTTTGTCGCACCAGAAGTGTAAAGGATTTTGTAACATCTTCGGATTGCGCTTGTGCAAATCAACCTGACAGCGGGTCAAATTGACAAAGACGACGTAATACTGAGATTCACAAAGGGATGATAAAGAGTGCAACAGGGTAGTTTTTCCCACGCCGGGTTCTCCCGTTATAACTGTAAGTGTACCAGCACTCTCCTTGAAAAATTCATTTTCTGCAAATCGTTTGCTATTGTATACTGACTCACCCTTATCGGAATCACTATTGTTTAAAAAATTAGCTTCCGAATCTTTCACTTGGCGTAAATATCGAGGTATGTACCTCGAACATATGGGAATCAAGGCTTCACCCACAATCGGTATAGGGTTCCCACTCTCTGTATTATATATACTTTCTCCATATTGGTCAACAAGAAAGCGGCCCAATAGTTGCTCATCATCTTTTTCTTTTGCTGTCTCGTGTCCTTTTCTTGTTCGTAATAATGTCAATCTTTCGTCATCTGTTGAACGTAAACAAAACATTGCATAGCTCATAAATTTCCCATCGCCTCTAAATTTTTTGTAATTTTCATAGCTCTCACCAGGCTTGCAGTACTTTGTGATATTGTTACCCATTGGACGACACTCATCATAACTTTGTTGCTGGGGATTTGTTGTCTCGACTATAAACAGAATGGAGTTATTACCGTCCAAACAGTCTTGCTTTAGGTATGTTTCTCTTGGTTTCATTAGATTTATGACATCTGCGCATGTTACAGACTCCATTAGTTTTCTGTCTCCGTTAATAATCGAACTCAAGCAAAGCGGTTTTCTACCTTGTATTGAAACCAGAATGCCATTCATAAGTTCCCCGGCTTCTACATCACTCAAATGTCTAAACGCGCTCAATCCGTAGCTTTCAATTTCGTCATACCTCTTATCAACATCGGAGTCTATTATAACATAACTTTTGTGTAAATGTGAAAATTCCCGTATAAATGGCAGTGCAATGTCGGTTCTTAACAGAAGAGGCGCTTTGCCGTCTATCCATATCCGAACTACTAAATCTTTCAAAGTTTCTGGTTTAGATGTCTTTGTTTTAAGCCTATTCCTAACATCGTGGTCTAACTTTCCCATATTCTTAACAGAGCGATTCCATTCATCAACGCTGATTACGCTGCAGACGTTTTGTAAAATGCACCCGAATAGGTACCGTTCAATGTTCAATTCGTTGCGCACTATAGTAACATCCTGCTTTAAAGTTAACTGATTCCATTCTTCCACAGCCTCATGATGAAATTGGATTGCTGTTGTAGGTATTACCATGTAGCTGAAGAGCCGATTTCTTAACAATTCATGCTCGAATGTTCTTTTATTTAGACCAATTGTGTTCTTAGCAAAGTAGTTCTCTAGGTATAAAAGTATCTGCAAGGGATCGTCAATTTTCCAAATGCCTTTAATGTTATAAATGTTTTTTTGTGTATCAGCCTGATTTAGGAATAATGAGAAATTATCAAAGAAATTTTGGTAATCTATTATACTTGGGTCATCAGAAAATAACTCGGAATGTACAGTGTTACTAAAAATAGATTCATGAAGATTGTAGGGATTACTACGCGATCTTAATGTCAATTCAATAATATTAGTACTTGTTTCTAGAGGAAAAGAATTGCCAGTCGGTTTTTTGCTGCAGAAGTACCAAAATTGGATATGATTGTTTCTGATACATTCTCCAAGCTTTAAACCTCCTTCTCGCATAATTTTGTCGTACCCCTTCCAGTATTTGTTTATATTCAACTTGTCTCTGCCAGATTTCACTTGTATCGCATATATTTGCTTGTGCTCCAATCCCTTAAATTGTACCTCCGCCACAATGTCGTCAAAGGGTTGGGCATCGGCCAAATTAGAGAAGATGCGATAGTCCTCTACGTTTTCGTTTTTGGAGAGGAGGGAGGCGAAAAGGGCAGTAACGCTGAGTTCGTACTTGCTGCCTGTATCGCATTTGGACCCGGGAGTTTGCTTCGCCATTACAGAGTGATGCTACAAGGTCCTGTTAAAAAAAGGATTAGTATTACTTCTGCAAAATGAACAGTCTTATAATAACTCATCATGTAAAATTGGGGTGTGTAGTCGAGTCAAAGTCATAAACAAGGTCCATATTTCAATATTCATCTTCCGATGGTTTAGGTGAAAATATGAGGATAATACAAGTTATTACGTGTAAGTATAATGTTCGATAACGCATGTATCACACGTTTCAACCAGTTTAAACCAGGAAATCGTTCCAATATCTATGACAATGTTCCTCAAGCCTCTAATTTTCAATTACAAGGGTATTAATTGCAATACATAATCTGAAGCATTGGAAGCAAAATTAGTGAAATACAATTCAATTAGATTTCTACATTCGTACTTGTGTAATTTAATATAAAATTCTGGGCAGTATTTTTCGAATATCTTCAATGCGGATGCTAATTTTATGTGTCGGAATGATCCGACACAATTCCGGCAACATAACATATGTAAAGCTCTACGGATGTAAACCGTTATGTAAATCATTTTACAATGTTTTCTCATCAATTTCCATTTCACGTTTAGGAGAGTAGTGTTTGTCCTATGTATTCAAAAGTTCACAGTAGAGCAACGCAAACTGCGCTGAAGGCCAGTGGCTGACGCATAAAAGTTTACACAAAATAAACACGGCCGGAACAATTCGGTATAAGCGTCAGTATAACTGCGATTCGAAAGCCGATCTGTTGTGTATGCATCTACGCTGTCGTATACTATATCGTAGTTCTACGTTTGCTTTGAAAATGTTTCCTACGTCGCGAAAACGACCAAAGTTGGATACAATAAGAGAATTTATTGCAGAAATGCCTGATTTAAAGTGTGATGGCACTAAAATTCAATGTGTAGTGTGTAAAAGATTTAATGTGTTGGTCGAAAAGTGATTGTCTACGGCACGTAAATAGTGCAGGGCATGTTTCAAAAACAAATTCCACACGAGATTATGACAAATTTTAATTTAATTTATGTGTTTATTGCATGTAATTTACCATTTCATTTACTAAGGAAGAAAGCATACGTCTCGTTTTGGAATGAATATTCGGACTTTAAGTTACCAGGTGAGAGAACATTACAAGAGAGTTGTGGCCGTCTGCTCGTGAGCATGTCGAGAAAAGAATTAAATCGGGGTTGTAAAGATAAAAAAACTGTGGTTATGTGTGGACGAAACAACAGATCGTAAAAAACATTCTGTGGTTTAATGTAATGGTACGCACAAATGGAACCACATCAACCGTCACCTTCAATTCTATTACCCTTCAAAGTTAGTGTTAAACACGTTGGAAAAGTTTGAACTTTCAACAAATCAACTGTTGATGTTTATGAGTGATGGTGCCGCAAACATGCTTTCTGGTAGGCCGGTCTCTTAAAAAAACATTGTTCTAATTTGTTACATATTACGTGTAAAATTCATGCTTTCAGTCATGTGGCAGATAGTATTAGAAAATGTTATCCTGAGGTACACGCTTTAATAGCGCATACAAAAGCAGTGTTTGTCAAATCTCTAAAACGTAATCGCAAATTTCACGGACTGTGCACCCGTATGCCTGAGCCACCAGAACCTATTCTTACACATTGGGGAACTTGGTTAGAGGCTGCATTTTATTATCATAAATATTTTGAGAATATTAAGAAAGTGGTTTTACAATTCGATCCAAAGGAAGCTGCGACTATCAAGGAAAGCCAGTCGAAATTTCGAGATAGTCAGGTTAAAATGGATTTAAAAACTGTTCAGAACAATTACTTCGGACTAGTGGAGGCAATAGAAAAATTACAAAATCCTTCGGTGTTGTTAGTGAAATCTCTGCAAAGAAGACGCAAAAAATTTGTGTGTTCTAGAAAGGCTTGAAAGTGTTTTAGAAAAGATTCTGATGTTAGCACATTAAGACAAATTTGTGAAGGTGCGTCAACAGAACCATTAAGTTGTTCCAAAGATTATTTTAATTACGCAAATATAACGTCACTAGATGTAGAACGTTCGTTTTCTGCATATAAACACACTTTTTCCTCACGCCGCACTCGGTTTGCCGAAACAACTGTAGAAACATATCTAATATTGCAGATATTTAACAGACATTATTCACTTTGTGATTTCACGGAAGACTCTTAAGACGGTAAGTGTTTGAGCACGTATTATATTTTATTTCTGACTATTTATTTTATGTAAACTTTTATGCGCCCGCCACTGGCTGTTGACGCAAATTGAGCAACTCTACTTATCAATCGTCCTATATACAGTCTGTCTCGCTTTAGATGGTACCACCCAGTATTTTTTTATATATTATCGATTTAAAAAAATTCTTTTTTCTGATTGTACCCCTTACTAAGTTGTACATTTAGGGTATGTTACATTCCCTTCACGGTAAAATGCTAGTCTAGTCTACTACGATTTAAAATAAACAACAAAATTGAGGAAGTCGTATTAGAGATTTTTTTATAAGAACTCTTGTTAATAAAAGTTGTTCGAAATTTCATTAAAAACAAAAAATTTTGCATTAGCACATATGCGTTTTTCAATTCGTTTTCTGTTGTTTCCGACAACCTTCCTCAATTCTTCTCGACTTACGGCTTATGGCAGGCTTGAGTTATTCTGTCACAGAGTTGAATATTTATTGGTCTAGTTTTATACACTTCATCGTTCTTAGGGCGAATGTTGGATTTTCAGTAATACAATTCAAAATAACGTTACCTTCAGGATGATGATAATTCCTTGTGATTTTGTCACATTTCCAGTACGATTAATTAAATTGTTTATTCTTAGCACAGTCGTATGCACAACGGGAGGACAGCCTAGATGTCTGATATTAAATTAATGGGCAGCTTTGCGTGTTGAACGAACATCACCCACTAATCTTATTATCTCAATAGCTGAAAAACACAAACCTTAAGGGTTTAGGTGAGAAACAGTTATTGGGTACACACAGTTAAATTTGTGACCATATTATCTTATTTTCCACGATTTTAATTAATTATACACAATTTGATAAATGACATACATTGTTTCTGACGTATTAATTTAAACTTGGCAAACTTTTATTCGAATTTTCTGGACTTTTTTGAGAAAGTTTTTTTTGTTTTTAATGAAATTTCGGATTTAGTTTATTTGGACGATTCCGAACAACTTTTATTAACAAGATTTTTTGATAAAAAAATCCCTAATACGACTTCTTCAATTTTGCTGTTTATTTTAAATTATAGTAGACTAGCACTTCATTGTGAAGGGGAAGTAACATACTCTAAAAGTACAATTTAGTGAGAGGTATAATCAGAAAAAAGATTTTTTTTTAAATCGATAATATATAAAAAATATATTGGGGTAGTGCCCCCTAAAGTGAGACTGTATACGGAAACATTTTGGAAAGATACCATATGTTTATTTTAGCTTCTTGTTTACACGGTAGGCGCAGTTTTATAATTCCAGTAGGTTAATATACCCTGTGCATTTGTCATAGATCTATTTCTTTTTTCTATTTTTCGATAACGTCAAATAAGTAAGTGATTCCCTTAAATATTCTTGGTTATCACAATATTAAGTACGGAATAAAAAATTATCTAATATTGATAACGCACATTCATGACTTGCTGTTCCGTGGAATTTAGGCATGGCTTAAGTTATCATATCATTCTTATTAAGCGGTCACGCGTTTTTCATTAAGGATTCATTACACTGGGGAACAATTTGTAACACAATTTCTGTTGAGCTTGGTTTTTCAGCTGTTTTATAGTTAATTAGGCATGCTGGTTTCAAAACTGTAGTTAGTTTTCTTCTACCACGTCAAGTTTTATCTCTACACCTTATGAGAATGTGACCACTCTCCGCGAAATCGAGCATGGATCATAGGAAACACTATTGCTCTTCTATTGGCTGACACAAATCTTCTCCGATGGGCGCCGGGTGAATGACGCATAGGAGAACAGCGGGAGGTTTATACTTGTCTGGACTTGTTCAGTTACACCTGAGATACTGTAGTGAGACGTTGTGTGTCGCTCTGAAACGATGCAGCCCATTCCGACGTGGAGTCTGAGTTCTTGTTTATATACAAGGTTAGCAGTGTTTAGTGTTGATTTATATATGAACTGAAACTTTTCCATATGTCTACCTCTGCTAGTTCACGTCGTAAGTGCTTAAACAGCTCCGATTCGTTTTGTTACATATGTGGCAGTTTTGCCATTCCCAGTCAAAGGACAAACATCAGTACATTTGGCAGGCAAGTCTATTTGGTGATCAAGATAAATCATGGGCCCTTCACAAAGTATGTAAGCAGTGTGTTGAGGGTTTATGGATGTGGACCAAGGGAACACGTAATAAACTTCCATTTAGTATACCTATGATTTGGCGAGAGCCTAGAGATCATTCAAGTGTTACTTTTGTATAGTGAAAACGTCAGGATATAACAAGAAAAACAAATGTAAAATAGAGTATCCTAGTTTACCATCAGCTATACGCCCAGTGCTTCATTCAGCCGAAATCCCAGTGCCAGTTTTCAATGAATTACCCTCTTTGGAAATACGGGAATACGAGTCTGATGAAGATCAAAGTGACCCCAGCGATGAAGATTTTGAAATTAAAGATGATTCCGTTCGTAATGGATTTGACCAGCATGAGTTGAATGATTTGGTACGAGATTTGGGACTATCCAAAAAGCTTCAGAGCTCTTAACATCAAGACTGCACGAGAAGAACTTGCTTGAAAAGGGAGCTAAGGTATCCTATTTCGATCAAGAGAAAGTGCGTTTCTACAATACTTTCGAAGTGATGATGGATTTGTGTATTGCCATAACGTACATGGTTTAATGGAAGAGTTGGGAATTTTAGTCTACAACGCAACTGAATGGCGACTGTTTATCGATAGCTCAAAGCGGAGCTTGAACTGTGTTCTCCTCCACAATGGAAATTTATTGAGTTCAGTCCTGATAGGCCATTCAGTTCGTTTGAGTGAAGAATATGAAGACATAAAGAGAGTAATTGATTTGTTGCAATACCACATACACCAATGGATCATTTGTGTTGACCTTAAAATGGTTAGCCACTTGTCGACAGAAAGAACATTATATTTCCACCTCTGCATATAAAATTGGGTCTCATGAAGCAATTCGTTAAAGCTTTGCCAATTGAAGGAGACTGTTTCAAGTATCTCATTTCGGCATTTCCTAGTCTGTCATTTGAAAAGATAAAGGCCGGTGTTTTTGATGGTCCACAGATTCGGCCGCTTGTTAAAGATGAACATTTCATCGGAACAATGTCAGAAATTGAAAAGAATGCTTGGTTGGCATTCAAAAACATTGTTAAAGACTTTCTTGGAAATACACGAGCACAGAATTACGCCAAAATTGTCCAGCCACTCTTGGAGAGCTTCAAACTGCTAGGTTGCAACATGAGCACCAAATTGCATTTTTTACATAACCATCTTGCGAACTTTCCGGAAAATCTTGGTGCAATCAGCGATGAGTAGGGTGAGCGATTTCACCAGGATTTGAAGGTCATGGAGGCACGGTATCAAGATAGATGGGATGTACATATGATGGCTGTCTATTGTTGGAGCATCAAGCGAGAATGTCCACAGATTAAACATTCCAGAGAAAGCTATAAGCGAAAATTGTTGCCTTAATATGTAATTACCGTACGATAAAGAAACAACTATTTGTATGAACACAATTTAACTTGCAGTAACTATTATAGCCTTTGTATGAATAAAATTATTCTTTATAAACAATATATTGGGTAAGTTTTTACTTTATTTTCCTTTATATGCACAATTTGTATAACTTTTAAGGGTATCCTGTAGCTTAAAAAGTTGACGTGATTGACAAAAGCTGCGGTAATTTTTGGATCCAGAGGCCAAAAGTTAGTTGACAATAAGTCACAGATTTAAGACAACGAAATTGCTGTTCCCCGGTGTTATCGAGCGCTAAGGAAGATGTAGTTGTATTGGAATATTGAGTCAACTGTACGAAATCAAATCAGGAAGATATATAAAAATCACTTGAATGAATCAAATGAATTGCGTTGCAATTTTACGTTTGAAATATTTTCCCACTTTTATGTCGAGTTCTTCTAAACATGCGCAACTATATCAATAAATGTATGTACAATCTGAAATATGGGCAGCGACTATTACATAGAAGTAGATCTACCAATCATAGTGTAGTTTTAAAATGTACTCGGATTGGGAAGTAAAAGAATATAAACTTACCAGAAGTATTCAAATGCATCCCACTATTTGGTAAAGTCGATTAAAGTATATTTCATTCACAGGAATCAAAAAACATTTAATATATTCTTTAAGAGAACAAACAACTAACAATAAGTAAATTTCGTATCAGTAAGGTAATCTTTAAGATAAGATTATTAAAATATAGATAAAGCTATAATGGTCCTGCTTGAAGCTGGAGAACGCAAATTTGTATTCAATAATTTTTTAATTAATATGTTTGCTTATCATTTAGCTGTAATAGATACTGTGTGAAAAAATCGAAATGACCAACGATAAGTTGCAATTTAAACGGTATTACCTGGACTCGATTCACATATTATTTATATTCCTCGCTCGAAATCAAATGTGCTCCACAGCACATTAGTTGAATTCATCGGATGTAAGGGAATTAATCAAATGGGACATTTCGAAAATCAACGACTAGAAGCAGTACTAACTTATAATAACAGATTGCATAGTAGTACTAGGTGTACACCATTTCAAATTTTAAATGGTCAAATTGCCCATTAATATCGACAAAGAAAAAATGACTCAACAGTTTGTTAAAGACAGAGCAGACCAGGTTAAGGAAATCCGACAAATGGTGTTAAATAAGTTGAAATAAACAAACGAGAAAATGTGCAAAAAAATAGTTTGTAAGAAGAAAATAATAGAGGTAAATGACAAAACAGCTAAAATCGATAAAAATAAGAAATGTTTAAAGGATGTTCTCAAACAGAAACGTAAATTTACCGGGGTTGGTATAGGATGAGGACCCTGCTCCTAGTAATACCGCTAACGCTAGCGATATGGATAGCCAATCCCCAAAAAGAAATTAAACCTATGGAAAGGTACGTTTTCCCTTATCGATTAAATGGAGCGAAAATTCTTCAAGGAAAATATGAATTTGTTTATCAAAGTACTGCGGAACCATTATTTAGGCAAGTCTCTACTACACTAGTTGCAAACAGTTTTCTTTTATAAAAAAAAAACTCAACATTTATTCTCCATATATTATTTATATGGATAAATTACAACGCTCTATAAATGGGCAGAATAACATAAAGGAACGCTTCCATTGTCGATTCATTCAGCCGTCGACGGTGTTGTAAATACGTTGTCGTATACTTCGAGAATGATCGTTCGACATCCAGTGAACTAAGATTTGCAAATGTCAGATATTCCTTTTCCTCATGTGGGCACTCTTGAATTTCAGTTATAGACCGAACCTTTTGTAAATCGGGATTTTTCGTTAAAATTGCACCAAATTTTTTAGCAACATCGACTCCTATAGTGTTCGTCAAGTTTTCTAGAGCGGCTTGTAAATTGTTTATGCAATTTAATGCGCCTCGTGCAGATAAGTGATTGTTTTCTAATTGCTCAATAGGTTGCGCAACTTCAGAGTAGTTCATGGAAATTTAATTTATTTGTTGTTGAACGTCCGAATTGGAAAAAAGTTACTGACTATCTCGAACTGCTGCAGAATCATTTGAATCAAGTTTCAAACTAACATTTTTCACTTGTGAAAAATATCTTTGATAGTAAGATACTGCCTGGAGCCATATTCCCCATCGCGTTATTACAGGCTGAGGTGGTGGTGGAAATTTCGGTCACAATTGTTTGAATACACCGATGTGTTTGGGAGATTTGATGAACACTTTTTTGGTAGATGCTATTAACTTATCCACCATCGGATACTTCTTTCGAATGGTTTCTGCTACGAGGTGACATGCGTGTATGAGGCATGTTATGTGAAGAAGAGTCGGAAAGCATATTCTCAACATCCTACCAACTCTCAGTATTGTTGCGGCTTCGTCAGTAACGGACATTGTGACTTGGGTTCCTGTGATTCAAAATTCTCTCAACGAATCTTTTATTAACTTGACAACGGTGTCTGCATTAGTTTTCTGAATCCTTTTACTGGATAACAACAATGAAGCTGGTGGACTATCACGTTTTAAAGGACGCGCTACAACATGAATGACACTGTGTTTCTGAGCATCAGTTGTTTCATCCACATATAGGCAGAGTTTCTTATTTCTCAACTCGTCTTTTATACATTCCTTTACTGTACCTTGCACACGTGGCAAATTGTATCGTAATTGCATAGATGTTGGCAGCTTCCATGAGGGAAGGTACTCGAGATCGATTAGGAGTTGAGAATTACCCCTACTCACGCCGCTACCGCTACGCTACTGCCATTCGGTGCCACCTTTTTAACAAACTATAATATTTACATTTTTTAAATAAATAAAACACAAAAAATAACTTTTTTTATTTATTCGTGATTACCTCTCAATAACGGCCATTCTTACAATACATTTTTGTAGCCGCTATTTAGAGGTTTTACTGTATTTTCTCTTTTGACATTAACACGTTTAGCAAGATTAATTTAAAATTAATACTAAATATCTTTTTTGACGTATAAATTACTATAAAATTTACTGTAGGTATTCAAAGAAATCATATTTAAAAGCAAGAACACAATTATCAGCAGCGTCAGCGCATGTAAGGGAAGTTGAAAACAAAACTAATTGGAGTATGTTAAATCATACTATACTACATAATAATAACAAAAACCTCCAACAACACAGTATAATATTTATTACAAAATTAAAAGATGAAAAGAATGTAACAATAAATTATTGATTTTAGAATGAATAGAGCTTAAACAAGTTTCACAAGATATTGAAACAATTTAATTACATTTAATTATATAATTCGCACATTCCCGTCGGTTTACATACGAAAAGCGTCAAAATATTCTTATTAAGAACTACGTTGGGAGCAAGTTTTAAAATTGTTTTGATATATACAGAATGACCTAAAAAAAGGTTACACACCAAAGTTGTGAAAATTTAAATGTAATATCCTGTATATTATTACATATTTTGATACTGCGGTATAAAGAAAGGCAAGTTACTGCTATGTTTCCTATACCTAACTCAAGCCATTTTTGAGACATTTAACTATTCCTGAAAACGTATACTAAAATCTAAGAGGCTTAGGTATCTAAGCTAGATATTTTTAATATCATTTATTTTTAGTCGAAGTATTAGACTTGACGGTAAAAATTATAGCTAGAAATTGTATAGGGTGGACGAAAATACACTTTCAATTTGAACTTTTATTAAAGTCAAATAACTTTCTTATATTAAATAGAACACGCTTTATTCATTATCGCATTTAGATTCTAATTGTAACCATTTATAGCATTGTATCAAGCTTTCCTATAGGTATATAATATTTTCTTAGTAATTTAGCATTTTCAATTTTGAATATTCATTTCTTGCCATTTATTTTACGAAAGTACGCTTTGACGGAACTGACGTTATTATTACTGCTCCAAGTTTTCTGAAGAACAGGTGTGTCTCATAAAAGAAATGGAGCGACAAAAGCCAATTACCGGAAAAGAAGAAAATGAATTTTTTGAAGAATTTTGTTTATGGGTTCTAGAAAAGTTAGGAGATGATGAACATTTTTAAGATTTTGTACTCTTTTCAGATGAGTTAACTTTCCATAATAACGAATTAGTTAACAAAATTTCATTATTGCAGTTCCATATTTTTAGCACCCTTGATCGTCAGCACAGATGGTCTGTTAATGTGTGGGATGGAAGAATGGAATGCATATTCTAGGTCCATACTCTCTTTGATGGCCATTTAAATAGCGCCATGTTTCTTGGATTTATAAAAAGCAATTTACCTGTACTTTTGGTAGATATGCCACTTAATATCCGAGAGAAAATTAGGTGGGCAATATCGCAATAGATCGATAGAGCGCGGAGGTCCACAACATTGGACAGCAAGGTTCGAAGACATAAGGAGTCTCGATTTTTTCTTATTTCTATGGGGATATATCAAAAATATTATTTATGATATACCGCCAACCATATCCGACAATATGAAAGACCGAAGCAGAGCAGTGTTTCATTCTATAACGTCAGATAATTTGTTTAAAGTGAAACATTTTAAGAAAGAGATCGTTTATGAACTGAAAATGATGGACATCATTTTGAACGGTTATTAAAACATTAGTTTTCTTTACATTTAAGTTTGTTATTTGTTCAATAAAGTATGTATTTTCTATTTATACAGGGTCCGGCAAAAAAAACTCCCTAATTTTAAAAGGTAGTTACAAAGGAACTAAGAAAGATACAGGAAAAATACTTTTATTTGTGAACAATGAATACTATGCCATTTTAAATTACTTGGTTTTAAAAATTATATCCGATAAATGACGTCCTCCATTGTTGACACATTGACGAAGTCTTCCCCGGAAGTTGTCCATAGTTCCTCGTGCCACTTCTCTTGGAATGACTGTCACTTCCTGGGTGATTGCCTCCTTAAGTGCTTGCAGAGTTGTGGGACGATCTTTGTACACTTGAGTCTTTAAGTGTCCCCAAAGAAAAAAATCAGAAGGTGATAAATCAGGCGACCTTGGGGGCCAGGCAATGTCTCCTCGCAAAGAGATAAAACGTCCAGGAAACAACTCCCTCAACATTTCCAGAGAACACCGAGACGTGTGAGCTGTGGCTCCGCCTTGTTGGAACCAGACTTCTTGCTCTTCATGGTCTACAACAAACTGGTTTAACCTAGGTCGGAGGAAGGATTCTATCATGTGACAGTAACGATTCACACGCTGATTGTCTAAAGTTTGACACCCAAACTTTGATAGTTTTCCCATCAGGAACACGATCATGTCGGCCAAGTTGGAATCGAATTCGAAACGCTGGCTGCGTAGTAATCACAGAACCACCGTTACGAATAAATTCCTCCACAACAAACGCACGATGCTCACCGAGCCAAGCCATCGCGCACACTGAAAATGGCACGTACACCACTTTCAAACAATACTCCCTCCACATCAATACCCCCACTACATCTCATACAGAGGCTTCTTCAAATACGGGAATTTTTTTTGCCGGACCCTGTAGTTATGTCTCTTTTTAATTAGTATGAATGAAAAACCAGTTGAAGGATTAGACTGAAGTATCATCTATTTGTAAGCAATAATAGTAACGTCAGTTCCGTCAAAGCCTACTTTCGTAAAATAAATTGCAAGAAATTAATATTCGAAATTGTAAATGCTAAATTATTAAGAAAATATAAGATACATGTAAATATAGGAAACGTTAATACAATTTTATAGATTGTTAAAATTAGAATCTAAATACGATAATGAATACAGGATGTTCTATTTAATATAAGAAAGTTATTTGACTTTAATGATAGCCAAAATCAAAAGTATATTTTCGTCCGCCCTGTATAATTTTTAGGGATTAATTTTATTTTATCATCAAGTCTAATACTTCGCCTAAAAATAAATACAATTAGAAAAATCTAGCTTAGATACGTAGGCAGGCGGGCCTCTTAAATGTTAAGTATAGTTAAATGTCTCAGAAACGGCTTGAGTTAAATATAGGAAGCATAACAAAGGCTTGCCTTTATTTAGCTATCAAAATATGTAATAATATACAATGTATTCCATTTAAGTTTTCACAACTTTGGTATATAACTTCTTTTTGAGTCACTCTGTATATATTAAAACAATGTTAAAACTTGCTCCCAATGAACCTACAAAGCTCTTAACAAAAATACTTTAAAAATATTTTGTCGTTTTTCGTATGTAAACAGACGGGAATGTGGTGCATCACCCTGTATATATAAAGCTATACATCCCCAGAGGAATTGTAGGCGCTCCGGATGGAGCTCCCCAATTCCCGTGGTGTGGTGAATCACTCCACATTCATCCTCTGCCTGTTACAATCTCTTTTCTGTTTTGGCCTCGTTTGCTAGTCTCGTCCATATCCAATTTTGCTTTTCTAGTCCTCACCTCCCCTAACTTGTGTTCTACTTGATCCTCCCATCTTCATTTTGGCCTATTTATTCACGGTTTCCGCTCGCTGATTATTCTTAGGTACTGACGCATTGGGCTCGCGTCTTTTCATGTGTCCATCCCAGCAAATCCCATGTGCTTTTGTAATAGTTACTATATCTTCTTTTAGTAAGTTTTTGATTTCAAAATTATGCTAATTACAACACAAAATTCCCCTTTTACAAAGAAAAGAATACGCCTGGTCTACTCCTTCCCGAAATGCACAACACAAATAACTCTTCAAGTCCTCATTTCTTCCCTTGTGATGTTTTAGTCTCAACATACGTGGTAACTTCCCATGATTCGTACAAGCAAAGGAGAGGCTACTAGCTGACTGTAGAGTATACCTCAGCTAACTTCAATTAGCATAGCTGTTACGTTATAGTTTTCACGTTCCTTTGGAGTTGGAGTAATCGTTCGGGAGCAGAACAGCGTTGGTTTCGATTCGCTGGATTTTCGGCCGTTCTTTGGTCACGAGCTTAGAAAAAAAGAAAACCAGTAAGTGTTCTCATATTATAACATGATTGAAATATTAAGGAGGAGCAAAAATTCATATCAAAGTGAAGATCTGGCACTAACTAAGATTAAATTTGGAGTGAAGCTCTAAAATCTGAAAAGAATGAAAGTTAAACGTATGTGTGAGTGAATCTCATAGATTAATTAAGAAGAGTAAGTTGGGGAAAGAAAAATAAGGCATAGTACAGACGGCAATTTTGTCAATAATGATAGCAAGGACTGTGGAGTAATATGGCAAACAACAATATTCTAATTACTAATTAACTCGGAAAGGCCGTTTCGAAGACACATGGGCCTACATCTTCAGTGGTGTACCGACTGTGAGAGAACATATATTAAGTCTAACTAACCCGCTCTATCCCCACTCTTCAAGAAAAATATATATAAGCAACTACTCTTGCCGCTTAGACTAGAAAGCTAATTAAAATAAGAGGAAAGGCGGAAAAAGGTCTTGTCACCACGAAACCCAAGGCATGTCGCCATCCCACGCTCATAAAAATAAAAATCAAGTGAGACAACGGTTATATCCTTTCTATTCGTTAAGTTTGTGTCCTTTCCGCATCTACCCTTAAAACTAAATATCGGACATGTGCGAAATGTACGAACGGATCGACGTCTCTCGTTATAGCACAACCATAAATCGAAAGACCTCTACCGCAATAAATCGAAAAGACAGGAAAAGCGTAAAAATCCCTTCTCTTTATTGATTGAGTTTGCATTCTCGTTTATGTAAATAGTCTGATAGACGTCCAGCTCAAGCGGCGAAATCACGTTTTCTGCAAAATTGCATGTGGTGATTGTGACAAGGCCTATATTGGTCAAATGCAACCAGCGATAGGTACTAGATTTAATGAACACATCAGGTGTTACACGTACGGGAAGATAGAAGCGTCAAGTATAGCACAACACATAAACGATACCGGGCCTAATATCAAATTAGAAAAGCTAAAATTGATTAAAAACGTGATTTCGCCGCTTGAATTGGATATATATATTTCGTATATTTCGCACATGTCTGGTCTCTAGTTTTAAGGGTAGAGGTGGAAATAACACAAATTTGACGAACAGAAAGGATATAACCGTTGCCTCACTCGATTTTTATTTTTATGAGGGTGGGATGGCCACATGTCTTGCGTTTCGTGGTGACAAGACCTTTTTCCGTCTTTTTCCTTATTTTAACTTGCTTTCTAGTCTAAGCGGCAAAAGTAGGTACTTATATACTGTATATTTTTCTTGAAGAGTAGGGATAGAACGGGTTAGTTAGATTTAATATATGTTTTCTCACATCAATCGGTATGGGGCCTTTCCGACTTAATTAATAATTTGTGTGGTACGCAGCGTGCAATACACAAGGAATTTAACTAAAAATTAATGCTAATATAGCTCATGGTATTGGTGGAATCATTCCCGGCAAAAACAATGTAGCAGAAAAAATATCGCTAACACATTAACATCTTTCTGCCTACCCGGCGTCATCAGCATGGTTCTGAGCACTATCTTCTGCTGCTACAATTGCGTTTGCCTCTCGGTTTATGCTACTAATCTCCACAACAGCACTGAATATGTCTTTCGGCGACACCTATCGCCAAGAGACACAGTCCCGCCGCCCCAGAGGGTAGCAAGACAAGGAATTTAATGTTAATTTAGCGTAACAAAAGTTTGGTTTATGGAAATTTATGAGTTCATATCTGTAACTGTGAAAATCAAAGGTCACAGTGGCTGATAAATAAGCAGCATAAGACTTAATAAATTTACAATGGATTTACTTAATTTAAAAATAAAAGATGTATTACAAATACCTGCACAATAGCTGATCCAACGTTATATCTCATCGTTCCAGTGCTCCTGTGTCTTCAAGTATCACAATTTATATTCTTGCTTTCAATTTAAGTAATGAGTTAATTGATCAACCGGAAATTAATCTAAAAGTACAACCGCCGCAGTAGGCTATGGAAGATTTAGCAGGAGTTGCAAGCCCAAACGGCGTGCCTGCTAAACATGCCGCTTGGATATCCGCACAAAATGTGTAGAGCCGCATCCTAAAATTATTAATAATGTTGTAACGGCAAAAATATCACAAATGTAATCCAATAACATCGTAACGTTTTCCTTGCATCTACATCAGTAGCGTGATGCAAACGGTTCCATTCCGATAAACCTGGAATATCTACCTGCGGACTACATTTCAGTAGCAGTTCGATTACTTCCAAGTCCTTTCTACCTATTGTATCGTGCAATGTGGCGTGCGATTTTTATCTTCAATATTTACATTAGCACATTTCAATAACACTTCAACAGCGTCCTGATTTCCTATGTGAACAGCGTAACTCAAGGGGCTGAATCCCAATAAATCCTCAGTGTTTAATCGTACACCTCGTTTCAGTAGCAATTTAGTTATCTTCAAATCTCCAAATATTTCTATTGCATAAAACAGCGATGTGCGACCGTTGCTATTTTTCAAATTCACATCAGCATTACAATTCAATATCATTTCAACAATATCCGTTTTACGTCTTGAAATGGCGTAACTCAAAGGGCTATGTCCAGATAAGTCCAGAATGTTTATCTGCGCACCACGTTTCAGTAGCAATTCGGTTATATCCAAAGCTTCAAATGCTTCTATTGCGTAATACAGTGGCGTACGACCGTCATTATTTACTAAATTCACATCAGCATTGTGATTTAATAATATTTTAACGATCCGCTTATAGATCTTATTAGTGCCGCACATTTCGATAGCGCTACTCAAAGGTGTACACCCTGATGAATCCAGAATGTTTGCTTGTGCACCATGTTTCAGTAACAATTTGGTTATCTCCAAATCGTTTATTTTCACTGCATAATGGAGCGCCGTGCAGCCGTCGTTATTCTTAAAATTCACGACAGCATTATAATTCAATAACATTTCAATGGTGTCCAGTTTACGTCCTGAAATAGCGTAACTCAGGGGACTGAATCCAAACAAATCCAGAATATTTACCTGTGCACCAAGTTTCAGTAGCAATTCAGTTATATCCAATACTCCAAATGAATCTATTGCATAATACAGAGGCGTACGACCGATTTTATTTTCAAAATTCACATCGGCATTATAATTCAGTAATATTTCAACGATGTCCTTATTGCCTGCGTGGATGGCCTTACTTAAGGGAATCCATCCCAATGAATCTTCAATGTTTATCTGCGCGCCACATTTCAGTAACAATTCAACAATCTCCACATTTCTTTCTTCTATTGCGTAATCCAAGGGCTTCCGATCTTCCTCATCTTTAAAATTCACATCAGCACTACACCTTAGTAGCATGCGAGCAATGTCTTTGTTACCCATTTGAACAGCGTAACTTAAGGGGCTCCTCCTCGGTGAGTCCAGAATGTTTATTTGTGCACCGCGTGTCAGCAGCAATTCGGTGATTTCCAAATTCCCTGTTTTGACTGCACGATGCAGGGGCCTGTCACCGTACTTGTCCTTGATATTCACGTCAGCACCACATTTGAGTAGCAATTCGATAACCTCAACGTTTTTCCCTTCTATTGCATAATGTAGGGGCACTCGATCGAAGTCATCTTTAAAATTCACATCGGCACCACCCTTCAGTAACGTGTGGGCAATGTTCTTGTTGCCCACTTCAACAGCGTAACTCAAGGGGTTCCGCGTCGATGCATCCAGAATGTTCACTTGCGCACCACGCCTCAGTAGCAATTCGGTCATCTCCACATTTCCTCCCCTGATTGCATAATGCAGCGGCCTGAAACCGTACATATCCTTGATATTCACATCAGCATTATAATCTAATAGCATTCGAAAAATGTCTTTATTGCCTATCTCAACGAGGTAACTCAAAGGACTCCACCCCCACAAATTCAGAAAGTTTACATCCGCACCACGTTTCAGTAGCAATGCGATCATCTCCACATTTCTGTTGTGTATTGCATAATCCAAAGGCATTAGATCCTCCTCGTCTTTGAAATTCACATCAGCACTGCAATCCAGCAGTAAGCGAGCAATGTTCTTATTTCCCACTTGAACAGCGTAACTCAAAGCGCTCCTCCTCGGTGAATCCAGAATATTTACTTGAGCATCACGTTTCAATAGCAACTCGGTTATCTCTACGTTCCTTGTTTTCGCTGCATAATGTAGCGGCCTGTCGCCGTACCTATCTTTCATATTAACATCAGCATTATAAGTCAATAACATTTCAACGGTCTCCTGATTGCCTATGTGAACAGCATGGCACAGAGGGCTCCGCCCCGATGAATCAAGAATGTTTAGCTGCGCACCATATTTCAGTAGCAATTCAATGATTTCTATATTTTTTCTTTCTATTGCGTAACTCAGGGGCACCCGATCGTTCTCGTCTTCAAAATTCACATCTGCACCACCTTCTAGTAGCACGTGAGCGATGTCTTTGTTGCCCAGTTGAACAGCGTATGTCAATGGGCTCCTCCTCGGTGTGTCCAGAATGTTTACTTTTGCACCACGTTTCAGTAGTAATTTGGTTATTTCCAAATTTCTTGTTTTCACTGCATAATGCATCGGCCTGTCACCGGATTTATCCTTGATATTTACATCAGCATTATAATTCAGTAGTATTTCAACAATGTCCTTATTACCAATATGAATGGCGTAGCTCAAAGGGCTCCACCCCAACGAACCCAAAATGTTTATCTGTGCGCCACCCTTCAGTAATATTTCAATAATCTCCAAATTCCTTGTTTTTATCGCATCACACAGTGGCGTGTCATTTTCGTTATCTTTAAAATTCGCATTAGCATTATAGTTCAATAACATTTCAACGGTGTCCTTATTGCCCTTGTGAATAGCGTATTTCAAGGGGCTCCATCCAGAGGAATCTAGAATGTTTACCTGCGCACCATACTTCAGCAGAGGTTCGATAGCCTCCAAATTTTTTCTTACTATTGCATAATGCAGTGGCGTGAGGCCGTCATTATTCTTGAAATTCATATTAGCATTATAATTCAACAACATTTCAACTGTGTCGTTATTACCTATATGAATAGCGTAAGTAAGGGGACTCCATCTCGAAGAATCCGTAACGTTCACTTGAGCACCACATTTTAGTAGCGATTTGATATTTTCCAAATTTTCTCTTGCTATTGCATCGTACAGTGGCGTGTCATCGTAGTATTCTTTAATATTCGCGCCAGCGTAATAAGTAAATAGCACGTCTACAGTGTCCTTATTCCCTACATGAACATTGTAACTCAAGGGGCTCCATCGCGATGAATCCTGGATACTTGTTTGACCACCACATTTCAGCAGCAATTCCATAATCTCCAAATTGTTTCTCTCTATCGCATAATCCAGTGGCGTTCGATCGTTGCCATCTTTAAAATTTACCTTAGCACTATATCTCAATAGCAGGTGAGCAATGACGTTGCTACCCATATGAATAGCATATTTTAAAGGACTCCATCCCAATAAATCCAAAATATTCACTTGCGCGCCATATTTTAGTAGCAATTCGGTGATCGCGAAATGTTTCGTTTCTATTGCATTGTACAATGGTGTGCGGTTGTTGTTCTGTCTAATATTTGCATTTGCATTATGATTCAATAACATTTCCACAGCGTGCTTATTGCCTACGTCAATTGCACAACTCAAGGGGCTGCATCCCGATAAATCCAGAATATCCACCATCGCATCGCGTTTCAGTAACAATTCAATTATCTGCAAATCGTTTATTTCTATTGCAGTGTACAGTGGTGTGCGATTGTTGTTGTCTTTAATATTTACATTAGCGTTATAATCCAACAACATTTCAACGGTGTCCTTATCGCCTATATCAATAGCGGAACTCAAGGGACTCCATCCCGATAAATCCAAAATATTTACTTGGGCAGCACGTTTCAGTAGCAATTCGGTTATCACCAAATCTCTTGTTTCTATTGCATAATGCAGCGGCGTGTGGCCGTAGCCGTCATTGAAATTCACATTGGCATTATAATCCAATAACATTTCAACGGCGCTCGCATTGCCTTTGTGAACAGCATAAGTCAAGGGGCTCCAACCCGATGAATCCAGAATGTTTACTTGAGCACCACAGTTTAGTGCCATTTGGATAATCTCCAAATTTCCAGTGTATATTGCCTTGTACAGGGGCGTTCGGTCGTAATCGTTTTTAAAATTCACATCAGCGTTATAATTTAACAATATTTGAACAACATCCTTATGGCCACCATAAATAGCGTAACTCAAAGGGTCCCATCCATGCAAATCCATTAAGTTCACTTCTGCACCAGATTTGAGCAGCAGTTCAATGATCTCCATATTTTTTGTATTTATTGCCAGATATAGAGGTGTTTGATTATCAAAGTTTCTGGAGTTCACGTTTGCATTATAATTCAATAGGATTTGCGTAATATTTTTATTTTCCATTACAATAGCCATACTGAGAACTGTTTCGCAATATACATCTCCATAATTTATATCTTCAACATTCTTCAAAAGCGGTTGCGTGTCCTCTGTACGCTCTTCTTCTTTCTTCCCACATATATGTGCTAGGTTGCGTTCACATTTAAAATTAACATCAGCATTACAGTCCAACAACGTTCCAATAATAGAGGTATTACCAGTGATAATAGAATGAATAAGTGGCGTCCATCCGTTGTGATCCACATGATTTACGTTTGCCCCATGTCGTAGAAGTAGCTCAATAATCTCCTTATTTTCTTTCTTTATTGCTTTACATAAAAGGGTATCGCCGCTAAAGTTAACGTTAGCCCCATACTTTGTGAGAATTTCAAGGATATCCTTCTTTCCATATATGGTAGCTAGATCAAGAGCTTCAAAATTCAGTGCTACTTTGTACTGTATCAACGTTTTGATGATTTTCAAATGTTTAGAATCGGGTGTCCCGTCGTTGGAAGATTCTATGGCAGCTAAGAGAGCCGTACAATTTTCCGCATCTCTAAGATTAACATCCACTCTTTCTAATAACATCTTTGTACTATTCACATTGCAAGCTCGTACGCTCATATGCAAAATTGTAGTATGGTTATCTTGTCCTGCATGTGGGTTTGAAATATTCAAATTCGTTAACAATAATTTTACAATCTCGTTATTTTGTGTCGACATGACACTGTAATGTAACGGTGTACAGTTAAATATGTCAGTTTTTTTCAAATTTGCCCGATTTTCGACATAAATTTTTACTGCCTCTGTGTTAGAGTATATACATGCTAGGTGCACACCTTCGAGTTTTTCTCCTCGAAATTTAAAATTTAAAAGTTTCTTCTTTTTTAACAATTGCGAATTTAAACATCTCCGAAATTCTAAAAAAATCTTGTCATTGCGATATTTCAAAAACAACAAATTGCGTATCATATCGATTGAAGAATATTTTATAGCTGCGTTATACAATCTATTAAAATTTTCGCACAATGAAAACTTGGAATGTCTTAGTTCTTCTATATGGGTTGCATAATAACCTAAATAGGCTTCCAGCGTCGCAACATGTTCATCTTTCCAACATTTAGAAACGTATACGTAATTCTCCCAGTAATTAATCCAGGTCCAATTCATTATCTTATCCCGTACGTATATATCAAATCCTTTCTTGCGCATACGATGCAAAAGAACATTTAATCGGTTTGATTTATGAAAGTAATCACGGCTGCATGTAATTGCCGCTAGATGAAGGACGCTTCTTCCAAGATCATCTACCTCCAACAGGTAGTTGTTATTCTCGGTACATAATTTCTCTATCTTCTCGACACTTTCATGTAAAATAGCTTTGTGTAACGGATGCTTTTCAGAGAGCATGTCTAACATGTACCTTTTATTCTTTAGCATTAACATATAAATACAGGCTGCATAGTTATTGTCAATATTCTCAATTAACCATTGCAAAACAAAAAATTCCGCAAACGTATGATGGATAAAAATCGGATTCTGATTAATATCAAAATGAGATATAAAGCCGAAATTCATAAATTTATTATATTTCGCTAGTTTCGCTGGTTCCACACGTCTCGCAGGTTGCACCTTCTTCGTTTGTTTCGTTTGATATAGTTTTTGTGCAACGTTGTAGCCTCCGAATACCGTTTCCAGAGCTAACTGATAATGGTAGGACAATATATTATGTTTCTCATTTTCATCTAACAAGTGCGGTTTCATTCTTCGACAATAGTCTTTCATTTTCAAATTTACTATGCTTTCGTAAAGATTCCATCTATTTGCGATGACATCAAGGTTAAAACCGTTGTCGGAAATTGTCCTTAACATATTTAAATATAGAGGATTTGTTAAGAATTCTGATGGTATATGATGTAAAGCATTCAGATTTAGATTCCAATTATCGATGTAGTCTTTATCGAATTGCTGATGAAAATTCTCGATTTTGAATATTTCGGCTTTAAAGTTATCGATGAGTAAATCGACGCATATCAATCTAGAAGCAATGATTATCTTCTTTAAGCCGATTTTTTGGAGGTTTTGTATTAATTCTAGTACTTGCTCCTCACAGGTGGCTATCACTTCATCAAACGCATCTAATAGCAACACTATTCGGTCATGGTAATCGCACAGGTTCGTCAAAAAACGGTTGTATGGTAATTTATGGTGTTTGTTGCACCAGAAACCTAAAGGATTTTGTAACAACTTCGGATTGCGCTCGTGCAAATCTACTTGGCAACGGGTCAGATTGACGAAGACAACGTAGTACTGAGATTCGCAAAGACGGAACAAAGAATGCAACAAAGTTGTCTTACCAACTCCAGGTTCCCCAGTTATAACAGTAATTGTAGCAGTACTCTCATTGAAAAAATCTTTTTCTGCAAACCGTTTTCCGTTGTATACTACATTGTCCTTATTGCATCCGCCCTCGATTAAAGAGTTACCTTCAGAATCTTTATCACCTTCACGTAAATATCGAGGTATATATCTAGGGCATATGTGAATGGGAGCTTCACCAAGAATCGGTACAGGGTTCTCATCTTCCATATTGTATATACTTTCTTTCTGTTCGTCAATAAAAAAACTGCCTAATACATGCTCTTCCCTATCTTCCTGTATTGTCTGAGTTCCGTTTATTCCTGGTATTAATATTAACTTATTGTCATCTATTAAACGCAAACGAATTATTGCATAACTTCTAAATTTAGGATCTTCCTTAGTTCTTTTATAGATTTCATAGCTTTCACCAGACCTGCAGCAGTTTATGATATTGTTACCGGTTGGACGATACTCGTTCTTTTGCTGCTGGGGATTTGTAGTCTCGATTATAAATAGAATGGAGTTATTGCCATCTAAACATTCTTGCTTTAAATATGTCCCTCTTGGCTTCATCATGTTTAAGATATCTACGCATGTTATACACTCCCTTAATTCTCTGTCCCCGTTAATAATCGAACACAAGGAAGCTGGTTTTCTACCTTGCATTGAAATCAAAATCCCACTCATAAGTTCCTCAGCTTCCACGTCAGCCAAATGTCTGAACGCAGTCAATCCGTAATTCTTAATTTCGACGTACCTCTTGTTAACATCGGAGTCTATTATAACGTAACTTTTGTTTAAATGCGAAAAATCCTGTATAAATGGAAGTTCAATGTCAGCTTTTAAAACAAGGGGCGCTTTGCCGTCCATCCATATCTGGACTACTAAATCTTTCAAAGTTTGTGGTTTGAAGGTTTTTGTCTTAAGCCTGTTCTTAACATCACAGTCTAGCTTTCCCATGTTTTTAACAGAGTTATTCCATTCATCAACACTGATTACGGTACAGATGTTTCGCAAGATGCACCCGAATAAATATTGTTCAATGTTCAATTCGTTGCACACTATAGTAACATTCTGTTCTAATGTTAGTTGATTCCACTCTTCCACCGCATCATGATGAAATTGGATTGCTGTTGTAGGTATTACCATGTAGCTTGAGAGCCGATTTCTTAACAGTTCATGCTCGAATGCTCTTTTATCCAGACCACTCGTGTTCTTAGTAAAGTAGTTTTCCAAGTATGAGAGTATCTGCAACGGATCGTCAATTCTCCAAATACCTTTAATGACGTGAACGTTTGTTTGTGTATTAGACTGATTTAGGAATAATGAGAAATTATTAAAGAAATTTTGGCAATCTATCATACTTGGGTCCTCCGAAAATAATTCGAAATGGGCAGTGTTACTAAAAATAGACTCATGAAGATTGTAGGGTCTACTACGCGGTCTTAATGTCAATTCAATAATATTAGTACTTGTTTCTAGAGGAAAAGAATTGTTAGTCGGTTTTTTGCTGCAGAAATACCAAAATTGGATACGGTTGCTTCTGGTACTTTCTCCAAGCTTCAAGCCTCCTTCTCGCATAATTTTATCGTATCCATTACAATATTTATTTATATTTAACTTGTCTCTGCCAGATTTTACTTGTATCGCGTATATTTGCCTAGGCTCTAATCCCCTAAAGTGTACCTCCGCCACTATATCGTCAAATGGCTGCGCCTCGCCGAAATTTGAGAATATGTGATAATCTTCTACGTTCTCGTTTTTGGAGAGGAGGGAGGCGAAAAGTGCTATAACACTGATCTCGTATTTGCTACCTGAATCACATTTGGAGCCGGGGGTTTTCCTCGCCATTACGCAGCAGTTTAATGCATGGGTACTGATTAAAAAAAAAGGTTATTATTATTCCTCTAATGTAACATATATGTTCGAGGAAGCATAAATACTATGAGCTAGCAATGCAACATGTTCAAATTGTATTAAATAATACCTTTACAACCACTGTAATACGTTGCATGAATACATATTTTATATAAAAGTCATGAGTCTAGTCTGAGCAAACAGCGGTAACAGTCAGTGTAGTAGATATGTGGTGCGGAGTCGGCGATTATTTATTTCACGCGTTCACAGCGTCAGTACTAAATCGATGCTGTATGCGAGTAGTTCTATGTATATGTAGGCTGTCGTAACTTACTTCGTAATTGTACGCTTATGTTTGCTTTAAAAATGTGGCAGTTAGGTACGTCGCGAAAACGACCAATGGCAGACACAGTTAAAAGCTTTATAGTGAACATGCCGGACTTCATTTTTGATGGCGCTAAAATTCAATATCTAGATTGTAAAATTCCTTTAATGTGTTGGTCCAGAAGTCATTGTCAACGTCACATGGAAAGCAAACAGCATTCTTCTGCAAAAAGTGGCATACGAGACCAGGAAAAATTTACATTTGATTTATGTGTTACTCTTATTTGATGTAATCTATCGTTTCGTTTACTAGACAAAGAAGCATTTGTCTCCTACTGGAATAAATATGCGAACTGTAAATTACCTAGTCGGACATCGATACGAAATGTAGTGCTATTTGCTCGTGAACATATAGAAAAAAGAATGAAAACGGAATTGAAAGATAAAAAACTGTGGTTGTATGTGGACGAAACAACAGATCGTCAAAAACATTCTGTGGTTAATGTAATGGTACGTACAATGGAACCACATCGACCATCATCCTCCTTCTTACTTGCTTCCAAAAGAGTTATAAATTGTACTGCCGATGAGATATTAAAGATGGTGTTGAACTCATTGAACAAATTTGAAGTTTCAACTAAGCAACTTTGCGAAGAACATGCGTTCTTTGGGCCGATCTCTTAAATAACACAGCGGTAACTTCTTACATGTAACGTGTAAAGTTCATACTCCAAATCTTGCGGCACAAACGATTCCTACATGTTTTACACTAGTAAATGCATTGATTGCTAATACAAAGGCAGTGTTTCTAAAGTCCCCGAAACGTACCCGACTATTTCACAAACTGTGTCCTGATTTACCTGAACAACCACAGCCGATTGTTACACGCTGGGGAACATGGTTGCAAGCTGCGTTTTACTACAACAAATATTTTGATCAAGTAAAGAAGGTAGTTTTAAAATTCAATCCGACAGAAGCTGCAGCAATCAAGAAAAGCCAGGAAATATTTCAAGATAGTCAGGTTAAAAGAGATTTACAAACTATTCACAACAATTACTTCGGACTAGCAGAGGGAATAGAAAAATTACAAAATGTTTCGATGTCGCTAGTGGATTCTGTTCAAATTGTGAATGATGTTCACGCACAGTTATACGCTGTAGAAGGCGAAACAAATTGGTGTGTAATACGAAAATTTGAAAGTGTTTTAGAGAAAGACCCCGATTTTCTTATATTAAGACAAATTTGTGAAGGTGCGTGTGAAGATGCATTAAGTCGTTTCAAAGATTATTTCAAATATGCAAATATAACATCTCCAGATGTCGAACGGTCGTTTTCAGCATTAAAAAACATTTATTCCGCACGTCGTACTCACTTGACTGAAACAGCTGTGGAAACATATCTAATGATTCAAATATTTAACAGATGTTACCGCTGTTTGCCCAGACTACTGATTACTGTTACATGCACACCTCTATACATGGATCCTAAATTCTGATATAAAATAATTTTATCCGGAGGACAAACCGTTGACTAACTCTTATAAGTCGAGTAATATATACTGCTACTCAAAATATTCGAAAACGCGTATCAAAAATGCTGCTACGTACTGCATTAATTTTATTAGAAGCTATTTACATAGCGTGGATAATGACTTATAATTTAAAAGAACATACCCAGCAATATGGTAGACTCCGTTCTTACGCTTGGTACGTAAAAGGCCTTCATCAGAATTTTGAATACCTTACCAATGGGTTACATTTTAGTGAACCTACGATTGATAGAGAATAATTAGAAACCGAGGATGATATATTCTACATTGTACAACCACAAGTTCCTTTAATAAATTCTTTTGATTCTCTATTCTCAACGTTTTGTTTTATCAAATTGCACGTATTTATCTGTGTTTTTTTTATTTATGTGGGTAGATGATAGTACCATTGTTACTCTTGAAACATGTGGCTGAAAGGTTTCCAATCTTTAAAAATGAATTCAAAAACTTTGATGTCAAGTGCTGCAGTTACGTACAGAACAAAAAATGTATGCATAACGAAAAACTTATTATTGCACTATGTCATCAAACAAAAGCGAAGCAATGAGGCAACTTATTAAGGGCAATACGTTCCTAAGAATTATGTAACGTCTTCAATTTATGTTTTAGCTAATGTAGCCATTAAATTACTACAGACGACTTATAAAAATTCTCCTAAAGATATTTATGAGTTGGACAAGTATCTAAAGAAATCTGATCAATGATCATTAATTTTTTATTACACCGATATTACCGACTGCATGAACTCTTTCAATTCTTCAATGACGCCAGATGAAAACAACATTGCAGCGTAGTTAAGCGGCGTGCTAAATATTATTTATGATACGAGGGATGATCGTAAAATAAGGTTCCCAAAGCAGCAATAAGACGTGTTAGGCGAAATCCGACAACATTGGCGTGTGCAGCAGCTCTCCCACTCTATATACGTACCACTCCAGTCTGGCTACGACGCCCAGTGTTGGCTAAGCAGCTCTCCGAGATGGAACTACCGATCGCCGCTACCGCCAGGTGCGAAATTCGCGCCGTGATACGTTTTTTAAACGCGAAAGGGGTTTCACGTATAGACATTCATCGTCAATTAACCGAAGTTTATGGAGAAAAGTGTATAGCTGTTCAACACGTCCGCAAATGGTGTAGGGAATTCACTGGAGGTCGGACGGAAATTCATGATGAAGAGCGGAGCGGAAGACCATCAGTTTCAGAGGAAATCATTGAAAAGGTCGAGAGCATACTGCTTAAAGATCGGTGGGTCGCCATTCGTCAACTCGCTCTTCGAATTCCTGAGATTTCCAACACCATAATTGAAAAGATTCTTGAAAGGACCGGCGGCAGAATTTTACGACATGGGGATACAGAAGTTGGAGCACCGTCTGCAAAAATGCTTGGATAGAAATGGCGATTATGTTGAAAAATAGTTTTTACCTTTAAAACGATGTGTAATGTTAAGGAAATAAAGAATGCTGTTTATTTTTAAAACATATGGAAACCATATTTTACGATCATCCCTCGTAAATATTATTCGCACTATCTGACCTTTGACGTACCTACCATTGTAGGTTTGACCAACCACTTTATTTAATGTAAACATAATTCAGCGTGTCAATAAAGTAACCCACAATTTGCATAACTCTGTTATTACGTTATTTTGTGGAAAACACAGAATTTTTTAATTTCCAGTTTTACAACCCCGACGTCATTATAGTTTTTCCAACAAAAATAAATGCTCTGTTATTTTCCGAGCACAATGACCCACAGTGTGGGGTATGATTATCATTACCCATCTATCTTAGTTTTTGATATAATTGACATAATTTGATTTTTTTGCGAAATGCTACTATTTCTTGAACGACCGATATTTTGAACGCCTTACTCGGTAGGGTGGTAATTCAAATTTTATTCCATTGAGTATTTCTTGGAGTTGTTGACAAGACATCCAAGATTTTTTTATATCAACTAGATTCTACAAGAAGGTCAGCGATATCGTTGCCAAGTCTGATTCATGCTGTTTCAATTTTTTTTATGGAACACAATGCATAACATGGACATTACACAAAATAATACTCCCGAGATGTCAGTAAATGTTCAATAAAATACAAAGAAATGCATTACAGTTTGTATGAAGTGAAATGGTGTTCACTTCAAATAGATCTGAAATTGTATGCATAGATTAAACTTTACAGCTTATTTTTAATGAATATCTTTAGAAAAACAAAAGTTTATAGTATTTCATCAGCACTTTATAAATTTTTGCAAAGAACTTATCCGCATAGCTCCATATTTAATTTACTAAAGAACGACACATTTTAGGTATAGAAAAGAAATTCTATTATGGTTTCCCTATCACATCGCGGAAAGATATACAGGGTGTAACGTCCGTCTCTGCTCCAGACGCCAAAATATAACGTCCTGCTCGCGGCGGCGAAATTGTAATAACTTTCTTATTCTTAGACGTAGAGTTACACTGGGCGACTGCTTTTTCCACACCTGCCAAGCTAGATACGATGGACTCTGCTCACTAGTGACATCTTTGGTTGATATACGGGAGATTATCGTATAAAGAATATATAACGGTTTTACTTTTCAGGTAATCCTTTTAATCGATCTGATGTTACTGAGTGATTTAGACGAGAATAAAGTAGACAACATTAACTTTTCTTATTTTAAACACCAAGATCTCATACTCAGTGTACAGGGGATCTATATTATCGACTTCGTAATAAAGCTTGATTTGCCGTTGCTGGGATGTCGCTAGCTGTCACGGGATTATTAACTGTCATATATCAGATTTATAACATGTATTTTAAGTGGCTTCATGTTTATTTACTTTTTGAAATAAAACTATTAGATGTTTACGCCTTTTAGTGGATCAAGAAAAGTTAAGTGAATAGGGGTAGCGTTGAAAATGCCAAAGGGTCAAATTTAACAAGAAAAGATGTAAGTACAACGACAATACTTTATTTACACATAACTTCATCAAATAAAATAAAATTCTCTAACAAACTAACATCAAATTCATATATAAATATATACAGATCAGGCAAAATGATTGAAAAAGAAGCAAATGCTTTACTTTCTCCGTTACGGGTTCGGTCAGATTTTAGTCGGGTCTTTGAAATTTATGTCGCGGCAAGACACTTATAACATTCTCGATAACGGACTTAGATTAATTTCGGTCAAGATTTCACGACAGGCAACTTAGGCCACACTGTCGTGTAATATTAACATTACCTTGTCCAAACTTCATCGGACGCTGCTAACAGCCGCAGAAGGATGAAATTTGGCAAGGATCTCTCGCAGATCAAATCCACTTAGACATGTTCCCCCGAAGCTTACGCCACAGAAGGGTTGTTCTTTTCGAAGCTCGAGGTCCACAGAAAAGACAAATGTACGCGAATCCGGTCGCCTTTTATATCGAATTTTACTCTTTTTTGCTTATCTACGTCATATGACCTCGCGTATAAACGGCGCGCGCTTCTCACAAAACTCGTAACTTGTGCTTATGCAATATGTACTAACGTAGATCATAAATGACCACATTCATAGAGTACACTGGAGTACAACATTAATGGTTCTGGAATTTGAAATAACAATTAAAATAAGTGAATTTACGATTTACGACAAAGATTTAAAGACTAAACAAGACAGGTAAAAATTGAAATAATAATTTTTCTTTGTTCTTTCAAGAATTAAAGTCTGTAAATTTGACGAAACGGGACGGTTTGACACAAGAGTGCTCCATTAAAAAAAATTGATGTAGGATGATTCAAACAGCGCTACGATTTCGATGGCTATCTTATAGACTCCAATTAATATAAAAACATTTTAATGTTATAAATCTACATATAATAAAATTATAGATTTCATAATTCACCAACGGAAGCCGAAATATATTTTCAATGTATTGCCTGAAATTCCAAGAAATAATCGAATAACATTTGAATAGCCATCCTAACGTGTAAGGCGTTTAAGGTATCGGGCGTTAAAGAAACTGCGACATTTCGCAAAGTTCTGAAAGTGTGTCAATTATCTCAAAGACTAAGATAGATAGGTATAGGAAATATTGATGAAGGTTGATATTAAATAAATGAAGCATCTAAAATCGTAATAATATATAGGGTGTTCCGTTTAAAAAACTAAACTTGTATCATGCATAGCGGAAGCTGAACACCCTGTATACTTGGATATAATTTTATGTTATGCAGCTTTTGTCTCCGAATATTTTTTATTTGAAAACCTTTTTTGTAAATTGCTCAGGAAAGATATTATCGTCCGTCCACGCACTAGGTGGGCCCGCTGTATATACTTTTGGTTGACCCAACCAAACGGGTCTTTCACTGTAGAAATGTGAGTGCTGACATCATAAGACACAGACAAACAGTATTAAAGCTGCTATTAAGATATTTTTCGTTTTGAGTATTAGTTCAATTAGACGTCGAATATTTTGACACAATTACTCATTCTTAGCATTAGATCAAGTATGGGGAAGCTTGAATAAGTGCATTTTCCGATCTTGTTCTACTGATATGTGCATTCGTCAAGTTAAAATCAAATTCTGTAGAAGCAAATTTATAAATAAACCTCAATATACGTAGAGAAATAAGAAATGTAATAAATTTAGTGTAGGCAAAAGCAACTAGAGAAAAGAAAGCAGACTTACCAAGACAAAACGCATCAAATAACAATCAGATAAACAATTTTAATATTCGCTAGAATTAGTACTAACTATTCATTTCCCAATGATGCACAAAATACGCAAAACCTTTTATTTTTGCGGTTATACATATCTATATCAAATGTGGTTTATACTTATATCACATCTATAGGAAGTTCGAGTGTTATAGAATACCATTTATGTGTTTTTTAAATGTCAACAATAAAAGGAATTATATAGACCTAAGACTTGTATTTATACACATTTTGAAGTTTTACTATCACATTAGAAAATGTATGAGGTTTCAATATAGACGCCATAGTCGACAAAAAAAAGATCAAAAACATATCATTTAGAGGGTAATTTGAAGTAGTCGCTTGATATGCTCCTTTTCACTCGTAAGGTGAAAGTGTGAAGCTTTGTACTTCAAACTCTTTGGATGCTTCCAAGTACCCCATCTTATTTCACGAACAGCAGTTATCGCTTTTGTAGCGTGGTTTTTGTCCTATAGCTTTTCTGACCTGAATCTGTTTTCTCCCTGGGCATATCTAAAAATACAAAAAGCGTATGATGTAATTAATATGTCGAGTGAATTATGAAAATTTATAATTTTCCTTGGAATTTCCGACGTAATTAATAGAGACGGGATTTTAGGCAAAATGCCTCTTTGTTTAGATTCAAGGCAAATTAAAAATAATACAAAATCTATATGTTTCTCGACAAATCAAAGCGATCTAGCTATGTTTTATTTTGCCTAGTTGCCTATTTGGACTTTTAACAGCCTAAATCGTGGTTTTTCGCCTATTTTGTCCTAAAATCATATTTATTTGGTCTAAACGTTTTTTTTTTTAATTTTAAATAAATATGGTTTTTACACAGCTGCATCTTTCTTAAATGTAAATTTTAGTTTTACAGCTAAAATGCTATAAACTAATACAACGATGGGTTTTCCCGTCTATTGTGTGAGGGGTAATGTTTGGATTTGCCTGCCGTAAAATGTATATTACTACCCTATTGAAGATATATCTTCAATTATCGGCTTATCGCTCTCGGGTTCATTTACCTGCACCCACGTTTTTATTTTACGGGAATCCCTATCGGCTTGTTTACGCCCTGTAATTTAAACCATATAAGCAAATTTCTTCTCCCTGTTAACGTGATTAATGAATACACGATGCCCATTCATAGTTTATACAATGGACATCTTGATATTGCAGTTTAGATTTTATATTTATTCTCTTAATGTTTCTCTGGAGCGTATATGTGTGTGTTCCTATAGCGAGGTGGACTATTGACGAATCAGTATATAGTGAAAGACGTACTTTGAATTTTCATTTATATCGTAGCTTGTAACGAATATTTTTCGGTAGTTTTCTGTCGGTTTGTGTTAACTTGTTCTACAAATACCCTACTTAAAAATTATTATAGGAAAAGTAATGAGAGATTAGGTAAAATACCACATAATAGGAAACTAAAGACCCTGATTAAATAGCATGTCTTTAAATTTTCTGGTAAAATTGAATAAAATTTCGAATAAAATTGCAATTACTGTATCATTTCAACCTTGGTTTCATCCAAATAGATGTACAATTACAAATAATACTAATTAGTCGATTAAATATCAACCACAAATACATCAATCACGAAAACGGTGCTCGGTTACGTTGAATAACGAGTAATGTTGAAATAATAAATATTTTCAACGACACAGGATAATATTTATGACAACAAAAGATGAATAAAATACAACAACAAAGTACTTAACTACATTTAATTAAAATTGGTAATTACAATACAAAATTCCCCTTTTACAAACAGAAAACGAAGAAACACCCCTGGTCTGCTTCCTACCGAGGTGGACAGCCGAAGTAACTCATCAAATCCTCATCTCTTCCCTTGTGATGTTTGATTCTCAACACATACTAGCTCCCAACAGTTCATACAGGCAATGAAGAGAACACGGACAACGATTCGGTTTCCTCGTGTATTTCCGTTGCATGGCGCTATGTACACAATAAGCAAGAAGGGAATCGAATCACTGTCCGCGCCTGTCCGCTTACGTCATCACCCATCGCTACTGCTACTAACTAACTAAATAGTATCTCCTAGCTGACTGCAATTAGTGTAGCTATATGTGTTTGTGGTAGTACTAAACGCATCTTTCAGTGAATTGTGTTTAGGATAGCTGCCAAGCTTTGTGAAAAAGGGAGTTGGTTCCGATTAGCTGGATCCTCGGCCATTCTTCGCTCTCAAGCTCAGAAGAAAACAGAACCAGTAGGCGTTCTTATATTACAATACGATTAAAGTACTAAGGGGAAAGCAAAGATACGCATCACAGTGAAAATCTGGCACTAATTAAGGTTGAACCTAGAATGAAGCTCTAAAATCAACTGAAAATAGTGAAAATTAAATTTAGAATGAAGCTCTTAGATTAATCAAAAAAGGAAGTTGAGAAAACAAGAGCAAATGACACTAAAAACTACTAAGTTCTGCAAATTCATAGATACATGAAGGAACTATTATTTATAATCATGTACGTTGAAAGTACAATCTTAATCTTTAAATACAAAATGAAGATATTTTCAATTGAAATAGAAAAAAATATCAAATGATAATGTAGCACTTGGTGTATCCGTGGTAAAATGGAGATAAAAATTAATATTTAAATAATTGTTCGTAAAAATTTGTGAGTTCCTATTCGCTGTTGTGAATATTAAAGAATACAATGGCTTATGAATGAACATGACTTAGGTGGACAGACAAGATCAGCTGTGGTGCAGGAATATATTTACGTTTAATTCACATAATGAGAGAAGTAAAAGAATTACTACAAATACATGTACAACAGCTGATCTGCCCAATCATTCCAATGATAAAGGAAATACGCGGCACAAAGAAATAATGGATCGATGCGAAATTAACTTAAAAATACAGTTACGGCAGTAATTGCCCTCATTAATCGTAACTTAGCAAATTATGAACTCCTGGACAAAATTAACGCACCATTAACCTTTTTTAAAAAAGATTCAGAGATAATGATAACTTTTAATCTACTAACTGTCTTACAAGTAGGATTTGGACCTCCTCTGACATTTCAAACACATGCTGCTTTGTTTTAAAATTGCAAATGTCAATTAGTCACGTTTGACCACAATTGATTTAAAATCCATTCAGAAACTGCTGATTAAGACGAGTTATTAGGCTAATTTATGTTTTCGGGTGTATCATATCCGTGTTTGAAAGTTCATCTACGAGCATTTCAAAATAAAGAAATGAATCACCAAAGAAATTTATAGCCAGAGGAGGCAGTACGGGCATCAACTCTGCTGGATGAGGAATACTCGATGCGTTATGTTACCAGCATGTTAGAAAGAAACATAAGTCGCATGGTTTGGCGATTTAACGGAATAGGATCTCACACTTGTAGGTTAGGGCAAGGGCGAAAACGATGTGCAAGTCAAAAGAATAACCGTTTTCTGAGACAATCCGCTCTTCGAAACCGGAGAATCTCTAGTAGTGTGTTAAAAAATGAGTTATCAGAAGACGTTTAAGTGAAGCCGAATGAAGGAACAGGAGACCGGTGAAAAAACACCACGTATCAGAGAGCACAAAGTTTGGCCAAAAATCATCAACACTGGTTTGTTAACAATTGAAAAAAGGTTTCATTCTCTGACGAAACGGGGATTAGCTTAAAATCTTCTGATGGATGTGAGCATGTCTGGTGAAGCAAAGGAGAAGGATTTGCAAGTTGTAACATTCCTCCAAGGGTCCCGCTTGATGGTTTGTTTAGAGAGGGCATCTGCTTCGGCGTTCATACGACGTTGTGCGAGATCTATGAATGCAGATTATTGCCTGGAAAACATCGTACTTGAACACATAGTGCTATTTGCTCCTTTTGTGGGACAATGCGCGTCTTCATGTGGTTGAACAGGTTATTGACTACCTGCATACTGCTGGTATTGCGTTAATGGAATGGCCACCTAACAGTTCCGACCTCAACCTCATTGACCATTTATGGGACCATTCTAAAAAAAATCCAAGGTCGTAGACTCCCACCTGCTAACCACAATCATCTCGTGGATGCAGTAATTGAAGAATGTAAGTACATTCCCCATTGAAAAATTAATCGCTAGCATGACGAGGAGCATACGCCTCGTCATGCTAGCGATTAATTTTTCAATGGGGAATGCCGTAATTAGGAGTACTATTAATTCTATTGTTTAATTTTAGTTTAATTTTATTTTCATTAATGTAATTATTTAAGTTTAATAAAGTAGTGCGTTAATTTTGTCCAGAAGCAAAGAAATCTCTACTCACAGAAGTAAAAAGTCAAGAGGATATGTCTTCAAATTCGAGCGTATTGATATCTCGAAGGATAAAACGGAAAAAGACGAAGCAATAGATGTTAAAAGACGGGGAGGAGTGGTCCCTCTCACTTAAAAAGGACTAACCAAAGATTATGAATATCATGGAAAATATCCAAAATGGCTATTACACCTTATAATTTGCATCAGCACTGTAATTCATTAACATTTGAACAGCTTCCTTACAGCCTATGTCAGTGGCATAGCGCAAAGGGCTCAATCCCCATAAATCCAAAACGTTTACCTGCGCACCTCGTTTTAGTAGCAATTCGATAACCTCCAAATCTTCTATCTTTATTGCATGGTACAGTGGCGACCTATTGTTGTTATCTTTAAAATTCACATCAGCACCATAAGTCAATAACACTTCAACGATGTCTTTATTGCTCATGCGAACGGCGTAATTCATGGGACTCAATCCCGATGAATCCAGGATGTTTACGTGCGCACCACACTTCAGTAGCAATTCGATAATTTCCAAATTTTTTGCTTCTATTGCATGATACAATGACGTGCCATTGTCGTTATTTTTATAATTCACATCAGCACTATACGTCAATAATACTTCAACAATCTCCTTATTACCAATGCGAACGGCGTGACTCAAGGGACTCAATTCAAATGAATCCAGAATATTTATGTGCGCACCAGATTTCAGTAGCAATTCTGTTACCTCCAAATCTTTTATCTTTATTGCATTATACACTGGCGTGCGACTGTGGTTATCTTTAAAATTCACGTCAGCGCTATAAGTCAATAACATTTTAACGATTTCTTTACTGCCTATTCGAACAGCCCAACTCAAGGGACTCCACCCCAATGAATCCAAAATATTTACATGCGCACCACATTTCAGTAGCAGTTCGGTTGTCACCAAATTTTTTGTCTTTATTGCATCGTACAGAGGCGTTCTACTGTTGTTATCTTTAAAATTCGCATCAGCACTATGAGTTAATAGCACCTCAATGATGCTCCTGTTGCTTGTGTGAATAGCACAACTCAAAGGACTCCATCCCCATGAATCCAGAATGTTTACGAGGCCGCCATACTTCAGTATCAATTCGATGATTTCCAAATTCTTTTCTTTTATTGCACGATACAGTGGCGTCCTGCTGTCGCTATCTTTAAGATTCACATCAGCACCATGAGTCAATAATATTTCAACGATGCCCATAACTGAGCAAACAGCGTAGCTCAAGGGACTACGTCCGGATGAGTCCAAAATATTTACATGTGCACCACGTTTCAGTAGCATCTCGATAAGCTCCAAATCTGTTGTCTTTATTGCATCGTACAGTGGTGTGCCATTGCCCTCTTCTTTAAAATTCACATCTGCATCATAAGTCAATAACATTTCAACGGTGTCCTTATTACGTGTATGAACAGCGTAACCCAAGGTGCTCAATCCCGATGAATGCAAAACGTTTACGTGCGCACCACACTTCAGTAGCAATTCGGTGATTTTCAAATCCTTCGCTTTTATTGCATGATACAATGGCGTCCTGCTGTCGTCATCATTAAAATTCACATCAGCGCCATAAGTCAATAACATTTCAACGATATCCTTAACTGAGCACACAGCGTAACTTAAAGGACTCCGTCCCGATGAATCCAGAATGTTTACATGTGCACCACGTTTCAGTAGCATCTCGATAAGCTCCAAATCTTTTGTCTTTATTGCATCGTATAGTGGTGTGCTATTGTCCTCCTCTTTAAAATTCACATCAGCACCATAACTCAATAACATTTCAACGCTGTCCTTATTACCTATGTGAACAGCGTAACCCACGGTGTTCCATCCCGATGAATGCAGAACGTTTACGTGCGCACCACGCTTCAGTAGCAATTCGATAATTTCCAAATCCTTTGCCTTTATTGCATGATATAATGGCGTTCTGGTGTCGCCATCTTTAAAATTCACATCGGCACTATAAGTCAGTAGCATTTCAACGATGCCCTTAGATGAGTAAACAGCATAACTCAAGGGACTTATTCCCAATGAATCCAAAACGTTTACATGGGCACCACATTTCAGTAGTAATTCAATAATCTCCAAATCTTCGGTCTTTATTGCACGGTGTAGTGGCGTGGTATTGTTCTTGTTTCCGAAATTTACATCAGCGTCATAAGTCAATAACATTTCAACGGTGTCCTTATTACCCATATGAAGAGCCCAACTCAAGGGGCTCCACCCAACTGAATTCAGAATGTTTACGTGCGCACCAGACTTCAGTAGCAATTCGATAATTTCCAAATCCTTTACTTTTATTGCATTATACAATGGCGTGCTCTTGCCACCACCTTTAAAATTCACATCAGCACTGTACGTCAATAACAGTTCAACGATGTCCTTCTTACGTAAGTGAGCAGCCCAGCTCAAGGGGCTCCATCCTAATGAATGCAAAACGTTTACATGCGCGCCACACTTCAGTAGCAATTCGATAATTTCCATATCGTTTGCTTTTATTGCATTAAACAGTGGCGTGTCCTTGCTATTACTTTTAAAATTCACATCAGCACTATATTTCAATAATAGTTCAACGATGTCCTTATTACGAATATGAGCAGCCCAGCTCAAGGGGCTCCACCCCAATGAATCCAGAATGTTTACGTGCGCACCACATTTCAGCAGCAATTCGGTTGTGTCCAATTTTTTTGTTTTTATTGCATCGTACAAAGGTGTTCTGTTGTAATTACCTTTAAAATTCGCATCAGCATTATGAGTTAATAACATTTCAATGATGACCCTGTTGCTTGTATGAAAAGCATAACTCAAAGGGCTCCATCCCCATGAATCCAGAATGTTTACAAGTGCACCAGAGATCAATAGAAATCCGACGATTCCCAAATCCTTCGCTTCTATTGCATGATACAGTGGCGTTCTACTGTCGCTATCTATAAAATTCACATCAGCACCATAAGTTAATAACATTTCAACGATGTTCTTAAATGAGTAAACAGCGTAACTCAACGGACTCATTCCAAATGCACCCAGAATGTTTACATGTGCACCATGTTTTAGTAGCATTTCGATAATCTCCAAATCCTTTGTCCTAATTGCATTGTACAGTGGCGTGCGATTGTCATTATTTTTAAAATTCACATCGGCGCTATAGGTCAGTAACATGTCAATTATGTTCTTATTTCCCATATCAATCGCGTAACACAAGGGGCTCTGTTCCGATGAATCCAGAATGTTTACGTGCGCACTACATTTCAGTAGCAATTCGATAATTTCTAGATCCTTTGTCTTTATTGCATCGTACAGCGGCGTGCGATTGTTGTTATCTTGAAAATTCACATCAGCACCATAATTCAATAGCATTTGAACGATGTCCTTACTATTTCTATGAAAAGCGTACCTCAACGGGCTCCATCCCCATGAATCCAGAACGTTTATGTGCGCGCCACACTTCAGTAGCAATTCGATAATTTCCAAATCGTTTGTCTCTATTGCTTCGCACAGTGGTGTGAAATTGTTGTTACCTTTGAAATTCACATCAGCACTATAAGTTAATAACATTTCAACCATGACTTTATTTACCTTGTGAACGGCGTAACTCAAGGGGCTCCATCCCCATGCATCCAGATGGCTTACCTGTGCACCGCATTTCAGTAACATTTCGGCGGCCTCCAAATCTTTTTTCTTTATTGCTTTGTATAGTGGCGTACGATTATTGTTGTCTTTAAAATTCACATCGGCATTAAAATTCAACAACAATTGAATAGTTTCTTTACTGCCCATACAAATAGCATACTTCAGAGGACTATATCCTAATAAATCCAAAATATTTACCTGTGCACCACGGTTCAGAAGTAGTTCGATAACCTCCAAATCCGTTCTATATATTGCTTCGTACAGTGGCGTTCGCTCATTGTGGCATTTAAAATTGACATCAGCGTTATAATCTAACAACGTTTCAACAGTCGTCTTATCCCTTACACAAACTGCATATGTCAGAGGACTACCTCTGAATAGATCCTGAATATTAACTTGTGCTCCAACTTTCAGCAGTAATTCAATTATCTCCAATTTTTGTACATGTATTGCTGAATACAACGCTGTTCGGCATTTGTTATTTTTAAGATTCACGTCAGTATTATACTTCAATAACATTTGAACAATATCCTTATTGCCAACTTCGATGGCGTAACTCAGAGGATTACATCCAAATAAATCTAAAATATTTACGCGTGCACCGCATTTCAGTAGCAGCTCAATAATCTCCAAATTTTTTACATATATTCCTTTATACAGAGGCGTTCGTCTGTCTCGATTTCTAAGATTCACATCGGCATTGTAACTCAACAGCATTTGAACAGCGTCCTTACTGCCTCCATAGATGGCGTAACTCAAAGGGTCCCATCCATGTATATCTGTAAAATTTATGCATGCGCCACCTTTGAGCAGTAGTTCAATAATCTCGAGATTTTTTGTATGGATTGCCATGTAGAGAGGGGTTTGATCCTCCATATTTCTAGAATTTACGTCTGCATTATGATTCAACAAAATCTGGATAATATCTTTATCTTCCATGACAATAGCCACACTGAGAGCTGTGTCACCATATACACCCCCATAGCTGACGTAGTCACCATCCTTTAAAAACAGTTTGGTGACCTTTGTACGTTCTTCTGTTTTTCTGTATAAGTGCGCTATGTTGCGCTCACTTTTAAGATTAACGTCCGCATTATAGTCCAATAGCATTTGAATAATAGCCCTGTTGCCAGTTTTAACAGAATAAATGAGAGGCGTCCAACCAATGTGATCTACATCATTTGCGTATGCTCCATGTCGTAGTAGCAGTTCAATAATCTCTATATGTTCTTCCTTTATTGCTTTACACAAGAGTGTATTACTGTTGGAATTAACGTCAGCCCCACATTTTATGAGCATTTCCAGAATACCCTTCTTTCCATACATGACAGCTCGATCAAGAGCTTCAAAATTCAGGTCTGCTTTGTGTTGTAGCAACTTCTCAATGATTTCTAAATATTTAGAATTGGGTGCCTCATCAGAGTTGATGTTTGAAGTTTCTATGGCAGCTAAAAGGGCCGTACAATTTTCCGCATCTTTAACATTCACGTCGACACTTTCTAATAACATCTTCGTAATATTCACATTGCCAGTTCGTACGCTCATGTGTAGAATTGTGGTATCATTATCTTGTCCTGCATGTACATTTGACATATTTGAATTTGCTAATAATAATTTTACAATCTCGTTATTTTCTCTTGAAATGACACTGTAATGTAACGGTGTACAGTTAAATATGTCAGTTTTATTCAAATTTGTCCGATTTTCAACAAAAATTTGTACAGCCTCAATGTTGGAGTAAATACATGCAAGGTGGACACCTCCGAGTTTTTCTTTGCGAAATTTGAAATTTAAAAGTTTCTTCTTCTTCATTCTACCCGAATCTAAACGTCTCCGAAATTTTAAAAAGACCTTATCGTTGTGATATTTCAAGAACAACAAATCGCGTATCATATCGATCGAAGAATATTTTATGGCAGCATTATACAGTTTGCAGAAGTTTTCACCCAATGAAAACTTGGAATGTTCTAGTTCTTCTATATGAGTTACATAGTAATTTAAATACGCTTCCAATGTCGCAACATATTCATCTTTCCACCAACTAAAAACGTATACGTAATTCTCCCAGTAATGAATCCATGTCCAATCAAATATCTTATCCCGTACGTATATATCATATCCTTTCCTACGCATAAAGTGCAAAAGAACATTTAATCGGTTTGATCTGTGAAAGTAATCGCGGCTGGATGTAAGTGCCGCCAGATGAAGGACGCTTCTTCCAAGATCATCAATTTCCAACAGGCAGTCTTCATTCTCGATGAATAATTTTTCTATTTTCTCGACACTTTCATGCAAAACGGCTCTGTGTAACCGAAATTTTTCAGAGAGCATGTCTAAGATATGCCTTTTGTCCTTTAACATTAACGTATAGATAGAAACGGCATTTTCATTTCCAACATTCGCAATTAGCCATTGCATTACAAAAAATTCCGCAAATGTATGATGGATGAAAATCGGATTTTGATTGATATCAAAGTGAATAATAAAACCGAGATTAATAAACTTGTTATGTGTCGGTAGTTTCGTTTGTTGTAGTTTCTGCGTAACGTTGTAACTTCCGAATACCGCTTCTAGAGCTAACTGCCAATGGTGAGACAATATATTATATTTCTCGGTTTTATCTAACAAATTCGGCTTCATTCTTCGACAATATTCTTCCATTTTCAAATTTACTATGCTCTCATAGAGATTCCATCTATTTGCGACAACGGCCAGGTTAATACCGTTTTCGGAAATTGTCCTTAACATATTTAAGTATAGAGGATTAGTTAGGAATTCCGATGGTATGTGGCGTAAACTATTAAAATTTAGATTCCAATTCTCAATGTAGTGTTCATCGACTTGCTGACTAAAACCTTCGATTTTGAATATTTCCGTTTTAAAGCTATCGATTAGTAGATTGACGGATGTCAATCTGGAAGCGATGATTATCTTCTTTAAACCCAATTTCTGGAGGTTTTGTATTAATTCTAGCACTTGCTCCTCACATGTAGCAATCACTTCATCGAACGCATCCAGTAGCAACACTATTCGGCGGTGGTGATCGCACAGGCTAGTCAAAATGTTACTATATGGTAAAGTACCATGTTTATCGCACCAGAAACGTAAAGGATTTTGTAACAACTTCGTATTGCGCTCGTGTAAATCAACTTGACAGCGGGTCAAATTGACAAATATGACGTAATATCGAGATTCGCAAAGGCGGGACAAAGAGCACAATAGAGTAGTTTTACCCATTCCAGGTTCTCCCGTTACAACAGCAATCGAATCCGTACTCTCTTCAAAAAAGTCTTTTTCTGCAAATCGTTTTCCGTTGTATGCTATATTGTCCTTATTGGAATCGCGTCTGCTTAAGGAACTAGCTTCTGGATCTTTAACACCTTCGCGTAAATATCGAGGTATGTACCTCGCACATATGTGAATTGGAAGTTCACCAATAATCGGTATAGGGTGCCCATTCTCCTTATTATACAAACTTTCACCATATTGGTCAACAAAAGAACTACCGAATATTTGCTCTTCTCCTTCCTCTTGTGCTGTCTCCTGTCCGTTTATTTTTGGTAGTAGTGTAAATTTTTCGTCACCTATTGAATGTAAACGAAATATTGCATAACTCCTAAATTTAGAATCTTCTCTGATTTTTTTATAGAGTTCATAGCTTCCACCAGGCTTGCAGTACTTTGTGATATTGTTGCCGGTTGGATGATATCCATGATAATTTTGCTGGGGGGCATTCGTTGTTTCGATTATAAATAGAATGGAGTTATTACCATCCAAACAGTCTTGCTTTAGGTATGCCTCTCGTGGCTTCATCATTTTTATGATATCCAAGCATGTTACGGACTCTTTTAATTGTTTATCTCCGTTAATAATCGAATACAAGGAAACTGGTTTTCTACCTTGTAATGAAACCAAAATGCCTCTCGTAAGTTCGTCAGTTTCCACATCACCTAAGTGTCTAAACGCCCTTAATCCGTAACTCTCAATTTCTTCATGTCTCTTGTCAACATTGGAGTCTATTATAATGTAACTTTTGTTTAAATGAGAAAAGTCCCGTATAAACGGAAGTACAATATCAACTTTTAAAAGAAGCGGCGCTTTACCGTCCATCCATATCCGGACGACTAAATCTTTCAAAGTTTCTGGTTTGAAGGTTTTTGTTTTGAGCCTATTCTTAACATTGTGTTCTAGCTTTCCCATGTTTTTAACAGAGCGATTCCATTCATCAACGCTGATTACGCTGCAGATGTTTCGCAAGATGCACCCGAATAAATATTGTTCAATATTCAATTCGTTGCGCACTATAGTAACATCCTGTTTTAAAGTTAGCTGATTCCATTCTTTCACCGCCTCATGATGAAATTGGATTACTGTTGTAGGTATTACCATGTAGCTGGAGAGCCGATTTCTTAACAATTCATGCTCGAATGTTCTTTTATCCAGACCGTTTTTGTTCTTAACAAAATAGTTCTCCAAGTATAAAAGTATCTGCAACGGATCGTCAATTCTCCAAATGCCTTTAATGTTATAAATGTTTTTTTGTGTATCAGGCTGATTAAGGAATAATGAGAAATTATTAAAGAAATTTTGGTAATCTATTATACTTGGGTCCTCAAAAAATAATTCGAAATGTACAGTGTTACTAAAAATAGACTCATGAAGATTGTAGGCTCTACTACGCGGTTTTAATGTCAACTCAATAATGTTAGTGTTTGTTGTAAAACGAAAAGAATTTTTGGTTAGTCTTTTGCTGCAGAAGTACCAGAATTGGATACGATTATTTCTGATACCTTCTCCAAGCTTTAAACCTCCTTCTCGCATAATTTTGTCATACCCCTCCCAATATTTGTTTATATTTAACTTGTCTTTACCAGATTTCACTTGTACTGCGTATATTTGCTTGTACCCTAATCCCTTAAACTGCACCTCCGCCACTATGTCGTCAAATGGTTGGGCATCAGCCAAATTTGAGAAGATGCGATAGTCCTCTACGTTTTCGTTTTTGGAGAGGAGGGACGCGAAAAGGGCAGTAACGCTGAGTTCGTACTTGCTGCCTGTATCGCATTTGGAGCCGGGAGTTTGCTTCGCCATTGCCCGGTACTTTATTGGTAGAAGCTCCTAGTAGAAACAGATTGTTATTCCTCTAAAATGAACGATAAAATAATACGTAATTGTGAAATAAATGTTTAAAGGAGTGTATATCATCTAGGAATATATTGAACCGTAATTAGATTGGGATGGGTAGTCAATTGATTTGGGTAACAATACCAATAACATAACGCAAGTTTTAAACATATCGAAATCTGGACAATACATACCATACTTAGATTTTAATCGAAAATGCTGGTACTTTAAAAAAGATGTTTTCTAGCTTTTTGCCTAATATATTGGTGGAATCTTTAAGGGCGTTAAATTACCAACTCGAACAATGGTTTCTCAACAGTACTGATTTATATCAGTGACTATCCAATTGCAACGTATTGGGCAATCATTTCTTTTATACAGAGTATTTGGCACAACGATGTAATGTTTTGAACAGCCGATAGGCGAGGTCTTTAGGAACCATATTAACCACATCGCTCCAAAGACAGTTGGCTGAGAGGGGATGGTAACGAAGAAATTTCCAATTTTCCCCGCAAGAGGGATATTTAGTTACCAACGAGTGGCCAGCCTGACATTTAGTCAGTACCGAAGTGACAACTGAGAGAAGTCGTCGTTGTCGTAGATACAACGTCGAACATAACATAACACTATATACGATAGTAGCGTCTTAAGTTGTTACAAAGGATCACTAGGTGGCGCTAATATGATTTGTCATTGCTTTTTCGTAAAATTTGACATTTATTATTGTTGAAGCAGTGACAGCACAGAGATCGGCAGAAAAGTTTGATTACAGTGGACGTTTAAAACAACCAATTTGCTGAACAAAAATGGAAATTTCACGTGAAGGTTTTCGTTGGATGATTTTTGCGATTTTAGTAAAGGCCCAATACAACAACAATGCCTCGAATCGCTTCGCTCAACTTTTGATAATAAAGCACCATCAGAAAAAAAATGTTTACAACTGGTTTGCAGAATTTCGTCCTGCTTCCGCCAGCAATGAATTTTGTGAAGGTCGACCAAAATCGGTTGTTCCAAAGAACATCGATGCTGTGCGCAACTTGTTAGAAGAGGATCACCCTGCGAATTACCGTGAGATAGAGGCATCCTCAGGCATATCGAGAACCCCCTGGATATATCCAAAACTTTTTCTTGTTTTGTTCAACTTGTTGTTAATCTAATAGTTTTGAAGATATCTGCGAGCTTTTAAAAAAAATCTGTCTGGTGTTCGCAAGTTTCCTTATATTAATGACAGCGTTATCGCATTTAAAGATAAAACCCTGTGTTAGGCAGCTAGTATAAGGCATGTGTTATCTCATTATCATACTAAAATCGCCTGGCTTATACAGGTTGTTCTAAATAAATTCCCAAAATGGACAAAATTCGTTCGATAATAACTTGTTTAACCATACTTGTTAACCAAACGGTATAGTTATCTTCCAAAATTTAGCAGATATAAATAATCGTGCATAAGGGGTTTCGAAAACCTAGTTCTGACATAGTAGTATATAACAAGGCATTTTTTTAATATTATTCCAATACGGACAAAGCGTACCCCATATCTAAGCGCGCTTAATTTGGTGCTTTTCTATGTTCATGATAAATTTAATTGGTAGTGTAGTATCATAGTATATTGATTGAAATTTGATATTAAATTTAGATAATACACCAAGTGCGAATAAATACCTTAAATAGGATGTTGACGCAACGGGATCCAAAAGTTGATAAAATGCTTCCGACAGATTAACCAATGCCATTGCAGTAATTGTAATGCAGGTTTAAGCTCTCAAGAACAAAAAGGTATTCCTGATCACCTGATACGCTGCGGGTGCTCTACAAACTCTGAAATACATAAATAAATACGCTATACTATAATGGCTGTCGCGTATTCAGTGAGGTCTTAAAGGTACCATTTTAGAGGTACTTTTACAAGAGAGTTGCTAGCAATATCAAACAATATAAGTTCTATTTAGAAAAATTGAAAAAAGCGTTTGAATTTCAATAAATTCTGTACGATAGATTTAACACCCTGTACATATTTTTACACTATACCATCTTGAAACATATAAAGTGCTAGCCCCTAAATTTATAGCAAAATAGTAACTCAGGACATTACATCTACTTTTTGGGTAGGTCTTAAAATGTCAGAGTCTGTAACTGTCAAAATTTTAACAAAACTTATAATATATCCAAAAGTAAGTGCACATAACTGTATATCATTGCAAAGGTAATTTGGGTGGCTACCAAAATAATCAATAAAAATGTAGCAATCTATCTAAAATAAGAAAGTTGAGGGCGGTTGCGGAAATTTGGAACACTCTGTATATTCGTAGATAATTTTTAAAAATGCGCCGCGGTATACTATATACGAGGGATGATCGTAAAATAAGGTTCCCAAAGCCCTGCAGCAGCAATAACACGTGTTAGGCGAAATCCGACAACATTGGCGTGTGCAGCACCTCTCCCACTCTATATACGTACCACTCCCGTCTCGCTACGCCGCTCAGTGTTGGCTAAGCAGCCGTCCGAGATGGAACTCCCAATCGCTGCTACCGCCGGGTGCGAAATTCGCGCTGTGATACGTTTTTTAAACGCGAAAGGGGTTTCACTTATAGACATTCACCGTCAATTAACCGAAGTTTATGGAGAAAAGTGTATAGCTGTTCAACACGTCCGCAAATGGTGTAGGGAATTCACTGGAGGTCGGACGGAAATTCACGATGAAATCGAAAAGGTCGGGGGCATACTGCTTGAAGATCGGAGGGTCACCATTTTGACTGGCGGCAGAATTTTACGACATGGGGATACAGAAGTTGGAGCACCGTCTGCAAAAATGCTTGGATAGAAATGGCGATTATGTCCAAAAATAGCTTAGGTTTTTACCTTTAAAATGATGTGTAATGTTAAGGAAATAAAGAATGCTGTCTATTTTTAAAAAATATGGGAACCTTATTTTACGATCATCCCTCGTATGTACAGAAAATCTCATTTCTCCATCTTAGATAGTTTTCACGCTAACCTCCGACGACACACTGATGGCGCACCCGGTATATTCTGCCTAACCAGCGGTACGTTTTTATTGAGTAATACTGTGCAGAAAAGAATATCGCTTGAACGTATGTTCTACAGTTGTATAATTAGCATTACGTTATTTTACTAGAATGGAGACGTAAGGCGAGAAAGTTGTCGTTTGTCAAGTTGACCAGCTGACATCATTCGTTAACAACTCGTTAACATAAAATCCGCCCCAATTAAGGTGAAAATATTAACAATAAAGATCGACATCCAAATGCCTTCTTTTCTAACCCTGTATATTTATTATAATAATAAATATTTTGATTATTATAAAAGAATTTTCAAGAGGAACAAAACTTTTTCTAAAGAAAATACAATAGACATCGTGGGAGCAATAAAATCAAAAGCAAGTAATTAAACAAAGCAATCATAAAATTAAATAGTTCCATAAGAATAGAAAAATAGCTACAAATTAAGAATAGGAAAACCTCAACTCACCAAATTAAAGGGGAGTCCTGCAAGAAATTAAGCTTCTCATAGCGTTAGAATTAAATGATCAACGGAAAAAGATCCTTGTAAGATGTGCTTGCGAACTTGCGACCAACTATGTTACTTCAGCGCTATTATGAGATGAGTTATTCACATCTACGAACATACATACATATATGTATATTTAGATATGCATATCTATGTTTCCTGAGCATGTAAACGATTCGTTATCTACGTCCCACTTCCTGTAAAACTTTGGCAGATATTTTGCGTTTGTATTACGACTTTTTTTCTAAACAGTAACAGGCTTTTAAACAAAGGTTAGAAATTGATTTATAGAGTTAATACAGGGTGTTCTATTGTGTTAATAGTACAAAACCTAAATTTTTTGATAACATAGAAGATGTCATAAAGCATCTTTCAAAAATATCCCCGTATACACGGAGTGATCGATAAATACCAAACCGAACACCTACTTTGTTAAAAAAACATTACAGGTATTACCAACAACGTACAAAAATATCACTACACAGTATTTTTCTAATAAAACCAATATAATTTGGATAAACCAGTTCAAAACGCAAGAAACGGTCTGAACGTGTAAATGTCAAATGTATAAATATGGCACGTCAGAGCCTGCTGACATCAGAGCGGGTTGCCTTCTTCTCTTGGTGGTAACGGTTGGAACCGCGTCGTTGTTGTAGCTTTGGCCGTCGTTTCGTCCACACTCTTATGGGACATCTTCAGGGCTGTTACTGCACACTGACTGGATATTTATTCATGTCCTACGGACCAAATTCTCGATATGGATGTTTGTCAAAGCATCGTGTAATTTCATCCACACATAGGCAGATTTTCTTATTTCTCAACTTGTCTTTTATACATTCCTTTATTGTACCTTGCACACGTGGCAAATTGTATCGTAATTGCATAGATGTTGGCAGCTTCCATGAGGGGACGTACTTAGTCCAAAAAAGACGAAAGTGTTCATAAGATACTAGATGTTGTGGGATGTTACACACTTAACATAAAAATAAAATCATATAAAAATTGCCAATATGGAATACTATTTCTTAAATTCAATACATGACGTTTACTTTTACAATGTTTTTTTTCATTCAAACCCATCGCGACTTATTAATCCGCTATTGCATATTGTGCAATAAATATGTGAACTTCTATATTCTAATCCAGGGAAATGCCTGAGATATTTATTCACATTCGAAGGGAACCTTACACCCTTTGGGCGTCCCATCTCCGCGTACTTATTTGGCGTGCAGCGTGCAACGTACTGTCGCTTTGAACTCTCTCGCGGTACTGTCGAGATCGACTACGAGTTGAAAATTTCCCCTACCCACGCCGTTACCGCTACGCTACTGCCATCTGGTACCACCTTTTTAACAAACTCTAGTTATTATTATTAACTATTACAAATTATTATTATTACACTATATTATGTTAAAGTAATATGTAAGAAATCAAAGCCTTATTCCCCTTTTTTCTTTTTATCACATTTTTTTCGCTGTATGTTGCCTTTTTCAAATTTTTGAAAGTGCCTTTTTTGACATTTATTGTGCCTTTTTTTCATATTTTTCATGCCTAAAAATCCGGAGTCTAATGATTAATTATTTATATATTACTCATTTATGGCGAAATATGATTTAATCAATGTCGTACAAACCTATATCAATCTATTATATGTATTTATCTATTGTATTGTTGTGATAAATGTATTAAGACAATGCACTCTGATACATATATTTACTACTGGCTTCAAACTCTCATATTGTGTAGTGACAATTTGAAGGTGTTACATCTCAGTAAACTGTGCCATTGGATCGCATTTTGGTATGTACATATATAATTAGTTAAATAATATCGCATATATAATATCAAAATGTTAATATTGATAATAAATAAACAACCCATCTCCATAAATTTAATTCGTAACTCTACCGATGTAGGTATGTATAAGCTATATGCATCAATAGTGTTTAATTTATTATTATTAACGCGGGTATTTCCCCACACATAAATTATTTCATTTGTTTGATAACGCATTCACGAGAAAAGTTCCCGGGTATATCAAATTTAGATTGTAAATAATAAAACTTCCTGGAAATTTAGGAAATACCGTACTATACTGTGGATACATAGAATTTTCTTATCTCCGGAAATTTATTATGAAGGGGAAAGGTTGACGGATTTTCGGGTTTCTCAATATAATTGCAGAACAAAGAAGAATGGAAGAAGGAAATATATGCACAAGTTGTATCATATTTAAGGGCCTTTTAGAATAAATAATTAATGTATATACAGTGTGTAACTCTTGCATTTCATCTTTTTGTAATAATACGATGTTTTAAATAAAAGTCGCTTCCTCTCTTTAAACATGAAAGGTTTTCAATATACAGGGTGAGTCGGGAGGAACGGACCAAACTCCAGGAGTGTATTGTACACGTGAAAATAATGTAAAAAAACTCATTTGTTCACATCCTATTTTCATTTGTTTTTAATTTATAACGTAATTACAAATAAACAAAATTTCATACATTTTTCTTTTAATAAATATTCAAAAATACCGCCATTGATCGCTAAAAATGCTTTGTCTATGAAGGGCGTCTGTTCCTGACTTCCAAAATCAAGAAGATTTGATTTGGTTGGATTTGTATTCAACGAGTAAGTAGCCGTAACAGAATGAATAAAAGACAAGTCTTTATCATTATTTTTAACCAGTAATCAATTCGGAAACTTTAAACGAGTAATACAATTCTACATCATCTGCATATAAGGTAGGTAAGATGTTCGATAAAAGACGCAGTGTACAATGTCGGACGAAAGGTCGGACCTTGTGGCGTACTTTACAATAGATACAGCGGCCGAGAAATTTTGCGCTTTAACTTCGCCCTGTGCAACCCTAATGATAGGAAACCCCCCGGACTAAAATTGGGAAGCCCCCGGACTAAAACTGGAAAGCCCTCGGACTAAAACTGGGAAGCCTCCGGACTAAAACCTTTATTGCTTAATACATTCAATAATGTGGAACGGTTTACCGTGTCAAATGCCTTGGAATAATTCAAAAGTACGAGAACAGTCTCATACCCGTCATCTTTGGCTCTTAGAATATCATCTGTTACATATAGCAAGGCCGTGGTGCAACTAAGGCCCTAGAAAAATTATGATTTCGTCAGCAAAACGACCGCGGTCGGACAAACTTCGAAAATTTATTGCAGAAATTCCAGACTTAATATATGAATGTGCTAAAATTAAATGTGTAATCTGTAAAATCCCGTTAATGTGTTGGTCCAGACAACATTGTCTACGACACGTAAATAGTGAAAAGCATGTCTCAAAAAGAAATTGCGCACGAGACAATGAAAAATTATATTTAATTTATGCGTTACGTTTATCGCATGTAATATACCGTTTAATTTACTAGACAAGGAACCATTTATCTGCTTTTGGAATAACTATTCGGAGTGCAAATTACCAAGTCGAACATCGTTACGAAGAATTGTGCCATCTGCGCGCGAACATATTGAACAAAAAATAAAATCGGAGTTGAAAGATCAAAAATTGTGGTTATGTGTCGACGAAACAACAGATCGGAAGAAACATTCTGTTCTTAATGTAATGGCACGCAAATTGGAACCTCGCTGGACGCTTTAATAGCGCATACAAAAGCAGTGTTTGTCAAATCCCCAAAACGTATTCGCAGACTGTGCCCCCGCATGTCTGAGGCACCAGAACCTATTCTTACACGTTGGGGAACATGGTTACAGGCCTCGTTTTATTATCATAAGTATTTTGAGAATATTAAGAACGTGGTTTTACAATTCGATCCAAAGGAAGCTGCGGCTATCAAGGAAAGCCAGTCGAAATTTCAAGATAGTCAGGTTAAAACGGATTTAAAAACTATTCAGAACAATTACTTCGGACTAGTGGAGGCAATAGAAAAATTACAAAATCCTTCGGTGTCGTTAGTGGAATCTCTGCAAATAGTGCAACATGTTCTCGCACAGCTATGCGCGGTAGAAAACGCAAAAAATGTTTGTGTGGAAACATATCTAATGTTGCAGATATTTAACAGACATTATTCACATTGTAATTTCACGAAAGACTCTTAAGACGGTAAGTGTTTGAGCACGTGTTATATTTTATTTCTGACCATTTGTTTTGTGTAAACTTTTATGCGCCCGAGACTGGCTGTTGGCGCAAATTGAGCAACTCTAGTTATGGTTCATAAAATTATTTTGTTAACATTAATCGATTTTTTAATGTAGACAAAATATCTTAGACATAAACAAATTTAAAAAATTGAAATAGCATTTATCAAATATGACCAATTTCGATTGCTATTTTGTATATGCTAGTTGATATCAAAAAGAAATTGGTCTCCCACCAAAAAACCAATAATAAATACTCAATTATATAAAATTTCAATCACCACTTTGATGTATAAGGCGTCTAAGTTATTTGAAAATTTTTTCTCTAAATTGCTCAAGGAAGGATTTATCTTCCAACATTAAATTAATCTCTTTGATTTTTTTCTTGTTGTAGATATACAATAGGTTATATATACAGGCTGTTTATTAAACATACGGCAAAAATTCAAGGGGTTATTCCATGAACTATTCTAAGAATATTTTGTACCTTTATGATTTTTGAAAAGCCCTTTTGTTTCGAAGATGCAGGGCGAGAAAAATTTTCGACAAAACCAGTTTTGATATTTTTGAAATTATTAATATAGCCGAAATAAAAAATATTACGTACAACACTGGACATTCCGATTACAAGGAACGGCTGTTTTACCCACTAACAATAGGCAAATGCAGACATAGAAAAATAAATCGGTTAAAACGTGGATTTCATTTGAACACGTTTCGTGATTGATCATTTTGTATGTGTCAAATTTGTTGAGACTGATTGACGTGTATTTTCTGTCTTTTAATACTTAAACTTTTGTTAGTGAAGTCCTCTATCATGAATCGCTATACGAACGCCGAGATGACTGACATGCATTTCATTTATGGACTTGCTGATGGCAATTCATTAGAAGCTAGACGGTTGTACATTGAACGATTTCCTGACCGTAAGGTTCCTGATAGAAAAACCTTCCAAAGTATTCATCAACGTCTTCATGAAACATGCACATTGAAATGAAGTGGAGGACCAGGAAGACCAATGACAGTAAGAACGGTAGAATTAGAAGAAAATGTGCTGGACATGATAGAGGAAAATCTGGTATTTGTGCTTGAAAAATTGCAAATACTTTGAATGTAAGTAATGGGACTGTTTGGAAAATTCTTAGGGAGTATTTGTTGTACCCATACCACATACAACGCGTTCAGGCACTTCTTCCTGCTGATTTTCCTCCATGGATTGCATTCTGTTAGTGGCTTTTGCATACATTGGTTCAAATCCCTCAACTACTGACACTGATTCTTTTTACCGATGAAGCGAATTTCTCAAAAAATGCAATAAGGAATTTTCACAATAACCATGTGTGGGCTGAAGAAAATCTACATGAGGTACTTGAAGATCGTTTTCAACATCAGTTCTCGTTGAACGTTTGGTTGAGAACTGTGGGTGACTAGCTAATTGGACCGGTATTTCTACCAGGAAGACTTACCGGCGAGATGTATCGAAACTTTTTGGAACAAACGCTACCTCTGTTTCTGGAGGATGTACCATTGGCAACAAGAAATGCAATGTGGTTTATGCACGATGGTGCACCAGCGCATTTTAGTGTGGTTACTCGTGAATTTTTAACAGCAACATACGGAGATCGTTCGATTGGTCGACGTGGACTTCACTTATGGCCTGCTCGATCCCCGGACTTAAACCCCCTGGATTATTTCCTATGGGGCTATCTAAAGTCATTAGTTTATTCTACTCCAGTGGAAAATGTGGAAGATTTAAGAAACCGGATAACTACTGGGTGTAACTCAATAAGAAACGACTCTGGTGTTTTTGAAAGAGTTCGGCAGTCAATGAGGAGAAGATTGGATTCTTGCATCCCAGCTGGAGGTAGTCATTTTCAACAGTTCTTGTAGATTAAGAAACTTTAAATGTAATTTTTGGTAATAAAATGTTGGTTTTGTCGAAAATTTTTCACGCCCTGTATCTTCGAAACAAAGGGGCTTTTCAAAAATCATCAAAGGGCAAAATATTCTTAGAATATTTCATGGAATAACCCCTTGAATTTTTGCCGTATGTTTAATAAACACCTTGTATGTAACTTGGTCCCTTAAAACCCTGTAATTTAGGAAACTACAGAGCTAATTTAGAATAGCTTTCTATTGTACGTTTTCATCGCCAACGGTTTCATTTTTGGTGAAGATCGCCGAAACCACAGTGAGTGTTTGGGGCGTGGCATTTCACTTTTCCACGAAAAATCATCTATTGAGTCATCTATTGAGACGATTTAAAAGATCTTTGATATGCACACCCTCCTTCAAATCTATACTCAACTGAGGTTACCATCGGCACCAATTATATTTGTTTGTTTTATCCGTGACTGTAAGCTATTCTTCCTTTTCAGGATATATGGAGGCGGGCAACGAAGATTTTAATACTCGCCTTCGCATCGCCGCACATAACGGTGATGTGAATACCGCTAGATTTTTAATACAATGCGGGGCAAACGTTAATAGTGCTTCAATCGAGGACGGCTACACAGCCCTACATTACGCCGTATTACCTAGACATTTTGATATTGTCAGCTTACTATTGAAAAGCGGAGCAAACATTGACCAATACGCTAGCGATGGTAAAACGCCCCTCTACCTCACCGCGCAAAATGGAGATGGCGTCAGCGTTAGGTTACTAATACAACACGGGGCGGACGTAAACAACGGAACTAATACTGATGGCACTAGACCTCTTCATGCTGCTGCACGCAACGGATATCTAGATGTCGTTAAAACTTTACTGGCGAACGGCGCTGATGTGAATTTAGGCGCCCACGATGGTAGGACGTCACTTCACAGCGTTGCGCAGACCGGCCACGTTGATGTCGCTAAACTGTTGATACAAAATGGCGTCAACGTTACGGCCTGCATGGACGATGGTTGGACAGCACTTCATTGCGCAGCGAGCAATGATCACCTCGAAATCGTACAGTTGTTACTGGAAAATGGCGAAAATGTAAACAGGCGTGATAAGCAAGGTTGGACCCCTCTGCACGGTGCGGTCTGGCGCAATCATATTGACATCGTCCGATTTCTAGTCCAGAACGGAGCGAACGTGAATCAGGTCGACGCCAATGGCCGAACTCCTCTTCATCTTGCTACAGAATACAACCACAACCATATCGTTAATTTTTTAGGGCAACATGTTCCAAATGGTGACGTAAATTAAAACATTGTGACAACAGTGTGTACACTCAACAAAAAATATTGTTATTATTATTACTATTATTATTATTACCCTTTATACAGACAGACTCAGCATTAGCGAAAATCATTCGCCATTTTTAAGGGCTTCGTTATACACCAGAAATATAGAGGGGAGGAAAATAGGCTTCAATCTGCGCGTAGAAGATAAAATTGAAAGTTGCCATTTTTGAAAGGCGGTAAACACGAAAAATTCAATTTAACTGCAACATTTTCTTTAAAATCTGGTCAATATCGATATTTGACAATATACAATACGATGTTAAACAAAATGGCCCTACAATTAGTTAATAGAAAATAGGCAAAATCCCCATAATCTTTTTGTGCCAGAGCAGTTACATTACAATGCAATATAACAAAAATATTTGCGATGCGACGGTACAAAATTCAGCATATTACATTTAACTGAAAGAAAAGATAACAGTACTGTACTTGCTGTAGACATTACGTCAATTTCCTTAACATGCATTAAGATAATACTACCACGATTAACACGTAATATTTTATTGAGTCAGCACGAATAAAATAATCATAAAAAATAAATATGGGTCGGAATTATTAATTACTTAAAAATTTTAATGTATATTTGTAATGAGTGTTTTTTTAAAGTCCGATAGAACTTAAAATTGTAGAAAATAATAGGAAAAATTGAATTATAATCAAATTTTTAGTATGATTCGATAGATTTATTCATGGCATTAACATTTGGAAATGATTTTGGTGATATGGGCACCATGACTGCTCTTGACAATGCGTATTTTGGACGTCAAATTTTGGGTCACATTTTCGAGCACTCCCGGCTGTATATCACGGATAACACGAGCAATTTTAGCTTCCAACACGTAATTTGTTGCTGGTTTAGTGACATAAGCCGGTGACTTCACGCAGTCCCACATGAAATAATGGAAAGGTGACAAATCGCAAGACGTTGAAGGCCAATTAACAGGTCCATTCCTCGAAATTAACTTATCGTCAAACTTTGATTTGATTACTATCGACTTATTTGATCAATAAGTCGACGGCTGCCGCACGTAGCGCCATCCTGTTGAAACCACATCTCGTCCGGATCAATGTCATCCATATTTTCAAAACAAAAAAATCAATAGTCACGGTGCGATAACCATCTTCATTGATGGTAATGCGAGCTCCGGCCTCATTTTTGTAAAATTAAAGGCCTACAATGGAATGGAGTTTGTAGATTGGTCCCACTCTAAGCCAAGCCAAAAATAAGCCTCGTCGCTAAATACAATTTTATGATAAAACAACGTGTCAGTTTCCAACTGCTCTTGAGCCCAATCGCCGAATGAACAACGTAGACGATGGTTCCGTGGCTTTAATTCCTGTACCAGCTGGATCTTATGCGGATGAAGGCCATGAACTTTGGGCAAAATTTCCCACGTAGTGGACGGACAGAGCCCCAATAACTGTGACCGACGACGAATGAATAAATTAGAATCTTTCCACACTTTCTTTTACAGGAACGATATTTTCTTCAATATGCATATTCCTCCGACATGTTGGTGTTACTGCATTATACAGAGAGTGTGGTACGAAATCTATTCACAATTCGACGGATGGCTTGTTCAAAATGACGACTATATGGGCCATAAAAATTACAAAGTCGTTTACGTAACAGCTTGTTTCACAATTAACTTTTTCGTAAATTTTAAGCAATAAAAACACCCATTACTATATATGTAAGCATATAAATGTATTATATTTATCGCAAGACAGGTATTATAAATGTAAATGATTCTGAAAAACAATTTTAGACTAACATGACGGTAGACGTATTCATTAAAAACATTAATTATAGTAATATTGAAGTACATTATATATATGCTTTTTTATCCCTTAAAGATGCAAATAAATTTATATTCTCTGTTATATATATATAGTTTCATTCAATACACCTGCTTCAAATCAATATTTTACTCTACATCAATTGAGGTTGAAAATCTTAGATCTTTAAAAACGTCAGTTGGAGAACCTGGATTGACGTTGCTTCTGTTGCCATTCAGTGGCGGCTGGTGGTGACCTAAATGGGAACTCAATTACAACGCTTTGATTTCTTCGTGTATTTCCGTTGCATAATACATGTACACGATATGCAACGGAAATATACGAGGTAATCTCCCGACTGGTGGCATTATATATTATCCGTATGAAATATCCCATATGACGAATTAACCACCAGTTCCACTCCGATTTGCGGTGGGCGTATTTGTTAGTACCTAAATGCCCACGCGCTGGTAAATGTTTTCTTAGAAACGATATAGTTTATAATTTCTGAATAATTTCCGTCAGTTTCGCATTCAATTGTCAAACCAGCGTTCTATTTATTTTATCGTGAAATAGTTTAAACCCAAATTCAGAATTAGGACCGCAAGTGGACTAAATTTAGCGTGGGGATGCAGACTGATGAACCCATTCGTAACCTCAGAATGTCAGACAGGGTTGCGCTTCAAAGGTATTTCACGGATGCATTTTGTAATTAAATAATATATCACATTGTTAAAACGGAATAATAAATGTTATATGCATTTAATTTTACTTTGTTTTCTTCATATTAACGTATTTTTTCTATGAAAAGTGATTGATTTGATATTACCATTCGAATGTATTGAAAATGGAAACAAATTAAATGAAAATGTATTACACCTAAATATTCATTTGAACGACCCCCATTAATTTCATAATTCCACTGCGAGATGTAAAGGGTCACTTAGCACCCTGTATCAGTAGGTATATAAATTATTTAATCTATGGTACAGGGTGACCGACGGAAATCTGACGTTTTTGAAATGAACAGTACACAGTTATTTTTTAAGGAAATGTTTATTTTAATACATAAAATTGTTTGTCATTACATGCCATTTGAAGTTGAATATCACTTGTGAAATATTGCATCGGGTAAGTGGTGTCCATCCTCCTGAATGCAATTTTCCAGCCTTCGCAGAAAATCGGCCATCACACGAATCATCAGTTCACCATCGATTGTAGCCACTTCTTCCCTGATTGCCTCCTTCAGTTCTGCCAATGTGCGGGGTCTGGGAGAGTATACACGTGATTTCTTAAATCCGTTTATGCCATTTTCAGGTGTGCAACTTTTTAAATATGCTTCACAAAACAATTTACTTATTTGAAAAACATATACAGTACGCCCAGGATTATTGTTCAGCCAATTTTCTAAAGAGACTACATAACCCCCACATCAAAAGGCTGAAGTTTGTGGGAGGTATGTGGTGGCAAACACAAGAGGACAACATTATTTTTTCGTGCTTTATCAATAACCTCCAAGTTTTTGGTATAGCTTCCATGTCCATCCGAAATAAGTAGAGTGGGATCTTCGGCAGTCAGTTTTGCATGATTTAGAAAATGATTAAACCAACGAGAAAACACATCTACAGTCATCCAGCCACTACAATTGCAGGTGAATATTGACCCAGGAGGAACACCATCTTTTAAATCCTCTTTCATCCTCTGGCGTGATAAAATTAATAATGACGGAATAAAGTTTCCACCGGCCGGCATATGACAGCAGTCGTGAACATTCCACGATCGGCAGATGTTATCCTGGAAACCTGCTTTCGACCTCTCAGTGCCACTATTTTAGAATTATGTCCAGGAACCGTACTTATTGAGGTCTCATTTACGTTGAATATACGATGTGCCCGGAGCTTTTTATCGACTGATTCAGATTTCAAGAGGTAAAAAATGTGTTAACCACCACTTTGTTGAAACCACGCGCTCTTGCTATGGAAGTTGATTCTAGACTTCTAATGGACACGTTTGGATGTCTTTTTCTAAATTGGGTAAACCAATCCTTCCCAGCAGCTTACTTGGCCTTTGAAAAGGTATGTTTAATGTTATTCCTTTCGGCTAACTGAAATGCCAGACATCGAACATCACGTGGGGTTAGGCCATATATACGTGTTTTCATATCGAAAATGTATCGTAAAAGCTCAGTTTCCTGCTCTTCTGTGAATACGCACTGGATGGCTCCAAGAGTTTTAAGTTTTTTAAGCAAAACACCAGCTTCCTTCTACTTCATACGTCGCTTCAGCGTCATTCTGGGGACATCAAAATTGGTGGCTGCTGTATGTACGAACATTCCATTTACAACAGCTTCAATAATTCTTTTCATGTTTTCTTCTCTCCAGCATTGCCTTTGGGATCGTTTTGCCCCGCTAATTAACCTTTCTAAAAACGTTACCTGTTGCAAGCACAGTTGACAAAATGAAAGTTGCAAGGTGTCTTATAGGTTCCCATTGGCATCCCCTTTCGACATGTGCATACAGAATACAATTAGAAAAACGCATTTATAAAATTCAAAGGTTTTAACACAGTACTTACCATATATCAAGCACGAGGGCGAACACGTTTCATTGTACAACGGCGTACTTCAAATGGGCACATGGACGGTTCGAAGTAGAAAAGTAGAGTGTGTCGCATGGGAGTTGGTTACTCTGTTGTTTCACAGATGGAGCTATTCGTTGTTAATAAAGCCATCGGGGATTTTTATGTCCTGCGGGATCATTTTGCCCCGATCTCCCCTACTCTTGAAAAATTAATTGAAATAACGTAAATCAAACACAAAAATCAAAGAAATACTGGATCGAATAAAATTTGAATCAATACTAAAATGATGTGGCCGCGTGTAATTCATTCGTCACGCTGTAAATTCACTAAAATAATTTTATAGTGAAGGTAATATATAAAAAAAATGAATGAATTATTTCTTTATTACTATATTTCTTTTACTACGTACACTAAATTTTTTCAAGCACATTTCTACTACTCTGCATTTCCTTCTATGTTCAGGTAATCCAGTATAGAAGAATGATCCATCTTCATGACCAATTGGCGCGGTGTTAAGCCATCCTCTGCTTTTGCGTCCACATCTGCACCTTTCTCATGTAAAGCTTTGAACATATTTAAATTCCCTTTTAACGCGGCAATGTGAAGAGGAGTGAAACCGTTCTCTGCTTTTACGTTTACATCCGCCCCCTTCTCTACTAAAAACTTTGCTATTTCAAAAGATTTCGGTTTAGTATTAAATGCAAGAACGGAGAGAAGTGTAAATTGGCCTTCCTTTATATCGACCTCCGCTCCGAATTCTATTAACAGTTTGACAACGTCTTCGTGTTCATGGTGAGCCGCAATGCTAAGTGGCGAAGCCCCGTCCTTAGCAAGTTTATTCACGTCTACATTCGCTTCTTTTAATAAAAATTGAACAAGTGACAGATTCGTAATGTTTATTTATATCCACTCCATACTCCACAAGATACTTAACAACGTTAAGATGACCTTCATTTGCCGCCGTCCATAGAAGCGCTTCCATTTCTGCTGCAAGAAGGGACATAAATTATTATGTGTACTGTTATTGTTTTTTTTTTTACTGAACAATTTAAGACCTACAGCCCAAAAATGCACTTAATGGATTTCCTGTAAATTATTGTCGCGAATTGCTTTTATTGTTTTTATAAAAGACGCAGACCCTAACTGGACTTCCACTGCTTTGGCCCGATCAAACAAAGCAGCGGGAGTCCAGTTACCTCAGATGAAAAATCCAATAAAGAAGTAAAGCTCAAAATAATCTATCTACAAAAACATTAAAACTAACCTGGCAGAGTTAGAGAAGCTGAAGCCAAGAAACCCTTTAAAATTAATGGCTTAGATCTCCTGCATAGTCAAACCTTGTTAAGTACATCACCTCAAGCGAATGGGAGGAAGTTACCAGTTCACCAGTATGTGTTGATTAACAACCAACTACACGGATACCGTTCGTGACGAATTAATTTGCAATGTAATAAACAAGGCGAATGATTTTACATAAGCTGACATAACTCTACGATGTCATTGCATTGGTAATATCCGTATAGAACGCGATTCAATTTCAGATTGTTCGCTAATAATGTTTTTATGACTTCTAAATGTTTATATCCACTCCATACTCCACAAGGTACTTAACAACAAGATAACCATCATTTGCCGCCTTCACCAGAAACGCTTCCATTTCTGCTGCAAGAAGGGAAATAAATTATTAGGTGTACTGTTATTGTTTCTTTGATTTCACTAAACAATTTGAAACTTATGCCTAAAACATTAAGCACTTGATAGATTCCCTATAAATTATTGTCGCCAATAAACGCTTTGCTTTTTTTATTAAAAAGAAAAATAACTGAAAGACGATCCTGTAAGTACAACAAATATTATTAAAGCAACTGACGTACACCTCTGTTCAATGAAAAAGCATACAGCTACATGTCAGCTGTGTAATTTAATCTTTAATTGTTGATTTCACAAAATATTCGTCTCTGTCAGTATTGTCACTGTCACAAAATATATTTTGAGATTAAATAACGTTAATTAATTATATCATTTTTGTCAAGTTCAGAATGCCACCTCAATTAAGTAATACTTAAAAAGCACAAATTGCGGTCAAACTTGAATGTGGACGGTCAATCCGCATGTTGGCGGCAGATTTAGGTGTGAATAAGAGTACTATACTGAAAATCAAAAAAAGGTTAGATTTGGAACAAACATTTAGTCGAAAAGTCGGTTCTGGTGCAAAACGAATTTCAAACGACCTCCAAGATATGGAGGTTAACTTGTTAACTTCTTAAGAGACCACCCATTTGAAACGGTTGCTACCACTGCATTTGAAACAAACTTTCCCGGCTCCAGACCGACTGCTTGCAGGAGGACTCTTGCTTCAGATATAAAAAATTATGCCTAGAAAAGGCATTCTGACTGCAGAAGCAAAACAGGGTAGAATTTTGTCTGCCTTAAATCATCTAAACCGAGATGCAGAGTTTTGAAGCAGAGTTGTGTTTACTGATGAAAAGGTATTCAAATCCTGTAAAGATGGACGTCGAAGAGTTTACAGACCACGCGGCACAAGATTTGAAGAAAAATACGTTACTAAGAAGTGGAACTGTACAAGACACGTAAATTCCGCACAGCATAGAAAACGAAAATTGGGCATGCCACCGAGAAGTGCATTTTTTTTAATGTAATTCTTATGTTGATAAACTGTAATTTGCCAGTAGGTTTACTCGATAAACAACCGTTTAAGGACTTTTGGGACAAATACAATCCCGAGTTGCGGTTACCAACAGAGAAAACGGCACGTAAGCATGTTGCATTTGTACGCGATGACGTGGAAAAGAAAATGAAACGCATATTGAAAAAACAGTTTCTTTGGTTATGTGTTGACGAGACAACAGACTGTAAAAGAAATTCAATTGTAAATATTATGGTACGCATACTAGACCCTAGTAAACCTACATTACCACTGTTACTAGCTAGCCGAAGACTACAAGAGTGTACTGCTGCAGCAATTACGAAGATTGCACTTAGTACGTTGGAAAAATTTCAAATTTTAAAAGATAAAGTGTTGATGTTTATGAGCGATGGCGCAGCGATAATGCGTTCGGTAGGCCGTTCTCTTCTTGAACATGGTTGCAAGTGTCTACATGTTACGTGTAAAGTGCGTGCTTTACATGTTGTGGCAGAAACCATTCGACAATGCTCTCCCATGGTAGATGCATTAATAGGAAGCACAAAAAAAGGATTTTTGAAATCTCCCAAACGCCTACAATCATTTCACACAGAGTGTCCTGGTATTCGTCAACCACCGGAGCCAATTCTTACACGTTGGGGAACATGGTTGCAGGCAGCTTTTTATTATGTTGAACATTTCAAAATAGTAAAAGCTGTTGTTGCACAATTCAATCTTGCCGAAGCTGCAGCTATTAAGGAGAGCCAGTCGAAATTTCAAGATATTTCCGTTGAAACAGATTTAAAAAATATTCGTAGCTACTATAAAGGATTAGCTGATGCAATACACCAATTACAAAATAGATCATTGCCATTATTGCAATCCCTGCAAATTATGGACGAAGTGCATACACAGCTACTGACTATATATGACGCAAAATATAATCATGTTTTAGAAAAGTTCGAGGGTGTGCTACAGAAAGATCCCGATTTTAGCACACTAAAACATATTTGTGATGGTGTATCGAATAATCCACTGACTAAGTACAAAGAGTATTTTAATCATGCATGTATAACATCGGTAGATGTTGAACGCTCTTTTTCAAAATATAAACTCATTTTCTCACCACGGCGAACATCGCTCACCGTGCTTCTAGTTTTGCTGTTCCGTAGCCAAGGCTGCTTAAAACGGTGAGTGTTTCACTACTTTTCACATATTATAATTATGTATTAGTTCTGTTATTTTTTTTCTATTTTCTTACTATTGTTTTTGTATACTAGGCAGGGACGGCTATGGCACGGCTCCCCGTAACCGGGCTCTAGTAAGGATTGTTGCTTGTGCCGGAGCGCCCTTGATTCGCTTCGCGCGCTCCCCACCTTATATTTTCATAGCGGGCAAACGTTGTAACACTGTCCATATATTTTAGTGGTTCATTTTACTACGTAACTTACGAACGCGGTGTAATTTTAAAATGAAGAACACCATTGTGTTGATTAAATGAAATTAAATATAGGAAATTTCGAATGTCCTCAAATATTGTAATAATAGTGAATTATCACACTAGATTCCACATTACATCTTATGATAAAATATGGAACATTTACACCTTATACTTGAGTGGAACGTTTAAAAGTCTTACGTAAATAATACGAAAAAAATGTATTTTTCGGAAATAAATACTTTCCTCGTTTGTTTACTTTGAGAACTTTTTATCAAAACAAGCTTATCTGCACGGCAACAAATGTATAAATACGTGAGATGATTTAAAGGGAAGGTGATCCAATCAGAAGCCCAATCTATACCTGAGCGATTAGACTGTGACCTACACCTCGCCCTATGTATACGTACACTTAATTTTAAAGTCGAATAGTTAATATTAAATGCAACATAATTAAAAAAATAGAGGAGATGGAAAATACTCACCAAAAGCAAATGTTCGTGAAGGTCGTAACAAAATAGAAATAATCTTGAAATCGTTGTTACTCAAGGGGAATGATAAAACATTATCATGACAAAGAAACAGATAAAATATTAATTTTAAGCAAGCTGGAATGCTGTCGTAATAAACACACAAAACGCATATTTGTAAATTAATTAAAATTAATTAAAACTGTTCATATAAGACGAATAAGTTTTTAATTCCTAGAATACCCTGTATCATTAAAAAAAAAACGTTTCTTCGTGAAACAATTATGTTAAGGGCATTCTTTACCAGGTTGTGGTATAGGGAACATGTAAACCTGCGCCACCCTAGGTGAAAAATGGACCAAACAATTTTCATTTTTATTTTCCAAAATATTAGCATCTAGTTATTTAATCAAAAGCTCGTATAAAAATTGCAATACAATCAATAAGGTCCATAACTTATATATTGCTGCCCTAACATCTAAATTTTGATTTGAATAATCATCCCTATAGTATCCTTAATGTTACATTCAATAGGCTAGTTGCCCCGCCAAAGTGTTGGTTTTACGATCAATTTATAGTAACTACAGACATGCCAATAAGAAATTTCAACGTTACATCATTAATATCAGAGAAATGGAGAGAGTATTATATTATTTATACTGACGGTTCTAACAAAGCAAATTTATTTGGTTGCGCTTTTTATGATCCCCAGCGAGGTCCTTGATGAGAAGGACGAAGTTGAAGTTTCTTGTAACAATGCTGAGACTGTTACTTCAGCAGAATCTTCTTTGAGCAACATTCTTCACTGGCCAGAAAGTCCCAAAAGGAAAAACAAGAGAGATATAAAAAGATTACCTTACGTAATAACTTCTGAAAAGTGGAAATGTGTAGTTGAGGAGAAAGAAAACAAAAATAAAATGCAAGAAGAAGAAAAAACAAAAAAGCGAAAGATTTGGGAAGAAAACCGCTATGAAATATAACAGTCTTTACTTTCCTTTAAACAAAGATAGATTCGAAACAAGTGACGTAGTTTAAAAATACAGTCTTCTCTTTCGAATGAACCTATTATTATAGGCCTTCCTATACGGAATGCTGCGTGACGTATATAGAAAAACCATACCAACCTAAATGTGCAAACGACTGTCACCCTTACCCTATTAGTGGTGACTGACTGTAAAGGTATTGTATGCAAGCTAGAAAGAACCAGCATAAACTCTAAAATATCCCCCATATTTATTAAAATGTATAAAGAGTTGGTTAAGGCACATACTGATATAACGGGAAACCAAACTGTGGACAAGGCTGCAGAAGAGAATTCTCTGATTACTATCTATAAAAAGACACAGGTACCTTTTACAAGTCTATTCAACCATCCCCTCCAAAAGAACCGTGGTTCAAGAATCACATTGTGCCAAGAGATTTCGTCAAAATCATATGCAGCCTTCGTTGTAATCATGGATTATGTAGCAGGTACCTTTATAAAATACATAAAAACGAAAATGATTTATGCCCATGCGGGGAAGTTGGAAATTTGGAACACATAATTATGAATTGTGAGCATTTCAGAGAAGACCTATTATTTCTGGAAAATGTGTCCAAGGAAATTGACAACCCTTTCAACTATTCATCTATATTATATACCAGCAATATCGTCGTCTACCAAGAGGTATACAATTTTCTTCGCAAAGTGCAAGTGGTTGTAGGAATGTGTTCCCTTTGTTTTTATCCTTTGTAGGTTTTCCTATATACCGAGGTTCAGTCATGTATGTCTTGTTTCTAAAGTCCTGATGAACCCCTGGACGAAAAGAGTGTCCACCTGTCTTGTCTTTCCTATGTGAAAGTAGAAAATATAAATTAAAAAAAAAAAAACGTTGCTGGTAATGGCTTCAGGCTACAACCAAAGTAGAATGGTAGATAGATAGGTACTGTTTCGTAAAATTCATATTTTCTGACAAATCCCGTACATGACTGCAAAAAATTGATATCTGATCTTTGCATTTTAGGTTCTAGACCTTGCAGAACTTTTTTTCTAAAACTAATAATAAAAACGTTTTCTATCTGGTTCCAAGGTAAGTAGACACACTGTATATTTTCCATACGCGTGCACTTTATGATGTTAAAATTGAATAAAATAACCAAAGATAAATACAAAGTGAATTTGAAACAAATGACAATTTTTATTCATATTGAAGTCATTTTTACTTAATAACAAAAAATACTGTTTTAACTACAAACATACAGCGTTCTTGGTTTATATAATAAACAACATGTTTACAACTAATGTAGTACATTATGATATTTGGTAACATATTACAAGTTTTACTTACAAAGAATTCTATTTAGACGGTATCCTTAACATAGTACAAGTTTTACTTACAAAAAAATTCTATTTCGACGGTATTCTATATTAACGATTGATATATTTTTTTTTAAGTTTAAGATTATTTATCGCAATTCTACGAAAGTTCTCTTTCAAAGTTAACTAAGTATGTACAGTCTTGACCAAAAGTATTGAGCACCCTGTAAATTTTACCAGTACACAAAATCTGTAGCTCTAAACTAATTCAGGTGTTTATTATTGGTTTATCGTCAAACAAAGCATTTTGGAAACAGCAGCCGGATGGATTAGTAAGCCAAGAAACATCTGCTGTAACACAATTTGCGCAGTCGTCATATGTTTCACATTTGTTTAATGTATTTTCTGCGTTGTGCAGTATGCGATTTGCTAATACTAGATCGTACAGCAATAGGCATAGATCGGGACGACAACGCCTCACTACGAAGCGTGAAGACCGACAATTAATAAGAGAGTCGCTGAAAAGTAGGAAGAAAACTTCTTTTGAGCTTACTGCTCACTGGTCAGTGGCAATTAACAAGAATATTTCTGCGAGGACAACACGCAGAAAACTACATGCAGCTGGTCTGAAAGGTTCCAAAGCCAGGAAGAACCCATTACTTTCTGAGAGAAATAAATGGCCCGTTACCTGTAGGCTCTAAAATATCAAAGTTTGATCGAAGAGGATTGGTCCGAGATCGTATGGTCCGACGAATCGAACTTTGAAGTAAGTTAAACGATTGTTTTTCCTGTACAAGCAAACTTTCTTTTTGAACTAAGGGTTACCTTTTGTGCAGTAAAATTTCACATCGTAAAAATCATATTTTTTCACACATTTCTAGGTCTTCGGAACATCTGATGTATCGCATGTGCGACGCCGAGTAGGTGAAGAATACCATCCGGAGTGTGTAGTGCCAATAATAATGGATTGGGGCTGCATGGCTGGATCTGGCGTTGGTGAAATGTTTGTATGCCAAATGGATTCCGAAAAGTACATAAATGTGCTCGAAACAAACATGGATGGCGTCAAATTCCAACAAGATAATGCGCCTTGTCATAAATCTGCCCGAACAATGAGGTGGCTTACAGAAAATAATATGGATCTTCTAGCGTGGCCTGCACAGTCGCATAGTTTTGTACTCCATAGAACATCTATGAGGTACACCAAAGCGTAGGATTCGAAACCACCCAATTTCTTCGAGAGAAGATTTAAAAAGACATCTCAGACATGAGTGGAGCATGAGAGAATTGCTGCCGGTGGTTCAACAAAATATTAATTTTTATCGTTCAATAAACCTTTAATATCTACTAAAGCTGTTTTTATTCTACCCCAACCTTACCTACCAGTGATATTGACTAAAAGCATGAGTGCTCAATACTTTTGGCCAAGGCTAATAAGTAAATAAAAGTAAGTTTAATATATATTTTTATTCATATTTAATATATTGTATTGCTGTATGCATTTCTCTTCGTCTGCCTATGTGTTTACAATGCCTTCCTCTTTTTTCAGATATTCCAGGATACGAGAATGACCCATTCCTCTTGCTAAAACTTGAGGTGTTAAGCCATCCTCTGTTTTAGCGTCCACATCAGCACCTTTTTCACGTAAAAGCTTGAACATATCCAAACGTCCACTTATTGCTGCGATGTGAAGAGGCATAAAACCATTCTTAGCTTTCACATTGACGTCCGCCCCCTTCTCCAGTAAAAACTTTGCGATATTGTAGCACTCCCTACTAGCAGTGCATGCAAGCGCTAAAAGAAGAGTAGTACCGTTCTCATCTCGGTCATCGACGTCCGCTCCGTTCTTGACCAAAAATTTTACGATCCGTTCATGCCCTTGATAAGCAGCGATTTGGAGTGGCGTAAAACCATCATCGATACCTTCCTTCACGTTTACACCCTTCTGTTTTACTAAAAATTCCACAATATCAAAGAAACCTTCTTTTGCGACGGTGTAAAGAAGTGATGTGCCTTCGTTCATGCTAATATCGTTTTCTAGTAACAACCGAATAATATCCAAGTGTCCATTTCTTGCAGCAAGAAAATAAAGGTGGTCAACGTCCTCTAGATTCTGTACGTCTAGATATGTTAGTAATGCTTGAGCAATGGCAACATGTCCGCGTTTAACAGCGATAGAAAGTGGCGTGAAACCGTTCTTGGTTTTTACGTTCACGTCTGCTCCTTTCTCTAATAAACATTTGACAACATCCAGATGTCCTTCTGATGTGGCGGCGAAGAGCAGTTTGGCACCGTTGATGTTATCAACGTTCGCACCGTTTTTTAATAATAATCTGATAATCATCAAGTCAGCGAAAGAAAAAATGTCACCGATTTTACCTTTACCCCTTGTCTTTTTGTCTCTTAGTATCGGCTCGTTAATATCAAAATAACCATACCTCACAGCAACAGAAAGTGATGATAAGCCGCCTTTATTTTTCTTATTCACGTTTGCGCCATTCCTTAGCAAAAGCTCGACCATATCAACACGTTTGCATCTAGTAGCAATAGAAAGTGGTGTGAAGCCCTCTATGGTCCTTTTGTTCACATCCGCTCCATTCTGTAGTAAAAATTCGACTATATTCATGTGGTTATTTTTTACGGCCACGTATAGAGGCGTGAAACCTCTTTTACAGTACCCATTTACGTCTGCTCCGTGTTTTACAAAGTACTTAACGATATTGAGATATCCATCCTTTGCACCCATCCACAGGAAAATGTCCATTTCTTCTGCAAAAGAGATAGTATAGTATTAGAGATACACAGAACCATCACAAGAAAGTTAATGAAACTCAAGTAGATCGAGCTGGACAAAAGCACAGCAAACGGATGATGGGAAGACCCTCGCAACATCTGACTGCTGACCTGCTTGAATTAAGCAAGATACAGCTTAAGGCAGTAACATGTCTATTAACAGGACCTGGCTGTTTGAGAGGCCACTTGCATAAGATGGGGATCTACAAAGATGAGCCCTTATGTAGACTTTGCAATAAGGAGGAGGAAACAGCCCCTCATATTATTTTCGAATGTGCAGCGTTAGCTCAACGCAGATTCGCTATGCGAAGCACAATTGAACTACCAATAGAGAAAGATTTACTACATAGGCTCTTAAACCTGATTGCGGGAACTAACCTGTTCGAGTAAAATAAAACCGAAGCAGGAATAATACAATAAGCTACTAAGCTTCAGTGTTAGGGATGTAAAGACCAGCCCTGCTTTGGTAAAAAATCAATCAATCAATCAGGCCTAGGTCGAGAGAACAATATTTTCCGACCTGAATTATGCAAAATTGATTGAGCTTGTTGCTATAATAAAAGGTGGCCCATCGGGTACGTCGGATTTAATTTTAAAATGAAACATTATCATTTAATTGGGCATTTTTTATTGATTTATAATGTTGAGATTAATTATGGAATATGATATCGGCCAAATGGCCGCCGCGGCTGTGGTGGCATACCCTGACCTTTTTGATCAAATTTTCGAAAACTTTTTCCAAGTTAGATGGCCCAATTTCAGCAATAACACGTTAGATTTCTGTTTTCACTTTGTGGTTTGTTAGCATAAACTTTGGGCTTTACAAAACCCCAGAGGAAAAAATCACATGACATCAAATCGCAAGACCTGGACGGCCAATTAACATCAGCATTTCTGGAAATCACACGACCAGGAAAACATTGTCTTAATAAATGAATGTTGAAACCACATTTCTTCGAGGTCCGTATCGCCCAATTGATCCCACAAAAAGGTCGATATCATGTCACGATATCGTACTCCATTAACAGTTAAAGCTTGGCCAAACTCATTCTCAAATAAAAACGGTCCAATTACACCTCCAGCTCATGATCCGCACCAAACAGTGGCTCTTTGTGTGGCTTTTCAAGTATAGCACGAGGATTTTCATTGCCCCAAATCTGACAATTCTGCTTATTAACAAATCCATCCAAATGAAAATGAGCTTAATAACGATAGCAAGGACTGTGGGGTAGGATGACAAACAACACAGAGTATCGGCACACTCCGCACCATACAAAATTTTAGCATACTGTGGACGAAAAAGGAACTTTACCTGAAACGAAAATAGGTTTTGCTCAACTGCTAACGCATACTTGATTTTAGAAAATCGAAAGTAAACTAAAAATAAGTTTCAAACCAGGCAGTTCTAAAAGGTCAAATTAGGATTCCAAGATTTTTAGTTCCTCACACCTCTTGTAGCATCAATCCTGGGACACGCTGTATACACGTTTAATATTTAGTATTATTTGCCACGGTATTATATCACAGTAACGACACGTTTTCGACATAGGATATTGTACACGAATTTTTCCATAAATTGAAAATTATACTTACTTGAGGGTGATGCCATTTAAAAAAACTCGATTTTTGGTTCTTCTGTCGATTCCAAATTCAGCTTCATTCTCCGCCCCAGTCACCAGATTTCAATCCCATCAAGCATGTGTGAGATTATCTAAAAAGAAAATTACAAAATCGTGCTGTAACAAATCGAGAATCCTTAAAACGAGTACTAATAGAAGAATGGGATCAAATTCCAGCAAATTTTACGGATAAGTTAGTATCTTTTTCTTTGTTTAGTTCATGTTATTTAAATTTTGTTATTAGTGTACGTCTACTTTTGTGGAATTCTATTATTACTTTTTGTCGTTTTTATTCATTTGAATGAACTCAATTTTGAAATACGATTTTTTTTTGGGAGAATTCTTAATAATTTTTCATACCTTATCTAATGAATATGTTTTTGTACCAAGAGGAATATTTATTTTGCAAGAAAACGCTTTTTCGATAGGTGTACGATGATTTTCGTGAGTGACTATAATTAAAATATTTTTGTAGACATTATTTCCGGTTATGCCGGAAGAGCATGTCAACTTTCTTATTTTAAATGGAATGTCTATTATTTTACTACAAATTTGGATTCCTCTTGAAATTTTGAAACGATATTGTATACAATTACCTATTGCTAAACGTAATAACAAAAACAGATTTCCAAAACCTTTATTGCTGCATATCGTCATATAATAATAATAATCATAATCATAATCATAATCATAATCATAATCATAATCATAATCATAATCATAATCATAATCATAATCATAATCATAATCATAATCATAATCATAATCATAATCATAATCATAATCATAATCATAATCATAATCATAATCATAATCATAATCATAATCATAATCATAATCATAATCATAATCATAATCATAATCATAATCATAATCATAATCATAATCATAATCATAATCATAATGATAATGATAATGATAATGATAATGATAATGATAATGATAATGATAATGATAATGATAATGATAATGATAATGATAATGATAATGATAATGATAATGATAATGATAATGATAATGATAATGATAATGATAATGATAATGATAATGATAATGATAATGATAATGATAATGATAATGATAATGATAATGATATGATTTTTTACACTTTTATACTGTAAAATGTAAAAAAGATATACAAAAAGAAACGGAAGAAAAAAAAAATTATGTCAGATAAATATTTCTGGAAAAGATTATCCAAGGTAACAAACACAAGGTAGTACCAATGCTGCAAACTGATTGCATTACATGTTCAAAATATACGATAACATAACTATAACAATATATCTATGCGAAATCAAAACATGCATTTATCTATATTTTTTTATCATTAATTGATTTAATTTTGATTATATCGTTGTTTACTTTTACATAAATATTTCCATTACTTATAAAAGCATTCCTATAACCTCTTTTCTTAACTAAAGTCTTTAACAGATTTACTCTCGCTTTAGTTAGGTCTTCCCTAATAATAATTGTACTACACGTGGAAAGAATGCCTAATAACAGTAACCAAAAAATAAATGCTAATATAGCTCATGGTATTGGTGGAATCATTCCCGGCAAAAACAATGTAGCAGAGAAAATAGCGCTAACACATGGACATGTTTCTGCCTACCCGGCGTCATCAGCATGGTTCTGAGCACAATCTTCTGCTGCTAATCATTGCGTTTGCCTCTCAGTTTATGTTGCTAATCTCCAAAACAGCACTGAATATGTCTCTCGGCGACACCTATCGCCAAGAAACACAGTCACGACGTCACAGAGGGTAGCAAGACAAACCGGAGTGTAGATGTCCACCACCTATCGGGCAGTTCTTGGGCTGCCAAACGCAAGGGGGCGTTGTGCCTAGGCACAGCGACATCTGTACGTGCAAATGATTCCTCAGGCTTACCATGATGTATAGAAATACACGTGGGAAGAATGCCTAATTAATTAAATAAATTAAACTGAGAGGCAAACGCAATGATTAGCAGCAGAAGATTGTGCTCAGAACCATGCTGATGACGCCGAGTAGGCAGAAACATGTCCATGTGTTAGCGCTATTTTCTCTGCTACATTGTTTTTGCCGGGAATGATTCCACCAATACCATGAGCTATATTAGCATTTATTTTTTTGTTAATAATTGTACTATTTTTTAGTTTCTTTTTATTACTAAAAATTGTCCCTCTTATCGATCGTCGACAGAATCTTACCAAAATATGCATAGTTGCACCGTCTTTCGCACGGAGCCGATGACAGCAGTCAATGTCCTTTCGTGATATCTCGATATTTAATTTTGTTTTGCATAGTTCGACTACTAGATCTTCAGTGTTTTCATTCAGTTGTTCCTTTACGCCAAATATACGTAGGTTACTTCTTCGGGAGTATTGCTCCTGCACTTCTGCAATCGATTGAAGCTCCGACACCTGCTGTTCTAGTGAAGTCACCTTACTATCGATGTTCTTGATTTTTTCATTGTGAACATTAAGCTTTTCAACTACTGCTTCCAATAACTTCTCTATAAATTCTGGATTCACTAACACCTTCTCTACTATTTTTTCTTGATCGGAATTTACGCGGGTATTGATAGGCATTTTGATATTTAAATAAGAACAAAATGTAATTATTTGGAGCCTAAAGTGGTACACACCTACTCAGCTCGAACGCACATGACAGAAAGTTAAAGTATAACATATGGGGTATCGTTGTATTTGTCTTTTGATCACTTTTCCAAAAAAGTAAAAATATATAGGGTGTTCTATTTAAAAAAGGAAAGTTGACGTCACTTCCGGAGACACCGGAAATACAATTCAACTGCTGATAACGGCTAAAGTTAGTTCGTAAATTATAGAAATGGATCTACTTTTTTCTACGTTCGCAAAATTTTGATTTCTTATTCTAGTCCTTGAAATACTTTTGCTCTAAGCTCAAAACGCCGTATCATAAAATAAAATTCTGAATAAAAATAGGAAAATTAGGAAAATTCAATACTCTGCAGGCAGGGGGCCTACGAGAAAAAAATTCCTCAAGTGGTCTACGGGGCAGAAAAGCTTTGGAATGTCTCTCTTAGGTCTAGTCTAGTGATTAAACCAGCCATTTTATGGAATCGTGTTACTTTACGATTTACGAGATGTATTCTAGTTTTACATGCGCGCGACAATGAAGTTTGTATGGCAGAAAAATATCCGTTATATCCACGGATACCTTTTTGCCTTACATACTTCTATTTACTGCATACTAAGGAATATTCAGCATAGTAAAAACGAACGTACAAAAGGTAAATCCGACAATAAAACCATAACAATACAAAGGATATTGTTGAAATAGTAAAATAATAATATGAGGGGTATTATTTACCGTATTAGTAATAAGTTAAGAGTTCTTATAGATGTACTTACATATATAATATGCACGCAGACGACACACCATTCAAACAACAAATACACAAAGGCAATGGAGTTATTGTGATGTATTGTTTTGTTTCCTCTATCTCATGTCTGTTAGTCCATATAATCTAAAGTACTATTTCCAATCTAGTCCTCATTGTATATAAACCACAAACACAAACTTCCTTATCATCGGAGATATGAATTATTGTCTGGTTAACAGGTCCGTATTCAGGGTATATTGTATGTTATAAAACATTTGACATCATGCCGTTTTTTAATAGGAGGAGCGATTTTAAAAATTTGAGCTTGTGATTCCCCATATACAACTACAGCGTAAAAATTAAATCTGTCATGGACAGCTGTTTTTTTATCGGCCTATTTGATGACATATTTGCGTCTAGTGTTTATCGTTCAGACTTTTCTTGTTGTAAAACGCTATAAACGTTGTAAAACAATGGTTCAAAGTACTATTTACTAGTTAAAGTGCCCGCGATTATGGAACCATTATTAAAGCGAGGTAATGTCTCCGCGCGGCATAGGCGTGCGCTTCCTTCAGTAAGTAAAATACCAAAAAATAAGTAATAAATCAAATAATAATAACAGAACCAATCATGAATTATAATATGAGTTGGCCACGCGCGCCAACGGGCAGCGGCGTTGTTTCGATTAGGCCTCGGTTTCCACTAGAGCTATTGTGTGTAGATGTTTGCTGTCGTAAATACTTTCGCGTAGTTGTTAAATAAAAATAAAATAATGCGTGCTCAAACACTTACCATTTTAAGAGTCCTCCGTGAAATCGCAAAGTGAATAATGTCTGTTAAATATCTGCAACATTAGATATGTTTCGACAGTTGTTTCGACAGACCGAGTGCGGCGCGAGGAAAAAATGTGTTTATATGCATATAATAATATAATATAATATATTTGCGTAACTAAAATATTCTTTGAAACAACTTAACGGTTCTGTTGACGCACCTTCACAAATGTGTGTTAATGTGCCAAAATCAGAATCTTTCTCTAAAACACTCAAATTTTTCTACAACACAAACATTTTTTGCGTCTTCTATCGCGCATAGCTGTGCGTGAACATGTTGCACTATTTGCACAGATTCCACTAACGACACCGAAGGATCTTGTAACTTTTCTATTGCCTCCGATAGTCCGAAGTAATTGTTGTGAATAATTTTTAAATCCATTTTAACCCGACTATCTTGAAATTTCGACTAGCTTTTCTTGATAGCGGCAGCTTCCTTTGGATCGAATTGTAAAACCACGTTCTTAATATTCTCATGATATTTATAATAATAAAACGCAGCATTTAACCAAGTTCCCCAACGTGTACAGATAGGTTCTGGTGGCTCAGGTATACGGGGGCACAGTCTGTGAAATTCGCGAATACGTTTCGGGGATTTGACAAACACTGCTTTTGTACGCGCTATTAAGGCGTCTACCTCAGGATAACATTTTCTGATACCATCTGCCACAAGATTGAAAGCATGAATTTTACACGTAATCTGTAACAAGTTAACAGAATGCTTTTTAAGAGACCGGCCTACAGAAACCATGTTTGCGGCACCATCACTCATAAACATCAACAGTTGGTTTGTTGAAAGTTCAAAGTTTTCCAATGTATTTAACACTAACTTTACAATTACTTCGGCAGTACATTGTTGTATTCGTCTGGAAGCTAATAGAATTGAAGGTGACGATTGTTCCATCTTACGTGCCATTATATTAACGACCGAACGTTTTTTACGATCTGTCGTTTCGTCCACACATAACCACATTTTTTTTTCTTTCAACTCCGATTTAATTCTTTTTTCAACATATTCACGAGCAGATGGCACTATCCTTCGTAACGATGTCCGACTTGGAAATTTGTATTCCGAATAGTTATTCCAACACAAGACAAACGCTTCCTTGTCTAGTAAATTAAACGGTACATTACATACAATAAAAGTAACACATAAATTAAATATAAATTTGTCATAATCTCGTGTGCAAGTTTTTTTTGAAGCATGCCGTTCACTGTTTACGCGCCGTAGACAGTCCCTTTTGGACCAACTCATCAACGGGCCATTACATACTACACATTCAATTTTAGCGCCATCATACGTTAAGTCAGGAATTTCGGCTAAAAATTCTCTAACTTGGTCCGCCTTGGGTCGTTTGCGCGACGTACACTGAACTACACAAGTTACACTGAGGCTTGTATGTAACCGTATAGATACGACGCAGCTGCTTGTTGGCGCGCGTGGCCAACTCTAATTATAATATCTGAAAAGTTGTGAAGCACTCACCCTCTTAAGCAGCCTTATCAAGTAGGTTGGCGGGTTGCATCGGAATTACCTTCGGCAGGATTGAATTGTAGAATAACAGGTTTTACTTGTTTGAAATATTCAGCATAATAAAGAACTGCCTGTAACCATGTTCCTCAACGTATAAGAATCGAATGTGGTAGTTCACGAATACCAAGACACTGTGCGTAAAATGATCGCAGACGTTCTGGGGATTTGAAAAACACTTGTTGTACATTTAGAATAGAATTTCTTTCACAATTTATTGTCTCGTCAACACATAACCATAGCAACCGATTTTTTAAAATATGTAGATTCGATTTTCTTTTCCACGCCTCCGCGTTCAAATAAAACATGCTTACGTCCGTTTTCGTAGTTGGCACGCTCTCGTTTCCTAAACTGAACGCAAAATAAACAAGCGGACGCTGACAAAGCGAGAATCGGTTTTTGCACGCAGCTCGCTACTCCGGTGAAATGCCTATGTATCGCAGAGACGATTACCTTGCTCTAACCATTACCTAGTACAAATGGGAATCAAACACTGCCACCACGAAAACTACAATTGATTGACAAACACCATACAAACGCCTTTTATCTTTGTTTAACAGGTTATTGCGTAGGTTTTGCATATCTTTTCCACAAATTATTACTTGCATGAAAACATCGAAACCTGCAAGTAGTAAACTGTAAGATAAACTATGATGAATAGACTCGAATTATTTGCTTGTCACTTGTAAATATACTTGATCAGTAGCTACTTGTCACTTTACTCACACATGAATAGCCCGGCCCTAAAAGTATTATCAGATAAGGCTGTTATTATTATGCCTAGCGCTTCGTACTATAGCCGTAAATCAGAAAAATGCTCACAACAACATCAAGAAAGCACGACATGCAGGCTTTGTTGAAATCAAGGAGTTTTACATATGGGACAGTGCCGGTTGGTGGTGACGTAAGTGGGAGGTCAGGGACAAGGCTTCGATTCCGTTGTGTGTTTCTGTTGTGCCATGCGCATGTCATTCTTTAAACCTAGTTACGAACGGAGCAGTGTCTTCTTCTACAGAAACTATTTTTTTTCCGTCGCACTAGAACTTTATACTTTTTTTTTTGATTCTGCAAAGCCTTGGGAAGTGCCAAAAAAATATACTTCACAATTAACTCTAAAACCATTAACTGCTACTAGGTGGTCAAGTAGGGTAGATGCGTTAAAACCTTTGCGAAATCTATAATGCATTATTGCAAATAATAGATGCATCCCTATTGATGATGTAAAAATTAAAGTTAAAGCAAAAGGATTAGCAAAAAAAATTTAAAAATGACAAGTACATATGCGGTGTAATTCTTTGGTATGATATTTTATTTGAATAAATTCAATCTCGAAACTATTGCAGTCTGTAACCATAAATTTGCCAGATTGTGTAAGGATGTTATATATACAAGAAAAAGCATTAATTTAACTATGAACAAGCTGTTGATGAACCCTCAACAGAGGAAAATAAATTAAGAAAAAATTATTTCAATTATATTCTGGAGATTACCCTTAATTATCTGAATGAATGATTCGCGCTTCTGGAAACTGATAGCAAAGCAATTTTTAAGACATTTCAAAACTCAAGGATATAGATGATAAAACGCTAGAAAATTATTGTGCCAATCTCCAGGCAATACGTTCAATTGAAGATGAATTAGATATAAATCCAAATCATATTCAAGAAGAATTACGTGATATATCTGAATGCTGCCATATTCCATGTTTTCCCTGTCTTTGTAGCTAATAGGGAAGGAAGTTTAAAACACTACCTAAGAAGTTCAATACACTAAATAAAACCTAGAAATCTGTCATTAATTTCTATTGAATCTACATTAGCTGCCACTCTAGATTACTCATCCCTAATTAACAAATTGGCTAAGGTTAAAGTTAGAAAGGTAAAACTGTAGTTGATATCATAGATTCAGATATTCTGTTCAGTGTTTTTTTCACACATCACAATCGAAGGTTATTTTAAAGAAAAAATATTTAAGGGGCGGTATTTCGAAGACTTGCATCATACTGAGAAAATCTATCGCACGGCTCTGTGTCAATTATTATATAAAGTACATTTTCACATGTACACATTAATTTAATAACATTCCTTGGTTGCTATATTTGAATACATATATTTTGTAGAGTACCAACACCCTGAAGTCGGCACTTATAACAATGCACATGTGCTACTTTGATTGTGCAAGCAAAAACCACCAAAGCTTTACAATCGTTGTCCGATAAAACGTATATCTAATATAAATGTTCTGCAAGAGCAGTATAATTCAAACACATGCACGTTTCTATAAACTGATATATGATACCTAGTACTCGGCATCACGAGAGTAATTAAATCATACTCATAACTAGTCTGGGCAAACAGCGGTAACAGTCAGTGTAGTAGATATGTGGTGCGGAGTCGGCGATTATTTATTTCACGCGTTCACAGCGTCAGTACAAAAACGATGCTGTGTGTGAACAGTTCTGTGTATATGTAGGCTGTCGTAACTTATTTCGTAATTGTACGCTTATGTTTGCTTTAAAAATGTCGCAGTTAGGTACGTCGCGAAAACGACCAATGGCAGACACAGTTAAAAACTTTATAGTAGACATGCCGGACTTAATTTTTAATTCAATGTCTAGTTTGTAAAATCCCTTTAATGTGTTGTTTCTGAAGCCATTGTCAACGTCACATCGAAAGCAAACAGGATTCTTCTGCAAAAAGTGGCATACGAGACCAAGAAAAATTTACATTTGATTTATGTGTTACTATTATTTTATGTAATCTATCGTTTCGTTTACTAGACAAAGAAGCACTTGTCTCCTTCTGGAAGAAATATGCGGACTGTAAATTACCTAGTCGGACATCGATACGAAATGTAGTGCCCTTTGCTCGTGAACATATAGAAAAAAGAATGAAAACGGAATTGAAAGATAAAAAACTGTGGTTGTGTATGGACGAAACAGAAGATCGTCAAAAACATTCTGTGGTTAATGTAATGGTACGTACAATGGAACCACATCGACCGTCATCCTCCTTCTTACTTGCTTCCAAAAGAGTTATAAATTGTACTGCCGATGAGATTTTAAAGGTGGTATTGAACTCATTGAACAGATTTGAAGTTTCAACTAAGCAACTTTTAATGTTTATGAGTGATGGTGTCGCAAACATGCGTTCTTTGGGTCGATCTCTTAAAGAACACAGTGGTAACTTCTTACATGTAACGTGTAAAATCTATACTCGAAATCTTGCGGCACATACGATTCCTACATGTTTTCCACTAGTAAATGCATTGATTGCTTGTACAAATGCAGTGTTTCTAAAGTCTCCGAAACGTACCCGACTATTTCAAAAACTGTCTCCTGATTTAGCTGAACCACCACAGCGGATTGTTATACGTTGGGGAACATGGTTGCAGGCTGCGTTTTACTACAACAAATATTTTGATCAAGTAAAGAAGGTAGTTTTCAAATTCAATCCGACAGAAGCTGCAGCAATCAAGAAAAGCCAGGAAATATTTCAAGATAGTCAGGTTAAAAGAGATTTACAAACTATTCACAACAATTACTTCGGACTAGCGGGGGGAATAGAAAAATTACAAAATGTTTCGATGTCGCTAGTGGATTCTGTTCAAATTGTGAATGATGTTCACGCACAGTTATGCTCTGTAGAAAGCGAAACAAATTGGTGTGTAATACGAAAATTTGAAAGTGTTTTAGAGAAAGACTCGGATTTTCTTATATTAAGACAAATTTGTGAAGGTGCGTGTGAAGATGCATTAAGTTGTTTCAAAGATTATTTTAAATATCCAAATATAACATCGCTAGATATCGAACAGTCGTTTTCGGAATTAAAAAAAAACATTTATTCCGGACGTCGTACTCACTTGACTGAAACAGCTGTGGAAACATATCTAATGATTCAAATATTTAACATATGTTACTCAGTTTGTGATTTCACGGAAGACTTTTAAAGCGGTAAATGTTTTAGCACGTTTTATAATTTATTTCTTACCTTCTATTTTATGGGTAAACATTTATGCGCTCGCCACCCCTCTAGCTGTTACCGCATATTTGCCCACGTTACTCACAACAAGACCTGGCATAATCGGTCTTCGCGACAGAATCGAATCAGTCGCTCGGCGGTGATAATTGATTATGTGTCAAAGATTGTAAATGGATAATAGTGTTTCTTTGATGTAGAGTTAAATCGTATCCCATAAGCAGCACGTCATCTGAAAAAGTCCTAACAAAATTTTTCCATATTCTAAAACCGTAGACGTCTAGAGGCTGTACCATTGAAGTTGTCTTCTTAGGTATTGTAAAAATATCGACTTTTTTGTTCGTTGGTACTAATTGTAAATTGCTCACTTCTTTAGGACAGTGCCCACTCCACGAATCCAATAACAAGACACTTTCAGCGTTAGTATTTGGTAAGAAAACATCTGTAAACCAATCTTTAAAATGCTGCGAGGTCAGTTTCCCTGATGTTGATGCAGATATATACACTTTAATAGGCCTAAAAAGTGTTTTTTGTACGTTCGGTCCAAATTGACCTGTTGTTTCTTTTAACACAAGAAAGAGGGGGGATAATAGTCGTCCATTTGACGAAATTGTTGCCATGATTGTGTAACTATGTGTAATTGATGATAATGATTGCACGACCGCTTCCATTATTTTTGTTCCAATGGCGGACAAGCTTCGACCGAAATGTATCTCTAAATTAAAGCCACTCTCGTCTGCATTGAAAACGTTGTCTTGTCCAACAACGCTAATTTTAGGTTTAATTTCATTAACAAGTCGCTCGGCTGTGGATCGTAATTCGTCAACATCGCTATGAGTGGATCGTGTGATAAACTTTGTTATTTTACGAGAAACAATTCTATGTACTTTTTTGAAATGCCATATCCACCAATGACTAGCTTTAAATGAATGATACCCTATTTCATCTTTTGCCTGTAGCGCCCATCTGCGAAGATCTATGTCGTGGATAATATTTCCGCTGTTTAGCGCTTCCTTAAATCTTATCAGAACATATTCTGTAACGTATGTACTTTTGTCCTTGTTGGTGCCACCCCAGTCAACACTTGCTTCCCATCTCTGAAGTTGCCTACTTGATTTTACCTGGAACAAATGGACGCCAAAGATACAAATGCTATTATTAGTATTGATGTATCAAACTGTACAAGATATCTTTATGTACTAGTTTTAGAAACTTTCCCTTGCGTATTTAAATGTTTAGATAGAATAAGAAATTTACGTATTATATTACCTTTCTAAATCGATTTTGGACAGATTCTAACGAACGTCGTTTCGCTTTTCCACTATTCCAAAACTCAACGGCTCGCGTTTTATATTCAATATCAATTGAACTACCTCCTTCTTGGGGTACACAGTCTTCATGTTCATAACCTTCATCATATACACTTCTTGGTTCAACGAATTGCGGTTCCTGTGGACCAGCCAAATCTTCAAATTTCAGCGCTTCATCTGCCTCAAATGCAAAAGATGCCTCTTCTTGAGCTCTCACAATGATATCCGTTATAGCTTCGTGGAACTCTTGTTCTTCACGTGTTATAGGTGTATCAGCGATATTTGCAACAAGGAATGTTGTACGTAGCAAATTCAGTACATTAGCAACGTTGATTCTCATGAGTTCAAGAAACACTTTTTGACAGCCTAATTGCGAAACGTACTCGTCGTCAATAATCTGAAGACTGCAAGTACTAATTGTAACTTGCCGTGCTTTATAAATATGCGTATGCAAAAGCATTTATAGTATACAAGATATCCTAATACTTACATTAATCTAGATAAAATTTAAATACTATGGAAATCATGTAATCTGCACGTGAAAATCAGCGCTTGAAGTTTCAATGAGGAATTTTATAAGTATAACGGATAATACGCTAACCGAATACTTTTAAAAATAAATAATGGAATGTAATGCTGATAAGGTATAAATGATCTAAAAAGTATTAAAGATATTTAGACAGATACTTTAGATAAGTATCTCTACGATTTGTTCACATCAATAACAATAAGTAATATTATTTACATATATACCTACATACATATGTACATACGGAGGTATACCTACTCAATTCGTATGTTATTGTTTTTTTTTAAATTGAGTTATTTTATAGCATGTTTAATATATATGGATGAATTCTGCATGACTTTGTGTATTTTTCCAGCAAATACAAATTTTAACATTTTAAAAAAATACGGGGGGGTGGGGGGTTGTTTCTGAAAAACAAGAACTATGACAGGCAAACTGTTATCGCTATCCTTTAGTACTCATAAAACAGTTATATATTTGTCTTAACTTTTTTTTGATATGTCTTATAGTTTTGGAGATATTAAAGCAAATAGCGAAAGGTAGCGTTGGCTGTAGGCCGCCCCGTCCCCGAAAACGGGCGATTTAGCATCTATGAAAGTTACCGTTGTTCTTACACTGCATCAGTCTACAAACCCACCAAGTTTCATTTAAATCGGTGAGGGACACTTCCCTGTGTTCCCTTGTTAGAGAGTAGGGTCGATAAGAATTCACAACTGGAAATAAATACATGCTAAGAATCGTTTTATAATTTTTTTATTTATTACTCCTTTTAGCACTTTAACTTTTTTTGTGTGTGATACATTTATTTTTAAAATTTGAAATATACAAGGATTTCTTATAATAGCCCTCCCTTCTGCAATAGAAATTCTACGACATCGGTATGACCCTCATCGATAGCAAAACGGAAAGGTGTGCAGCCATCTTCAGTACGTGCATTCAAATCCGCTTCGTATTCTAACAAAAGCCTCGCAACGTCGGCGCTCCTTCCGAACGCCGCGTTATGTAGAGGCGTGTATCCCTTGCGGGCGATCGCGTTCACTTCCGCGTTGTGGTCCAACAGGTGCTGCACGACTTCCACTCGTCCACTCAGCGCAGCGATATGAAGAGGGGTGAAATCGTTTTCGCTGGATACGTTCGGATTGGCTCCGTTTTCTAACAGAATTTTGACGATTTCGTGGTGTTCCGTGTTTACAACGTTGAAGAGAATCGCAAAGCCGCTGTTGTCTTGTGCATTAACGTCAGCTCCATTTTCTATTAAATACTTGACAACTTCGAGATGGCCCATACCTGCAGCAGCGCGAAGAGGCGTACAACCACTTCTAGCAGGCTCATCTACTTCTGCTCCATTTTCTACCAAAATCCTTACGATATCAGGAACTCCTTTCGAGGCAGCGTAATAAAGCAACTGTGGATCGTTACAGGCATCTGCTCCCTTTTCTATTACATAACTGACTACCTCAGGCCGCCCACCTAGTATCGCGAACCAAAGAATCGTCACACCTTTCTTCGTAGATGCGTTAACATCCGCTCCGTTTTCTACTAAACATTTTGAAATATCTAAGTAGCCTTTCCTTACTGCGATACTAAGTGGACTGAACCCGTGGAAAGTGGTCCTTTGCGATCTCCCGCCTTTGCTCAATAAAAGATTTACAATATCTAGGTAGCCGTTCTTTGCGCACATGTAAAGCGCCGTCATACCGTCTACGATACAATCGTTTTCGTTTATTCCATATTCTAGGAAAAACCTAACCGCATCCAAGTGCCCATTTTTCGCAGATATCCAAAGAAACTTTGCCATCTCGTCTGCAAAATAAGGAATGCATTATTACCTCTTTGTCATCGTATCCGGTAAATTCACCGAGAACAATTCATCTAAAACAGTTCACCTACAAACAATTCACCTACGTAACAATTCACCTACAATTCATCTACCTAACAATTCAGTTGTTCAAACAAGTTGTAAATTTCTCTTGGTTATTCTGCAAAGCCTGTAATTAAAGAAAGATTATGGAAATAGTAAGTCGATAAGAGAAAAATCAATTAAGGGCTATTAAGAACCGTAGATGCGGTTCGGATGCTTATCGGTTCTTAATGATTAGGTGTTCCCTATATAAAGAGTATTTTCTAACGCCTTGACAGTTTACACTGAACTTTCAAGTGAAACACTTGAAGTGAGAAGGGGAAAGCAAAATTGCTGCTGAATGGGTATTTGTACTTCAAAAGCAGAGCCTCTGCCGAGAAGATGTACTGATGCTGTACAGAATATCAGAAACTGAAGTGCAAATCCGGGGTTGTAACCGCAGGTGATGAAATACTCAAACATTCCGAGGACTACAACCATGCTGGAGATGCTGTGCAAATTGAAGTTGCCCTTTTTTCCAAAAATGTGCGAGATGCCGCTCTGCAATCGCGGGATCCCCCTCATTATATAATATCACAGCAATGCGGTGGTATTAGCGATGCGGCTAAAGCAAATCTTCCTAGTGTGCCCGTCATGAAGCGAACAATCAGAAATATTCGTCAAAGACAACATGCAGGACCGATTGCAAATGTTCAACAAAATGAAGACGCAGCATGACAGCTTCTTCTGCCGAAAGCTAGTTTTGTATTAGGCGAAAGAATTGCAGACATTCGTTGAAGGAAAGTTTATCATAGAGTATCTGATCGATATTGCGCCCTGACAAGAGAAAATATTTCTATTAAATATGAACTAGTTTCGAGAAATTAAATAAAAATATGTTGTAGTTTTAACGTATATTTCACGACTGCCCTTACATACATGCTATTTACAACAAAAAAACTTTAGATAAAAAAATACACTTACAATGTATATATATATATATATATATATATATATATATATATATATACTTACATCCAAAAAAGATATATAACAATTTCGAGCAAATTAACTTAAGACTGTTGTTCAATGCGTAGAAATGATGGGTATTGACAGTGAAAAAAATTAACATAAATCAACCACCCGATGGCTATCAAATCGTTTGTGGTTGGGCGAACTCATTTTTGTTTATATTAAGTACTTGTTGCAGTTATCCTCGCCGTACCTTTCAACCTTGTTGTTTATTTAAACAAACAGTGCGCGGGTTAAAATAATCTCCAAAATTAGTTGCATCAACAAATATAGCAGTTTAATTAAAAATGGTTTTGATTTTTAGTTTAACCCAAACGTGCATTTTTAGATAAGCGAGAAAAGACCACACGTCTAACCACCCTCTCCAGTCACATGATGTATTGACCAATCAAGACCGTAATCTCAAAGAAATTATCAAAATTGCCAACTTTAATGAATTCTCAGAAGACGTAGTGTATAATACTATTAGAAAGCATACGAATAGAATAATATATTGTTATGTTCAACGTTGTATCTACGACAACAACAACTTCTCTCAGTTGTCACTTCGGTACTGACTAAATGTTAAGCTGGCCACTCGTTGGTAACTAAATATCCCTCTTGCGGGGATAATTGGAAATTTCTTCGTTACCATCCCCCTCAGCCAACCGTCTTTGGAGCGAGGACACTATAATTTAAATATAAGTCCAGATAATGACGAGTGTGGGGTATCATGGACTAATCTACTCGTTTATTAATTTTTCTATTCACTTATTTCGTCCAAATTAATGTAAAAATCGTCTGGAATAAGCAACAGCATAAATTGCAAAGTACAACAAATAATATTTCATCAATTAAATCTTTATCTGAAAGGTTTCTGTAAATTAGCAGTGGATTTTCTCGTTTAAAGCTTGTTGGTGACAGTTCGGACCACAGAATCATCAATATACAACCTCCTGGTTAAGTCACTGCATTCGTTCTCGTATGCTGTTTCCAGAAATAATATCATTGGATCGAAAGTCATCGAAAAGGTTCTATTTGGGTTCAATTATCAAAATTGGCTGTGAAATAAAACAATCGCCGGTCTTTCGTGATTTAAAATAAAAGAAAGATGAACGACGCCATACGTTTTCATCAATCTTTATTCGGCCTTGGTTGAATCAAGGTTTGTCTTAAATCCAATCCCAATACAAGTGTTCGTTTGTGTATTCAAAGTCATTAGAAAAGAGAAAAGGGTTAAATATCCAGAGCAGGCAGTTCCTGTAGTGGGTATATAAACAGAGGGTTTATATACATTGGCACCGTTCAAAAGTTTCAAGGTTAGTTAATTTTCAAATCTTAAAATTCGTTAATTTCATTTTACTGAGTTGGAAATTCATTCAAAAATTGCCGTAAGGGTATCCAGGGATACCCCCGAACCTACAAGAATCGTTTATTCAAATTAAATTAGAAAATTTAACAACATTTGAGAAATACCCCCGAGAAAGATATTTCAATATATACAGTAAGGTCAATGGAAAGAAGGTGAAAGAAATAGGTCAATTCCTATTTCTTGTGACCTAACTTTTGCCGTTATCAGCAGTTCAATTGTACTTCCTGTATATTTTTACGTTTTTGGAAATCGCAAAGCGAATCCAACGATATATGTTATACTTTAACTTAAGAAATATGATGATATGCAGAAATAAAGGTTTTGTTTTTGTTGTTATGCAAAGTTGGCTAGGGTACAGCGCCAAATTGTTTCTTGTGGCGCTAGATTGATCTAAAGAGCTCGTTACTCTGCAAAGTAGTCATAATTGTCAAACTCAAGTCTCAATTCCAAAAGCGTCAACTATTCCTGTTGTTTATTCTTATTATATCCTCCATTTGTCACACTTTCGTTCTTTGTTCTCGTTCTTATTTTCGCTCATTTTAACATATTTTGTTAATTGTTGTTACTCTTTTACTTTACCGAACTTTATTGCAGCTAATTAATTATTCGTTGAAATTTATTAGTTTTTGATAGACAATATGTCTATTTTTTAGGTTTTTTGTGTTGTTACTTTTATGGTGGCATTGGCACGAACCATGCAAAATTGTTAGATTTTAATATGATGTAAAAAACTGTAAATTCTACGTAGTTTCTATATTTTTGTAATATATAAAAATTTTAAAATTTGCAAAAAAATAAGGGGGTGAGGGTTGTTTCCCTAAACAAATATTTGTTATAGGGAAAATATTCAAGCTATCGTTAAGAGCATATAAAACAGTTTAAATCTTATCTTAACTTCTTTGATATCTTTTCTTCTTTGAGCTATTGGCTCAAACAGCGAAGGGTAGTGTCGATCTTGGAGTGCGTTACACCCCACCAATGGGCAATTGGACAGCTGAGGTAGTTGCCGTTGTTCTTACACTAGATCGGTCTATAAACCCACACAGTTTCATTTAAATCGGTGAGATGTACTTACCTACGTTTCCTTGTTAGTAACCAATAAACTCTATATATGAAGCAAGAATTTTATAGGATATACATAAATAATGCAGCCATGCCTCTATGGTTTTCACAAACTGACTTGTGACTTTTTTTGTGTATGAGATATAGCATACCTTCTTTCCACAGTCTTGGCATTTTTTCGTGCAGCCATATTTTTTTTATTAGTTTGTGTATGTATGTAAATAGTTTTTCTCCTCTATATTTCAATATTTCAGGTGTTATGTCATCCTTGCCAGCACTTTTGTTGTTTTCAAGCTTATGTCTCTTATTTCTTCGTTGCTTGATGGCCCCTTTCTTCTGTTTTAATGCATTGATATAGTTTTCATATTTCATTTTTTTGGTAGTTCTCTTCTATTTCTTTAATACGCTGTTCATAGTTCTTTGTCTTTTTTCTCATGATATTTTTTTACATTTTCTCCTTTGCTCTTTTTCCCTTTTCTTTACCTCTTGTGTATTGTGTTTTAACGTTTGTTCTCTTCTTTTCTTTCAGTTAATTCTTTTCTGCAAATCCCCTCAAAACAAGCTCGTTTATTGTCCTTGATTATTGTTTTACATCCCTATATGGGAGATATTACACTATCAAAGATCTTTATCAAAAATTTTGTATAAAATAAATTTTACATAATATATTACAGTGTAATGTAGCATCTTGTATCTGCCCTGTATAAAATCTGTATTATCAAATATTTTATAAAAGTCTTTAACAAAGACCTCTTATAGTGTAACATCCCCCTATCGCAGCATCATTTCTTTGCACATCTTATTCCACAAATTCTCTATGTCGTTATTTTCTTGCATATGTTCTAAGTGCATTTCTAAGCTTCTTTCATAAGTTGCCTTTGCTTAATTTGCCTAATTCTCTGCTTGTCCGCATGAAAAGAAACATATCGTTCTATTTAAAATTTTTACAAAAAGTCTCTTTATTTATTATAAAGTCAGATAAGCCCTCTAGTGGTGAGGGTACAATTCATAAGAACTAGACCAAAACTGCATTTGATAGATCAAATAAAGCTTTTTTAAATGAGACCAAGATTGTTAGAATCGGTTAAGCCTAACACGAATAACTAATATTTACTTTAAAAAAGCAGTTGACGTCTCCCCACCACTTTACTTTAGAAGATACGACAAAATGTGTTTAACGCAAAAGAAAGGAAATTTTGTTGGGGATAAAATGCATATACATATTTTCGATAACTCCTAATTAGACAAAACACGATGGAAACTTTAATTTTAGTGTTAGTCTGTTACGCCATCTACTGGTTACCTTACAAACTTCCAAATCATTTCCAGCATTTCCTTTTGGCCACATTTATTAAAACAGATTCTACCCGAAAGCTATGTGGTTACTAACTTTTTATGGCCGGCTGTCATTCTTATTTGCTCACCCGGTTCATCGTTTCACTGTAAACAAGGTACTCGGTCGATTTCTGTGCAGCCACTGCTCCGACAATAACAAATGTAAAATTTTACGTAAATAGTAATGTCAAATCTCAATAACGCCATCTAGCGGTTGTTTATAAAAACTTAAGACGCTAGCCTCGTACGAGGCTCATTGAAGCAACGTGTGTGTTGCAGCAACTCTGTCAACAGTGGTTTTGCTTATACCAACCGTTTTGTAACTTCTACTGAATGTATTTCTAATTTTAGTTGAACATTCTCCAACATTGAGCTAAAGAACAGCTATATCTCAAGGGCAGACGCGCAATTTGCTTTAATATAATATCGCGCGAAAAAGAAGGATAATAAACCTTCCAGGAAGATGAAGATGGTAGATACTTTTACACATCCGAATGACGTGGTAAATAAGGGGTACCGTTCCCTTTGCCCTAACCCAGCCGAAGATGGCGTGGGGGTTGACAAACGCCACTCTATTTAAGAAATATGAAGGGACCACCCTATAGTTTATCGACGTTAGAATAGGGAAATTCGACGCAAGATATCGAATAATTAAAATCAGGTTAGTTTGGGTATGAAGATAACGGATTTCTTAAAAGACCACACAGCTCTGACTACAAATATGATTTGACATTAATTTTCTGTCACTCTGTATGTTAAAAATACTCATAAGTACAAGGAAACTACACAACAACGTATAACAAAACTAAATATATTGAAAAGTAAACATGTGACATATGTTTAGAACAAACGCGTAAGAATGTGTGAAATATATTTAAACAAATAACTGTACAAGCTCGTAATGACCAGTAAATAAGCAAAACAAAGCGATGACGTAATAGCGTCTTTTCGAGAAATACGCGGGAATAACGGTCATGCAAAATCGAACTTTATACAAAAGTGAACCTTATACACAATGTCCCTAAGAATCCGTTCTGTAGTCATATGACCAAATAAAATAACGAAACTGAATAAAGTATTGCAAAAGCAGATAAACAAAATGTACAAGCGCTACAGGATTGATTACATTCGTTGCAGTCTAAAAACAACCTATATGTTGTATACAGCTTTCAAACATAACCACAAACTGGTTCTCAAAAATTCTCAGCGTTGTTCACAAGCCGTTCAGTGGTAACTTTGGGTTGCTTACACGGTTTCTTTGGGGCAATGGCGGTATGACGTCAGCATTGATCTCGAAAACTAAGAATTCTCCATAGGGTGAATTTTACGACAGAAAACGGTGCGATACTTGATTAGGTAGGTAGATCCCAGAAACAGTATTCTAACAAAGTGTCGACAAAACAAGTGCTACTCGTATCCCCGAAGCTACATACGTCCTTCCAAACACCCAGCTAAACAAAGACCCTCCCGAAACTAATGGTAATATCACGTGATTGCAACAGGTGGAAGTGGGGGTGTGAAATATTGTTTCGGTACTTTACTGAGAGATTCTTAAAAACTAAAAATGGCCAATAAATGTAAATCAACTGAAATTTAGCGTATAACAATAGCAAAATGTACATAATTCTATGATGGGGCTTTGAAATAATCAATGCAAATATTCGCCCAATAAGTGGCGGAACAAGCATTAGATAGTACGATATTTAGCAGGTTAATTTATACAGCTATACAGCAGGGATTTCACACCGTAATAGTCTTGATTAGAAACCAAGCATTGTTCCATGAAACTACGTAATTTGACATTTTTAAGATGTTCTGTGAACAATTAAAATTTAATGCTAATGGGTGATTAAAACTTGTAGCTCGATTAATGCATTTTGCATTGGATCAACCGTTTTTTTCTCAATGTTATAGGGTCGTCATGTGGACAATACAATTCACTTCTTATTGTTACTTTTTTACAATAAATTGTATCGAATACGATAATTATTGCTTTGGTTACAATACATTTCTCTGAGTAGGGTCGGAAAGAATTGCAAATTAAAAATAAATACATGCTACGAATCGTTTATATTTTTTTAGCCCTTTAGCTTCTTTTAGTGTGTGGTACATTTATTTTTAAAATTTTAAGTGTACAAGTATTTCTTATAACAGCCCCCCTTTCTGCAATAAAAATTCTTTGATATCAGTACGACCCTCATCGAGAGCAAAACGGCAAGGTGTACAGCCATCTTCAGTACGTGCATTCAAATCCGCTCCGTACTCTAACAACAGCCTCGCGATGTCGATGCTCCTACCGAACGCCGCGTTATGCAGAGGCGTGTAACCCTTGCGGGCGGTCGCGTTCACGTCCGCCTTGTGGTCCAGTAAGTGCTGCACAACTTCCACTCGTCCACCCAACGCGGCGATATGAAGAGGGGTGAAATCGTTTTCGGCGGTCACGTTTGGATCGGCTCCGTTTTCTAACAGGACTTTGACGACTTCGTGGTGTTCCGTGTTTACAACGAAAAAGAGAATCGCAAAGCCGCTGTTGTCTTGTGCATTAACGTCTGCTCGATTTTCTATTAGAAACTTGACAATTTCAAGGTGACCCATATCCGCAGCAGCGCGAAGAGGCGTAGAACCACCTCTAACAGGCATATCTATATCTGCTCCTTTTTCTACCAAGATCCTTACGATATCAGGAACTCCTCCCTCAGCTGCGTAATAAAGCAATGCTGGATTGTGACACGCATCTGCTCCCTTTTCTATTACATAACTGACTATTTCATGGCACCCACTTTGTATCGCGGACGAAAGAATCGAGACACCATTCTTCGTAGATGCATTAACATTCGCTCCGTTTTCCACTAAACATTTTGAAACATCTAAGTGACCATTCTTTATTGCGATATTAAGTGGACTAAACCCTTTGTCAGTTCTGCTTTCGGATCTCGCACCATTGGCCAGTAAAAGATTGACACTATTTAGGTAGCCGTTCCTTGCGCACATATAAAGCACTGTGAAACCGTCTACGATACAATCGTTCACGTTTACTCCATATTCCAGGAGAAATTTGACCGCGTCCAAGTGGCCATTTTTCGCAGACATCCAAAGGAAAGTTGCTGCCATCTCCTCTGCAAAATGAGAAATGTATTATTATTTCTTTGTCATGTAGAAAGCTTTTTCGATATGTTTACTTTGCAAAGAATCTGTCTTTATTCTTAAATAACCCTACTTCAAGAGACATTTTCTTTGAAAACATGCAAATTACGAAAAAACCAATGGACAACTACTAAAAGAAAATGTTCAACAAACTAAGAACGCCGAATGATACCTTTTTCTGATGAAAGCTGGTTTTGTGGCGAGCGAAAAAATTACAGACTATTCTAAATCATTCGCTGAAAAAAAATTATTACAGAGTATCTGCTCGATGTTGTAAATATCTGCTGTCCTGATAAGAGAAAATATTAACGGTTTTTCAGTATTGGTTTAAGCAAAAGTTCAGCTGAACCCTGAACTTGAACTTGAACCACGAACTGGGTCAATGAATTTCTGTTGGTATTGTCTGTAATCAGTAACTAATAATGTGCATGGTTGGTAACGCCTCTTATTTAAAACGATAACCAATGAAATTACAATAAAATTTGGAATTCCTAAATTTAAACATCCGGCATCACAAAATTTACCATAAAAATAAGTATATGAAGAAATTCGCATTGAAATAACGAAAAATGCTGACAGTAAACAAACTCATTTTTCAACTGATCAATTTAGAAATTGCATTTTAAACTAAAATGTTGCTGAAATTGTAAACTCCGAAGTATTAAAAAACTGTTAAAGTTAAACAGAAACAGTTTCAAGAGGTAATCAAGAAAATTTAATCAAAGAAGACGACCAGAGAGGTTATTGCAATAGGATATTGAACATTCACTACTGAAAGAGAGGAAACTAGGATCCATCAGAAGAGGAACACACACACACACATAGTACACTCACAACAGTAAGTAATTCTTAAAAGATTTATCATTGTAATTGAAAAATTTAAAATAATAAGCAGAACAGATTATCACTCTCTTCAACACTTTTAATCGTTTTTTGAAACATCTCAATATATATATGTTGAATCTGATGTTCTCGCGGGTATGATATGAAACTTCTGGTTTTCGGGTTCTATCCCCCGTAGTGCGTTGGTCATGAGAATGACCGTTGACGACTTCTGGTTTTGGTTATATATAATACCTCATCCCTTTTACCATTTAATGGTGTCGGGTACTACATTGTATAATTTATTTCGTTACATCAATTTGATTACTTGTGAATGTGGTACATTCCTTCTTATTTATCGCAATCCTCTTCGCTTCCTCCCATGTGGTTCCTTTCTTCTTCAGCAATTCTCCTATTGTTTCATTCCACGTGATTCTCGGTCTTCCTCTTGCTCTTCTCTTATCTACTCTGGCCTCCCAGATCAGCTTTTCTTGCCTTCTGCTATTCATCCTTTGCAAATGTCCCGACCAGCCCACCTGTCTCCTTTCGATGAACCTCCCTATTGGCTCCATTTCCAGTTCCTCTCTTATTTCTGCATTTCTTACTCTATCCATTATTGTCACTCCCTTGACTCTTCTAAAATATCTCATTTCTATCGCTTGTATTCTACTTTTTTGTCTTTGTTTTTAGGTTCCATGTTTCGCATCCAAACGTTAGAATAGATCTAAAGATCGTTTTGTATACCTTTGTTTTCGTTTCCCTTGTTATTTCTCTTTCGTTTATGAAAGTTTGTCACATTGAGTAAAACATCTTCATTGCCTTTTCTATTCTGTTGTTTATGTCTAGCTCTTGACCCCTGTTACTTTGAATATTCGCCTAGATATTTAAACGTAACTTGCTCTATGTCTTAATTGTCTACTCTGATTTTGACCTTACATTGTTTAGTTCCTAGTACCATCACTTTTGTTTCATTCATGGTCATGGTTATTTCGTATTCTTTCAGTGTCTCGGTCCATACTTGTAAACTTTGGTTCATGTCTTTTTCTGTTGCTGCCAGTAACATAATGTCATCGATAAATGTCCCTTCCGATATTCCCATCCTTTGCAGGTTTTTGTATCCCACATGTAATTTTTTGGTTTTTTTGTGTACATGGCAGATAATACCCATTATTGCGTAATATTGCCTGCGTTATACTCTGGCTGACGTAATAGTATATAAGAATAGCTGAAGTAATAGTAAAGGGCAGGCAAAATTCAGAAAAGTGCATCCAGCTTCTAGGACAAGTGAAACACAAATTCTCCAACGCAGGTGAGGCATTTATTTTTCGACAAGATAATGCCAGTACTCACACCGCGCGTTGTTCTATTGATCAATAAAGAATTTTGCTATTGCAAACGAATCTTTTATTTTGTAGATTGATCGTATTCAAGTGGCGCTTTACAATACTATACTACTTATTGTTATCCGTAACGTACATTTGCACCGAGTATTACAAAAATTACCATGTTGGGTACATCTTTTTACACCTCCCTCTTGTTTTCGAAAATAACATTCATGTTGCGCGGAATGTACATGGTTTAAATCAGAAAAAAAGTCTTCCTGACGGTCAAAATCCAATATAGCGCCGATAAGAAATAACATTGATGATCGCCAGAGAGAACCGAAAAGTCATATAAAAATTTCGACTACTCCTTTAGACAGGAAATCGAAAATGGCCTTGAGAATGTAATAATAATAATTATTATTATATTTATTGTTATAACTGCTAAACATAACAGCTAAACATCTTTTACAAACGGTATAAAATAATAACAAAAAAAATAAGTGATATAACAAATGGCCAAATTCAGAAGTCTCTACAAGGAATCGGCTCGTTTCCGGTCGACCGAACTTGCCGAACGTTTCCGATAGGCTCGTTTCTTATATTCTGAAGGGAATCCGCGGAGCAAAATTGTAAATTTGGTCGTATTTATGTTGCGGTGTTATGATGGAAACAAGCAGCTCTGAAGAAAATATATTGCTATGTCTTCCTGCAGACATAGATCAGGAGGAAGAAACCCGTCGAAAGAAGAGAAGGGTATGGATCCATGACATAAATATGAAACGTGAGGTAAAGTATTATATCGATACAGTTATTATTAACGCTGGCCACGAGCGGTACCGCGCATCGGCGTAGAATCAGTTCGGACCGAGAGGAACGGTAGTATTACTTCGTCTGCGGAGCAGTACGGACATTTTCGCTGCTGGTCATTTGCGCAATTGTTTATCTGTCCTAGAAAAATTATGATTTCGTCAGCAAAACGACCGCGGTCGGACAAACTTCGAAAATTTATTGCAGAAATTCCAGACTTAATATATGAAGGTGCTAAAATTAAATGTGTAATCTGTAAAATCCCGTTAATGTGTTGGTCCAGACAACATTGTCTACGACACGTAAATAGTGAAAAGCATGTCTCAAAAAGAAATTGCGCACGAGACAATGAAAAATTTATATTTAATTTATGCGTTACGTTTATCGCATGTAATATACCGTTTAATTTACTAGACAAGGAACCATTTATCTGCTTTTGGAATAACTATTCGGAGTGCAAATTACCAAGTCGAACATCGTTACGAAGAATTGTGCCATCTGCGCGCGAACATATTGAACAAAAAATAAAATCGGAGTTGAAAGATCAAAAATTGTGGTTATGTGCCGACGAAACAACAGATGGGAAGAAACATTCTGTTCTTAATGTAATGGCACGCAAATTGGAACCTCATCAATCGGCATTTTCAATTCTATTAGTCTCCAAACGAATACAACAGTGTACTGCCGAAGTGATTTCAAAGTTAGTGTTAAATACATTGGACAAGTTTGAACTTTCAACAAACCAACTCTTGATGTTAGTGAGTGATGGTGCTGCAAACATGCTTTCTGTAGGCCGGTCTCTTAAAAAGCATTCTGCTAATTTGTTACACATTACGTATAAAATTCATGCTCTCAATCTTGTGGCGGATAGTATCAGAATATGTTATCCTGAGGTAGACGCTTTAATACCGCATACCAAAGCAGTATTTGTCAAATCACCCAAACGTATTCGCGAATTTCACAGACTGTGCCCCCTTATACCAGAACCACCAGAACCTATTCTAACTCGTTGGGGAACATGGTTACAGGCCGCGTTTTATTATCATAAATTTGATAATATTAAGAACGTGGTTTTATAATTCGATACAAAGGAAGCTGCCGCTATCCAGAAAAGCCAGTCGAAATTTCAAGATAGTCAGGTTAAAATGGATTTAAAAATCATTCACGACAATTACTTCGGGCTAGCAGATGCAATAGAAAAATTACAAAATCCTGCAGTGCCGTTAGAAGAATCTCTACAAATAGTGCAACATGTTCACGCACAGCTATGCGCGATTGAAGACGCAAAAAATGTTTCTATTCTAGAAAGTGTTTTTGAGAAAAATTCTGATTTTGGCACATTAAGACACATTTGTGAAGGTGCGTCAACAGAATCGTTAAGTTATTTGAAAGATTATCTTACTTACGCAAATATTACGTCACTAGATGTAGAACGTTCGTTCTCTGCATATAAACGCATTTTTCCTCATGCCGTACTAGTTTTGCCGAAACACCAGTTGAAACATATCTAATGTTGCAGATATTTAACAGACATTATTCACTTTGTGATTTCAGGGAGGACTCTTAAAATGGTAAGTGTTTGAGCACGCGTTATTTAATTTTTATTTAAAAGATGAGCGAAATTATTTGCGGCAGCAAACATCTCTATTAGCAGAATAACTCTAGTGGAACGCGAGGCCTGGTCGACTCTACGCTACTGCGCGGTACCGCTCGTGGCCAGCTTTAGTTATTATTCTAAACATAAAATATTGCTCCTTTGTTGAACCTAGTTGATAAACTGTTCAACCTTTTTTTCAGTAATTTGGAGAGTTTCACCATCTATTTAACGATCTAAAGAAAGATGATAGGAAGTTTTTGAATTACATCGACTTGTAGCTGCAAAACTTGAAAAACAAAATACTAAATTTCGTACGGCAATAAGCACAGAAGGGAGACTTACTGTTTGCTTAAGGTAATGTTTTAGAAATAATGAAGGACATATATTTTTATTACTTGTTCATTTATTTTTTTTATGGTGTGGGATGGCCCGACGGGGTGTATAAGCTTCTTAAAGCTTGTCATAACCTCAGGAGCCTTGAGTGTGTAAATCATGTGTAAAGTGTTCCATGGCTTTGTTACCCCCTCGCCGTAAAGGGTGAAGCGTAGTTAATTGTACCCTAACTGCGAATGGAGACTCAGGAGTGTACCGGACCCGCCATTGTTATTAAAAATAACAATGGCTTATAATGTTTTAAAATAAGAGTTATAAAAGAGGATGTGTTCATCGGTAGCTGGTGGGGAAAATGAGGAAGAATCCGTTAGACTGGGAGCAGGTGATCTATATTGGGAAACTGTTTGAACTGGTTCCAATGCGGTGTACTGCGGGTTTTCCTGAATTTGGAATTCTCGTGAAGATTGTTCAGAAGTTTGATTTTCCATAAAAAAAAAATTAAATTCCATCTCGTGAATTAGTGCGCTAAGTTTCTTTTTTGCCTCAATTTGATACTTTGTGGGAAAAGTACGAACAGTTTCTTCTAGAGACTGAAAATATTTGGTCAAATGATCAATCCTATCCGATTTGACCTTTTTGTAAGCCAAGTAGTACTGTGGTTTTAGCACTGACTAGCTTGTGCTTTCTTGGCATCTCTTGCTTGAAGATGGTGTGGATGAAGATGCTGGTGAGGGCGTTTCAACTTCTATTTCAATTTCATTTTCTTCTTTACCATCTTCATTAGATTCGTTTGATTTGTCATCTTCCATATTTGACTTCTGCGATCTGTTTGCTAAAATACTTTAACAAATTCTAATTTCTTCTCAAATCGGACTGGTTTTGAACTAGTAGCAGCTTGACCACTTTTGGTCTGTCTAGCTTTCAAAGCTTTTCGATAGTTGTCGCGAATTTGAGTCCATTCTTACGACAAATTTCACCTGAAAAAAAAACAAATTAAAAACATGCACCGCACAACCCTCTCTTATACCAAAGTTTAATTTAATTATTTCCTAAATTTTAAGGGGTAGATCCCAAACTATATTGTTTTTTTTATTTGTAAGTTTTTTTGCAACGGGCGACACATACCGCACCATAGCTTTTAGTTATCGCCTTGGAGAGTCAACTGTCAGGAAAATAGTTAATGAAGCAGTTGAAATATTATGGAATACTTTATAACCACTGGTTATGCCAATGCCAACCAAAGAAAGATGGATACAATTCGAAGAATCGTTTGCAAGAAACTGGAATTTTCCAAATTGCATAGGGGCTATAGATGGAAAACATGTGGTATTTGACAAACCCAGAAATAGTAGCAGTCTATACTTTAATTATAAAAAACCTTAGGTGTTGTACTTTTGGCAGTTGTAGATGCTAATGCTAAATTTATTGTGATTGATGTTGGAGCATATGGTCGAAATAGTGATGGGGGAGTTTTAGTAAACTCAGTTTTCAGAAAAAAACTCACCTCCAATAAACTAAATATACCCGCCCCTAAATAGTTGCCTGGAATTGACATTTTAGCACCCCATGTTCGCATTTATTGAGACCTTACCGAGGAACTGAAACACTCGGCTGTGAGGAAAAAAATTTTCAATTATAGACTAAGCAGAGCTAGATGCATCTCAGAAAATGCCGTTGGAATTTGGGTTAAAAGATTCAGAATGTATCAAAGAAACTTACAATTGTCTCCTGAGCACATAGATTCGGTAATTCTTGCTACATGCGCTCTTCACAATTTTCTGGAGTCGGACAGTATGCTATTTATTGAAAATCTAGAGGAAAGTACTCCACGAAAAGAAACTGAAAATATTATAGACTTTCATCGTAGGAGGTAGATCAGCCACTACTGGGTTACAAATTAGGGAAACATTTAAAAATTATTTTAACCCAGAGGTTGGTTCCGTACATTGGCAAACAGAAATGGTGCGAAGAGGAAAATTACATTAGGAGCAGTTATATTTTTCGTGTATCTTTATGCCAAATATATTTCATGTCCATAACATTTGATTTATTTAATTAAATTGGCTAAATAAAACTTACCATTTATCCTCATTGCTTCTCCGATTTCTTCCCAAATGTTCTGCCTTCTTAATTGATTGTGGTAATTAGGATCACTCTGATCATATAATTCCTTATATTGTTGTACCAATTATATTAATTTTTCTGCATCCATGATGAACAACGTCAGATGTTCACAAAACACACGTACACTAAATACGAAAGACAAAGCCCTGCCGAAAGAAATGGCCGAATCAATGCTATCGAAAGCAATCCCGATTCGGCGTTCTGAAAGGTCGGCAGCCGAGCTGATTCCGTCCGAATTAATATGCGCACTTACACAAAGAAGTCATTTATTTATTCCTTCGGAATTTTTGCCGTCCGATACCGACTGATTCCGGCCAGAAAAGTGTGCGTCAACCTATACGGTGTAAAATTCCTACGCCTAGCTGTATAAATTAACCCATTTGAATATCGTCCTATCTAATGTTTACCCCGATAGATGACGCCACCTGTTAGAACGAATGTTAATGTTTATTATTTCAAAATCCTATTATAGAATTACATTTTGCTAATGTTATAAGCTAAATTTAGATTTATTTACATTTATTGAGTACTCTTAGTTTTAAACATTCCTAAGCAAGGTATCCAAACAGTAATTTTTATATTTCCACTTCCACCTGTTGCAATCACGTGGTATTAGCGTGAGTTTTCGGGGAGTGAGGGTTGAGCTTCGTGTTGGGAGGGACGTGTGTATAGCTTCGGATGTACGCTGTAGCATTTATTTTGTTGCCACTTCGTTGGAATACCGTGTCTGGGATCTAAGGCTACCTACCTAATCGAGTATCGTATGGTTTCCTGTCGTAATATTCACACGTTGGGGAATTTTATAGTACCGAGCTAGATGCTGACGTCATACCGCCATCACGTAAGAATCGTTTCAGTTTTCCGTTTGAGTTCTAATTTTGCTAATGTTAATGTCTAGCCCCAAGAAACCGCGTGAGCAATCCAAATTTCCCCCCTGAACGGCTCGTGAACGACGTGAAAGCTGTATACTATAAGGTATTTTTAGACTATAACATTTTCGTGCACGAATATAGTCCATCCTGTAGAGCTTTTAAATTCTGTTTATCTGTTTTTGCAATAGTTTATTCACTTTTGTTAATTTATTTGCTCGTATCGCTGCAGAACGGATCCTTAGGGACATAGTATATAAGGTTCAATTTTGTATAACGTCCAGTTTTGCATAACCGTTATTCCCGCGTATTTCTGGAAAAGACGTATTTTGAATATACGTACTATTCATTTTTGTTTCGCAACTACAGTCACTGCGACTCGTATAGTTATTTGTTTAAATATATTTCACACCTGCTTGCACGTCTGTTCTAAATATATGTCAATATCTGTTTTTATTTCCAATATATCTAATTTTGTTAAGCGTTTTAGTGTATTTTTCTTGTACATATTGTTTAATAGTAGTATTCCGATATACAGGATGACCGAAAATTCATGTCAAATTACAGTTGTAATAACATTTGCATGGCCGTTCAAGTACTCCGTTATTTCGATACTCAAAATAACCTAACCATTATTAATCGATATCCTGCGACGAATTTCCCTATTTTGGCGACCCTAAACACTACAGGGTAGTCCCATCACATTGCTTAAATAGGGTGACGCCTATCAACCCTCACGCTATCTTCCGCTGGGCTGTGGCAAAGGGAACCGTACTACACATTCACCATCGTTTCGAATACATAAACAGTACCCACCATCTTCGTTTTTCCGAAAGGTTTATCATTCTTCTTTTTCGCGCGATATTTTCGAGATAGGCGTTAAGCGTGGCAAAGCCGAACAAAGGTGCTAGAGGTAAAAGAAGAAAATGATCCTTTCCTTTTTTTTTTAATCTCGTTATTCGTCATAGGTCCGTTTTCTCTTCGTGTCTATAATTAACACCAAATTTAGCAACTTTGCCAAATTTAAACCTACCTTGTATCTCCAATAATAATGAGATTTCCATGACGATGTGCTTTGATGTGTTTTTAAGAATACTATAGTTTATATTATAAATGCGCTATCTTTATTTCTATATACAAAGAGCTCAGTTATTTTCAACTAATAACATGCGAGATGGTTCGTTCATGTTTGTATTAAAGATTGCCGAGAGGGTGTCGAGGTGGTTGTTCTGCTTAGCTACATCCAGAGGGATGAGACCTTTCCATGTACGTGCAGCGACGTTCGCTCCCTTCTTCAGCAAAGATTCGACGATAACGGAATTGCCCACGTACGCCGCGATATGCAGAGGCGTAAATCCACCCCGGCTAATCGCATTTACATTGGCGTTGTACGCTAATAAGTAGTTCACTGTTTCAACTCGCTCGTTCAGCGCAGCTATGTGAAGAGGGGTGAAATTATTTCGGTCGGTAACATTCGGATTCGCCCCTTTCTCCAATAAAAGGCCGACAGTTTCGAAGTGTTCCGTGTTTGCAGTGTTCAGGAGGACGGTAAGACCATGCTTATCTCGCGCTTCAATACACGCCTCGTTTTCAAGTAGAAATTCCACAATTTTGAAATACCCTTTCTGTGCAGCAATGTAGAGAGGCGTATGTTCGTCCTTAACAGCTTTATTCACGTCCGCTCCTCTGTCAACCAGGATCTTTACGACATCTAAAATTCCTCGATGCGCCGCGTAATAAAGATTGCAACTATGACCATTGACATCGGCTCCTTTTTCGATAAGGAATTCAGCAACTTCTGACATTGCATTTTGTATAGCGACCAAGAGAGGCGGCAAACCATTTCTCGATTTTTTATTCACGTCTGCTCCGTGTTCCACAAGACACTTCACAATATCTAGATGGCCTTCCCTCGTGGCGATTGAGAGAGGGTTAAAACCTTTCTCGTTTCCCCTCTCTACATACGCTCCGTGTTCCAAGAGCAAATTGACGATATCTAGATGCCCGTTCATAGCTGCGACATACAGAGGTGTAGAGCTATCAGCTACGATCACGTATTCGTTCACATTGACTCCGTATTTTAAAAAAAAATTCACCGTATCCAAATGTCCATTTTTTGCGGCAGTCCAGAGAAACATCGCCATCGCTTCTGTAAAGATAAAAACACATTTTTATGCTTAATTCTTATTAATAGACACCGTGCGAAACGTTAGATAGTCGATTCTAGCCATTTCAGAAAAGATTCCCAAATTTTAACATAATAATTTAAAATAATCAATAAAACTTCACCTTTTCCAAGTTTTTGACGCGTTATACGGAGTTTGCATACTCATGAATATTTGCTGGAAACTGAATTGTACGTTTGTTTAAAGAGTGCAGCTAGATTTGTCAAATTTTAAAATATAAACTACTCAAAAAAATTAGGGAGTAAACATTTTCAAAACCTGTATCTAGTTAATTGTGCGAATTGCAATACTAATATTGATAAACTAGATTAATCATAAAAATCAAAGTGGATTTTAAAATCAAAGGCTTATTATTCTTGTGAGTTTTGCGACATTTTGCCGTGTATTCCTTTTTGTTTGATATTAATTATATCGAAAGAAAGATGAGACGTCATTTAACCGAAACTGAAGCAACTCAAGCATTTACTTTACTCGAAGACGGCAGAACTCAGTGTTCTCAGATATCGCGAGACTGGGCGAAAAGACGAGGACAGAGCCGCTCAAGATCTACTTCTGCTGTAGATGACCGGTTTTTAACAATTCAGACTTTTCGCAACCGTACAGCAAACCTGCAGCTAGGAGTGTACGTGACCAAACTGTGAGAAATCGGTTGCGAGAAGCCAATCTACGCAGCATAAGGTTAGATAAAAGAGTAAAGCTCAGAATAAATCATTGGCATGCGAGAATGGTGTTTGCTGGAGAACATTGGCAATTAAGGCACAGGAGTCGAATAATGTTGTCAGATGAATCCCGGTTTGAACTACGGGTGAACGATGGACGGGCTAGAGTATGAACAATACGAGGGTCACGCTATATATTTTGAGATACAAGAAAATTACAAGTCTTTTTACGAAAATGATTTTATTTATGTTCAAAATAATCCCCTCCTGCATCAATGCACTTTTGTAACCGAAGTTTCCACAACGTAAAAGCGTGAAGCCAGCTATCTCTTGGAATGCTCTCGAAAAATAAATGAATTGCTTCATCTATCTCATCCTCCGTCGTGAAACGTCGACCACGTAAATGTTTCTTTAGGTTGAAGAACAACTAGAAATCACACATGGCCAAATCAGGCGAATAGGGTGGATGTTCAATGACTTTTACCCTATTTTCACGTAAAAATTCAACTGTCTGCTGTGCACTGTGTGACGATGCATTGTCGTGATGCAACATTAACCCGCGAATGTTGGCTGACTCAAGAACTGCAGATAAACATTTTGTGATGTACCAGTTTGCTGTGACTGTACGTTGATTTTCCAGCTTCATTGCTTTTACTAATCCGGTACTTGGGAAGAAAACTGCGTACATAACTTTCTTGGCAACCCTTTGCCTTTTGGCCATTGTTGGTGTTGGTGCATCTTCGTGGATCACACCCTGGCGGGTAGGAATATCGTAAAATGGGATGTAAGTTTCATCACCTGTTAGTATTTTTGATAGAATGCGATGTCCACCATTGTTTAACGTTTCCAATGTTTCCCCAGCGATTCCTACTCGCTCTGCTTTTTGGAAATCAGTAAGCGTGTGTGGCACCCAACGAGTAACAATTTTTTCATCCGAAGATGATCATGTAAAATTGAATTTACTGTTGCGGATCCAACACCAAGAGTTGCCTCAATCACTTGATAGGTGCATCTTGGATCTTCGTCGATCATACGTCTCACACTCTCAATGTTTCCAGCGGTAACTGAAGAACAGGGCCTACCGGAACGTTCTCATCACCAAGGGATATCCGTCCTCTTTTAAATTCGCTGTACCAGCGAAACGCAGTTGCACGTGAAGGACTTTCATCACCAAATGCGAGTTGCAATCGTTCAAGACTTTGTTGTTCACTTAAACCGACCTTAAAATCGTAGTAAATCATTGCGCGTACATGTTCTCTTGACAAGTCCATGTTTCGATGACAAATCGTACCTACCACGTTTACTCTATGACAGCAGCGACTCAATTGACAGTCAGAGTTTACTACTTAAGGATGGTGGTATTTAGAAATGCAGTGTTGCCAGCTCTAACTTCTCTATTTTTGTGGCATCTCAAAATATATAGCGTGTCCCTCGTATATACCATCTACAATTCAAGAAACCGTTGTTTTTGGTGGTGAATCGGTAACGGTGTGGAGAGACATCTGTCTAGACAACCGTACTGAATTTGTCACCGTCAGAAATGAGGCTCTGACGGCATAGAGATACATCCATAACATTTTAGAGCCTCACATCCGACCTCTCGCAGATGTTGATAGAAAGAATTTTGTATTTATGCAGGATAATGCCCGAAAACTTGTGGCACAAGTGGTAAGGAATTATTTTGCACTTCACAATATTACTATAACATAGCATGGCCAGCGCACAGCGCGGACTTAAATCCCATAGAACTAGGATCAACTAGAAAGAGCTAATAGAAACCGCCTTAATCCTCCTAATACCCTCCGAAAGCTAGATGATCTTGTCGAAGAATGAAACCAAATACCACAGAACAACATCCACAGATTTACAAGAAGTATCACAAGGAGATGCAATTCTTGGAGGTGTTACACGGTACGAGTACAGTGAATCATTTCAAATGCAGCTTTATTTCTGTAACAGAAATTTCAGTCCATTTCTTAATGTCATTTACTTTGGGTTAAGTTGACAAATTCTTGCGTTCAATTATTTTGTGTGTTGTAACAAGGTAACTTGCTGGCCATATTACTTGAAACATGTCATAAACCACCCCTTCTACCTGGAAATTCCCATCCTATTATAGTGATATTCTCTTGCTTTGAATCCGATCGTTTATAGGGGGACTAGATTATTGTATCAATAAATAAAAATACCAGAGAAATGATATTTAGAAGAGTAAAGTACGTATATATAAATATTTCAGTTATCAACTTACATTTAGCGAGTTCACAGTTTAGAGAATGCATCGATATTTTTTCAAATATTTCGTCATAACCGTATAGAAGCTAAGTTGTGGAGTATCGTTAAGTGTTTCGTGTTGATATATCGTTATTGCAAAGGTAAAATTGTTATTCTATCTCTCTCTTAATAATTAATTATTTGGAATTTGAAAAAAATTGCAATATTTGGGGTTTTTTTGTAGAAAATGCCCGGGAAAGATTTAACAAGTGAACAAAAAGCCGCTATACAAGCTCTTCTACAATCAAACAAACATTCACAACCAGAAATTGCAAAATTACAGAAAGTATCTCCTTCTTCTGTATCGCGTTTAGCTAGAAACTTAAACGAAAGAGCTAGCACATCGACACAAAGACGGGCAAAGTGCGGTCGGAAAAGAAAAACTTCGAAGAGATCTGACCGTGAAATTGTTCATCAGGCTTTGAGCAATAGATTTGCTACAATTAAAATGATTCAAAAAAATTAACAAGAGAGAGGAATAGAGATTTCGAGCAGAACTGCCAGGCGCCGATTGCGCGAAAATCGCCTAATGGGCCGAAGACCTGTAAAAAAGACGCGTTTAACAGAAAAAACGAAATCTACTCATCTCAACTTTGCAAGAGAATATCGACATTTCACAGACGAGAATTGGAAAAAGGTGAATAACTTAACATGATTTTTACTGAATTAATGTTTGCATTATTTAATAGGTTTTCTTTAGTGACGAGTGTTCGCTCTGTGTGTTAGTGCAGCGAGCACAATTTGTTCGTAGAGGACCTGGCGAACGTCTCACAGAGTCCACGGTTCTTCGAACTGTAAAACACCCTCCGCAGGTCATGATTTGGGGAGTGATTAGTGGAGACGGACCCGGCCGTTTGTATTTTGTAGAAGGTACAATGCGTCAAGAGCAGTACATAAATGTGTTAAAAAACACGTTATTACCGTCGCATACCGACAGGGCGTATATTTATGCAAAATAATGCTCCTTACCATGTGGCAAAAAAGGTTACCGGACCTCAATCCCATCGAGAACGTATGGAATCGAATAAAAAGCAAGGTATATGAAGGAGAAAACCCTACAAAGGAAATATTAATGAAGAATATAAAGAATGTATGGGAGAACGATGAAGATATAAAAGAGACAATCATATCTTGCATTGAAAGTATGCCCCGAAGAATTAAGGGTGTTATTAAAAATCATGGGTTATGGAGTAAATATTAATTACTTATTTAATATTTACATATGTTACATATTTTTAAAATATATTTTATAAATAAAAAATATAACACGTGTACAGTTTATATTTTATTATGGAGAAACTACAAAATATTGAGTGTTTCAAGTAATTCGGCCAGGGACTGTAATATGTAATATGTAATTGTGAGTGTCTGTTAAGAAAACAGAAGTCAGCTAACTCCTTAATTATTCTGAGTAGTTTATATTGTTGTGCTGTGGAGAATTTATGGGAGAAATAGGGTTCCCTGCTGCTATACTTGAATGGATCGTACCTGGCCATTGTCAAGTTGGTACGTACCTTACTCTGCATTGTAAAAAAAAAAGAGGAAGCTATAATTATAACGCAAAAATGGTTGATAAATGGTCGTGCATAAAATCTTAATTCATGAGGCAGAAGTAATTATTGCTGCTATTTTACCAATTGGGCAGTTATTAGAAGAGGCCCAAGAAGCACGTAACGAAGATTACAGAAGATTTAGGCTGCATAATACTCTAAAATGCTCAATAAAAGAAACCAATGAGGACCTGTTAAATATGTTACTATTGTCGTCAGATCCAGTTATTTCAAATATAAGGAATCTTGCTGTCAAAAATATTGAACCATTACATCCGAAGACCCTGCGTTTATTAACAAGCACAGAAATTGAAGCAAAAGTTCAAATGTAAACATACTATGAAAATGGTGTTAAGAAGGTTAATTATAATTAATATATCTTGGCTTCCCTCGGTGAATTATGAAAAAAAAATAAATTACGTCGAAAATTCCAAACTCTTTAAGGTTACAGTTTTGACATTTCCTTTAATTTATTGTTATCATTAACTACCAACCTTTTTTTAGTTTTTAACTTTGTTATTCTAGTTTCGAAAATAATTTTGTTTGACTATTAATAAATTAATACATCTTATAGTTTCTTCTTACAGTCACAAAGTAAATTTCTTAAATGCCAACATCTTAGACTTATTTAATTAATTAACTCCAGCAAGAAAGTACATACTTCTAAACCTCCAGCTCCTTAAGTAACTTATACCATTAAGAAGACGAAAATCTGTGACGATGGTCTTAAGCGATAATCGCACAAGAAATCCAATTCACCAATCAGTTCTACAAGGACATGAGGAATGACACAAATCAAGCTGTGAAAAAAATAACTAAGTCGCTAAGTCTAATTCACAGCGCCACCGTATTTCAAGCCGAAATAGCAGCAGTGCTGGATTATATCGAAGAACTAGATAAGCAAGAAAGTAACTATCGATCTATTGCTATTTATTCAGACAGTCAAGCAGCTATAAAATCACTGGACTCCACACAGGTAAAATCGAAACTAGTGTGGGATGCATGAATGCCCTCAATAGGCTGGGCAGCCGATCTAGGGTGACCCTGGTCTGGATACCAGGACACGACGGTCATCGAGGGAATGTTAAAGCAGACGAATTAGCTCGAGCAGGCTCGTCAACTGCTGACAGAATCCCAAAACATTCGGTGGGAATAGCATATACGGTAGTTCAAGCAACTACTAAACAATGGAAAAACGAGAAATCTCATGACTGGTCGAAGAATATCCCGGGTCAGAGACAGGCCAAGCAATTTCTGATTGGACGCAGGCCTATATTGACAGCGTGTAGATTCTGCCAGACCTATGCAGAGGGACCATTTACAAGGCTACTAAGTCATGCAAAGCTAGCATAATTGGTCCAATGATAGAGGAACCACAATAGATCTACAAAGATCGCTGTGGCATAGGTCAAGAGCCACCTTGATATCAAATCTAATCTAATCCTGTTTGAGGACCTGTTATTTCCTGGTCGAATGCTATTAGCGTTCGTGTGGTTCCTGGGTGATATATTTTAATTTAATTTTTCCAGAGTGACGTCGCCGAATACTTGAGACTAAGGAGTCTAAAGGCTTATTACCTGATTCCAGTAAAGAGTCGTAGACTTCAGAAAAAGGATTAAATACATTCTACAAATTGTGTAATAATGAAATTCAAAATTTAGTCTACGCAAAATATATCAATTTGTTTCCGGGCCTTAATTATTCTCCAATAACTAGCTGTGACGTTAAGAGAAGCATTTCAATGTTTAAGGATACCATTGTAATAACAGTTAATTCCGCTTTTCTTTTACAAACATGAGAATTCTGGTACCTTCAAATTCAATAATATGTTTTCCGTTTTATTTTCAAATTTTACAGCAACTTCCACTATGGAACCATTAAACCTGATTACGTCCCTGTGCTTGTGTACCGCTCGAATGTTCGCAGTGAATACAATAGGTGCTATAACTCACCTACACCGAGATCCCGAACAGTAGTGATAAAGTGATAACGATGAATGAAAACATTATGATATTATTGTTATTACATTACTAATAATATCACGTTTTTATCTGTATTTCCCCGAAATCTAAATTTTATCTTAATTAATGGTTTGCGATAAGCTGATAGTAAAACGTTACAAGTCATTGAGAAAAGTGAGAATTATGTACGTAAACAAATAATACTTTTTATTCAGGTTATAAAGACTCAGGTACAATAAAAAGTTTCCATCGAATATTACACCGTAAATTCGCGAAATGTAGAACATTTGACCAAGTATAGCATCAGTAACTTACTTTGTCATAGTACCAAACATAGACATTCACTTGCAGGCCTATTGTTTTATCATGTATCTTATTTTTCTTTTGTATTTCAAGATTGTGATAGCAACTGGCTATAGTCCGGGAGGCAGCGACATAAATTTTGCACCCATTTCTACAAAGCAAATATTTTTAAAACCTGTAAATAAACATTGTGTTAAAGTCTTATACCTATAAGACTGAAATTTTGTAGAGTGACCAGGGATACCTAAAAATAAAGGATAATGATAGTCTATCGCGTTGGAAGTGTTGCAATCAAGGGTCTGCTACCTACGTAATGTGGGTTGTAAGCCCATAAAAAAATTCAAAAATTATCTTGATCGACTTATCCGTTTTACCCTAATAAATCAAAAAGACAAGAGTAATGAAGAGCGTCACTCTCTTTATTTAATAGGTTGTTTTCCTTCTTTACATACATGATCTCCAATGCGTCCAACTTACGAGGCGAGGCTACGCTCTTAATCAATTTCAGGTTTTGTAGTTTAATATTGTGCCCCGTATCGTTTATGTGCTGTGCTACATTTAACGCCTCTATTCGGCCGTTCCTGTAACATCTAATATGTTCGTTGAATCTAGTACCTATCGCTCGTTTTGTTCGTCCAATGTAGGTCTTATCGTAGTCATTGTATGCAATTTTATAAATTGCCGACCTTTCTTTTATGTCCGGCTTATCTTTCGGATTGCCAAGAAGGTTTTTGAGTGTATCACGTGAATTGAAACATACGTTCATAGAGTGTGCCGATACTCTGTGTTGTTTACCATCTTCATCTTACCGAAAGGTTTATTATTTTCTTTTCGCGCGATATTATTGAGATAAACGTTAAGCCTGGCAACGTTTTGAAATTTTTTAATATGTTTTTCTCCAAATATTATACCGTAAGAGTGAGAGTACTATGGTCACCCGATTTTATACGAACTCGGCACATCTGAATATGTGCTGTGTTGAATGTCATTTACTTGACAAAATTGCGTAAACGCAAATTCATTTATGCATCTTGCTCACGTTATAAACGGTGTATTCTTTCACGTACACGTGTGACACGACTTCGCTCTCGCAATTTCGAAAAATGCCGATTATGCTAGCTGATCATAGTATGCTCGCTCTTACGACATATGTGCAAATGTAGATGAAAATAAAAACAACTATTTAATTAAAAATATCTTTATTTCATTTATTACACTTAGAACAACAAGTGCTATCCTGTAAGTCATATTGTTCTCCTCACTATTTGCTCAGTATAAAAGATATTTTCACTTCTAGTGTAAAATATTTACCCCTATGCAGGGTAATTTTACCTTAAACCCCAATTGTAGGAGGTGGAAAAGTTGCCTCCGAGATAATTTTTTTTTCGATTAAGTCTAGATAATCATTCCTAATGTTTTTGGTTAATATCATTCTAATAAGTCATCGAATCAATAATTTTTTTTCTACCGCTAATGGGTAAAAATTATGAAAAAATTATATGATGTACTGCTAATACATACGTAACATATTCTGCTTTTGTGGAAATTAGTTATTATGGATGTTATCGTTATAAATATTATATTACTATTATTATTATTGGTAATAAACTCCTCATCGTTCCTCAAGATGAATGTGACAATTAAGGGATATCCAAATATAAAAAATAAAACGGGTCGAATCAGCACTTCTATATTTTCGTCTTTACTAGTTTGCCTAACTTTAAGTTGTGGCAAACAGCGACCATTTCTATCTGTTCTAAGCGTTTCTCAAAATTTAGTTCAGTAACCACCAATTGACAGAAAATGAATTCATTATTTAATCACGGATTCGCACGTTAATCTCGCATTAACTTAATTTTGTGACGTCACTAATCACGATCAAACAACTTTAATCATCGATTCAAACCAAATGTCAACAATATTAACAAAAAAAAAGTAAAATACCAAGTAAATTGCTGTTATTTGTATAGATTTAACAAGAAATAATTTTAAACAGAACAGATAACACTGGGAAACAATTTGTAACACAATTTCTGCTGAGTTTGGTTTTTGAGCTGTTTTATAGTTAATTAGGCATGCTGGTTTCAAAACTGTAGTTAGTTTTCTTCTACCACGTCAAGTTTTATCTCTACACGTTATGAGAATGTGAACACTCTCCGCGAAATCGAGCATGGATCATAGGAAGCACTATTGCTCTCCTATTGGCTGACACAAACCTTCTCCGATGGGCGCCGGGTGAATGACGCATAGGAGAACAGCGAGAGGTTTATACTTATCTGGACTTGTTCAGTTACGCCTGAGATACTGTAGTGAGACGTACGTCTACAATACTTTCGAAGTGATGATGGATTTGTGTATTGCATTAACGTACACGGTTTAATGGAAGAGTTGGGAATTTCAGCCTATAATGCAACTGAATCGCGACTGTTTATCGATAGCTCAAAGCAGAACTTGAAGTGTGTTCTTCTCCACAATGGAAATTTATTTGGTTCAGTCCCGATAGGCCATTTAGTTCGTTTGAGTGAAGAATATGAAGACATAAAGAGAGTCATTGATTTGTTGCAATACCACATGCACCAATGGATCATTTGTGTTGACCTTAAAATAGTTAACTTCCTTCTTGGCCAGCAACGCGGATATACCACGTATCTCTGCTTTTTGTGTATGTGGGACAGCAGAGCTCGTGAGAAGCATTGGGCGCAGTCGAATTGGCTGCCACGATCTAGCCGGAAACCTGGTGATCCAAACGTTGTACATCAGCCACTTGTCGACAGAAAGAACATTATATTTCCACCTCTGCATATAAAATTGGGTCTCATGAAGCAGTTCGTTGAAGCTTTGCCAATTGAAGGAGACTGTTTCAAGCCTGTCATTTGAAAAGATAAAGGCCGGTGTTTTTGATGGTCCACAGATTCGGCAGCTTGTTAAAGATGAACATTTCATCGGAACAGTGTCAGAAATTGAAAAGGATGCTTGGTTGGCATTCAAAAACATTGTTAAAGACTATCTTGGAAATACACGAGCACAGAATTACGCCAAAATTGTCTAGCAACTCTTGGAGAGCTTCAAGCTGCTAGGTTGCAACATGAGCACCAAATTGCATTTTTTACATAGCCATCTTGCTAACTTCCCGGAAAATTTTGGTGCAGTCAGTGATGAGCAGGGTGAGCGATTTCACCAGGATTTGAAGGTCATGGAGGCACGGTATCAAGGTAGATGGGATGTACATATATATGATGGCTGACTATTGTTGGAGCATCAAGCGTGAATGTCCACAGATTAAACATTCCAGAAAAAGCTATAAGCGAAAATTTTTGCCTTAATATGTAATTACCGTTCGATAAAAAAACAACTACTTGTATGAACACAATTTAACTTGCAGTAACTATTATAGCCTTTGTATGAATAAAATTATTCTTTATAAACAGTATATTGGGTAAGTTTTTACTTTATTTTCCTTTATATGCACAATTTGTATGAGTTTTGAGGGTATCCTGTAGCTTACAAAGTTGACGTGATTGACAAAAACTGCGGTTACTTTTGGATCGAGAGACCAAAAGTTAGTTGAAAACAAGTCACAGATTTAAGACAACGAAATTGCTATTCCCCAGTATAATCGTCTAAGTATGACATTAACACATCCTCATATATTTTTGTGCTATCGGCCGTCTAATTAAATTTTAATTAGAGATTTACTTAATTCAGAATTAAAAAGTGCTCTGTAAACCCGGAGTTACACTTCTTAGTTCTTTAATTTATTTTCATCAGGGATATGATTTAGAATACAGACACACACATCAAAGGAACCTTTGATACATCGATAACCCACTAAAACGAAACGGAAACCGGAACACGAAAAATTTATCCCTGATCCAAGCTGCCTTTTCTATATGTAGTTGAAATTAGTTATTTGTATTCGCGCAATTTCGGAAAATCTTCGGCTTCATTTAAGACAACGAAGTCTACTACATACTCATACGTGCATACATGCATGCATCTGCAGCAGTATAATTGTATATAAGCCGTGTATCGTTTTATTCTTTCTAAACAAATATACAGATATCTTACAATCGTACACAAACGATCGCAAATACACAGTATGTCCTTTAAGTAACCGGACGCGATTTTTCATGTCGTTCACGGTGGCGCCATCTGTTGACCAATAACTAATATTCATGGAGTGGTACATCAGCTACATTCTGTCAAAATCTCATAGAAATCTACCGACTAGTTTAGGAGATATGACGTTTTCAGTGTCAGTACGTTTGTGTACGTCGTCACAAAAACATAATGGAACAAAGAGCGAATATCAAATTTTGTTTTAAACTCAGTAAAACATGTTCGGAAACGTACAGTTTAATGCAAAAAGTGTACAGCACTGATTGTTTGTCCCGTACGCAAGTTTATCAGTAGTATGCCCGCTTTAAAGACGGCAGAGAAGAATTGAGTGACGATCCCAGACCAGGCCGCCCGGTCACAGCCGCCACCGATGAACTCGTCGAAAAAGCGCGCGAGTTAATTGCTTACGACCTGAATATGATGTGCAGAATGTTGGCAGAGGAGTTCAATGTGTCCAGGAATACGATTCACGACATTCTCACGGTTAAATTGAACAAAAGAAGGGTGTGTGCTCGTTTTGTGGCTCACAAGCTGACAGACTAAAAAAGAGTGGCACGCGTGGAACATTCAAAAGATAATAAAAACGGCGAAAAAGAACCCAAACTTCTTAGATTCGATTATGACAGGCGATGAGTCGCGGTATTTCAAATACGACCTCGAAAGCAAGCGTCAGGCAAGGCGCCAAGCCCACCGCAAGCGAAGAAATTGCGTTTCGAGAAATCACGAATCAAAACAATGTTCATTTGCTTTTTCGATTCTAAAAAGGAATTGTTCGTGGGGAATTTATGCCGTATGGTCAGACGGTCAATGGCAAGTTCTATTTGGGTGTTATGAAACGATTGTGGAATAGAATGTTACGAATAAGACCAGAATATCGTGAGCTGGGCAGCTGATACCTTTTGCACGATAATGCACCTCCACACAAGACCGTCGCTGTTTGTGAGTTTTTGGGTCCCCGTGATCGAACATCCGCCGTACTCACCTGATCTGTTGCCCTGCGATTATTTCCTATTCCCCAAAATGAAGTGCGCGATGAAAGGAGCGATGTACGACGATATCGCAGCCATCCAAGTGGCTGTAACAAGGGTAGTCGACGCCATTGAGAAACCAGCTTCACAAAAATCCATGCAAGCATTGGTTGACCCCGCCAAGAATTCTATCCACGCAGAAGGAACATACTTTGAATAAACGTAACTATTTTTGCAAAAATAAACAGACATTTCCGTTTTTTCAATCCCGTCCGGTTATTTAAAGGATATACTGTGTATATTACATTTTTAGAAAGGAATAAGCTATAACTTGAAAAAATATGTTGGCAGCGATTTCCTTATAACCACTGCAAAGAGCGATATAAAGCGCTGTTGCTCCATAATCTGTAGCTTTATTCAAATCTGCTTGATTCTCTGTTAAAAATTTGATCACATCCAGATGTCCGTTAATTGCAGCAACGTGAAGTGGTGTGTACCCATACTCAAACCCTTCATTGACATCTGCTCCGTCAGCTAAGCATAATTTCGCAGAATTTAAATCTCCCACCATAGCAGGAGGAATGAAACTCCCTATGACACCAGTTTTAGCAAATTCGTTAACATCGGCCCCAGTTTCGACTAGAGGTGTTGTCACATTGCCAGGACCATTTTGCGTGGTGATCTGGAGAGGTATCGCGCTGATCTTGTGATTGTCGTTGACATTTTCTACTAAAGATTTGACGATTTCAAATCGACCGCTTCGACCACCATGTTCTAGTCCATCTCGCAAATTCTCTTTTGCTCCATTGACCTTTAGAAGGTCTGCGATAGTCACACGACCATTCTCTATTGCGATATCCAAAGGCGTAGCACCATTCACGTCGCCGTAGTTAACATTCGCTTTATTCTCTATCAGAAATTGAACCATATCTAGGTCACCATTTTGCGCGAGGACATGCAGTGGTGTCGCCTCATTTTGGGCGGGTTCGTTTATGCTAGCCCCCTTTTCAATTAGGAATTTAGCGATTTCCTTATGACTCTTGCAAAGAGCGATGTAAAGCGCTGTTGCCTCGCAATCTGTAGTTTTATTCACATCTGCTTGATTCTCTATTAAAAATTTTACTACATCCAGATGACCATATAACGTAGCACAGTGCAATGGCGTGAAGCCATTCCTTCGTACTTCGTTGACGTCTGCTCCATCCGCTATGCATAATTTTGCCGAGGTTAAATCTCCCTAAGTAGCAGCATGAAAGAGATGCACTACCATCCTTCCTATAGACATAAAAATATATTATTAAGCCATGTTGTCATAGTAACTTGAATATTTTGCGAAGAGTGTAACCTGTACCTTTCATTTTTCTTCCATTTCTTTTAGGGTTAAACAGCTATCTACAAGAGAATATCACAATCTACAAATTAGGCATACAAATTGACACAAACCGCTACTGAGATTGGTCGGTTGCATTAATACAACGCCATGGTAGTACCATAATTTAACGTGTATATAGTTTGGCCGTACACCAATTATTAATTCTGCCTTACACCGCTAAGTGAACGATCGTACTTAATTGCATTGTGCGAACATTCTTACAGTCCCTGGCCATATTACTTGAAACAAGTTATAAATCAACCTTTTTACCTGGAAATTCCCATCCTATTATAGTGGTATTCCCTCGCTTTGAATCCGATCGTTTATAGAAGGACTAGATTATTGTGTCAATAAATAAAAATACCAGAAAAATGATAATTAGAAGAGTAAAGTAGGTATATATAAATATTTCAGTTATCAACTTACAATTAGGGAGTTCATAGTTTAGAGAATCCTTCTTCTGTATCGCGTTTAGCTAGAAACTTAAACGAAGGAGCTAGCACATCGACACAAAGACGGGCAAAGTGCGGTCGGAAAAGAAAAACTTCGAAGAGATCTGACCGTGAAATTGTTCATCAGGCTTTGAGCAATAGATTTGCTACAATTAAAATGATTCAAAAAAATTAACAAGAGAGAGGAATAGAGATTTCGAGCGGAACTGTCAGGCGCCGATTGCGCGAAAATCGCCTAATGGGCCGAAGGCCTGTAAAAAAGCCGCGTTTAACAGAAAAAATAAAATCTGCTCGTCTTAACTTTGCAAGAGAATATCGACATTTCACAGACGAGAATTGGAAAAAGGTGAATAACTTAACAACATGATTTTTACTGAATTAATGTTTGCATTATTTAATAGGTTTTCTCTAGTGACGAGTGCTCGCTCTGTATGCTAATGCAGCGAGCACAATTATTCGTAGAGGACCTGGCGAACGTCTCACAGAGTCCACGGTTCTTCGAACTGTAAAACACCCTCCGCAGGTAATGATTTGGGGAGTGATTAGTGGAGACGGACCCGACCCTTTGTATTTTGTAGAAGGTACAATGCGTCAAGAGCAGTACATAAATGTGTTAAAAAACACGTTATTACCGTATTTTAAGCCAGGACGTCGCATACCGACAGGGCGTATATTTACACAAGATAATGCTCCTTGCCATGTGGCAAAAAAGGTTAAGAAATTCTTTGAAGACAATCACATACCTCTTTTACGTTGGCCCGGAAATTCACCGAACCTCAATCCCATCGAGAACGTATGGAATCGACTAAAAAGTAAGGTATATGAAAGAGAAAACCCTACAAAGGAAATATTAATGAAGAATATAAAGGATGTATGGGAGAACGATGAAGATATAAAGGAGACAATCATATCTTGCATTGAAAGTATGCCCCGAAGAATTAAGGGTGTTATTAAAAATCATGGGTTATGGATTAAATATTAATTACTTATTTAATATTTACATATGTTACATATTTTTACAATATATTTTATAAATAAAAAATATAATACATGTATAGTTTATATTTTATTATGAAGAAACTACAAAATATTGAGTGTTGTGAACACTACTTAAGTGTGACATGCTTGAGACATATTTTGCATGCAGTAGAAACGGCGAAAAAAATATTTATAAATAGCAGTAATTATAAGTACATTCATTGGAATAATGATACGAACTTTTGTTGTCAAATATACTTTAACAAAACTTTGTAGATGTGTTACTTATTCATCATATCTCTAATATAACTTATTTAGCTTAGTTAGAACACTAATCAACCTAAAAAAATTGAAAAATTTAGAGAAGTATTTATAGCCAGAAATTGGGTGTCAATACCCCACTGATACAATTTATCCTACGTATCAAATTTCAATTAAATCGGTGAGTGCGGGTTGAACATTGTTTTTGTATTATATCCATTAGTTATTGTTTTAAATTTAGCGGACGGGTTTATAATGCCTAATAGCAAAGTGAAAATATATATTTGACCTTATCTTTAATCTCTTACACCTTATCTCAATGGGATCTTGAATGAAATAACATTGCAAAAATATGATTAGATTGGCTAATACGGCCAATTAAATAAAAACCGCTTGATATTAACGTATTGTTGTTTGGGAAAACCACATAACTGGTGACTCACAATTAGACTTCAAGTTCAATATTAGGAATGTCCATATCTTTGTAAATTATTACCGTTATTATTAGATTATCAAGTAATCTTCTTAGGCGACTCATAGATAAAATAATCACTACATTCTAATTTAAAATTTGCATAACACTTGCGAAGATAAAACATTCGTACAGTAATATTTTTGCCAAAACATACGCAATGGCGTAACAAATGAAAAGCGTAACTTCTAAAAGGTCTAAATGCCAATTTCTCCAATCGCCAATGTTTCCCTAAAAGCGCTAAGTGCAATCGAATAAATTACAATCTCAATTTTGATGATCCGATAGCGCCACCTGTAACGGCCATACCTTGTTTACATTTAAAAGGTATAAAATCCATTTCTGGGCAACAGTTTATTTTACGACTGGCAAGTGTGTAGCGTCACGTGTTGAAATGCAGGTAGAAAATGAATGAAAAAAGAGGCCCAAAAGTTCAGAAAATGTTATAAATGAGAGGAAAAGACTTAGAAAATGTGGTGCTGGATACAGCATGGTATAAAAACAATGTAGTTATTGCAAAGATTCCTCCGTCAAGTATGGTTAGTTTTATTGTATTTACGTCGGCACGATACAGTTCTAAGTTCAAAATATTTTATATTAACTGCAAGTTTCAATGTAAGAAAGTGAATTTGGAGCAAAGGGTTAGAGTACTGCACGGGCTAGAAAAAGCCCGACTCGCTCAGCCCGCCCGGGCCTCGTCTTTTTTCATTGCGAGCCGGGCCGGGCCGGACCTAAAATTGTACGGGCCCTACGGCCCGAGAATGTTTTATTTATTAACCATATCAAATAGATATAACGTATGCAGTTTAGTTTGTACGCTATCGTTTTGTATTAACAATTTTTATGTATGCAATGTTATGTTACGTTTTCTTTTGGTTTCATACAATATAATATACAATAACAAACAAAATAAAAAATTCATTATCGGCAGTACAATTTATAACTCTCTGGAAGCAAGTAAGAAGGAGGATGACGGTCGATGTGGTTCCATTGTACGTACCATTACATTAAGCACATTTATTCCAGAAGGAGACAAATGCTTCTTTGTCTAGTAAACGAAACGATAGATTACATAAAATAAAAGTAACACATAAATCAAATGTAAATTTTTCTTGGTCTCGTATGCCACTTTTTGCAGAAGAATGCTGTTTGCTTTCGATGTGACGTTAACAATGGGTTCTGAACCAACACATTAAAGGGATTTTACAAACTAGACATTGAATTTTAGCGTCATCAAAAAAAAAAAGTCCGGCATTTCCACTATAAAGTTTTTAACTGTGTCTGACAATGGTCGTTTTCGCGACGTACCTAACTGCGACATTTTTAAAGCAAACATAAGAGTACAATTACGAAATAAGTTACGACCGCCTACATATACTCAGAACTACTCGCATATAGCATCGATTTAGTACTGACGCTGTGAACGCGTGAAATAAATAATCGCCGACTCCGCACCACATATCTACTACACTGACTGTTACCGCTGTTTGCCGAGACTAATAATCAGTATTAAACTCGCGTAAATAGTGTAAATCTCAATATAAACTTGAAATAGCTATTTTCTGCTATCATGCGCATTTCACAACGTTTTGAAAAATTGATTAACTCAAAACGGATGAATGTCACTACTGCATTCTCCCTATGCTGTGAGTGCATTTGAACACTTACTGCCAACTTATATCGTAAAAATGGATAAAGTGTTTGTTAAATAAATCGGTTTGAGCATTGAACGATATTATTGAAAATCGTTCATCGGTCTTCGGCCGACTGTGAACGTGTCCAGGAGGCTAACTCGTTATTCGAACATTGTAATAGACAATATCTTTACGAATTACTGTGGTGAGACTTCCTGTAAAGTGGGTGATACTTATTTATCGGAACGTTGCTGTATTATTTTCAGTGCTGATTTGAACATATTACCTGTGAATGATAATTACACTTGGAAAAAAGACCTTTGATAAACACATAAGAGGAAACAAAAAGCAACATGGGCATGGAAATAAATACTAGAAACACAAAAGTGATGAAAAATAATGGAAGAGATCCCGAAGAAGATACAGTCTCTGGCCAAATTACTTGAAACACTCAATATTTTGTAATTTCTTCATAATAAAATATAAACTATACATGTATTATATTTTTTATTTATAAAATATATTGTAAAAATATGTAACATATGTAAATATTAAATAAGTAATTAATATTTAGTCCATAACCCATGATTTTTAATAACACCCTTAATTCTTGGGGGCCTACCTTCAATGCAAGATATGATTGTCTCTTTTATATCTTCATCGTTCTCCCATACATCCTTTATATTCTTCATTAATATTTCCTTTGTAGGGTTTTCTGTTTCATATACCTTACTTTTTAGTCGATTCCATACGTTCTCGATGGGATTGAGGTCCGGTGAATTTCCGGGCCAACGTAAAAGAGGTATGTGATTGTCTTCAAAGAATTTCTTAACCCTTTTTGCCACATAGCAAGGAGCATTATCTTGCATAAATATACGCCCTGTCGGTATGCGACGTCCAGGTTTAAAATACGGTAATAACGTGTTTTTTAACACATTTATGTACAGCTCTTGACGCATTGTACCTTCTACAAAATACAAAGGGCCGGGTCCGTCTCCACTAATCACTTCCCAAATCATTACCTGCGGAGGTGTTTTACAGTTCGAAGAACCGTGGACTCTGTGAGACGTTCGCCAGGTCGTCTACGAACAAATTGTGCTCGCTGCACTAACACACAGAGCGAGCACTCGTCACTAAAAAAAACCTATTAAATAATGCAAACATTAATTCAGTAAAAATCGTTGTTAAGTTATTCACCTTTTTCCAGTTCTCGTCTGTGAAATGTCGATATTCTCTTGCAAAGTTGAGACGAGCAGATTTCATTTTTTCTGTTAAACGCGGCTTTTTTACAGGTCTTCGGCCCATTAGACGATTTTCGCACAATCGATGCCTGACGGTTCTGCTCGAAATCTCTATTCCTCTCTCTTGTAAATTTTTTTAAATCATTTTAATTGTAGCAAATCTATTGCTCAAAGCCTGATGAACAATTTCACGGTCAGATCTCTTCGAAGTTTTTCTTTTCCGACCGCACTTTGCCCGTCTTTGTGTCGATGAGTTTCTAGCTAAACGCGATACAGAAGGAGATACTTTCTGTAATTTTTCGATTTTTCGTAGTGACTGTTTGTTTGATTATTGACGAGCTTGTGTAGCGGCTTTTTGCTCACTTGTTAAATCTTTCCCGGGCATTTTCTACAAAAAACCCCAAATATTTCAATTTTTTTAAAATTCCAAATAATTAATTATTACGAGAGAGATAGAATAACAATTTTACTTTTGCAATAACGATATATCAACACAAAACACTTAACGATACTCCACAACTTAGCTTCTATACGGTTATGACGAAATATTTTAAAAAATTTCGATGCATTCTCTAACCTGTGAACTCGCTAAATGTAAGTTGATAACTGAAATATTTATATATACGTACTTTACTCTTCTAAATATCATTTCTCTGGTATTTTTATTTACTGATACAATAATCTAGTCCCCCTATAAACGATCGGATTCAAAGCAAAAGAATATCACTATAATAGGATGAGAATTTCCAGGTAAAAGGGTTGATTTATGATATGTTTCAAGTAATATAGCCAGGGACTGTATTAAGTGCGGAGATGACACACTGGAGAAAGTTATAGCAACAGCCTACTTGGGAATTAGGATAAGCAACAACGGATAAACAGATACAGAAATACACATGCAAAAATGCCTAGCAACAATAATCAAAAATTAATGCTAATATAACTCATGGGATTGATGGAAACCGGTGAAATACGTGCGGACACCGCAGCGCTTAGGTGCTATGTCATCTTGCGTTAAGCATCCTGGGCTGCTCGATAGGTGGTGAGCATCTGCATTCCAGGTTTCGGTCGCTGTTCTCTAGGCGGCATGACTATATCTCTTGGCGCTAGATGGCGCCGGGGATATACAAGGCTTTCATTTGATATACAGGACTTTCATTAATGACCCTGCTTAAATAGCATGTCTGTAAATTTTCCAGTGAAATTGAACAAAATTTCGATTAAAACTGCAATTACCGCATCATTTCAACCTTGGCTCAGTCCAAATACATGTACAATTACAAATAATAATAATTGGTCGACTAAATATCCACCACAAATACATCTTTCATGAAAACGTGTTTGATTTTTGCTTTGAAACTTCGTTTTTCCAAAATAAAATCGAATGGGATGCAAAGGAGGGCTCAGTTGACGACTGGCATCCTCTTTAAACCGGAAGCCCTTCAAAACTTAAAAAAGAAATGCAAAAAAAACGATTCCTTTACCGCTTAGGCTAATATCGTGCATGGCGATACATCACCAACCCAGCGTGACATCATCAAAGAGCGCTGAGGCCTCGTCATATCGTAGGTAACGGTAAACCTCGTAACTAACAACATCGGTAACCGTCGTGAGCCGTCGACTGCCGCTAATCCCTCCGCTTGTGGTGAATCACCAATTCACGTTCACCGTTGTCGCATGTACGCTTTTTCGTGTAGCTAGACATTTTCTTTCCTTATGTGTATATTTACTCGTATAATATAATAAGTAAACGTAACTTCTTAGCAGCGTGGATAAGATTGGTGAAAAATTTGCACCATCAGGTACGTTTCCACATTTGTTTCGGTGAAAAATGTTCGCGGTGATGAAAAAATGTTTGTACATTTCGGGAAAGATCGTTGAACATCTACGGAAGTAACACAGGCATCATTAAAATGATTTCGAATTTAATATTTTTGTCGCCTTTGTTCCAGCACATTAAAAGCATTTCGCAAACTTTATACAATACTTTAGCTTCATTATAGTTCAGATCCGGAAGTTCACTAATAAATTTAGTGACTTTATTAGATAACAGACGTTTATTTTCCTTGCGTACGTTAGACATATTTACATAGATATATTTATCTCTACAATTACGACTAACGCTGCGAAGAATTGATGAGAAACTGTGGCAATAAATCAATAATTTCATTCGCTAAGGTAGCTCGTACCGATTCATCCGCATACATAGGTCGCGTCGTGGGCGCGGCAACCTCGCTATTAACCTGGCGCGAAGCCCTCTGCGCCCGGCCTATTAATTAACAACAAGCCCCCCTTACAGTCCTTGTAACATCGTTTCATTTGTTTTTTTTTAATCTATTAAAATAATAGCAAATAAAGATGATACAAACAAATATTGGAGGAAAATATTTTAAGATAACAATATACAAAACTTTTTTGTTTTGCGTATTGTCGACACAATCTGCTGTTTGTGAGAGTTCTGTAAATGCTCATTTTATCTAAGCTGTGTTGGAACAGGTGTTCGTATTTGCTAATAAAGATAAGATAGGTGGTTACCCGACATATGTATTCATGTTTATTTCCGCTAAAAACTTTACGGTAAACTGTAATTACATTTACTTGTTAAAATCCTCGAAACGCACACGAAAGCCGAGTTAGAAATTTAGATTTCAGTGTTTAAATTAAATTATTTAAATTAATTTTCTGTATTTTAAATTCCTTCTTGAATTTAATTCAGAGTCATCTAGAATTGAGAGTAAAACTGCGACGACCCTAACGCGTTAGTTCCTAACGAGACCGCTTAGAGACTCTTATCAAAAGCTGACGACCAGCTTTTAGCATTGCGCGAGTTTGTACTTCCCCGCAATTTTATGATTAACTACTTCTTTGGCACGTTTATTATTCAATTTATAGATAGGTATAACATTTAAAAAATTTAAAATTGTTTTCATATATATTTACATTATGAAGCAATTTACTTATAATCGATAGTGTCCTATGACGTCATATTTATAACATTATGGAATGTTGAAAATTGAACTTTAATTCCACGTTATCAACGGTACATTAATGTGAGATTCTTACCTGCCTTTATTTTACACGCTTGGTACACAGCAATAATCGCAACTCTTGATCAAACAGGCACAATTTATTTATTAACTTTCGCCGCGCTTTATCTAGCCTTCACGGGTCTCTACTTTGGCCACTAATTACTTACTGGCAGTTTTATTTTTATTGTTTAATACTGTATCTCTTAATCATCTCTCTAATTGTAATACGTAATCTTTCATCTGCTCATTGGCTCTGATAAGCAAAGTAAGCCTCGATAAGAAAATCAGCCGCGAGAATTGAATCAATTAGTGCTGATATAAAAAAAGGTTGCAAAATTGTAAAATGTAAATTGTAAAATGTTTGCGAAACAAATAAAAAAACCTAGCCTTTCCCAATGTGTCTGAGCTGTTACAAGGTTGAGATTGAAAAATGATAAATAATTACTACAAACTAAGAAAGAATACTATGACTTTAGTAAATGATAGTGGGCACAAACAAAAATGCATATGGAAGTTAGCAATGAAACAAAAGGTAAACATAAACGTAGTAACAAAATTGAATTAAATGTAAATGATTTGGTCGTAACTAGTCTGGGCAAACAGCGGTAACAGTCAGTGTAGTAGATATGTGGTGCGGAGTCGGCGATTATTTATTTCACGCGTTCACAGCGTCAGTACTAAATTGATGCTGTCTGCGAGTAGTTCTGTGTATATGTAGGCTGTCGTAACTTATTTCGTGATTATACCCTTATGTTTGCTTTTAAACTGTCACAGTTAGGTACGTCGCGAAAACGACCAATGGCAGACACAGTTAAAAACTTTATAATGGACATGCCGGACTTAATTTTTGATGGCGCTAAAATTCAATGTCTAGTTTGTAAAATCCCTTTAATGTGTTGGTCCAGAAGCCATTGTCAACATCACATCGAAAGCAAACAGCACTCTTCTGCAAAAAGTGGCATACGAGACCAAGAAAAATTTGCATTTGATTTATGTGTTACTCTTATTTTATGTAATCTATCGTTTCGTTTACTAGACAAAGAAGCACTTGTCTCCTTCTGGAATAAATATGCGGACTGTAAATTACCTTGTCGGACATCCATACGAAATGTAGTGCTATTTGCTCGTAAACATATAGAAAAAAGAATGAAAACGGAATTGAAAGATAAAAAACTGTGGTTGTGTGTGGCCGAAACAACAGATCGGCAAAAACATTCTGTGGTTAATGTAATCGTACGTACAATGGAACCACATCGACCATCATCCTCCTTCTAACTTGCTTCCAAAAGAGTTATAAATTGTACTGCCGATGAGATTTTAAAGGTGGTGTTGAACTCATTGAACAAATTTGAAATTTCAACTAAACAACTTTTAATGTTTATGAGTGATGGTGCCGCAAACATGCGTTCTTTGGGCCGATCTCTTAAAGAACACAGTGGTAACTTCTTACATGTAACGTGTAAAATCCATATTCTAAATCTTGTGGCACAAACGATTCCTACATGTTTTCCACTAGTAAATGCATTGATTGCTAGTACAGTCGTTCAATGGATTTAAATGTAATGTTGTGCCTCTGACAGAATTTTGCTAGCCATCCAACTCTTTCGAAGCTTCCAGAGCTTTTTCTCTAATAGTTGGTCCAGAGAATTGAATGTTCTTGTTCCGAACTTTGCAAAACCAATCGTATACCACTCCATCTATAGCAGTACCTACCTTGAGTTTTATGTAGTTTTCTTTTTTGGAGTGAATTTCCACTTTCTACGTATAATTTTCGAATACGAGGGTTGCCTTTTATATTTCAGGAATAGAAAACGAAAAAAGAAATTAATCATCGCAAATGGCTTTATTGTTTTTAAAAATAGTCTCCTTCAAAATCTATACACTATTGCATGCGCTTGAACCAATTTTCGAAGCACTTTTGCCACTCCAACGGAGGTACCTCAAAAGTCTGCATTTTAAACACATCAAGAGGTTCTTCACGCGTTGAAAAACGTTGACTTCTTAATTTATTTTTGATGTGTGGGAATAAGAAGAAGTCACTGGGTGCCAAATCTGGACTGTACGGCGGATGACTCATTAATTCGACTTTTTCGGTCCTCAAAAACTCTCTTGTGAGAACTCGCGTTGTCCTGGTGGAGAACGATGCGTCTTCGGCGGTTGGTTTCCCTCATTTTTCCGAAGATTTCTGGCAAACAAATGGTTGTGTACCATTCAGAATTGATCGTCCAACGTTGCACTAACGGTACAGGCGACCATTTGTTTCGAAATGCTTCGTGCACGAACAAAAAGAGAATATGTCGAAAACGTTAAATGTGCACAGCTTCTGAGAATCGCGATATGTAATCAGTAATCACCGATGTAACAAAAAGTTATATAATATGTTTTTGTCAATATCCTACTAAATGTATTCTACGTACTTAAATATACCGACCGTACTCCATTGAACATAACTAATCGGGGAAGAACAGCATGAGCTATGCACAGTATCGATAAGAATTTCCTGGAACCTTACCGAAAACACGTGTTGATCTTCTCATTAAAAATGATAAGTGTAAGGTGTAATTAATAAATCGTACGCAAACAATAAGAACTCATGGAAAAGTAAGGTGCTGCACTTGAAAAAAAATTTACAACAAATTACGGTTTTGGTTGGTATAGAACATGTTGCCCAAATATAAATAAAATATTATTCGATAGCATAGAAGCAATTAATCAGTATCTTCACGTGACAAATCAAAGTGTGATTACTTACTACATTTATAACTAATCTGGGCAAATATGCGATAACAGCCAGAGGCGTAGCGAGCGCATAAAAGTTTACACATAAAATAGAAGGTAAGAAATAAATTATAAAACGTGCTGAAACACTTACCGTTTTAAAAGTCTTCCGTGAAATCACAAACTGGGTAACATCTGTTACATATTTGAATAATTAGATATGTTTCCACAGCTGTTTCAGTCAAGTGAGTACGACGTGCGGAATAAATGTTTTTTAATGCCGAAAACAACCGTTCGACATCTAGCGATGTTATATTTGCATATTTAAAATAATCTTTGAAACAACTTAATGCATCTTCACACGCACCTTCACAAATTTGTCTTAATATAAGAAAATCGGAGTCTTTCTCTAAAACACTTTCAAATTTTCGTATTACACACCAATTTGTTTCGCTTTCTACAGCGCATAACAGTGCGTGAACATCGTTCACAATTTGAACGGAATCCACTAGCGATATCGAAACATTTTGTAATTTTTCTATTCCCTCCGCTAGTCCGAAGTAATTGTTGTGAATAGTTTGTAAATCTCTTTTAATCTGACTATCTTAAAATATTTCCTGGCTTTTCTTGATTGCTGCAGCTTCTGTCGGATTGAATTTTAAAACTACCTTCTTTACTTGATCAAAATATTTGTTACAGTAAAACGCAGCCTGCAACCATGTTCCCCAATGTGTAACAATCGGCTGTGGTGGTTCAGGTAAATCAGGACACAGTTTGTGAAATAGTCGGGTGCGTTTCGGGGACTTTAGAAACACTGCCTTTGTACTAGCAATCAATGCATTTACGATTCTGCCTTAAGAGATCGTCGATTTGCCTCAGACACAGACCCCATACTCTTTCACACAAGTCGATGTCAATTGTTCTAACTTGTGCCGTGATGGCTTCTTTTAACTCGCAGATTTCTAGGTTTATCGATGTAGATCTTCGCCTTTAGGTGCCCCCATAAAAAATAACCAGCAGGTGTGAGGTCAGGGGAACGAGGTAGCCATGGCACATCACCGAAACGGGAGATTACGTGTTCAGGAAAAATGCGGCGCACAACTTCCATTGAGGCTCTTGCTCTATGTGCTGTGGCACCATCTTGTTGGAACCAAACATTTCTTGCGTTAATTCTTCGTCATTGCAATTCTGGGATCAAAAAGTTTTCCAAGATGAAAACATATCGCTCGGAGGTTACAGTTACAATTGCTTCTCTTGCATCTTCGAAAAAAGGTGTGGGCTGCCCAATATCGATAATTCTGTTTGTTAACAGAACCGCTCACATGAAAATGAGCCTCATCGCTCATCATTATTGTTGGCTCATTTTCATCAGCAAAAATCATTTGCATTCATTCAGCGAGCTGCTGGCGTTGTGCAAAATTTCCTTCATTCAGTTGCTGGACAACCATAAGCTTATAGGGGTGAAAGTGCAGATCTTGGTGTAAAATTCTGCGAAGTGTTCGACTACTCATTCGGAGAGTTGCAGCCCGTTTCCGCACAGAGCGCTCTGGACTTTGATTTACTGCTTGTCTCACCCCTTCTACAGAGGCTGGTGTCCTGACACATCGGGGGCGACCTCGAAGTTTAGGATTCATTGCCGATGTCGTCCGTTACGACCAATATTGAAACGTCGACGAAAGCGCCGCTGCACGACAATAACAGACTCGCCCGACTTTAGATACTCCTCAACTGCGAACGCACGATGCTCTCTCGTCCAGATAACCATTGTAACGAACGGTAAGCTCTCCTGAATCGAACGACGCTAACTGCGATCCTCTAGCCACTACCCTTCGCATGTACTACCCGTTCTAAGAACACCCTTCCATTCTGCCCCACCCTGTAGAACAATGAAAGAAAACACCCTTAAACGGTAATCTAGAAGTGTATTTATAACGACTGTATAATCATTTACACAATACTTACAGACATAGTAAACTAGACATTCACGATGAAAAATACCAACTTTTTTATAAATATTTTTCTTCAATAGGTAGCACACTCTTATATTTAATTTAATATACACACTTCACAGGGAAAGAATATACAAACAACAGAATAAGAGGTTCCCATCTATACTTTAACATTTAATCAAAATAATAATTAAAAAAAATAGATATCAAAGTGCAGATAACAAACTAAAGCAACTTGTGAATTGTGAAAAGAACTTACATCTTAACAAAATTTAGTCAAAATTTGGAGAAAGTTCTATTCAAAATAAATGAAATTCTGCATCTTCCTCTAAACTATATGTAGCTAAACGGTAAATAAGTAAACAATGTTTAAATAATAGACTTTTTGAATTAAAAAATATAAATTTTGTTCATGGGTTTAGGTTTTTAGTTACTTGACTAAATTGACTTTCAACTTGTAATATTGTAGATAATATGTATAGGTAAAGTACAAATAGCGGTGTATTCAATCTAAAATCTTTTACAAATTTCCTGCCACTTTTTTTTTAATGAAACAAAAGTATTAGTTAAACACTGATCAGAGAAACGATTGATGGGTAGGTGTTGATCATAGAATTTTATGAAGCAAATTATGTCATGACAATATTGCCAACATGCATGTAAAGTTTATCAAATTGCAACAACGAAAAAATTAGAAAATATTCTTTTAAGAGTATTGAACACAATTTCATAAGCATTCACTGTTAAACATAAATCATTTAAATACGAACATTCGCAAAATTAAAGTTATACTCATTTTCTCTCACCACAAATACGTTTTCCGGAGAAAATGGTTTATTTGATATGAACAAAATATTTGTGGTGGTAAATGGAGTAAATTATAAGGAACAAAAGAATTGTTGCCTGCTTCACTGCTTTCACTGTACAGGGTGAGTCATCTCCCTCGGCTCGGAAGATTGTACCCTTGAAAACGGAAATTTTTCAGAACGAATTTGTTCTTGTTATCACTAGAGTTGGCCACGCGCGCTAAAGGACAGCGGCGTTGTTTCGATTAGGTCTCGGGTTCCACTAGAACTATTAGCCCTGTTCGTTTGCGTTGCTGAATTTAATCAATTTTGTCAAAAATAGAGCATATGTAGCACGTTTACAAATAGCGGATGTATCAGTTTGAGCAAATAAATCTGCTATTATTGCTCAACGCTTTAGGCTTGAGCAGATACAGCATGCTAATTTGGATATATAAGCAATTTGCCGAATGCAAACGAACGCGTGTTTAAAATACCTGTGAGCAGCTACAACAAAATTGATGAAACTGATATTGAGCACATTCAGCAACGCAAACGAACAGGTCTATTGTGTGTAGATGTTTGCTGTCGTAAATACTTTCGCGTAGTTGTTAAATAAAAATAAAATAATGCGTGCTCAAACACTTACCATTTTAAGAGTCCTCCGTGAAATCGCAAAGTGAATAATGTCTGTTAAATATCTGCAACATTAGATAGGTTTCAACAGTTGTCATCAGCAGCAAGACAGTCTTGCTGCTGATGATGATAGCTTGGCTATCGAAACGTGCGTCCAGTTAGAATTAAGTGTTGTGGTAAGGGTTTTAGTGAACTGTTTCAGTGTTCCAGTGCCACAGTTTTAGGGTACCCGTTTAGGGCAATATACTATTATTATTATTATTATTATTATTAAAATGTCTAATATTCAAAACATAGAATAAATTCCTGTGAATGTCACAGGAACATAGAGTATATATGACATCGTCTTAGAAATAGGCTAGTCTGGATTTTTCTGTTTTAATTTTCGTTAATTTCAAATAAATTTTATAATTAAATAAAGACTATCAATTTCTTTGTTTTAAGAATACTTTATTAAATACAAAACTAGAATTGCCGTTTCAGTTAGCACTTCCCTTATTTATGCGTATTTCTTTGGGTGAGCAAATAATTATGGCTGGTAGTGTACTTGAACATCACACTGTACATATCGCACTATAACCCGTTTAATCCATAATTGATGAATAATTTTTGATGAGAAATTAACTCTACAGATTAACGTATTGCTTCCTATCTTTTAAAATCATAATCCATGGACGTCACCGCATGATAAACACCTACCCATCTTCTTACAAAAAAACGTTTTATATGCTTAGATCCTTACCATTAAGGCGGTTTCAAAGTACCTCATATTGAGTAAGATTCCACAGGTGTATTGCTTTATTTAGAGTTCCCTTTTTCTGAATTATAAAATGATCCTGTTTTACTATGTATTATACAACTTTTTGAACTCAATCTATAAATGCGTATGATCATAAAACTAATTTTATGTTTTTTTTTTCTTTAGGTGTATACATTTCTTGCGAAACAAAGATAATCTATCGCAAAAATGACTTTTTCCTCCAAAAATATTAATCTTCAAGGGATTTGAAACTTAAAGCTAATGTGAAAATAGAATTGTGTATGTATATACAATAGGTTTGAAATTTAAGTTTATGAAGGAGAAGCTTTCTTTATATAACCCTTTTAGTAAACTACATATTTACCTTGGTTAATCACAAATCACAATAAATGGTACATACGGTTAGATACATAACTATGTGTACATTTATTACTCCTACAGAAGATAGGCTTTTAGAGCCATTATTTTTAATTGCTTCTACATAAAATAAATAACAATATTCAAGATCGCTCACCACGACAGTCCATTAGACATTTCTCTTAAATCTTTTAATTCTAATTATCCATATTATGGTATGTACCCTTGTTTAAATGGGAAACGGAAATAAACTGTCATATTTCAAATGGAACATCCTGTATACTTATTATGAATTCTTTGTATAACCTTGTTAATGTAAATTAAATGATACAGCATGTCATGGGTCTAGGATGTACTATCTTTGAGAGATTTTCTCCTGGAAATTTTAACGGACGTAAACTTCAATCCAAACAATTTAAATATCTCTTCTTACGCATTCACTACGCAAATTGGTTTTTAGATTATTATAAATTCCATAAATAACTATTTATTTGTAATTATATCATTATTACATCGAAAATTCATTCCAAACGCTCATTTTTCTTAACTCATTACCTGCCAGTATCCCATTTTCAAAAAAATTACTATAGCTTGACGCAAAAAATAAACTTGTGTTTCTCTTTGCTTTGCTTCACTCAATGGTATCTAGTAGTGATGGGAAAAATCGTTATTTTAAAATAACAGTTTCAACCGTTATCGTTATTTTGAAATAACGGTTGCAAGATAACAGGTTTAGCGTTATTTCGTAGTCTACAGTTCTACACGATAACGCATCGTGATTCTGCAGAGCGCATGTACAACTGCTGATCTTGCAGCACGCAAAAATTTAAATTCAGAAGTTTTTTATAATATAAATATTTTATTGCGTTTCTTTGCAGATAAATTATAAACTGGTTAATAGATTAAAATAAATTAAGTGACAAACTGTTCACTATTGTACTATCAAATTCATTGCAATCATTGTTACAGCAGCGTTTAATTTCCACCATTTTGACTGATCCAACTGTTATTTTTCTTATATTTAATCTTAGTTAATCTTCAAAATGCGAGAACATCTATGTGCTTAAATGCTATATAATAAATATAACGGTTTTATTTTTAGTTTTTATAAGTAAATTTTTTATACAACATCGGTCTTTTATTTTACATTTGATAATTCCAATACATACAATTATTTAGAAAATATGTCCATAATAAACATCCGACGTCCGACTCGATTTCGACTACCGCCGTAATAACCGTTCGAGAGGATATTTATGTAGGTAGATACGTGATAAGTTATTTTTCTAGGGGAGTTGTAGCTATTATCTGTAATAAACATCGGCTTCGATCAGACAGTCGTAGTGCCACGCAGTTGAGTACGCTGCAACGGCGGTCGATGATATGTTCACAACAGTCGGAAAGCAACCGTGCTATACCTGTTATTTTCCCAGCGAGATAACAGTTGCAACCGTTATTGGATCCATAACGGTTATAAAATAACAGATATTTAAATAACGACCCATCCCTAACATCTAGTCTTATTATAAGTGACATAAGTTTAATTGTTTTTATTTTAAAATCTAAATTGAAATTCTATTTTTATTAACTCATTTTTCTTTATTTTCAAAAGAAAATTTTAAATAATTTCTTATATAATTTTTTTTTAACTTCTTGTTGTAATAGGTACAAACATAAAGATCTACTTTCACACACTGATAGACTTCGTCTCTAGCAACAAACATATCCGCCAATGTCCCAAAAATGGGAGGCTATTTTTTAACTTTAAAATATTTGGTAGCGAGTAAGAGGCGTACGAGGGTCCTGACATCTTAAATGGACATTGGTGTACGTAACAGAAATATTGTTCGCAGTACTTTTGGATTGTATAACCTTCAATTACAGAAAAAAATCCAAATATTTTGTCAGCACATAAAACTGCAAAACATTTCCCATTTAGCCAAATTTCCATCTTCAATAATAAGAAAGTTACCTTTGCAATCCCACTCGATCTGGGACATCCTATATGTGTGGACTTTATATAGAGCTAAATATTTGTATTGGGGTTAAGTAGAACAGCTTTGCAGAACTTTGCCCACTTTAATAAAAACCATTTATTATTATTATTATTATTATTATTATCTAACAACGCCATCTGCCAGGTATTCTCTCTCGATACTAAACAGTAATAGCTGCTATGTTAGACACATCGACAATCTAACTAGGATTATTATCATTGCAAATCATCAAGACTTTTGTTTATTGATAATTAATAACTGTAGATAGCTATTTAGGTAATCCATAATTGATGCATTGAATCGAAGCAGCATCTAGAAACATTTTCAGAAAAAATGTAATTTGTCAGTGTTGGTGTACATCCTAGTCCTACGATATTCTATATCACTTAGTCTGTAGGTTTTCTATTTTAAATAAGAAAATTAATATACGTTTCATATATAATCAAGGGTGCCATGAAATTTGAAATATATTTCCCCATAATATCATCCACCGAAATTTCAAAAAGATATTACTAGATGGACAACTTAACATCGTATTGGGTAGACCAAATTTGAAAGTCCAGAAAATGGTAAGATAAATCTAAAATTGCATTTCACTAGATTCTATTTTGAAAAAAACTAGTTCTGCAATGTATGCAATATCAGGTTTACGTATCTCTGCTATAAAGTTCATTTACCTGCTGTTTGCATTGAATTTTTAGACACTGGTATATTTTTAGAAAGTATGCTCATTATTATTTATATAAACAAAGATCTCCAAAATTCCAAGAAGATGCTTTACGTGCGAAATTTTTCAAAACTATATTATCTAACAATCGTAAATAATACAACTAATTGTCTTCCGCATTAAAAAAAGGTATAAAAACAAATCGTTTTCAAGTAATTTTATCTTAGTGTCATGATAAGCATATTCATCAAACGGCAAGCACGTTTAAAGGCCATTTGAGCAATTTATTCAATCGTATTATCAAATTTATAAATCAAATACGGGTTTCCACTGAGCACTCTTCTAACCCTACATTTAGTGGTCTACTCTCCAGCATACACATACCCTACTATGGATCTTCGTCATAATTAGCTCTAGATTTTCCATTCAAAATATGTAATACACTTTCTCTCGTCAATTTTCATTCCAAGATTGAATGTGAAAACAACAGGTCTGTCCTACCATAATAGAGGATACATGCCAAAGACTAGATTGATCAAATTCCAAACTATCGATCGTCATATTGATTGGATGTATTTCAGTGTTCAAAACATAAGATTGCATGCAAAAAAGACTAAAAATTTATCGACTAAAATTGAGCAAAGTTATAACAATGTCCTATTGGCATCCATCTAGAAAAAGCAAATTATTATTAGTTCGCCAAATTCAGCAACACAACATTATCCATATGAAAACCAGACAGTTTCTTATGTATCTAACTGTATATCCGTTTTGACAATAATTTTAGCACAGCCCTCTTCGTATACACTTAAATTTCAAACACTCCTATAATAGTAAATCTTTCTGGCATTCTTTTCACTTAACATTAGTAGCTTTGTAAGTACTATATTTAATTACTATTAGTAAATGCATCGAAAACATCTAGAACGGGTTTTTTTTTTATACAAAATGAATCAAATCTCAGATAAATCTAGCTCGTCCGTCCGAAAATGTTATTCTATGCAAGAATTTCTAGCTGATCGATATGCATTTGATCAAATTCAAATGACCATAACCTATATAACATAACAAATGCGTATCGATAGCTTTTCTTTCAGTATTTTCAACGTTTCCTTCATCGATCACATATCGCGTATATTTCATGGTGTGTAACGTTTATTTTGTAACTTCTTCATTCTTCTGCTTTGCCTGTTAATTTAACTATTAATACAGCCACCCCTGAACTATTTGCGTATGTACATTTTGCTTATTCATGGACATATCCCGCACGAAAAGTTGAAATTATTAGATTTATTTAAAAAATGCAGTTAATATGACTAACAATTAGCAATTAGCCACTGTTACTGAAAGAATTAACTTCTAAAATTTCTATGTAGGTATTTAGAAATGGCGGTCAACGATAATTGGAAGTCGCTGCCAAAGAGCAGCTTCACTAATACCTTTTCTGACAGATGTCTGTAGCAAGGGCACCCTGCTTTAAATTATAAAAGATACATGAGGATTGCAACTGCCACTAATGTTATCTGGATAGGTAGGAATTGGAGAAATCTAAAAGTTTGGTAGACTAATAATGTCAGTGAGTAATGGACACGTTACAAAACCCTGCAAAAAAACTATTTCATTAAAGCATTTTTGTGTATGTACGCGTTGGGTACATGTAGCCACAATATACAGCGTGTCCCACTAAGAGGGCGGACCGGTGATAACTTGGAAACTGCAATAGATATAGTGATGGGAAAAAAATTTTCATTACTAAAGTGGCAATGGGAAATCCAATGAAAATATTTTTAAATTCGAAGTATGACCGCTAGAGGGCGCATTTGCTAGGGTCAACCGTAAATTTTAAATCAGCTGGTAAAAGTTCCAGGATTAATCATAATTTATTAATGCTCCATTAAAAAGCTTAGTTAATTACTTACCACTTTGGTCAAAAACGCTTTGTCATATTGTGAATAATAAGTGTAGTAGGCGTTGCCGAATCATGTAAAACTAAACCTGTTATAACTTCTGTAGTTTTTACCTGAATTAAAGAAGTGTGGACTTGTTTGAAAGGGCATTCAGCGTTGTTTTAGACGTCGTAATTTGTACTACCCGTTAATGTTCAAGAAACGTGCCAGATGACGTCATTCCCTACTAAATGAGTTTTTCTCAATTATCTCTAAAAATTCAAATGCAACAATATGCTTTCCTTGTGTCGTGTTTGAAGAGTTTTGACAGACTAAGGTAGTGGTGAAAACCGCGTAGTGATATCTTTTCCCTTTTCCAGATAATAACGAAAGCAGCCTATTATCAGTAATAATTTCCCTATTACAAATACCTACTGAATAATATCGACACTTATCTTAGTTGGCCATGAAACAAAGGAATGATAATAATAACAAAATGTAGCAGTTACAAAATAAACAAATAAATGACAACAATGCAAAACCAAAACAGTACTACCAATGAAACCAATGAAATGAAAATCAACAATAACTTAAATTTATTTTAAATGTTTAAACTGTTTGCAGACATTATTTATATGCAGATTTAATCTATCTACGAGTGCTAATAGCGGCTGCTTCGACTTCTACTCTTGGTAGGCTGGCGATATCATTATGAATCGCTTGAATCAGCTTTCAATGCAGGACGTGTTTGGCAAACCAGATCTTTTATCCTTCCCCATTAATAAAAGTCAAACCCAGTCAGATATGGGGATCTAGCTGGCGATGGAAAAATAGATCCTCTTCCAATCCACTGATATGGAAACGTATTATGTAGGTAGTCACGGACGATTCGTAAATAATGAGCTGGACAGCCGTCATGCTGAAACCACCGTGTTTTTCGAGTTTGCAATGAAACATCTTCTAAAAGTATTAGTAATTCGTTATGTAAAATATTTAAGTATGTTCCACTGTTTAAGTTGCCTCTAAAAATGGTAGTAGTATGATTTCCACGAGGTCTGTTTCACGTAATCGTGTCGCCAAACGTTAGAATACTTCTCGGCTGAAATGCTTTCTTTCTGGATACTTAAGGGCATATTCACGTTCAACAATACACGCGTTTTCAAAACATTAAAAATACACTGCAAGCATATCATACGCCCCTGCATTAGAAAACGACATTTTTTATCATTCAACGGCTAAGCAGCAATCTTTAAGAGACTGTGCGCAGTAAAATTCTAATTACTTGTCACGGTTGTCAAATAAATAATTGTTTCCATAGCATGCTAAATTCTGCTGTTGCATTCAAATCATACTAGATTTTGTTACCTTTATTTTAAAAGTGATCAAAAACAAACAGTCATATTACACTAATACCGATACAGTTTTGTGTGTAAAAGAGTAAAAGTTATCATTCCTTTGTTTCATGGCCAACTAAGATAGGTTCCGATATTTTTAAGTAGGTATTTGTAATTGATACGGAAATTATTACTGATAATGAGCTGTTTTCGTTATTATCTGGAAAAAGGAAAAAGATATCACTGTGCGGTTTTCGTCACTACTTTACTCTGTCAAAACTCTTCAAACACAACATAGGGAAAGCATATTGTTATATTTGCATTTTTAGAGATAATTGAGAAAAACTCATACAGTTAGGAATAACGCCATCTGGTAGATTTCTTGACCATTAACGGGTGGCACAAATTGCGACGTCTAAAACAGCGCTGAATGCCCTTTCAAACAAGTCCACATTTCTTTAATTCGGGTAAAAACTGCAGAAGTTATAACCGGTTTAGTTTTACATGATTCGACGACGCCTACTACACTTGTTATTCACAATATGACAAAACGTCTTTAACCAAAGTGGTTCGTAATTAACTAAGCTTTTTAATAAAGCACTTAAAATCATAGTTAATCCTGGAACTTTTGCCGACTAATTTCAAATTTACTGCTGACCTTAACAACCGCGCTCCCTAGCGCTCGTGTTTGGAATTTAAAAATATTTTAACACCACTTTAGTTATGAATTTTTTTTCCCCATCACTATTGTATTTATAGTTTCCAAGATATCGCCGGTCCCCACTCTTAATGGGACACGCTATATATTTATAGAATAGAAGAAGCTGAAAAATTAGTGAAAAGAAACGAAAAACAGCGAATCAAAAAATTTAATATCAAACAAATTAAAAAAGAAACAAGGCTTCAAACTAAAAGAAGCAACGCAGCCTGCCCTACCATTACCGCCGATATAATAAGGCTTACCTGCTCTGACGCCAGCAGGCTGTGACGTGTACTGTTTTAGGTGAACGATCAGCCATAAACGCGTTTACACGTTCTGGCGGTCTCTGCGTTTTGAATTGGTTTATCTAAATTATGTTGGTTTTATAAAAAAAATACTGTGTAGTGATATTTCCGTATTTTGTTGGTGATACCTGTAATGTTTTTCTAGTGTTGTATAAACGATAAAACCTTTTCTAACCTATAGTACTGTGGCGTCCTATACCAGGATTTCTGAGTTACACTTTTGTGAAAGAAAATATTATTTATTTTTCAACAACTATTGATTCAAGGACCGGCGAAGGCTTAAAAAAGATGCTATTCCAATTCAATTCCCTAATTGTCCGTCATATTTGACAAAAAACGTTGTTCAAATAGTTTTATATTCTTACGTTATATTTAACAAAATTATTTTTGAACACGAAGAGATGTTTTTAAATGTGTATAACAAACGTTCTATTTTAATACAATATATTTTAAATTATATCACCAAACATAGCCATTTGAATACTGATATTGTAAATGTCATATTCACAGCAGTGAACGTATTGCATAATAACTTGTTCTACAAATACCCTACTTAAAAATTATTGTGTGAAAAGTATTGATAGGTTAGGTAAAACACTACATAATAAGAAATTAAAGACCCTGGTTAAATAGCATGTCTGTAAATTTTCTCGTGAAATTTAACAAAATTTCGAATAAAATTGCCATTTCAACCTTAGTTTCGTCCGAATGCATGTACAATTACAAATAATAATAACAATTAGTCAATTAAATAGCCACAAATACAACTTTCACGAAAACAGTGCTCGGTTACATGTTTGCTTTTTGCTTTGAAACTATGTTTTTTCAAAATAAAATCGAATGGGATACGAAGAAGGACTCAATTGACGACTGGCATCCACTTTAAACCGGAAGCCTTTCAAAACTTAAAAAAGAAATGCAAAAAAAACGATTCCTTTACCGCTTAGGCTAATATAGCGCATGGCAATACATCACCTAAACAGCGTGACGTCATCGAAGAGCGCTGAGGCTTTGTTGTCTCGGCAGTAACGGCCCTACTCTAATTGACGTAACTCGCAACCAGGAAACACTACTCCATACACAAGCGACACTGCGATAATAATTGGAACTGTGTTTGGGCCCTAGTGGCTCGGAAGAAGCTAAAATCGAATAAGCAGCAATTTCAAATCATCCATTTAGGGATTAAAAGATACAAGAAATAAGCAGTTGAACTGTTATCTCAAACTGCATTAACGAATGCGTATGTCATACGTCAAAAGGTTGCGAAGAGAAAAGTTCCAAGAAAATTTGGTAACAAATTTAATGCATTCCTTTTCTAACGATGTTGATAGTATCGCAACTCAACCAAAACTTCATGTGGAGGAAAGTCAGGATGCTAACAGAAAATGGGGTCTGTGTGTTCCAACTGGCCCAAGAAAAAATCTACTCAAATCGGAACGAAAGCAGCAGCAACTCAGGCTTACCAAAGCAAATTCAGATGTATAGAATGTAATAAGTACTACTGCTTACGCGGTTTTTTGAGGGGCATAAATGTTACGCAAAGTAGACAAAATGTCCATACAATGTGCTAACAGTTTTCTCATTTATTATCTTATATTCTTACATCAGCTTGTAAACATTTTTTTATAGATAGAAAAATAAACGATGAAACATACATTTTACCTATGTATGCTACAGAAAGTAAGCGAAACGAGTGCACGAATCCGACACGCTTTCCCACTACTTTCTCATCAAAGACCGCAATCATCTGGAAGCCCTTATGGTATACCAGATTCCATATTCGTGCGGTAGTGTGCACATCGGTGAAACAAAGCGATCAGTCAGCACTCGTGTTACTGAGCACGAGCGTTGTACGCGGTTGTCGCGTGTAGCCAGGTCCACACTGGCTGAGCATAAACTTGAAACTGGCCAGCAAATCCAATTTAACTCTACCCGCATCTTACTTCGCAATCCTCACAATTATGGTAGAAAAATCCGCGAATCAATAGAAATTTTCAAACATCCCAACAATTTAAATCGCGAAGACGGTTACCCCTTACATCGCACATGGAAATCCCAGCTAATTAAACCTCCTAGCAACCGCCACGCTTCATTGATGCATAACAATTCCGCTTCATCGATCTATAACAATTCCTCTTCATGGATGCATAACATTTCCGCTTCATCGATGCGTAACATTTTCCCTCCATTGACCCAAAACAAACCCTATATAAACCCTTCCAGAACGAATAATAGTCAGTGTGCAGTAACAGCCCTGAAGATGTCCCATAAGAGTGTGGACAAAAAGCTACGATAACTGGAAACCAAGAGTATAGAACCGGTTGTTATGATTGTAAGGTGGCAATTTGGTCATAAATTAGTTCAATTATTCAAGTTAAAATGGATGAGGAGGAGATATTTGTAATAAATGAAGTGTTAAATAATCTTGTTGAAGGTGGGGGATTAGAAGAGGAACCTCAGCTCGCTTTTATAGGTGCAAAAGTGCAAAAATCACTCGCCCGACTTGGCCCCCTGTGACATTTTTTTATTTCGTAAGGTAAAATCGGAAGTGAAGGGGACAAGATTTGACAGTGTGGAAGCGGTGAAAGCGAAAACGATGGAGGTTCTCAACAAGCTGACAGAAACGGACTTCCAGCACTGCTTTCGACAGTGGAAAATTCGTATGGAGCGTTGTAGGCCTCGGCAAGGAGAGTACATTAAAGGGAATAAACTTTGTAATGTAATTGGTGATCAATAAAATGTTTTGTGGCACCAGTCCGGTTATTTAATTGCCACACCTCATATATACGTTCAAGATAGTATTTATTTATTGCCTCATTGTCATAATTTTTTTTTGACAATCTTGGAGGAAAAACATCTTAACGAGTGTAGAACCAGCTTACCTTACTTATCTCTGGGATGAATATTACTTACAGCTTACGGGACAAATGTGGTAGGATAGGATTGAAAATCAAAAAAAAAAAAAAAAATATAGAAGCGTGAAAAAGTACTTATACTGATTTATGTAAAGAAAAATACAATATTTTTAAAACATTCTCTGTCTGTTTTAAATAATAAAAAAAATTATATAGTTCTCATGTAATGAAATCTATTTTAAATCTGCTATAACAAAAAATGTATGTATAATAGACTTAGTATGAAATGGCGAAAATACTGCTGCTAACTTGAACTAGTATTTACTTTCAAGGGCAATCGGAAATCTCCATCATTTCTTAATCTACTCTATAGAGGGCGTAATGGTTGTTAGCATATCCGGCAGTGTCTCCAAATACAATTAACTGGATAATTTTCGTTAAAATTCACGTTGTTTTTAATTGGCTTCTCCCAAAACCTAGCTCTGCCCTTTTCAATTGTCAATTACACACATATGTATGTATGTATGCGTGTATAGGAATTAAATACCTTTTTTTTTGCATTTTTTCTCAATTTAAATGCGTATCACCAACGATAATTAAAGAATATGCAATGTGAATCGGGAAGTTCGTACTTTGCGGGATTTAGTAATTAAATGTAAGAAATAAAACACATTTAATAAATTCAAGGAAAATGTATACTCCTATGATGCTTTTATCATAAAACCATGATTAAACTTTACTGCTTAACTTTACATTTTATTGATTAAACATAAATCAATAATCAATAAAATTATCAAATTTTAATCCTTTTTTATTTTTCTATATAAGCTCCTAGACAAAATTAACGCACCGCTAACATTTTTTAAAAACATTTAGACAATGATAACTTTCAATGTACTAAGTGTCTTACAAGTAAGCTTTGGACCTCCTTTGACATTTCAAGCACATGCTGTTTTGTTTTAAAATTGCAAATGTTAATTAGTAACGTTAACCACAAGTGATTTAAAATCCGTTCAGAAACTGCTGATTAAGACAAGTTATTAAACTAATTGTATCATATACAGTTTGTGCGTTATAGGATGGCGAACGCTTCAGATGCGCGGTGGAAATACAAGACTTTATTTTATGGTCGTTTTTTATTATGCTAACATAATTTAAAAAATAAGTCGAGCTACATGTTGCAATGAAACTTGAATTTTCCCGAACGATGTCCGACAGTACCTTCGAACAGCGCCGGAACTCGCCATCCTACAATGCGATGTGTTTTAAAGTTCGTCTATGAATGTTTCAAAGTACAAAAATGGACCACCAAAGAAATTTATCGGTGGAGAAGGCAGTACGGGCATCAACTCTGCTAGATGAGGGATACTCGATGCCAGTGTGTTAGGAAGAAATCATTCCAGCATAAGCCGCATGGCTGAACGATTTAGCGAAACAGGATCTCATATTCGAAAGCCAGGGCGAGGGTGAAAACCATGTACCGATCAAAGTTATGACTGTTTTCTAAGACAATTCGCTCTTGGAAACCGAAGAGTCACTACCAATGTGTTCAAAAATGAGTTATTAGCGGTAATGTTGTAATAACGTCTCAAACAATCAGAAGACGTTTAAATGAAGCTGGATTAAGGAGCAGGAGACCGGCAGAAAAACTATTACTTACCAGAGAGCACAAAGTTCACAAATTTAGTTTTAGCAAAAATCATCAACAGTGGTCTGTTAATTATTGGAAAATGGTTTTATTCTCTAACGAAACGAGGGTTAGGTTAAAATCGTCTGATGGGCGTGAGCGTGTCTGGCGAAGAGAAAGAGAAAGATTTGGAAGTTGCAACATTTCTCCAAAGGTTTGGTGGCGACATTGTAATGTTTGGGGGGGCATAAGCACCGTACTTGAACACGTAATGTCATTTGCTCCTTTTGTGGGTCTTAATTTTGTATTCATGCAAGACAGTGCACGTCCCCTCATGGCTGGACAGGTTAATGACTATCGGCATGCTGTTGATATTTCGTCGATGGAATGGTCACCTAACAATCCCGACCTCAACTCCATTAAGCATTTATGGGACGATCTTAAAAAAAGGTCGTAGACTCCCACCTGCCAACCACAATCAACTGGCGAATGCAGTAATTGAAAAATGGGAGAATATTCCCCAGGACACCATTGAAAAACTTAATCGCCAATCCAATAATTCTATTGCTTACGATTTTTTAAATGTTTGTCATTCTGATTTTCATTTTCATACCTCACTCATTTTCAACAAAAGAAGTGTTTAATGATTTCAAATAAGGTAATGTTTCGCTGATTTCTTTCTCAAATGATTGTATAAACCCAACTTGTAAGTTTTCGTTATAATTTAGTTTAATTCTATTTTCATTAATATAATTATTTAAGTTTAATAAAGTGGTGGGTTAATTTTGTCCAGGAGTTATATTTTTGTGCTTTCACATGCTGTAGTGAATGTAAGGGTATTTAGGTAGGCTAATAATTTGAGTTTTTTAACAAGATCCTGAAGATTGTTGTTAAAAACAAAGCAACATTTTTTGTGAAAGGTAGAGCTTTAATTATATAGGTTAGTTATCGCATTATGAACTTTTTCAAGAAATCCCAGTAATTCTTAGTTTTCAATTTTGACGCCAAATATAAACAAAGATTTCTGGAACTACGTTAGACAACTGGCCATTTCCTAATTTCCGCCCACGTGTATTTAGGAAACACAATTGTTTGATTACAGCACTGTATGAAATTGCAGCAATGTGACCAGTTTTGACAGTGGTGATACAAATGTACCACAAACGGTACGTTTTAAGAAAAACGATCCAGTAGCATGACAGTTTTGGCTTTGTTTACACTTTTTTTATATATTTTTAATTTCTAATTTGTACATTAATCAAAAATGGGTCAGGTACGAGTCATTTTTGACGTTGGTATCACTCTTTTTAGCATAAATTATTTTTGTTTATCTAAATTATTTATTTTATATATGCACAACGAGCAGCAAAATGTAAAGTAAATAAAAAACATTAACAGCGGTAAAAGCTATATTTAAAGATTACGTTGATATTTCTTCTTTAAAATTATGAAGTAGTTTAAAATGTATTTCATCCCTGTTTAAATTCAAAACACAGTATTACAAACAGGCCCATTGTCTACGCGACCGTTCCCAAGATTTGTATTTAATACTGATCTTACTAAAAACATTGGGCGAATTTTTAATTCCGGTTGGTTCCTTTCAACCCGTTCTGGGTGTAGATATGCGATATCATTAGAAGAATCAGCTAATTAAGCAATAAATTCAATAATACCCAGTAAATCAAGAAGTAGGTATGAAGAAGATGTCCTAGACTTGGGCAGTATGGAGGAAGAAGCAGAAGATATAACACAAGAAGAGGAAATCAGTTTGAAAGAGGTAAGAGAGGCAATAGATATATTGAAAAGAGAAAAAGCCCCTGGACATGACGAAATAACGGCTGACATGACGAAATAACGGCTGACATGACAAAAGCTCTGCCAGAACTCAGATGGATAATGAATGAGGGTTTTAAAGGAAAATCCCCAGAAGAGTGGCAAGTAGGGATCATGACTCCTATTTACAAGAAAGGAGATAGTAAAGATTGCCAAAACTACAGAGGGATAACACTTATTAGTACAGTAGCAAAGGTATTTACAAGAATTATAGAAAAAACTACGTGAAAAGGTAGAACAAACCTTAGAGAGGACTCAATTCGGCTTCCGGCCTACTAGGGGAGTGAATGGCGCAGTATTTACACTAAAACAGGTAATACAAAAAGCTTTTGAAGAAGGGGAAAATGTTTATGTATGCTTTATAAATTCAGAGAAGGCCTTCGACAGAATTAATAGGTAGGACATATGGAAAATATTTCGAAACAGAGGAGTAGCGGAAATTCTAATAAGAGGTTTATACAAAAAGACCACCAATTATGTAAGAACAAGACAGGAAAAGTCAGATATATTTGAAACAACCCTGGGGGTCAGGCAAGAATGCATCATGAGTCCATTGTTATTTTCCCTAGTTCTAGACGGTGCAATAAAAGAAACAAAAGAGGTCAAGAGATACGAAATTGGGTATTGAGAAATGAAGAAAGTTGAAATCGCAGAATTATGTTATGCTGATGACATGGCTATTGTTGCAAAGGATGAGAAAACTTTAAACGAGACTATTGAGATATACAAGAAGGCCCTGGAAAGAATTAATATGAAAGTAAGCATAGAGAAAACAAAGGTAATGAATATTGGCAGAACCAATACCCAAATTATAGCACATTTAGAAAAAAGAAAAAGAAACACTAGAACAAACACAAAAATTCAAATACCTCGGGGCAACCATAGCAGAAGATGGTATAACAAATGAGATTAAAGAGAGGCTAGCCATCGGAGGCAAGCTGTTCAACTGATACATATATGATGATATAACAAATATTCGTTTCTGGGAAAGGAGGAAATTCCAAAAGAAACGAGAGTGCAAGTCTTAGAAAAAGTAATTACTACAATAATAAATGCACGGAGCAGAGACATGGACACAAATTGACAAATCCAACAACTCAAATGGTACCAACAATCAAACGAACATTAAGATACTTAAAAGGAAGTGTAAAAAATGGAATTAGTTACGAACAAAAGAGTGGAATGAAGGACAATTCAGCAATACTTGAAGCGTATTGTGACGCAGATTTCGCGAATAATTCAAAACGATTACAAAATCACAAATGGGTACGTTGTAATGCTAAACGGAGGTCCAATAGCGTGGCGCTCTCGTTAACAACCTATTATCGCATAATCGAGCACTGAAGCTGAGTTTATATCCGCGTCAGAATGTTGTAAAGACTTATTACATTTAAAATCTTTTATTGAAGACTTAACTAACAAGGTTGTAAATGTTACATTGTACATAGATAACCAGAGTGCAATGCACATGATGAAGAATGTTATTGTAAATCGCAGAAGTAAACATATTGACGTCAGATATCATTTTATATGTGAAAAAGTTTCTGAAGGTTTAACCCTACTGTCAATAACTAGAATTTTCCACGTCGTTCTATAACCGGGGTACCCAAGCAGGTAAAATCCATTCTTTGTGTTTTCTTCTGTCCATTTTGTTAGCCTGTCCTATTATATTATTTGAAGGGATAAGTTCTTCGAATCTGGTATTCCTCAAGGCTATTTATAGCCCGTCAGGTAGCCCAGGTTAGGTATAAAGTAACCGCTAGCTTAGGTATGAAATTAGAGTTAAAAGAAAGATTTTAGTGATGCGTCAGTTTAAGATTACAGTTTGTAGTGTACAGACGTTTTGAAAAAGTCCAGTTATTATTGTTGAAACTACTACTATGTGCGAACTAACGGCTCAAAAGTTCGCAAGGGAGTTATATAGAATTATATTTCAATACTAGTTAGTACTCATTACTATTGTGAATATTATTTATTATAAATATTGTTATAATAAATACTTTATTATCATAATAATACATAAATAATTATTTTATTTTTATTATACGTTTTTATTCATAAATAACAAAAAGCTGCTCTTTCAGTTTGACACCAGCAGAGAAAAGAATATATCTACATCAATTATTGGGGCCGGAGTCTAATGAAGAAAATACTACATCAGACAGCGAAGATGAAGAATGGTTTCCATTACCAGAGAATGTGTCAGAACAAGATAATGAAGTTTTTGATCACGAAGAAGTTGTAGAAGATCGAAATGACGAAGTAGAGATGGAAGATGATACTGAAGAAATCGATGATTTGGAAGAAGCTAGTACTTCTGGCATTTCAAATGCTGATACTTTTGTAGGGAAGGATAAGACAGTATGGAATCGAACACCTACATCCGTTCAACGTCAAGCAGTAGTTCGTAATATCGTTCGTCAGCGGTGTGGTCCCCATCGAAGCACAGAAACGTTGTCGATCTCTGCTACATTCGAGTGTTTTTTTACTCTTGAAATGGTGGATATAATTGTACGGCATACGAATAAAAAAGCAACTGCTGCATTTAAAAAATTCAACGACGCAAATCATACAAAAAAAAACCACTTGTGTGGAAAGATGCGACAGCTAGAGAAATATATGTCTTTTTAGGAATTCTTATTAGTTCTGGTGCAAATAACTCAAATACTGATCACACAACAGACATGTGGAAAACTACTGCATATCCATTATATCGTGCGGCGATGGGAATCAATCGGTTTTGGAATATTCTTTCGATTTATACGATTTGAAGATGCCAATACTCGGGAAAGTCGTATCAGAGAAGACAAGGCTGCTCCAATACGTGACTTATGGACAATGCTCAACTCTAATTTATCCCGCTTATACAAACCATCTGAGTGTTTGACTATTGACGAACAGCTTCTTCCACATCGAGGAAGAACACGATTTACGCAATACGTTCCATCAAAACTAGCCAAATATGGAATAAAGGTGTGGTGGATTTGTGACGCTGAAAATTCATATCCCCTACTTGGACAACTGTATACTGGAAAATGTGAAACTGGTCGTGAAATAAATCAAGGTGAACGAGTGGTGAAAGACTTGGTTTCATCGTATCGATCTGGCCGAAATATTACAATGGATAATTTTTTTACGACTCTACCCCTGGCTGAACATTTGTAGTCGTGGAATTTGACATTAGTGGGTACACTGAAAAAAAATAAAAAATATATTCCCGAGGAAATGAAAGCCAATAAAAGTCGAGAAGACTATTCTACTTTATTTGGATTTCATGATCGAGTAACTATATGTTTTTGGCCAATTGTATTAGACACCCTCATAAAACACTGAAACAGTTCACTAAAACCCTTACCACAACACTTAATTCGTACTGGACGCACGTTTCGATAGCCAAGCTATCATCATCAGCAGCAAGATTGAACTGAGTTTATATCCAGTTATAACAGTTCAGTCTTGCTGCTGATGATGATAGCTTGGCTATCGAAACGTGCGTCCAGTACGAATTAAGTGTTGTGGTAAGGGTTTTAGTGAACTGTTTCAGTGTTCCAGTGCCACAGTTTTAGAGTATCCGTTTACCCTCATAAAATCTCATTATTATGAGTAATATTATATTTCCAAGAAAATGAATACCGAATTTGTACTTAATTTGCATATTTAATGGGATTTTTATGACCTAATTGCTTACTGTGCGACAATAGTTTAGCAGGAAACAATGTTTCAATTTTAAATATTAGTGCATTGTCGACCTGATAACAGAGCGGTGTGTATTACGAGTTTATAACCAGGATATTATGTGTTTTATATTTTTATTTTTGATTGTTAAACTTAAAGCAGTGAAACAATGCCAAAAATTCGAGAATTAACTGAAATAGAACGCGGCCAAATGGTCCTGCTTAAGTCACAAGGTAAGACTTTAGCCGCCATAGCGAGAACAATGAAATGTTCGCGATGTGCGATTCGTACCACGCTCCAACGATATGAAACTAGTGGATCGCTAACAAATCGACCAAAAAGCGGCCGAAAACGCCTTACAACAGCAAGAGACGATCGCATTATAGAGAGGATAGCTATACGAGATCGTACAAAATTATCAAGAGATCTAGCTAGTGAACTACTAGATCGCCATAGAGTTTCTGTTTCTGCACGTACAGTAAGAAGACGTCTAGTAGATCGTGGTTTACATGCACGAATAGCTCGTCGTAAACCTCGTTTGACTGCAGTGCACAAGAAACAACGCCTTCAATGGGCAAAAAAATATAAAAATTGGTCCGTAGAGGCCTGGGCCAATGTGCTATGGTCGGACGAAAGTAACATAGAAGTACGTAAGTATGACCACTTTGAATACAAGTAGATGTGAAAAATTCAAATTACTACCTACACTTTTTAAAGACGAAGGTCCCTTTAGGTAAATTTTATTGCTACCGTTTACAGCTTTTCAAGCGGCCTGGGGCACAGTACGTTCGACGACGACAGGGAGAAGCATATTATCCCGATTGTATTGTCCCTACCGTAAAATTTGGTGGAGGTAGTATCATGGTCTGGGGATGCATGTCGGCAGCCAGCGTCGGAGAGCTCTTCGTGTGCGAGGGCCGTACGAACAGCCAGCGCTATACTCAGATAGAGCCGTCCGCCTTAAAATTATTTGATACCTAAGTACCGGAATATTATTTCCAACAGGATAATGCGCCGTACCATAAATCACAACAGTCAGTGCGTTGGTTCAGTGAAAATAACGTGCGAATATTGGAGTGGCCGGCGCAGTCTCCTGACTTGTCTCCAATTGAACATTTGTGGCAGATTTTAAAAGTTAAAGTGGCAAAACATGTATGTAAAAATAAAAACGTTCTAAAACAAAAAATATTTGAAGGATGGGAGAAAATATCTGCAGATGAATGTTATCATCTTGTGGCAAGTATGCCAAAGAGAGACCGTGCGGTTATAAAAGCAGGTGGAGGAAGCACGAAATATTAATAGTTCTTATATTTTGCAAATAAATTGTTTGATGCATTTTTCTTCTTGTAGTTTTATTCTGTTTCTTCCTATTTCGTCCGAATCTATAAAAAGGAAGGATGTCTAATACAATTGGCCAAGGGTGTATATCAAGTAGAAAGACCACTGTGTCGTTAATCCAACACATACATATAATAAAACCCAAAAACGACAAAAATAGATTTAAAATTTGACATTTCATAGCGGTGTTGAAAAAGGTAAATTGCTTCATAAAACAATATGTACGGCTATACATAATTACATCAATTTTCTGTTTCAAAAACACTAATGTTACTAACTTCTTTCAGAAATTATAGTTATTTTTGTAAAAATAAATTTTGACTACTGACTTTTTCAAATGGCGGAAGATAGAGTACTAGAACTACTAAGGGGTTTTTTTGGGTGCAAGTTTCCGGTACCGCTTAGAAGTTCCTGATTCAAACTGCATACCATAAATAAATATTTATTATTATTATTATTGCCACTACCATCAATTGGTTATGGTTTATTCCATCTTCTTAACTGCATCTTTAGAATAAAAATACCAACTACTTTGTTGTTTTAATATTAATCATATTTCGCTCCTATAAAAATATCACCATTTACTATTTTACAATTAAAAAATTATATTAGTAACTCTAAAAAAAATAAACAAAAAAAGACTGGTAACGTAGCAGTTCATTTATCATTCCCTATTTTAAAAAAAAATCGATTAAAATTTTATTCACAATTATTATACAAATACAATTACTGATATATAAAACATGGGCGAAAAAATGCATCCCGTTTTCCTAATTAATTTTTTCCCTTTTGCGTACAGCCTTTCTCAGTTGTTTTTTTGTCTCTTCACCGTCATTACTTCCATAGTTACTTTTTTTTTGCAAAAATTATATTTCCTACTTATCTATTACATTTACATATATTTATTTATATAATTAAGTGTTTTACTTTTCGTCGTTATTTTTTTGTTGTTGTTTTTTGTTTTGCGATAGTTCAGGGGAGCTAGTTTGAAATATTTCTAAGTAACCTAAGTTTAGTCTGTGTCCGCGCGCATTCCTCTAACTTCGCCTTTCTGCCGGAGGGCCTCGAGTTCTTCTTTGGTCTTGTCTTCGATGGCTCGGATATCTTCCATCGTCAGGCCGTACCACCTGTCCATCCAGCAGAAGACTTGCCTGTGGAAACTTGTGAAAAGTCTGCGTTCCGATTTCTGGATGAATGCCTCGACGCGATTCTGGAAGATAGATATTTATTTTATGATATTTATAGCACGTTTGCATTTAAGAAAATAGTACATCTCTTAATCAAGTGTAGGCTTCCTCGGTTGTTTTCTAGTGAAGTAATATCTTACTTCTTTTGCCGTTTGACGTTCTTTTAAAGACTAGGATACCAAGTCTTTAGAAAACCTCTGAAGAAGCTGATATATTCAACGAAACGTCAAGTACATAGAGTGCAATAAACACTGCAAAATTCGAAAGACACTGCTTCAAAGAACATCTCTTGATGAAACATCCTAAATTATTATTGCCACATCATACGAAATGTGTTCCTATAACTTCTTAAAAATTAACAAAGAAGCAAATATACCGGGTGTAACTTAGATTTAATAGAAAAATAAAACAAATATACTTCTGAAAAAGGCAAAAACGTGACGTTACATTAAACATTACTTTCAATTAATGAACCCTTAGACAAAAAAATATATATAAACAAAGCATCCACAATTAAGAATGAAAACTTCAAAATAAATAGCAGAACGGCTAAGAAAAAATTACATTATTTTTATCAATAAATTTGTATATTTGGGATACATTATTATTTTGCACACAATTGTACCTTGTATATCTCAACAGCAAATGTCTAAATGTAAAAAAAAATGTGAATTTAAATATAAAATTGTACGATTCATCGCGGTACAACACCATGCTGTTCAAATATCTTCGTCTGACAGAAAAAAATGGAATTGTAGATATAATGGTGACATAGTTTTTATTCTTATTTATACAGGTAAGTAACATTGTATATTCAATCAATAAAAACTCTCAATACTCCATAAATACCTACTTTGCTTTCTAAGGTACGAACGGAATATATCGATAACAAAGCACAATATTAACCTTTGAACCCACGCAAACCCACGGTTCAAGCTCGGTCGACACGTCTCGTGTCGCCGTTTAATGTACTGAACAATAAGATAACAATACGTGGGATCTATGGTGTGGGTTCAGCAAACATCTATTAAGACCATTCTTAGACATCTTAGCGGCGTATAAAATATTATTTTCCTACTACCGGCTACAGGGACTGGTAGCGCGGTGCCTAGCGCGCGGGGCTACCAGTCTCGGGGTACCGGGTTCGAACCCCAAGCCTGTCACTCTCAGTAAGTAGTTTTCCTTCCTCCAAATTTGGCGAATGCTGAACGGTGAACATCTTAAGACGCTCTACGGGCGCAGGCGCAATAATATCTCATGGCTGGCCGATGCCCCCTGTAATTGGCGAAAGCTGTTGGGGGACGTGAAGACATGAATTATTATTATTATACGAAGTGCATTCAAGTTATAACACCTCCGATTTTTTTTCTCATTCACTAATCACACGAAAACTATGAAACTTGTGTCGCTTCTCGACGTAATCTCCCTGCAGCCGCACACATTTTTCACAAAGTCGACGCCATGATTCCATGGCCGCTGCGAACGCTCCTTTGGGAGTCTGGAAAATCGCTGATGTAATAGCGGCACGGCTGGTGAATGTGCGACCACGGAGAGTGCCTTTCATCGTTGGAAACAGCCAAAAGTCGCTAGAAGCCAGGTCAGGTGAGTTGGGAACATAAGCAATCACTTCAAAGTTCAAAGCATTCGTGACACCCACTTGGAGGACACTTTTCGCATTTTCAGGTCGTCATTCAGGATTGTGTGCGCAAATCCCACGGAAATGCCAACCTTGGGGGCGATCTATTCCACACTCATTCGGCAATCCCCCAAAACAACTTTCTCCACTCGCTCGATCATGTCGTCAGACCGGCTTGTGCGAGGCCGAGATTGTCTTGGTCTGTTGTCACATGACGTTCTGCTTTCTTTGAACTGTCGCACCCACGAACGCACTTTAGACACATCCATAACACCATCACCACATGTGTCACTCAACTGGCGATGAATTTCTATCGGTGTCACACCACGCAAATGGAGAAAGCGAATGATTCCATACTAATCTTATAATGAGGTATCAAAAACAGTTCTCACTCTCGCCGCTGCCGCTAAAGGTTCTGTGTGTCGTACAGTGCTGCCATCTCTGTCACGCATTGACAAAGAGTGCCCATTTATTTTAAAACAAACCCCATGTTTCTATCTGTTTCCAGTTCTGAGAAAAAAAAATCGGAGGCGTTATAACTTGAATGCACCTCGTACATATGTAGTTGAATCACTATTGCCCTGATTTACGGGTTATGTACCTTGGTTGCCCTTGACAGCGGGATGTAATGGAATTTTACCATGATAGAGCAATATCCTCTTTTGATAACATCGGAAATTGCCGAAAAGCTTAATTCAGCGCAACAAACCGTATCAGGCCATACTCGGGAACTTCACAAACGAACAGAACTTCATCGCCAAAGGTAACTTGTCTTATAGAAGATAACCTATGTAATTACTTGAAAATTTAACCTTTGAAGTGATATTTGTACACAAAATGAGATTCTAAATAACTTTTACTTACAATATTTTTAAAAATAAAAACACCTTACTCTGACGAACGTTTTAAAATTTCACCTACATATTTCTATTAAACCGCAAGTATAATCTTTTCATATGGATAATATTTAGTTTAAAAGAATAAAAGATCTTTTTACTTCGCGCGATATAAGTACTTCTCTTATAACTGATTATTTACCTGCAGTCCAAACCACTTAAACTCTACGGTGACCAGTTTGTAACACGTCATTACAGGATTGACTTTGTCCTTCCAGTCGCGGCCCTGCAGCGGTCCCCGACCCGTTTTCGTCGACTTGAATTTGGTGGGGTCCTCGCTCTCCTTGTAATCGCTCGCTGATACCGGATCGTTCGCTATGTCGATATGAACTACTTCCCTCTGTTTTAATTTCTCTGGCGACAGTTCGTGAACCTGTACGATCGAAATTAACAAGCGTTATTATCGAAAAAAATATATAAATTAACTACCATAATTCTTTAGTCAAAAACACAGTGCATATAATAATAATAATCAATTTTGTTAGCAACATTTGCTATAAAATACATTACCACCGTATACAGAGTGAGTTTTTTACGATGTTGAGTATGGGGATCTCGGAAGCTAGTGGAATGAATTGCATACAACTCTGTAATTATTGACTTTACAAAAAAATGTGAAAAGAGAAAAATTGTATATAATTATGTGCTTAATAAAACAGTCTAGCGGAACTTTTTATTTAAGCTATAATCTTTGAGGTATAACAAGAAATGTGTGTGTTTTTTTTAAATAGAAACCATAGTCAGCCATGTCTTCATAAAAAAGGCACTTTTTAACGATTTCAACGATATAACACTTGATATAGTTACAGCCCCTGGCTTGTTCCTCCTCTGTGTTTATTATTTCTTCAATCCTTTTTGGCATACTGCCAATGCAGATTTTTATTTTTTTTTTAATTTCGTCGCTATTATGTCATACATCTTCAATATGTTGTAATTCTTCCTTTGTAGTTGAGTTTCATGTACTTGTGTTGATGTTTTTCAAATATATTTCAGAGCTAATTTTTTTTGTGCGTCTATTTTCGCGGTCAATTATTATCGTAATGGGAAAGAAGAAGGATATAATCACAGAGAAAAAACATGAATTTCTGCTCTTCTAGAGACGGGAGGGTTCTCTCAACGTGAAGTTGCACAAAAAGAGGACGTATCACATCAAACTGTTCTGAGTATCGCATAATTAAGGAGAATATTCCTAGTACAAGTAGTGGCAGAACATACTGTGCCGGCAAACCCAAAAGAATTGTAAGAGATGATCGTCGTATAGTAAAATTGGCTACAGAACGTCGTTCTTTATCCGCCAAAGGTGTTCATAAAATTCTTAGTGGAGAAATTGTACAAATATCAGCCCCAACAGTCCGTAGACGTTTTCATGAAGCAGGCTTGAAATGCAGACGTCCGGCAAAGAAGCCAAGACTAACATCTAAAATGAAAGTGACACGATTTAATTGGGCTAAAGAATATAAAAAATATACAGTTGAAAACTGGGGAAAGGTAAGATTCATCGTCTGTACTTTCGGTCAAATGCATCCTCGTAGTTCGCTTAACGGTTCTCTACATATTTTACTTTTTTATAGATTATTAACTTTAAACTTAAAAATTTAGTTGGAACATTTTTGCCTCATTACAAATTCTATGTATTTTCCAGCCATTCACCAAAGCGTTGCCCATGAGATTGATGAAAAGCGGCCACCACCATTTCTTGCCTCTGACTCCAACTTTGTAATTAGCGATGGCATTATCATGTAAATCCATCCCACCCCTATGTCGATTGTATTTTTCGATCATATTTGGCTGTTTTATTTGCATTTCCTGCTTTTCTTTGCGGTTATACCGATTCATTGTTACCAATGGTACCACTGTCGTTCCAACGTACCATACGCACAGAAGAATTTTTGTCAGATGCGACATCAAATGTCCCTCGATCTGTTCTACTCAGCGATTTGAACGATAGTAAAGGACATTTAGCCGTTCGATTTTCCCGTACCGTACCAGTGGCATAAAATCCCTTTTCATCAAGTATAAGTTTTCCATCATACGGGAAACACTCCAAACTGTAAGAATTTTTCATTCAAGAGATCAAATAGTGGCCGCATTTTAAAAAATTTATCGTGACACCACTAATACGTTTCAGTGAAAACTATTTCTAAATACTTTCTTCAACTATTCAACCCCTTATATACGAAAATATCTAAACAACATTATTTACAAATTGCTACCCCACATAAAAATGTATATGTGATGTCATGATGTGTTAGATACACGTACTATGTATACCTACTTCACGCCAACGTTGCGAAAACGCAACACCATATTCATCAACAACACTCTTCATTATACACGTTGCGACACTGAGTGGCTGTACATACGGGTTTTCAATTCCAACAGTGGAATACCATGTACGTATGTACATCGTGGCGATTGTGACTCAGCGCCCGCATCCCCCACTACTACGGTTACGCTCGTCTCATCCAACAGCGTATGCCTCCAGTGCGTTAACAGAGGCAGTAGGCATAACTTCGTTGGGAAAGAGAACGATTACGAAATTTACGTATTATGTATTCGTAAATTATGTTGAAAATGAGTTCTCATGTTTATGTTGTTGCTGCTAGGAGGGGTATACGAAACCAAAAAGTAATTCTAAATAAGATAAATTCGTCGGTGGTATAAAGTACCATAGTCTCCTGCTACACGCGAGCGTTGCGTATACCCTGAAATGTTAGAAGCAACTGCTGTATCTTCTCGCATCCGCCGTGGCTCTATGTGCTGGCGAATATAATCGATAAATGCGTTGTTGTCGGACTGTGCTGTTTTCTTCATGTTGTATGTACAGCCGATCTGTGTCGCAACGTGTATGATACAATTGATAAATGATAAGATATTCAAGACGTATTGATTTCTATCAAATTTTTAGACCTTATTTTCGCAGAAAAACTTGCGGAAGTTATACAGGGCTTGGGAAAATATTCTGCGAATGCGTTAGATATTACAACAAACTCTTTGCATTTTTTTTTAAATTTGCAATTATTAAAACTTATTATTTCTGAGTAGATGCTAAGATTGTCCAGACTTAGTACTACAATCAGGCACACATAACCAATAGAAATATACCATCATATATCTTTAAAAGAATTTTAAAGAATGTATTGCGTTTTCTCAACGTTGGCGCTAAATGGGTTAAATATCAACCACAAATACATCTTTCACGAAAACGGTGCTCGGTTACGTGTTTGGTTTTTGCTTTGAAACTTCGTTTTTCTAAAATAATCGAATGGGATACGAAGAAGGGCTCAGTTGACGACTGGCATCCTCTTTAAACCGGGAGCCCTTCAAAACTTAAAGAAGGAATGCAAAAAACGATTCCTTCACTGCTTAGGCCAATACCGTGCATGGCGATACATCACCTAGACAGCGTGACGTCATCGAAGAGCGCTGAGGCCTTGTTATATCGGCGGTAACGGTAGGCCTCACACATGTGCAACTATGACGCAACGGAGTTTGAACACGCTCAAGCCTGTCAGGCCGAAAATTTATGGCGCCTACCTTGTATATTATACACATTGATACAGAGTGGTAAGAAAGGGCTGTATTCTATAAGGCTTAGTTCTTTGAAGAACTAAGAAGCTTTAATAGGAACTGTGGGATAGCCTGCAGATCAGATTTATGATGTTTCAAATAATATAGACAAGGGCCGCTCATATACCCAGCGCCAAAATAAAAAAACTCTATCTAAGGAAACCCGGTTTTATCTAGTCTCAGAACGTTTGAATGCACTGTATATTTGCGCAATTTGTCATGTTCATCTAATATGACAACCACAAACATGAACATTGCTAACTGCAAACACAAACAATAACAATCAACAATCATGTAAATTGTAAACGATAACAGTGAAAACTTATTTGCTAAGACTTACATTATCCTGGGTTCCTTTATCCGGGAGGTGTAAACTCTCAATGCATATGAAAAAATTTTCTTTCATGTATCCCGGATTCTTGACGGATACGACACAACAACGGACGGAACGGAAAGTTGATCAAGACGGTGCATTGACGTTGTTATAATAGATATTGCCGCAGTTTAGGTGCGGAGGCGGTGTGAATGAATTAACGGCGAGGCACCGGGAAAAAGAAGAAAAAAATATCATTAGCACTTACATTGTCAGTTGTAGGTGGGCCGTCTACGTGCAAGGAATCAATGTTTATTCTAAATCCTTGTTTCATATACCGTGGATTCTGTAAATTAAAAAGAAAACACATCTACGGTTCGTATATTTCATACTTTCGTTATCGATTACATTGGTAATGCCGGGTTCTGAAATAGTCGTTTGTTAAATGACGATTTGCACTTAATTATACTAAATTATAATGTTTCGTATTATTTTTCTTATTACCAAGAATGTTTTAATACCATAATGTTACGTTATGTTTGAGCATACAATATCCAACGATATTTATTCGTCGCAACAACAGTTTTATATGAAACTAAATAAGCCGTGGCATTAGGAGTTCTTCTATGAATAACTTCGTGGAAACACACAAGTTTCAAATTTACAACTAGGAAAATCCCTGCTCAAGAAAATAACAGCACTGTGAAGTAGAATCAGTAACATGGGGTGGCCACTGTACGAAATTATATAACAAATAAAAAAAAGATATCACCTTAAATAATTCCTCAAAAGACTCATCTAATACATAGCTATCCATTAAATTTCCTTAATCCGATAATTAGGGATCCAGGTAAGGCCAAAAAATAACCCGAAATGTAATACAATTATCCTTCACTAATAAATAGAGTTGCTCAATTTGCGCCAACAGCCAATGGCGGACGCATAAAAGTGTACACAAAATAAATGGTCAGAAATAAAATATAATACGTGCTTAAACACTTACCGTCTTAAGAGTCTTCCGTGAAATCACAAAGTGAATGATGTCTGTTAAATATCTTCAACATTAGATATGTTTCCACAGTTGTTTCGGCAAACCGAGCGCGGCGTGAGGAAAAAGTGTGTTTATATGCAGAAAACGAACGTTCTACATCTAGTGACGTTATATTTGCGTAATTAAAATAATCTTTGGAACAACTTAGCGGTTCTTCACAAATTTGTCTTAATGTGGCAAAATCAGAATCTTTCCCTAAAACACTTTCAAACCTTTCTAGAACACAAACATTTTTTGCGTCTTCTACCACGCATAGCTGTGCGTGAACATGTTGCACTATTTGCAGAGATTCCACTAACGACACCGAAGGATTTTGTAATTTTTCTATTGCCTCCACTAGTTCGAAGTAATTGTTCTGAATAGTTTTTAAATCCGTTTTAACCTGACTATCTTGAAATTTCGACTGGCTTTCCTTGATAGCCGCAGCTTCCTTTGGATCGAATTGTAAAACCACGTTCTTAATATTCTCAAAATATTTATGATAATAAAACGAGGCCTGTAACTATGTTCCCCAACGTGTAAGAATAGGTTCTGGTGGCTCACGCATACGGGGGCTCTGTCTGTGAAACTTGCTTTTGTATGCGCTATTAAAGCGTCTACCTCAGGATAACATTTTCTAATACTACTTGCCACATGACTGAAAGCATGAATCTTACACGTAATATGTAACAAGTTAGCATAATGTTTTTTGAGACGGGCCTACAGAAAGCATGTTTGCGGCACCATAACTCATAAACATCAACAGTTGGTTTGTTGAAAGTTCAAACTTTTCCAATGTATTTAACACTAACTTTGAAATTACTTCGGCAGTACATTGTTATATTCGTCTGGAAGCTAGTAGAATTGAAGGTGACGATTGATATGGTTCCATTGTACGTACCATTACATTAACCACAGAATGTTTTTTACGATCTGTTGTTTCGTCCACATATAACCAGTTTTTTATCTTTCAACTCCGATTTAATCCTTTTTTCAACATATTCACGAGCAGATGGCACAATTTTTTGTAACGATGCTCGACTTGGTAATTTGCAGTCCGAATATTTATTCCAAAAGAAGACATATGCTTGTTTGTCTAGTAAATTAAACGGTAGATTACATGCAATAAAGGTAACGCACAAATTAAATTTAAATTCGTCATAGTGTCGTGTGCAATTTTTTTTTTTGAAGAATGCTGTTTATTATTTACGTGACGTAAACAATCCCTTTTGGACCAACACATTAAAGGGATGTTACAAACTACACATTGAATTTTAACGCTATCATAATTGAGGTCAGGCATTTCTGCTATAAATTCTGTAACTTTGTTGAAAACAAGAGAGTTGCATTTAGAAATTCGCACAATGATTATTGCTTTACACAATCGTGGCCGAAGTAACAGAGATATCGTCAGAAAATGTAAATTAAGTCGCCGAACTGGCGTTAAAAACTAAACGTTAAACTAACGTTAAAAAATATAAAGAGACTGGCACATTATTAAATTTAGAAAACGAACAGGACGACGAAAAGTGACAACACCAGCAGAAGATCGCCGAATAATTATGACTGATAAACGGAATAGACGAAAAACTGCACCTGAAATAACAATTGAACTAAATATTAAGCGTGAAAAACGAGTTTGTTTAACCACCGTGAAAAGGAAGTTACTAGAGGGGCCGAATGGCGTTACGTAAACCACTCTTACGCAAGCAAAATAAAATGAAATGGATGCAGTAAGCTAGAGAGCATCAACGTTGGACAGTTGATAAGTGGAAAAATGTTTTATAAGCCAATGAGACCAAATTCTTCGGTCCCGCGAGAAAAACGTTCGTTCGAAGCTCGAAAGGGAACGAGCAGCAGAATCATGTGTAGTATCTACAGCCAAGCATGGGGGCGGATCGGTAATGGTTTAGGGTTGTTTTGGCGCCGCATTCGTAGGAGAATATTTCATTATTTTTCAATAATCTGTTTGGCAATCTCAACGGTAGTAGAGAGCCTATCAAGAGTCCTAGAAAGAAGCAATAAAATTTTACAAGGAACACAAATCCAACCTGTGCAGGTTTTACCACCTCATTTAAGACACTAATAATAATAACTTTGTTTCCACAGAATCTAAAAAAATGATGCTAAACTCAATGCTAAAGGTCCACGAAAGGTCCCCTTGCCAACGAAACGACATTAATGATCATTTGCAATGGCCTGCTTCTAAATGGTGGAATATTTTGTGGAGCAATGAGAGTAAGTACTATGTAGCACTAAATCTAAATTCATAATTCTGGTTCGGGTAAATAGGGAATTATCATCTTTACCTGCACTGCCTTAAATACTTATTAGAAAAGGATAATTGTATTACATTTCGGGTCTTTTTTATGGCCCTATCTGGACCCCTAATTATAGGAATTAAGAAGATTCAATCGATAACTAAGTATCAGAGGTGAATAGGTAAATAATTATACCCCCTAAATAACAATAAATAACTAATTTTCTAAAATCCAAGCAAAAATGTATGTGGGCAAATAATTATAAATCTTTAAATATAACTTATCACATTTTAATGCTTATCATTATCAATATTTATGTTTGCTGAGATAGCGTACTCAACAATCTAACGCTCAAATAGATAAGATACTCACCGATATTACAGTTTTACAATAAGGATAAGCGTTCCACGCTTCTTCGTGGATTTCTAGACTTCCTTTCGGCGCCAATAGCCTAATGAATGCCGGCACCTTGCTAGCCAAGTGGTATATTTTGTAAGTATACTGGCCCGCGCTGTATTTTCCCCCGAGCAGACAGTAGTTGGAGAACGGTTCGTTTTTAAGGACCTCGATGCCTTCGCCGCCGCCCGTGTTGTCCTTCGATGCTTCGGCGACGCTGAATAACTGCGCCACTTGATACTGAAACAAGCAACAATCGATCAGTCAGAACGTCGGAACTTCTTTTATCAAGCTGGTTACAAATCCAAAAGAAAAAGTTGGTTTAAACACTTTTAACACCATTATGGAAATTATTTTTCTTTACGTAATGCCACTGATTTTAAGGAGGTATTATTTAAGATACTTTGAAGTAATGTAATTAGAAAATGCACGACAATAAGAATATGATCGTGCATTTTCTAGAAATGCAGAGTTGCAGTAAAATATAAATGAATTTTCAGCAGAATAATTCTGTTAGACAGGGATGTAGCTCAAAAACCAGGTGGCACACCAAGAAAACGGAAAACTGAAAGTATCTTAAATGTTGAAGAATGAATCACTCAGCCGTCTAAGAAATCTACTCGAAAGCTTTTACAGCAAGTATAACTATCATCTAGTCAGATAGAAGATATCAATTAACTTTTAGAGGATTTTTTTAAAGTGTTCATACGTTTTGTTGCGTGGAAAGGCTCTGATCCACTAACCATCAAAGTTCAATTTAATTATTGTCAGTGGTTTCTACATCAAATGAAAATGATCTTGATAAATTCTTCTACTTGGATGAAGTATTGAGTAAAGAAACAGTACGCATTTTGTCTAGTGAAAATCCACATTGCATTTCCAAAAAATAGGGGCTCTTTATATAGAGAGATTATTGTCCAGAAGATTATTTCATTATGCAATTATTACAACCATTTTAAAATCCTTTTACTTTATGATGATTACCGTCAGAGGGCATTTCCAATAGGATAATGCAACAGATCGCAAGACCACAGAAGAACTTACTTCATCGGAAATGTCTGTCAGCCAATTCAGTCCATTAGCGTTTCACATGAAAAACTGTAAACTATTTCCAAACAAAACAAGAAGATATAACCTCTTTCGGGTCGTTCGTGTCTACTCACTTCATACATTTGTCTGGCAAAAATTGATCACGTAGTACTTGATTCCATTAGATATATACAAGGTGAGTCATCTCTGCGAGTTCCGAAGATTGTGCCTTTGTTGTTGACTTTCCAAAACGGTTTTGTTCTTGTTATGAGGTCCGATTGGGGCGTCTCATAGGTCCGAAGCCACAAACATATTACTGATTTTTTGACACAAGGCACAAGCTTCCGAGAATATTGAAGAATCCTCGTAAAACGTACAAACACTTTGCGTTTTGTTACAGTGGTTTAATGAAAATTAATTCATTGTGATTAAAGGGGCTGAAGATATAAACAAACAAGGCCACTAAAACTATGCATATACAGCACAACTAACACTAATATCAAACATCAAAATAAAAAAAAATCACTGCAATCGGGGCAACGTCAAACTCAAGCAAATATTCGATTCATCATATTTTCCATGGATGTGTTAATTTTATCTAACCTTAACGTAGTCGTTCATTAATCATAAATTATAATGCATTATCGTTGCATAGAATCAGTATTATTACATGAAAATTGCTTTTTATGAATATATGCGACTCCTACACTTGAGCCGTAGTTAATTCCTTTATTTATTTTTGCTTTTTTGCCTTCTTATGGCACGATATGCGTGACCATGATAAGTTGATTTAATTATACAATTTTGTGTTCTACTTCGTAATTTTGCATGAAGTTTGAAACACACGCGACTCAAGATATCTATCCTGTTATCGTTGCTCTTTGAGAGAAAATTTTGAAGTGTTTTTTTTTTTTCTTTATACACTACCGTTCATGGAAGTTCGGGCAAGCAAAAAAATTTACGGAAGTCAAAGAAAATAAGAGAAATATTAAATGGCCATGTATTTAATACTTACTTACATGATTTTACATATTTTCAAACACAAATTTATTAAAAAGAAAAAGTTAGTGTAATACAAATAATTTAAATCCGATTTTCATCGAAAAATCCACCTTTTGCCTTTAGGACTGCTGCTACTATTCTCGGCATGCGATTCACTAATTTTGCTAATGTTTCATTGGGCAAGCTTGTCTATACCTCCTGGAGAATGGTCCACAAATGTTTCTTCGATTTTGGACACTTTTTCCTAACACATCGGTCTAATTCTTCCCATAACAACTCTATCGGGTTCAGATCGGGGGACTGTGGCGGCCATTCCATAATTTTTAGGGTTCTTTCATTTTCTTCTTGCTGCAGGTAATCTGTGCACAATTTAGATTTATGTTTGTGGTCATTATCCTGCATAAATTCAAATCCGCGACCAATTAATCGGACTCCTGATGGTATGGCATTTTCCTCCAGGATTTTCCGATATTCTTCTTTTTTCGTTATGCCCTCAATTTTGAGCAAGTCCCATGTTCCGATTAAGGAAAAACAACCCCAAACCATTACAGATCCGCCTCCATGCTTCACCGTAGAAACTATACACTCCCGTAACATTCTTTCCCTTCTTGATCTGCGTACGAAAACTCTCCGTCTATTTCCAAAAACCTCAAACTTGGATTTGTCAGTCCATAAAATCGTCCACTGTCCAATCTCTATGAGCTTGTGCCCATTTCACTCGTTTCAGCCTATTTCCTCTTCGGGGTAACGGTTTTCGACAAGCCACTCGCCCATGCAACCCAGCCTCTTTCAGCCGACGTTTCACAGTACTCACAGAAACTTTGGAATTTCGCTCATTATTGAATTCTGCAGCAATTTCTGATGCTGTTAGTCTTCTATTGCGCTTACAAATTATTTTTATTCGTAAATCTTCCGCAGGAGTCGTTTTTCGTGACGGTCCTGACCGATTACGATCTTGCACGTCACCGGTTGTCTTAAATCGAACTATAGTATCATGTACTGTAGATTTTTTTATTTTTAATTTATCCGCAATCCGTCATTCTGCGTACCCCTCCTGATGCAAGGTAATAATAGCAGATCGTTTTGAAGCAGCTAGAGGCTTTCCACGGGGTATTTTAAGCAGTCAAACTGAAATTATTTTATTTTTCACTTGCATAACCACAGATACTTTCACAATAACAATTTCTTCAGAACTACTGCGTTTACAAATGTTATAATACTTTATAAAGGATATACGAATATTTCCAGGTAACACGAGTGAATCAGCTAACCCTCCTGGGGATTATTATAAAGCTTTATTGTCACTGTAATTATTGTGGATTTCTAACCTAGTTATATATTTTATGATAACGGTCTTATGATAGACAAATACTACCTGGAAATTGGTAAAAAGCTTCCAGAAATGTTAGTTTTAATAATTCCTCACAGAAATGTGTATTATATAATTTTAAATTTTTTTCCTAAATAGTTAATATAATTTGTCAGCTTGCCCGAACTTCCATGAACGGTACTATATGTACACCCAACTAGTACATAAGGAATGTTCAATAAATCACCTATGCAAAATCTAAGAAATAGTACTACTGATCTACATCGACGTCATTTGTAGTTTCTAAGAACACGAAGAAGATCTTCGAATTTCACTAATTCATGATGGTAGATCTATTAATCTGTTTTGCAGTCATTGGTACTTTTCAAGTAACGTGATTGGTAAAAAAATAAATGAGGAAGAATTTCACACCGCGATTAAATATTTTTCGATAGATAAAAGAGGTCAAGTGGTTTCACATGGTTATTGGCATTCTGACTGGACATTGCCGGCTAACGGAGCACCTCCACAGGATGAGATTAGCCGAACACCTGTTATGTAGGGGCTGCCAAGCTGAAGACGAATCACTTGAACACTTCCTCTACAAATGCCAGTGCTGGCGTCAATTAGAAGGACTATGCTGGATGACGAGCGGCTACATCTTGCCCTCATTGGTTAACCTAGACCGGGAGACCCCGGCGTAGAGAGGATGCATTGTCACGTGCTTATCAAGAGCACAAGTTTTTCGCTGGCACAAATCATTTTTGGGTGAGCGAGAACTGGTGGAAGATGAACCTCGTTCAGGGAGGCCTTCAACTTCAAACACCAATGAAATCATCGAACGTGTGAGGGCTCTTATGAGGTCAGACCGTCGTTTAATAATAAGGATGAGTGACCAGTTACAATTGAACAGTTTCACCGTACATCAAATTTTGACTGAAGAATTGCATATGCGAAAGGTCCGTGCCAAAATGGCGCCTAAAAATCTCACAATTGAGCAGAAGGACATTCGAAAAAACGTGTGCCTTGATCTTCTTGAAAGAATCGCCAAAGACCCCGATTTCTTCACTCTTGTGATCACAGGTGACGAAACCTGGACTTTTCAATACGACCCGGAGACAAAGCGGCAAAGCCAGGAGTGGCACACTGAGAATTCTCCCCGACCGAAAGCTCGAATGAGCAAATCAAAGATTAAATCAATGCTGATTTGCTTCTTTGACAGTAGGGGTACCGTTCACAAAGAATTTGTATCTCCGGGGCAAACTGTCAAACAAGGGTGTCCTTGAAAGACTCAGAAGAATGGTGATTCGTGTGAGACCAGGTATTGCAGACAAGTGGATGCTCCATCATGGCAACGCCCCATGTCACACGGCCATCTCCATCACAGAGCTTTTGACATCAAAAGGCATCCCTGTGGTTCCTCAGTCCCCCTAGTCACCTGATCTCAGACCTTGCGACTTTTTCTTTTCCCCAAACTAAAAGGACTTAAAAGGACGTCATTTTGGGACTTTGGAGGACATCCAACAGAATGTGACGGACATGCTAAAGACCATACCGGCTGAAGCCTTCCAGCGCTGCTACCAAGACTGGGAACAACGACTCCATCGGTGTATAGCTGCCCAAGGGACCTACTTTAAAGGGGATATTATTTGAAAAAAATTTTGGTAAATAAGAAATCAGTCTCATTAATTTTCTAACACACCTCGTATTACATGGTTACTCCTTTGACTGTTTAGCAACGTCAGCGTTTTTTCAAATGTTTTCTAACATTTACCATCGCTACTAAGCAGTCGATTTGATTATTTACCTTCCAAATCGAACGTTTATATCTTGTTTGTTTCTGAATAATTTCAGTTGAATCAACTAGTTTACTCCAATATGAAAATGAAGCAGCGGCTAATAAATACACGCAATCGGTAATTGCTTTAGCGTTGACAGGATTAATTAAAATAACCTTAATCCAATTAGGAGCAATTTCATATGCTGTCTGTAGCGTGTTATTTCCAGGCATCTCCCTGGTACTTATTATTCGTAACGTGTGTCATCGGCAGCATCGTAGTTAACTTTCGATCCAGCAGATAATGGATCTTAATTAAAGATTGTCTTTACCAATAGGGGTATTTGAATGTCTAAGAAGAAAATTGGTCAATAAACTATTGAAACAAAAATTATTCAGTATTTTTATTTTCTGAAATTGTTAAGCTTAGTTTCGGTAATACAAGCCAAACATATAGCATATTCGCCTAGGGCATCCATGAAAAATAATTCTTTTCTCGAGCAATTCAGAGAAAAACTTTTTAAATAAAAGTTATTTCTACGCAACATAAAATTATTAGGGAGCCGCTCCTGACTGTGGCAGAGTTAGGAGCTGTGGGTTCGAGTCCTACCAGGGTCAAGTGGCAGATTTTTTCGGTGGAGCGGTAAAATCTACAATCACTATTCGCAATTTGGAGAATAATTAAATACGCTTCAGCCTTTACGGCGAGGGGGTGATCGCAACAAAGTCACGGAACATTTTACGCGCACTAAAAGGCGCCTGAGGTTATAACCAGCAAAAAAGCTTATAAACACGAAGAAAACAGATTTAAGATACTTTTTATTAAGAAAATTGTTTCTTGAATTTTTTTTACCAAACTTGGCAGAAACGTATAACTATTCAAAGGTATAATTGATTATAATTTTGTTGCGATGGATCAAGTGGTCATGGCATATCTGACACTTCATGCAGTCTTTTCTGACATTAATGTCAAGCGTATTTGTTGCGACTTTTGATTCAATTTTCACCGTTTTCTCCTGTCATACTTTCTTTTAACATATTTTGACGGTTGGATTATGCCTAGAGTGCGGTACCGTGGAAATTACCGCCAATTGAGAGGTTGAATTGTTGGCTTGCGCGAAGATGGTTTTTCATTCAGGCAAATTGCGCATCGTCTTAACTGGAACCAATCCACCATCATGCGCTGTTATCATGTCATGGACTAGGGAGGGCCAGGAAAGTCGCCGAAGAGGAACCGAGGTTCGAAGAAGAACTAATGATGTGTAGGTCCGCCATCTTCACCTAATAGCACTAAGAGACCGATTCTCCAATACCATGTCAATTGCTTATCTATGGTTAAGTAATGAAGGTTATTCTGTGACCCTTCGAACCGTTTATCGCCGAATTAGGGCTTTTGACTTACAATCCTATCAATCACATCTTATGTTACCACTGACGGCGCAACACCGACAGCAACGTTTGGAGTGGTGTAGGTTGCAAATGCACTGCAACGTGGTGTGGCATATTCAATTTTCCCTTGAAAGGCGTACGCAACAAGCCGTAGAAGTTATGGTATGAGGTGCTATAGCATATGGGTGTAGGTCTCAGTTGGTGTTCATCCAGAGACAGAGAACCACCGCAGTCGTCTATGCGCAATGCAACTCTTGGACCCGCAGAATGTTTGGTCTTTAATTTTTCCGGTTCTATAGGAGGCAGTAGCGAGGAGCAATGCATACTAGAGGAGACTATAGCAAATACACTAAATTACGAGAACGCCTGGGTAGCCGTCTTCCGCTATATATCTGCTACTGTCACCGTGACCAGACGTTTGAACTCCTATAGGGTATGGTGGTAGCCCTATTAATGCACAATGCATACAATAAAGGAAAATGCCTCGCACTCGTATTAGGTGCGTTTACAATTATACATACGTTGCGAATTTAAGATACAAATACGAACGTTGCGATTTAATGTATACTAAAGACACATTTATACACATACAGTACCGTTCATGGAAGTTCGGGCAAGCTGACAAATTATATTAACTGTTTACGAAAAAATTTTAAAATTATATAATATACATTTCTGTGAGGAAGTATTAAAACTAACCTTTTCTGGAAGCCTTTTACCAATTTCCAGGTAGTATTTGTCTATTTTAAGACCGTTATCATAAAATATATAATTATGTTGGAAATCCCCAATAATTACAGTGACAATAAAGCTTTATAATAATCCCCAGGAAGGTTAGCTGATTCACTCGTGTTACCTGGAAATATTCGTATACCCTTTATAAAGTATTTTAACATTTGTAAACGCAGTAGTTCTGAAAAGATTGTTATTGTGAAAGTATCTATGGTTGTGCAAGTAGAAAATAAAATAATTTCGGTTTGACTGCTTAAAATGCCCCGTGGAAAGCCTTTAGATGTTTCAAAACGATCTGCTATTATTACCTTGCATCAGAAAATGAAAGAATCCTAAAAATTATGGAATGGCCGTCACAGTCCCCCAATCTGAACACGATAGAGTTGTTATGGGAAGAATTAGACCGATGTGTTAGGAAAAAGTGTCCAAAATCGAAGGAACATTTGTGGACCATTCTCCAGAAGGTATGGACAAGCTTGCCCAATGAAACATTAGCAAAATTAGTGAATCGGATGCCGAGAATAGTGGCAGCAGTCCTAAAGGCAAAAGGTGGATTTTTCGATGAAAATCGGATTTAAATTATTTGTATTACATTAACTTTTTCTTTTTAATAAATTTGTGTTTGAAAATATGTAAAATCATGTAAATAAGTATTAAATACATGGCCATTTAATATTTCTCTTATTTTCTTTGACTTCCGTACATCTTTTTGTTTGCCCGAACTTCCACGAAGGGTAGCGTATACATAGAAATACGTACACAAACTATGTACACAAACAAGGAAACCGCACTGTAACATGGATATTTTTATAATACATAAGAGGAAATCCTCACATTTTTCTTATTTCTATATTTATTTTTAAGTACTGTGTTTCACTTCGAGAGGTACTGAGCTATCAAGCAAATAAACAAGTATCTTATACATCTAAACTAAAGCAATTGGTCCTCCCTTTTCGCAAGATACACCGAAGCACACGACTAGCGGTATTGCTACTCAAAGAAGGAGAACGTAACAAACACCTTTACCATAAAAAAGTGTTAATAAGAACATTTCAAGATATTTTAGGCGACATAAGAATAACAAAAATACACAAAAAAGCAGAAGAGATTTTACAGTGCTCTCTGGGTAATTAATCGTAAAAGTAAATCGGTACTTGGGCGCGTTTCGTAAATACAATTTCTACCGACACCTTTCAATTATTTATTTGACTATTGATTTTATACACAGCTGCTATATCGCAAATTATATAGGAAGATAACTGAGGCGAGTTCGTAACCCATAACCGTACTGAATAATTTATAGCTAGTCAAAAAATGTTCGAATGGGCAATTTTTAGTAATTTTAAACTAAATGTAAGACGATTTGCGTACACTCTCCACATAATTGAGCCTCGTATCAGTACTGCTCAAGTTTTAAAATAAAGTGTGAGAATACAAGGCATAAAACAAAGAAGATGTGGTATAAATAAAATCGTGCAGTGGTGAAAAAACAATAGCTGTAATACAAAACAAAAAAATTATTTATTAATAAAAAATTCTCCCCAAGAACGCCACTAATAAATATTTTGTTGCGTGACTTTTGTTGTTAAAGACTGCATACACTTGGCATGACACGAGGGTAGTCCGAAAAGTTTGAAGCCTCAATATGAAGATGGCGTTACTCGTCAAAAATATTCTGGTAGTGTAGTTAGGCTAGCGTTGAAAGATACTTTTGAAAATTTCAGTCACGTTAGACGTCCAGTCGCTTGTACCGGTTGATGTAAAAATTAAAAGAATCGAATATCGACCCATCATTAAATTCTTGCATTTGAAGGACAATACACCTACGCAAATTAATGCCAAGAAGGATGAATTTAAACGTGGTTGTACTAGCTTGGTTGACGATGAACGTTCGGGAAGGCCAAAAACTGCAACCATAACCGGTAACATCGGAAAAGTTCACCAAATGGTGCTAGACGATCGTCGAATGGTTAGAGAGGTAGCCTTCGGCGGGGCTAGCGTTGGCGACTGTTTTCTAAGACAATCATGGAGTTGGCTTTCTTGAAAAAGGAAAAATAATAACGGGGCCATACTATGCATCATTACTTGACAAGCTGAAGGCCGAAGTTGCGAAGAAACGGCCCTATTTGGAGAAAAAGAAAGTCATGTTCCACCAAGATAACCCATCTCACACTTCAGTAATCACATTGATAGACCACCGACCTTATGCACCAGATTTTGCCTCCAGCGATTTTCCTCCGTTTTCCAGGCTCGAATTTTTGCTGGGAGGACAACAATTTTCATCGAATGAGGAAGGATCACATTCGTAAACGCCTATTTTGCGGAACAAAGTATCAACTATTATTTGGATGGGTTAAACAGATGAGAGCATCGCTGGGAAAAGTGTATATAGACTTACAAGGAGACTATGTTAAAAGATAAAATTAAATTTGACAAAAAAATACTTTTTATGTGTTAGGCTGGAATCTCTTTAGACTACCCTCGTATTTCACCATTTCCATGGTGATTATTTTAAAGAAACACCAAAATATCTGCGAATGTAAAGATCTGCATTCACTGTGATATTTACTGTTGAAGAAAGAAATTCCATTTTCTGTTTTTCCTGGTCGATTAATTCCATTGCAAACAAGAACGTTAACCTGATGTGGAATTAGCATCTGCTAATCAACTAACCCATTTCGAATTCCCCAGTGCCTGCCCGGTGTATTTGCTATGCACTGAAACTCGACTGATTCGAAATACACGGCCGGTAATATGTAGGAACTGTGTAATCATCATGGCGGATATTGAACATTTGACTATCGGCCTAAATCTCCTGTTGCCTTTCAAGAGCGCTTGCTAATTTATCTTCAACGTTTCAATTTTTCAGGAAATGAAGCGTATGTTAGGTTGCCAATATTCGTTTTCTGCCGTTAAATTATGGCCACTAGAAAATAATTTTTCTGCACTACTTTATTAACAACTACAAGTATTAACTTAAACGAAGATACATGTAGACTGATTAATTTTTCCTCTTAATTCAAAAACAACAGCTATTCTTTTGACCATGCCTTCTACTGAATCTTGTATTAGCAAATTTATGTATTTCATTTCCACAATTCCATCATGCTTTTCATTAATTTTCCTTTATTGGAACATTTCGTCAAGGACACTATGATTTTCAAAACATCCGATGTTTTTGCTTCATGGCTCCCCTTTACAAAATACAGTGGTTCTTTACAATAAAATTTATTGTTATTGGAAGCGGTCCTAATTTAATGGCCAACTGTTTATGCATGCAGCCTACTAGCGCTTCAAAAAACATTGGATTTCTGTTCTCTTGTTAACATCTTAGTCCATAGGGAAAAGAACAAGTCGTAATTTGATCGACCTCGTAGCTGCAATGTTACCAATGGTGAGAAGATAACTTTGAGCAGCCTGTACGCAGAGAAACATTTACTTGTATCAAGACTGTTCGCCTCAGTTCAAGACAATTACTGTTTCAATTATTAAATCAAAAGAAATATTTTCTTGTACTTTCTTTCTCCACTTAAGAGAACTATACACTTGTAATGAAATAATAGAATTTTTTTTTGTTTAAGACGTTTGTTAACTTTATTCAAGAAAATCTTGCAAAAAATTTGAGGAAAGCGATTCTTGGTATAAGTATATGGCCATTATAACACAAAACAATATTTTCTTAAGGATGGTAAATAGTTTTCTTAATTCCAGAAAGCGTTTAGGTATTGTTCATAAATCAATAGTTTCATTATCTCAAAATAACGAATTTTTGACTTAGATTTCTAGAAATGCATATTATTTATATGCACATTATTAAATGCGCTTACCTTGTTTAAAACAGTACGACATATCCGTACATATTGAAATTTTAAAAAGGCTAAAGTAGAGGTTATCTACAGAATAATATTTAAACAAAAGTGAACCTAATGTAGAAGTACACATGAAAAAAGTGTCTAGAAACAATAACGAAGATAGATAATGCTAATAAATAGCTCTTAGTATTAATGGAATCACTAGCGGCAATAAAAACAATACGAGAAGAGAAAAAGCATTAAACCTCCTCTCACTTTGCCACATTACTCTTACATCTCTCAGTGTATGCAACTATCTTCAAAAACAGCAACTGAGTTATTTCCTGGCGCCACGTAGTGCCAATAGTTATATACTATAACTATTGGCAGTCCTGGATAGTAGCGACGGAGCCCCTAGTATAGCTAGGGCGGTTCTGGGCCAAAATCCCATGTGACGGCATAGGCCCCGCCCCTTTTGAAACGCGTGCGACGGGTGTACTAGGTTTGGTGGGAAATTTGAAACGCGTGAGGTGCCAAAAATGCCTTAAGGTGTTGCTAGCGATTATACAATGCCTTCGGATGATTCGATTTTAACGTCGAAACGGCCGTAGCTCTTACAGGGGCTGAGATACCGCTCAGGGATGCGAGTGACGCAATACATGCGGAAGTACCGAGTTTCGCCAGCGAGCAGTGTGAGAGGGAGCCACCAGCGACATATGGTATATACTGCCGAATACAGGTTATTTTAATTAAAACTGATACTTAACAGTTTTCTATTTTACCAACTAACATCATCATCATGTGTATTTTTAGTTCTCTATTTTTCGTTACAGTAACTAATATATTAGATAGAAAATCTTCGTAAAATGCAATATTCATCCGTTCACAACGGCTTCTGAACGGCTTCTGAGCGGCTACTGAACGGATAGGCCGTTCAGAAGCCGTTCCTTTACAACGTAGAAAATTGTTGAGTGTTTACTGTATTTTATTAGGTTGCAATGAGGGTAATATTGCATTTCACGGAGATTTCTGGCCCATTGTTTCATTCCTACCTTTAATATAAATATTTTCTTAAGTTAAAACTAAATGATTTACTTGGAAGAAACACTTTTCTGTCTTGGATTTTTCTAACTCTAAGAAAATATTAATTTAATCCAGTTAAAATTTCAAGAAAATTATTTTCTTATATTATACATTTTTATAGTCTTGAAATAAAAATATTTTCTTGAATATAGACTGATTTTTGCAAGAATTTTTTTTTATTTTCTTGATGCAAGAAACCATTTCTCTGCATGTGTATACAGTAAAAGTCATATTGGTTTCATTAGATTATTTCATCGAACATAAATTTCAAAAATTGCTAATGTGGGAGATTAACATTTTATAGAATTAAATTAAATTTCAACAAACTTCTGGAGATTTACGAACATGCTGAAGTTCGTAGCATACTATATGTACTTTCAATTAACGTATTCAACGCTTGCTTTGGTAAATAGGAGCGTGTTCCCATATACATATAATAGGTGCTTTCAAAGAGAAAAATGACGAAGTTCAAAACTAATCAACATGAGACAAAAGAAGAAAGCGGAAAAGTAAGACTGTCGAAGTTTTTCCCTTTTTTCTCACTCTATTCGACGCTATTGAGTCCACGGGATGCTTTCTCTTTATTAATCTCCAGGGAACAATCTGCTTTTCCAAAGACTTTATTATCTAGTCTCTAGTCAATACGAACGAAAAAAGTTCGAATGTGGATAGTTTCAGTTTTCCGAAAAGATATAAAAGATTAAATGCAGGTGCCCCAAGAAAGTGGCCGTTTTCCGATTACTGCTTTATTTTTCTTTTCAGAGAGAAATGTTTTGAATAAAAGTTATTTACACGTGGAAAGAATGCCTAATACAATAACCAAAAAATAAATGCTAATATAGCTCATGGTATTGGTGGAATCATTCCCGACAAAAACAATGTAGCAGAGAAAATAGCGCTAACACATGGACATGTTTCTGCCTACTCGGCGTCATCAGCATGGTTCTGAGCACTATCTACTGCCGCTATCATTGAGTTTGCCTCTCAGTTTATATTGCTAATCTCCAAAGCAGCACTGAATATGTCTCTCGGCGACACCTATCGCCAACAAACACAGTCACGCCGTACCAGAGGGTAGCAAGACAAACCGGAGTGTAGATGTCCACCACCTATCGGGCAGCTCTTAGGCTGCCAAACGCAAGGGGGCGTTGTGCCTAGGCACAGCGACATCTATACATGCAAATGATTCCTCAGGCTTTTTGGTTATTGTATTAGGCATTCTTTCCACGTGTATTTCTATACATCATGGTAAGCCTGGGGAATCATTTGCACGTATAGATGTCGCTGTGCCTAGGCACAACGCCCCCTTGCGTTTGGCAGCCCAAGAGCTGCCCGGTAGGTGGTGGACATCTACACTCCGGTTTGTCTTGCTACCCTTTGGGACGGCGTGACTGTGTTTGTTGGCGATAGGTGTCGCCGAGAGACATATTCAGTGCTGCTTTGGAGATTAGCAATATAAACTGAGAGGCAAACTCAATGATAGCGGCAGTAGATAGTGCTCAGAACCATGCTGATGACGCCGAGTAGGCAGAAACATGTCCATGTGTTAGCGCTATTTTCTCTGCTACATTGTTTTTGCCGGGAATGATTCCACCAATACCATGAGCTATATTAGCATTTATTTTTTGGTTAAAAGTTATTTAGTTTGAAATGGTGCATAACCTGAAAATATTTTCGACTCCACAGGGTATCAAAAACGCAGAAATACTGAAGCAAATGTGACGACAATTAAGTTTTGACAGTTGACGAAATCTGTGTAAATAACTTTGATCCAGGATTGAAAGCACAAAATATAAAACGATTATGTGAATCTTATGCCCAAAATCCTTAAAACGATAAGGGAAAAAACGTGAAAATTTAACCCAAAAGTTATGTTTCATCAAGATAATGCTCAAAAAATGTTAACATGCCATCCACATACAAACTAAAGTAATTGGACCTCGTTATGCATCACTTAACTAAGCGGCAATTTGACCAAGTGCCTTTTTTTTTCATGTAGAACCTAAAATGTTTATTTAATTGCTTTTATTTTTGTACACAAACTTTCTAATAATAGTTTTGACTGTCCAAAATCACCTACAACTGAGGGCAACTTGATTTTTAATGAGATAGTTTAGAGTTTAGAGCTTTTTCTTCGGCAACTTCGAATGGCACTTGGTCAAGTGATCTATAACGCGGCCCAATTATAAGGTTCCCTTGACAAAAGTGAATGTTGAATTTATTTGAAAGTTGCACTTTAGTAATTGATAACAATATTTCTATTTTAGATTCGTTCTTTTTAGTAATTTTCTTCTTTTAATTTGCAGCGTAAGCAACATACTAACAATACGCAAAGAAGTTGGAGTAATAGAAGCAGTATCGTATAATAGTCGCTATATGCTGATGCGAAGCACATATAACGTCGAATTTGTAAACAAATATCATGTTTGTAAGTTGTTCTGTAAATCTCTGTTTCACGAGAATTACAGCCCCATACTACCAAACATCCAATAGTCAAATTTTTGTATTATCCGGTAAGAATAACAATAGATTACTGACTGGATGCCGTAGCGGATAGTACTCCACCTTCCTTCGTCTTCGGCACACCTTACAAATCCTTGATACATCCACAGATCATCAGCGATGAGGACAATTTGTCTCTTCCTGGAAGGTTTAAAACTCAACAAAAAGACTCGAGCAGGAATACACTCAGAGGAGCTTCACCTAAAAGAATCCTGGGCACTAAGGACGGAGGCCATCGTTTTCCAAGCAAAAATCTCGGCGCTGGTCCTAGCTACGCACTACTTAATTGATCTCAAGATTACAGGCAACCTGTTTAGTGACGGTAAGCAAGTAGTGTTTGCTTTTTATGAAAGAATCAGAGTTATCACCTACGAAAACTTCTTGGAGTGATGGGATGAAATTAATTGCTGCCGCATCGCAGTCACTTATGACTTCTACAACTAAGCAAACAGCATTGAGATATCTGAGACTATCCATGAGGAATCTTCGCACAATTGTTGGGATTCTGACTAAACATAGGCAGCTAAGAGAGCACCTCTTCAGGATGTGATTAACTAGAGATCTGTTACGGAGAGGCTGTAAAGCTCCGAGACAGTCGGAAACAATTGGAAGAACCATGTTTGATGAGGAGCGGCTACACTTTGTTGCCATTAGGACGATTCCTCTAAGCAACGTCTTACCCCAAGGCAGTGAGTTGACTAACGGCGCTAGTCCTAGCTACACACTACTTAATTGACCTCAAGATTACAGACAGAAAAATCATCGCGCTTTATGAAAGGATCAGAACTATCACCCTCAAAAACTCCTTGAAGAGTTAGGGAGAAACTAATTCCCGCTGCCTGACTTATTTAAACGAACCGACATCATCGAGATACCTGTGACAGTTCAGAAGGGGTCCTCGCACAGTTGTTGCCACTCTGACTAGACAACCGGCTAAGGGAGCACCCCTTTAGGATGAGATTAACTGGAGACTTGTTACGGAAGGGTTATAAAGCCCTGAGACGAGACAGTAGAACATTTCCTCTGCAAGTGTTTTGCGGTGGTGACAATTGGAAAGACCATCCTCGCTGAGGGCGATTCTTCTGGGTAACATCCTAATCTATGGCAAGGCAGTGGATTGGTTGACGACCTAAAAAGCTCTCCAGTTTATAAAGGATGTATACTGTGGCCTAAATGCTGTAGAATCCATCGCACCCCCTTATTGACCATAACCATAACCATATCTCATAAAGATTTTCCTCAAACCAGTAAACAACATCATGTTTATTGAAAATTTAATTTCAAAATCACAACTGTCTGCAAGGTCCTCCCCCACACTGTGGTTATGGTCTGAGAGCAACCGTAGTAGATCGTAGAACTTTTCATAATCTCTCTAAATTTGAACAGGAAATATCCAATTCTATTCCAGAAATGCTTTTCTGAGGGTTTTTAATTAAACTTTGAATGAGTACCAACAGATTCGTATGGTTTTCAAACGAATAAGGTTGTTGGAGCGGTAAATTTTCCTTTGGAATCTGAAACACCCACGAGTACATAATCTTCATACATAATCTATCAGCGGTTCATACAACACAGCTGTTCTAAAACTGCGATATCAACTAATGACCGACTATGATTTAACGAAACAACGATATCGTTTTAGAAGATTATAAATCAACTTTTGTCTCTCTAAATATAAAAGCCAGTCCGTATAAACACATTTTTCCACAAAAAGATTTATCGAAAGCTACGAACACTTCAATCAAAGAGCGATAATGTCGATTCCTCTCACATAAAACCCGTCGACCACTTCAGCTGATAAATGGCGTTAGCACGTTGTAAATTATCGCTGTGTGCTAGGCCATCATTATAATTTGATGATATCCCGTTGGAGTAACTACTAAAATGAAACCAATATCAGCGGGAGCGCTTCACTAGTGCCTCTAGCTATTAATTCGTTTGGGGCAACCTGTTCAGCTTAATTACGGCAATTTCCACAAAAGCGTATGTACATGTAATTAACAAGATACAATTTATTACGCGCCATACGTTACGCTCTCTGGTGGCAATAATTTGCCTAAGATGGTAAACTTCAACCAAATTACAATATTCAATTAATATTTGTGTATATTTGGATAAAGGATAAAACAAATATTTTATAAACAACAAAACCAAGACGTCTTAGCAGTTATTGGGGAAAAAGCTTTATGGTTTTTATTTGGCACCAGTTCTCTTGCCCAATGACGTAATTTTGTATTACATACTTTCCATGTGCTTCCTAAGTGTTAAAAAAATATATATATAATCTCGTAAGGCAAGATTTTTCAGATTATAAAAAAGCAAATAAAACAGTACTTTTCAACATGCTATTAGTTATATTTCATCGCAAATATATCAAGCAAAAAAAATTACGGCTATAGTCAAAATAATGTCCTCAAGAGACTTTAATTTCCAAATTCTGTGAGGGAATTCTAATATGTAGAGTTGCTCAATTTGCGCCAACAGCCAGTGGCGGGCGCATAAAAGTTTACACAAAATAAATAGTCAGAAATAAAATATATACGTGCTCAAACACTTACCGTCTTAAGAGCCTTCCGTGAAATCACAAAGTGAATAATGTCTGTTAAATATCTGCAACATTAGATATGTTTCCACAGTTGTATCGGCAAACCGAGTGCGGCGTGAGGAAAAAGTGTGTTTATATGCAGAAAACGAACGTTCTACATCTAGTGACGTTATATTTGCGTAATTAAAATAATCTTTGGAACAACTTAGCGGTTCTTCACAAATTTGTCTTAATGTGCCAAAATCGAAATCTTTCCCTAAAACACTTTCAAATCTTTCTAGAACACAAACATTTTTTCCGTCTTCCACCGCGCATAGCTGTGCGTGAACATGTTACACTATTTGCAGAGATTCCACCAACGACACCGAAGGATTTTGTAATTTTTCTACTGCCTCCACTAGTTCGAAGTAATTGTTCTGAATAGTTTTTAAATCCGTTTTAACCTATCTTGAAATGTCGACTGGGTTTCCTTGATAGCCGCAGCTTCCTTTGGATCGAATTGTAAAACCACATTCTTAATATTCTCAAAATATTTATTATAATAAAACGCGGCCTGGTGGCTAAGGCATACGGGGGCACAGTCTGTGAAATTTCCGAATACGTTTCGGGGATTTGACAAACTGCTTTTGTATGCGCTATTAAAGCGTCTACCTCAGGATAACATTTTCTAATACTATCTGCCACACGACTGAAAGTACGAATTTTACACGTAATATGTAACAAGTTAGCACAATGTTTTTTAAGAGACCGGCCCACAGAAAGCATGTTTGCGGCACCATCACTCATAAACATCAACAGTTGGTTTGTTGAAAGTTCAAACTTTTCCGAAGTATTTAACACTAACTTTGAAATTATTTCGGCAGTACATTCTTGTACTGATGGTGACGATTGATGTGGTTCCATTGTACGTACCATTACATTAACCACAGAATGTTTTTTACGATCTGTTGTTTCGTCCACACATAACCACAGTTTCTTATCTTTCAACTCCGATTTAATTCTTTTTTCAACATGTTCACGAGCAGATGGCACAATTCTTTGTAACGATGCCCGACTTGGTAATTTGCAGTCCGAATATTTATTCCAAAAGAAGACATATGCTTCCTTGTCTAGTAAATTAAACGGTAGATTACATGCAATAAAGGTAACACATAAATTAAATTTAAATTTGTGATAGTGTCGTGTGCAATTTTTTTTAAAGAATGCTATTTACTATTTACGTGACGTAGACAATCCCTTTTGGACCAACATATTGAAGGGATATTACGAACTACACATTAAATTTTAACGCCATCATAATTTAGGTCTGGCATTTCTGATATAAATTCTGTAACTTTGTCCAACATTGGACAAACGATATAACAAGTAAATGGCTGTTATTTTATGAAATATATCCATGTCTTTACGGCACGAAGCATAAATTTTACTCGAATAAACATGCAAGAAATGATGCACTTTTAAAAACAGCTAGTAATTTACAGGAGTACAAGGATACATGTGTAGAGGAAATAAAAAAGAAGATAACAATATATAGGAGAAAACATATAGTGTAAATCGCCCTTAAGATCATAAGATTAACTCGACGTATCAGGCAAAATATGCATCCTTTCTCAGTAGTAATTAATAAGCTGTAATTTTATAGAACTCGATCAGATCATGACTTAATTGATAAATTTCAATAGTATATATTTGCAGGTAAATGTCAGAATACTATGCTATTCTAAATTATGCACGATCACTGTAATGATTCTGCGTAATGATTTGTAAAAAAATTATTAGTTATTAGTCCAGGGTATTCTTATCTATAGAATACATGATCTGTATTTATTGAATGATAATAAACTGATGAGATCTAAAGCACGAAATGTTGAATCCATAAATAGGTATTTAATTATAAGGATGAGTTGCATATTTTACTTGAAAATAACGTTTGATAAAACGATAGCAAATCCTTGGTGGATTTACTATATCTCTGAATATAACATAGCAACTGCTGGAAGAATTTAGTCATCTCTATAATAGAACAAGACGATATCAATTACAATTTTTCTGCAACATCATTGTTTTACACAACGTGTCCACCCACTGCGTTGGTGGAAGATAATTTCTTCACTGAGTAATTGAGAAAAAAAGTTTTCAAATAAAAAATATTCGTACCATTTTTGGTACGTTTTAATAAAATTTGGTACGTAAAAAGTACGCTGAAGGTGATGGGTACGTTCTGGTGCCAGATGCAAAAGAGGATAAGGGGACAGATGGAAAAGATAGAAAAAAAAAATAGAATGAGATTTTGGCGGATATTTAACAAGGTTACATGTTACATGATTCTGTCATTTTATTTTGTTGTGGTTGAAGTTACTGCTATAAAGCGATATGCAACTTAGAATATATCTGGATGATTTGAACAATAGGTGATCTAAATGTACCCAAGAAAAGACAAGAACTACACGTAAATTATACACCAATTAGTGAGAGTACAGAAAGAACGACTTTACTTTAGTTTTTGACATTTGACATCCGACAAAAGAATTTAATAATAAGATATGAGATGTTAGTGATGTTAACAAATAACAATCGTCGATTCGTTGGTTTTCGACCTAGTTGGACAGGTAACAAGTTATTAAAAATTTTAATGTAATATCTATATATTATTTCTTATAGGTTTCTTACTAGAACACAAACAGTTTCTGATGAAGGAACCAGTGATACTAATACAAACAGTTTTTTAAGTAATACTAGCGAGGATAATGAAAAATTTAGTCTAACCAGTGAAACTAGTGAAAGTGACATTGATTCGAAGACATCTGAAAAGAAAATAAAAATTATTTATAAACAACGCTATAAAAAATGTTGGGAAGATCAGTTTCCTTGGTTAACCCATTATGATTCAAGAGATCATAACAGGGCACGTAATCAATATGTTTCATATTGCAAAGTCTATGATAAAAAGCTTAGCTCAAAATTAGCGCATATTGAACGCCACGAAAGAACATATACTCATGCAGCTAATGTAGCGAAATGCGAAAATGCAGCGAAAATCTCTACGAACACCACAATTGGAAAATTATGGGATTGATAAGAGGAAACAGGCACTGTTTACTAAAGTGAAAATTGGTGAATATAAAATGGTAATGTTTTTGCATGAACATAACTTACCTTTTTCCATTATCGACCATTTACCTAAATTAATATAATCAGTTTGTGATGACTGATATTTCAAAAAATTTCAAAATATCACGAACAAAAGCGACAGAAATGACAACAGATTGTATAAAGAGTGAGACACATGAAGTCATTACTAATAAGTTAAATGGGAATACTGTTTTTATTCATTGATAACACTGGGGAACAATTTGTAACACAATTTCTGTTGAGTTTGGTTTTTGAGCTGTTTTATAGTTAATTAGGCATGCTGGTTTCAAAACTATAGTTAGTTTTCTTCTACCACCTCAAGTTTTATCTCTACAGCTTATGAGAATGTGACCACTCTCCGCGAAATCGAGCATGGATCATAGGAAGCACTATTGCTCTCCTGTTGGCTGACACAAACCTTTTCCGATGGGCGCCGGGTGAATGACGCATAGGAGAACAGCGAGAGGTTTATACTTGTCTGGACTTGTTCAGTTACATCTGAGATACTGTAGTGACACATTGTGTGTCGCTCTGAAACGGTGCAGCCCATTCCGACGTGGAGTCTGAGTTCTTGTTTATATACAAGGTTAACAGTGTTTAGTGTTTATTTATATATGAACTGAAACTTTTCCTTAGGTCTACCTCTGCTAGTTCACGTCGTAAGTGCTTAAACAGCCCCGATTCGCTTTGTTACATATGTGGCAGTTTTACCATTCCCAGTGAAAGGACAAACATCAGTACATTTGTCAGGCAAGTCTATTTTGCCTATTTTAAAGTGAAAATTGGTGATCAAGATAAATCATGGGCCCCTCACAAAGTGTGTAAGCAGTGTGTTGAGGGTTTACGTATGTGAACCAAGGGAACACGTAATAAACTTCCATTTGGTATACCTATGATTTGGCGAGAGCCCAGAGATCATTCAAGTGATTGTTACCTTCGTATAGTGAAAACGTCAGGATATAACAAGAAAAACAAATGTAAAATAGAGTATCCTAGTTTATCATCAGCTATACGCCCAGTGCCTCATTCAGCGGAAATCCCAGTGCCAGTTTTCAATGAATTATCCTCTTTGGAAATACGGGAATACGAGTCTGGTGAACATCAAAGTGACCCCAACGATAAAGATTTTGAAATTAAAGATGATTGCGTTCGTAATGGATTTGACCAGCATGAGTTGAATGATTTGGTACGAGATTTGGGACTATCCAAAAAAGCTTCAGAGCTCTTAGCATCAAGACTGCACGAGAAAAACTTGCTTGAAAAGGGAGCTAAGGTATCCTACTTTCGAACAAGAGAAAGTGCGTTTCTGTAATACTTTCGAAGTGATGATGGATTTGTGTATTGCCATAACGTACATGGTTTAATGGAAGAGTTGGGAATTTCAGTCTATAACGCAACTGAATGGCGACTGTTTATCGATAGCTCAAAGCGGAGCTTGAAGTGTGTTCTCCTCCACAATGAAAATTTATTTGGTTCAGTCCCGATAGGACATTCAGTTCGTTTGAGTGAAGAATATGGAGACATAAAGAGAGTCATTGATTTGCTGCAATACCACATACACCAATTGATCATTTGTGTTGACCTTAAAATGGTTAGCTTCCTTCTTGGCCAGCAACGCGTATATACCAAGTATCCCTGTTTTTTGTGTATGTGGGACAGCAGAGCTCGTGAGAAGCATTGGGTGCAGTCGAATTGGCTGCCACGATCTGACCTGAAACCTGGTGATCCAAACATTGTACATCAACCACTTGTCGACAGAATGAACATTATATTTCCACCTCTGCATATAAAATTGGGTCTCATGAAGCAATTCGTTAAAGTTTTGCCAATTGAAGGAGACTGTTTCAAGTATCTCATTTCGACATTTCCTAGCCTGTCATTTGAAAAGATAAAGGCCGGTGTTTTTGATGGTCCACAGATTCGACAGCTTGTTAACGATGAACATTTCATCGGAACAATATCAGAAATTGAAAAGAATGTTTGGTTGGCATTCAAAAACATTGCTAAAGACTATCTTGGAAATACACGAGCACAGAATTACGCTAAAATTGTCCAGCAACTTTTGGAGAGCTTCAAACTGCTAGGTTGCAACATGAACACCAAATTACATTTTTTACATAGCCATCTTGCTTACTTCCCGGAAAATCTTGGTGCAGTCAGTAATGAGCAGGGTGAGCGATTTCACCAGGGTTTGAAGGTCATGGAGGCACGGTATCAAGGTAGATGGGATGTACATATGATGGCTGACTATTGTTGGAGCATCAAGCGAGAATGTCCACAGATTAAACATTCCAGAAAAAGCTATAAACGAAAATGTTTGCCTTAACATGTAATTACCGTTCGATAAAAAAACTATTTGTATGAACACAATTTAACTTGCAGTAACTATTATAGCCTTTGTATGAATAAAATTATTCTTTATAAACAGTATATTTGGTAAGTTTCTGCTTTATTTTCCTTTATATGCACAATTTGTATGACTTTTGAGGGTGTCCTGTAGCTTAAAAAGTTGACGTGATTGACAAAAACTGCGGTTATTTTTGGATCCAGAGGCCAAAAGTTAGTTGAAAACAAGTCACAGATTTAAGACACCGAAATTACTGTTCCTCAGTGTTATTAATTAACTCGGGAAGGCCTTTTCTTGCTCCAAACGGAAACATTTTGCCCACATTTTGGTGGAATATGAAGGAGATAAATCACCATGAATGCCGTCTAAACGTTGTTTAATGTGATTAGGCGTATGCCCTTCTTTTGTTAAAAATTACGTTACCTGAGACATTTTCATGCACTAGTCACGTTGTCTGGCGGGCTACTAAAAACTACTATTCTTCGAGCCGTAATATATGTGTATAGTGTAGGCCTCGCACATGTGCAACTATGGCGCAACGAAGTTCGAACACGCTAGAACCTGTGTAAGTCTGTCTTGCCGAGAATTTATGGCGCCTACCAAGTTAGTAAGGTTGAACAATTGAGTTTTTACTGAGGCGACTGTACTGTCGGTAAAATCTAAAATTCAAGACGACATGAAAGATCATTTAACTTCAAAGTAGGACAGATTGGAAAAAGATATTCTTAATGAAGGGTAGACATTTTATAATTTTCTACCATCCCTAAAAGTCTGTGGCTGATATTTGGACGGATCCTGTAATTTATTTGATTTTCTCAATCTAAAGCACTTGTACATGAGCATATGGTAATAAAAATGTTAAAACATCTGCCTTAGGAAAGCGTCCCAAGATATGGCTAATAACTCCTTTTCTAATGTTAATGAATAATTCATCTGATTTAGGAGATCTCTTATAATAAACGACATCGTCTTAGTGGAAATGTTGTCTGGGACAACATGTATATATGATCTAAAAATGGACGAACGCAATTTAATAATATTCCCAAAACGTTTAACGAAATGTACTGAAAGCGCACTGATATACCTAAACAGTACGTTTCGTAACCCGCTTTCGATGCCGTGCTAAACTTAGCTTTATTACCGCCAAATTCCAAGCGAATACACCTATTAACAAGTGCTAAACAGTAAACTGTGGATTTTTGAACGTTTTGAAACTTGAAATAACATACAGTATTTAATAATAAACTTTAACTTCTCTTTAAAAAGTAATATTACAAGCACTATGAAAACTATTTTGTATTCAAAATGAATTGAGACAGAAAGTATTTTAATGTATACAAACAGTAGAAAAAAGATGTTTGCTTTATATTTATAACCATAGAATTACAGTAGAATAGTGAAATTGTTGAAGCATTCCGTTCAAATCTGGTAGTAAAAAGTGTATAGTGTAAAACATGTAGCAGTTTAACGATGCTAAAAACTTATTTTATTTTTCACTTCAACAATAATATTTATTTATGAGCATAGTTAGATTGCACAACAATAAAAGTTTAATAAATGACTAGAGTACAATAATGTATAAATAAATGTAATAATAATGACAGTAAATACTAAATTGATTATTATTATTATATGGCTTTGATTGTAGTTAATTTATCACCATTATGATCTTTATAATCTTTAACTTGAAAAAATTTCTTTTTTGTGTGTCTCAGGACCTTAGCTTGTTCTCCTTTTATATTTGTTCATTTCATTTAGCAAATACAGATATCGTAAGCATATTGAATAAGATTAAAATTAGGGCTGAAACTACAATGAAGATCATACGCATACACTACCGCTCATAAGTATTTGGGTACGCTTGGATTTTAGATTTTTGTATACAAAGAATGTATTTAGGAAATACATTCCAGCATAATTGAATAGTATGCTAATAATCAGTAAGATTCTCTTAAATTCGTTAAGTACTATCGGTCCATGAGAGGTAATACCGTCATAAAAGCACAGGTAGTAGCGACAACAAAGAGCGTATTTCTTGAAATTCCAGGAAAAATGTAACAGTTGGCAATTTTACTATCTATATTTAACAATTTTGGTCATATACAGCAATAATCAAACCCATAATCACCTATGCCGCTTTGGTTTGGTGGCCAAAAACAACTCAGAAGACTGTGCAACAGCAGCTTCAACATATTTAGAGACTTGCATGTCTCAACATCACAGGAATGATGCGTATCTGTCCCACAGCAGCTCTGGAAGTCCTGCTGGGAATAACGCCGCTTCACATCTATATTCAGAAACAGGCTATATCGAGTGTAGTTAGTAGAACGAAGGGATTACAGCCTGGGGATCTTAGAGGGCATCTCAAAATCCTTGAAGAGCCCAACATAAATTATCTCATATATATAATGCAAAGGACACGATCCCTCTATGCAATATAATTTTGATCAACCTTATAGGGTGATCATTAACGCTGGCCACGAGCGGTACCGCGCATCGGCGTAGAATCAGTTCGGACCGAGAGGAACGGTAGTATTACTTCGTCTGCGGAGCAGTACGGACATTTTCGCTGCCGGTCATTTGCGCAATTGTTTATCTGTCCTAGAAAAATTATGATTTCGTCAGCAAAACGACCGCGGTCGGATAAACTTCGAAAATTTATTGCAGAAATTCCAGACTTAATATATGAAGGTGCTAAAATTAAATATGTAATCTGTAAAATCCCGTTAATGTGTTGGTCCAGACAACATTGTCTACGACACGTAAATAGTGAAAAGCATGTCTCAAAAAGAAATTGCGCACGAGACAATGAAAAATTTGTATTTAATTTATGCGTTACGTTTATTGTATGTAATATACCGTTTAATTTACTAGACAAGGAACCATTTATCTGCTTTTGGAATAACTATTCGGAGTGCAAATTACCAAGTCGAACATCGTTACGAAGAATTGTGCCATCTCCGCGCGAACATATTGAACAAAAAATAAAATCGGAGTTGAAAGATCAAAAATTGTGGTTATGTGTCGACGAAACAACAGATCGGAAGAAACATTCTGTTCTTAATGTAATGGCACGCAAATTGGAACCTCATCAATCGGCACCTTCAATTCTATTAGTCTCCAAACGAATACAACAGTGTACTGCCGAAGTAATTTCAAAGTTAACCAACTCTTGATAGTGAGTGATGGTGCTGGAAACATGCTTTCTGTAGGCCGGTCTCTTAAAAAGCATTCTGCTAATTTGTTACACATTACGTGTAAAATTCATGCTCTCAATCTTGTGGCGGATAGTATCAGAAAATGTTATCCTGAGGTAGACGCTTTAATAGCGCATACCAAAGCTGTATTTGTCAAATCACCGAAACGTATTCACGAATTTCACAGACTGTGTCCCCGTATACCAAAGCCACCAGAACCTATTCTAACTCGTTGGGGAACATGGTTACAGGCCGCGTTTTATTATCATAAATATTTTGACAATATTAAGAACGTGGTTTTATAATTCGATACAAAGGAAGCTGCCGCTATCCAGAAAAGCCAGTCGAAATTTCAAGATAGTCAGGTTAAAATGGATTTAAAAATCATTCACGACAATTACTTCGGGCTAGCAGATGCAATAGAAAAATTACAAAATCCTGCGGTGCCGTTAGAAGAATCTCTACAAATAGTGCAACATGTTCACGCACAGCTATGCGCGATTGAAGACGCAAAAAATGTTTCTGTTCTAGAAAAATTTGAAAGTGTTTTTGAGAAAAATGCTGATTTTGGCACATTAAGACACATTTGTGAAGGTGCGTCAACAGAATCGTTAAGTTATTTGAAAGATTATTTTACTTACGCAAATATTACGCCACTAGATGTAGAACGTTCGTTCTCTGCATATAAACGCATTTTTTCCTCATGCCGTACTAGTTTTGCCGAAACAACAGTTGAAACATATCTAATGTTGCAGATATTTGACAGGCATTATTCACTTTGTGATTTCACGGAGGACTCTTGAAATGGTAAGTGTTTGAGCACGTGTTATTTAATTTTTATTTAAAAGATGAGCGAAATTATTTGCGGCAGCAAACATCTCTATTAGCAGAATAACTCTAGTGGAACGCGAGGCCTGGTCGACTCTACGCTACTGCGCGGTACCGCTCGTGGCCAGCTTTAGTGATCATTGAAAGCCTGAGTGGGCATCCGGTGAGTCTCAATGTAAAAGAGGAACCCTGGAATAGTACACGGACGGCTAGAGAATAGAAGGTGTCGGAACAGGTATAGGCATTAATGGTCCTAACTTCCACGTAAAAATGCCTACAGGACCCCACACAAACATATTTCAAGCAGAGATTTCTGCTTTAAACCTGTGCGCCATAAAGAACCTCGAGAAAGGGATACGAGGCGCAACTATTAATATATTCAGCGCCAGTCAGGCTGTTCTAAAGACTAGTAAGGCCTACACATACGAATCTGCATACACGAATGTGTACATAATTTACGGCAATTTGGACGCAAAAACCACGTTACTTTGCGGTGGGTCCCAAGCCACCAAGGAATCGAAGGAAACGAAAAGGCAGATAAGCTGGCCAAAGAAGCAGCGAATATGCCTTTCATTTGTCCTAATTCTTTCTGTAGTCTCCAAAAGAGCCACATCCTATGCGAATGTGTTGCCATCAGTCGCACACGACACCAATACTTCAGCAGGCCATTTCTTGCACTGAAGGAAGCAGATCCTAGAGTAGTACTAAGATTTATTAAAGGCCTCCAACTATTCAACACACATAAGGGCATTATACTATTAAGGTCGCAGTGATTAAAGGCATGTGTTCCATGGTCCGACGAAAATAATAATAATAATAATAGCCAAAACTGGATGCAGTTGTTATAAGTGTTTTGTTTTCGAAGAACCACTCAGTATAGACAGAAGACGTGCACTTGAGAAAAATGATTAAATTTTTAAAGGTTTTCCAACGAATCCGTTTTATAACTCAGAATATGAACCGAAGACATAAGACAAGCAGTGTTTATTGAAGCGCAATTTCTCCTTAATAGAATTTCTTATTTCTTTTCGCATCGTGAAAAGTCCATAAGGAATTTAGTATTCCCAGTACCATAAGCTGAAATTTTTTTCCGAAATCCAGAGTATTTATACACCAAGAAAAATACATATGTACTTAAAATAATAATATACAGGGTGGAAATAAAAATCGGGACCACCGTTTTTCTCTGAAGTTATTATAGATACAAAAAAAAATGTTCAGACAAAGTTTCTAGTACTTCTAATAAGCTATCTAAATCTGTACAAATCTGGTAAAGAAAGAATTAAATTTTCATAGATATTACTGCTTTTATACTTTTTTTTTAAATGGCACACTCTGTATATTTTTACACCAGTTAATAGAAAATAATTTTTGCTTTAAAAGAGTATCAGGGCTTCGTTCTAAACTTGGTAGTCATTGAGATATTAAAGAGAAGGGAACTTTTTATTCTAAACTTGATAGTCATTGAGATATTAAAGAGAAGGGAAATGTTTCTTCTCAAAATAAAGTGTGCCTTGAGAACAAAATTTGACAGTTTTATATTATTTTGCGATACAATAAAGTTTGTGTGTCCTAAATACATTATTAATATATGTCAATAATGGCGACAACAACATCTGGATCGTTTTCATCGTATCTTTTCAAAATAGAAAATAAATTGCGCAGAACTGAATCCCTATCGAGAAAACACGAACCTCATGAAATAAATGAAAATGTAGAAGTTGATGTGTTAGCATACTTCAATATTTACCCCAGAAATTCAATTAGAGAAGCTGGAATTAAATATAACACAGGTTATTTTGAAAAAAACATAATTACAGAGCCTATAAAATTTATAGTCTTCATCCTGGCGATGCTATGAACTTCCATGAATGGTAGTGTATATTAATATTTCCATTTAAATATTTTACCCTGAAATTTGAAGTGCCCAAATACTTATGAGCGGTAGTATATTTTGTTGGATTAAGTAAACGTGTAATTCTTAGTCTAAATTGTTCTTATTTTGAAAATACAGGGGCTTGCTATTCCAAAATTTTTCTCTGTGTAGGATTTGCAATCAACAACTAAAATAAAAAAACTTAACAATAATTTTTATGCATACAATTGTATTAAGAGTGTATTTGTAGCAAAAAGTTATAATAACGAAAAACGATTTACAAATTTTAGTGAGATAGTAAACTATCAAAAGTCAATTAAATTAATTGAATAGCGATAGCAATATAATATGCAACGTTCAATAAATATCCACGTAACACCTGTCTAAACGATTTGGGTTAATTGCTGTAATTTGCTGTAGGCACGGATAGCTCCCAGATATATAACATAACACAACGTCAATATAGTTTATTAATCAGCAATGTAATATACATATATATTTCGCAGAAATACAGATTCAGCAATAAAATGATGAGTAATCTCTGTAGACACGTGTCCGTTTTTGCAATTATACAAAAGTGAATGTAAAAACAGTGCAAAATACTGTATTTTATTGTGATATAAAATTTTAATTATATAATTGTCCATTAATTTTTATTTATAAATTATAATGTTAGATCTTATATAAATTACAATTCACTAAAACAAGGCCATTGAAAACGATTCACTATTTCTTTTTATATCCTCCTAATTATAAAGCTTCGTCATTTTTGTACCTTTATGCAGTATGGTATCAATGTTATCGTCTTCTTGAAATGCTAGTATTTGAGAACTTTTATTGCATGTTTGATTGGCGTTTAATCGCAGCTCTCTATATTAAATTAGGTATTATTTTTCTCTTATCATTTGAAAATACAGTTCAATTATGCTCAAAATTTTATTCCCACATTCAAACTTACGTATACAGAGTGAGTCATCTCCACGGGCACGGAAGATTGTGCCGTTTTCTTATTATCGGTTATGATTAGAGTTGTTCAATTTACGCCAACAGCCAGTGGCGGGCGCATAAAAGTTTACACAAAATAAAATATAACACGTGCTCGAACATTTACCGTCTTAAGAGTCTTCCGTGTAATCACAAAATGAATAATATCTGTTAAATATCTGCAACATTAGATACGTTTCCACAGTTGTTTCGGCAAACCGAGTGCGGCGTGAGGAAAAAGTGTGTTTATATGCAGAAAACGAACGTTCTACATCTAGTGACGTTTTATTTGCGTAATTAAAATAATTTTTGGAACAACTTGACGGTTCCGTTGACGCACCTTCACAAATGTCTTAATTGTCTTAATATGCCAAAATCAGAATCTTCCTCTAAAAGACTTTCAAACCTTCCTAGAACACAAACATTTTTTGCGTCTTCTACCGCGCATAGCTGTGCGTGAACATGTTACACTATTTGCAGAGATTCCACTAACGACACCGAAGGATTTTGTAATTTTTCTATTGCCTCCACTAGTCCGAAGTAATTGTACTGAATAGTTTTTAAATTCGTTTTAACCTGATTAGCCTGAAATTTCGACTGGCTTTCCTTAATAGCCGCAGCTTCCTTTGGATCGAATTGTAAAAACACGTTCTTAATATTCTCAAAATATTTATGATAATAAAACGCGGCCTGTAACCATGTTCCCCAACGTGTAAGAATAGGTTCTGGTGGCTCAGGTATACGGGAGCACAGTCTGTGAAATTTGCAAATACGTTTTGGGAATTTGACAAACACTGCTTTTGTATGCGCTATTAAAGCGTCTACCTCAGGATAACATTTTCTAATACTATCCGTCACAAGATTGAGAGCATGAATTTTACACGTAATGTGTAACAAATTAGCAGAATGCTTTTTAAGAGACCGGCCTACAGAAAGCATGTTTGCAGCACCATCACTCAGTAACATCAAGAGTTGGTTTGTTGAAAGTTCAAACTTTTCCAATGTATTTAACACTAACTTTTAAATTATTTCGGCAGTACATTGTCGTACTCGTCTGGAAGTTAATAGAATTGAAGGTGACGATTGATGTGGTTCCATTGTACGTACCATTATATTAACCACAGAATGTTTTTTACGATCTGTTGTTTCGTCCACACATAACCACAGTTTTTTATCTTTCAACTCCGATTTAATTCTTTTTTCAACATGTTCACGAGCAGATGGCACAATTCTTTGTAAGGATGCCCGACTTGATAGTCTGCAGTTCGAATATTTATTCCAAAAGAAGACATATGCTTCCTTGTCTAGTAAATTAAACGGTAGATTACATGTAATAAAGGTAACACACAAATTACATTTAAATTTGTCATTTGTCACCCTTTACAGATTGCGAGTTATTTCTGAAACAGCCTGTATACTTCCCATAAAAACAAAATTTGCATGTAATCTACATAAGATTAAACGTATTTTTCAATGTCCCTAGTAGCACTAAAAACCAGAATTAAAATTGCATTGCGGTAATTACTTGTAATAGCGGTAATTAGTGAAACTAAATGTCGGAAATTTGTAGAAAAACGAAATTAGGTCAGACGATTTCGAATTCTCCGAATTCCTGAAAGCGGTAACAAGGTACTAAAATCGATTTCAGCCCACCTAAAAGTAATTTGCCGAAAACGACCCACGTCAAGTAATACAAGCACATCGCGCCACGTGACCAGACGTTCACACATTCCCAGATTAGAGAACAAATTGCGAAACATTCAATTGTGTAGATTCGTAAGGTTGGTAACTCGAATATTAATAGAGATCATAATGACAGCTTTCGTGTAAATGGTATTTTAAAGAAAGCTCCATTCCGTCCGCTATTTATTTTGAAATGGTTTGCGAGGAAAACATTAATGAAATGCAGACGTATGTGTTACTTGATGTGGTCTCTTACGAGGAGGCAGTAAAATATGCTAGGAACACGCTATTTAAGTGTTGCAGTAAACATTTTATTGAAGGCGTGACATCATTGCCGAGTTATAAATTGTTTTCCAAAGATAAAAAAACAAAATACTACGAAAGAATTGAACTACAAACTACAAGAATGAAATTGAAGGTAAATGCCGGAAGTTGAAAGGAGACGACTGCTACCACTTGCGGATAATTAAAGGAAATTGGAATAAAGGATAATCGACTAGATTATTTTGTAATAAAGTTAACTCTTTCTTTATTGACTCAGCTTTCGACCTTTAACAATCCATACTCATTTCATGAGGGGAGCAGGATCATATTCAGAGGAGCTCCGCCTAAAAGAGGGTCACTAGAGAAGGAGACCATTGTTTTCCAGGCGGAAATCTCGCTGCTATTAGATTACTACAGAACTCTAGCCTTAATCTCTGAAACCACAGCGTGTTATAGTTGAAGGACCACAATGATATCTTGGGAAGTGGATAGGCTGGTTAAAAGGGGATGGGACTAACCAGAAATCTGTCATACAGAGGCTGCCAAGCTGAAGACGATACAGTGAAACAATTCCTCTGTAAGTACCTTGTACTTGCATCAATCTTTGAAGGAGCGGCTAAGCGTTGCCACCAATAATCTGATTTTTCTGGGCTACGTCCCAACCTGTCAAGGCAATGAGTTCGTCGATGGCCTAAAAGGCTCTCCGGTATAAAAAGGATGTATAATAGGTAGGTATATTGTGGCCTAAATGCTGTGAGATTCATTTCACCGTTTCATTGCCCACAATTACAATAGTGTCTCGTCTGGAGGGGTGTAAAAAGGAGCTGAAATTCATCGTAGACTTTTATCACAATACGGGGGCAGTTACTTTTTATCACGTAAATATCTTTTATCATGGATCAAGAAGTTTAAAAGTAGCTGGTCGAGTATGATCCCGAAAAGAGAGCCGGATGCCTAACCTACGCCACGGACGAAAAGATTCAACAAGCTCGATGGATGGTTCTATCAAATAGGCGAGTTATAATCGATAAGGTAGCACATCAACCAAGGTTCTGCCCTTCAATTCATTCACGACGAGCGCGGTTTCCGTAAAGTCTGTGCACGATGGCTACTGCTGCTTACTGCGAAACACAATCACACATTACATCTGCAAACGCTTATTCGATCGCTTCAACAAGACGGCACATTTTTGATTAGAATGATCACCGGTGATGAAACGTAATGCAGGATCGAAACGCCAAAGTATGGATCCGACACCTCTGACGACCAATAAATTCAAGACAGCGCCATCGGCGGGGAATGTTACGCTAACCACTTTTTAGGAGGCAAAAAGACCTACAGTGAACAACTACATGAAAGGTAGACTATTATCAACAACGCGATTAACAAAGAACACATCGTTCAAACGATCAACAAGTCGGATTTTGAGGTACCGGAATCCCCTCCCCACAGTCCAGATCCCGCTCCCTCGTCTCCTTTTCACCTGTTTGGGCCATGCAAGGATGGACGAGGTTGTCGATTTTCCACAGGTTTAGACATACATGAAGTGGGGTAAAGGTGGGTTCGCAACCAATCGAAAACCTTCTTCTTAGAAGGAATATACAAGCTTGTGGACCGTTAGATCAAGTGAAAAGCGAGGAGACTATGTAGACAAATGATGTACATGTTGTGTGTAGATAAGTGTAGATAATTTTTGATCCATCCTCGCATAGTATAAATATGTAACGGTGTTGAATTTAATTAATTTAAACATGATTTTGTATATTTGAAGAAATAAAAGCTGTTAAAAACAAAACCAAACAGACACATACTGAACGTCTAAAGTTAATAGGAAGAACTAAAAAATGCAGCCGTAATTATAAAGTCGCCAAAGGGGCGTAAATTATCGAACTTTGTTTACGCAAAGCCTAAATGTAAAACTCTCAACAAGAAACATTTAATTAACCCTACTATGCTGTTCTTATTTACTATGTAGACCGGGCCAATATGATCCGATTCAGTGTTTGACTAAAGAGAAAAATTATTGGTTTAGATTGCCTGTTAATTATTATATACAAGGCTGTTACTGGCAGTCAGTATCCAGTAACAGCCCTGAAGATGTCCCATAAGAGTGTAGACGAAACGTCGACAAAAGCTAGGACAACGACGCGGTTCCAACTCGGAAACCAAGAGTATAGTGATTACTTTTATTCATTTGCGTGAATGACACGATCACTATGTGGAAATGCTTTCATACGTTACCGCATTTCACGACGACAATAGTACCGAAAATCATGATAAAATAATAATTTTCTCTATCGAGTCATATTGATCCGAACGTGACATAAGAAACAATTACGAACTTGAAGAAAAAACATGAACGTTTTTAAACAGCTTTTGGCATAATACAAAAACATTCCTTAACAAACATTTACATAATAACAAAATAGACCCAAACAGTACAGCAGGGTTAAAAGTAGAAGTTCAAGAATACAGGGAACTATCGCCAAATTAGAAAAAAGCAAAAAGTTGTAGCACTTTCGCAATCTTAACCTTCTTGTAAAGAAAAATTACAGGTTTTTAAAGCTTATTCCATCAACCAGCAACTTCAAAAAAAAAAAACGAAAACTTGTTATAACGATAATTTTTAACGTTGATTATAAAAAAATAACCAGCATTTTAACAGCTTGGACGTTGACGTCAACAAATTAATAACGATTTTTATTACTCAATTTAATGCTTCTTATTTATCCCTATACATACTTAAAATACTAATTGTTTTTTTTTATAAATTTGCACAGCTTGTTCTGAATTATAAATTATTGCTATATAACTCATATGGCGGCTATATAAATGATTTTTTTGCATTTTTTTCAATTTCTCGATATGATTGCCGATATCTTCTAAACGTTCGCCTTCTCAAACAAAATAAGTCTACAAATTCACAAATTTGGAACCTGATTTAGTGAAAATGAAAAAGGAATTTTCATCCTTTCGTACTTATACTTCATTTTTTGCTTCAATGGATAATCAAGTTTTCTGTATAGTATTTTACCACTATCTCTTTTATCAAGAAAGAAATTTTTTAAGCTGGATTTAGTGATGATTTCAGTGAATTCGTGTGCACTGAAAACTCTACAAGGCTATTTTTTAGAATCTTAAATACTGGGCACTGGGCAAAAATGCCTTGTTACTAGAAAAAAATATTCAACTTTATCTAATCTTCGGCTATAGATAAGAGCCAACAAGATTCGTATCATTGAATATTTGTTTTGCCCTTGATAATGATCGCAAAATATCTTTAGCTTCTTAAATTCGGGCATGTTATTCAAGTCGAAGAGAAATGTGAATCTTGGGAACTAAGTCAACTGACTTCAACCATTCGGGCATGCAGGAAAGACGCTTTGGATCGAACACAAACTTACGACTGGTTTAAACGTTTCAAAAATGGCCATAAGTTGAAGATGAACGTTCCGGACGATCATCAACTAGTATTACACCAAAACATGTCGTTGGTGTTTGAAATACTCCTATGAATGATCATGGGATTATCTTGTGGCACATGTCAGCGGATTTTATCAGTAGAATTGAACATGAGAAGGATAACAGCAAAGTTGCTGCAATCTTTCTGCTGCTAAGCGAACAGAAACAGCGTCGCATGAAAGTCTATACGGGGACGTTTAGAGCAGCGAACTAGGAAAATAGTGAAGCTAGAGAGATGATCAAATGGGAAAAGATTTGCAGTGTTGCGGGGCCAACTTAAAACGTTATCTTAACAAGATAGTACAATCAAATTGATAATGTAAGCTATCTTGTTGAAGTTATGACATGAGCTTGTGTTTTTTTCAAAGGGAATCATAGTAGTACAAAAGACGTGTCTTTGTAACCTTTTCAATGTTATACACTTAATATAATTATTTTAAAAACTAAAAGAATTAGGGGCATTTTTCTATTTCACCATGAAATTTAACTCATTTTGTCATGGATGTAACTTTTTATTAACAAACAAAAATAAAGTAACCTTAAATCGATTAACAAAAGAACAGAACAAAATAGAATACTAAAAAATTAAAAATATTGACAACGATGTTCGAAAGGTTCTCCATTATGGTAAATATTTTCTTAGCGGTCCGGATTTCTCGGCTTAAAAGAAGTACATACTTGTAATGAAATAATAAAATTGTATTTCTATGTTTAAGGCATTTGTTAACTTGATTCAAGAAAATCTTGCAGAAAATTTGAAGAAAGTGATTCTTAGTATAAGTAAATGGCCATTATAACACAAAACCATATTTTCTAAAGGATAGTAAATAATTTTCTTAATTCCAGAAAGCGTTCAGATATTATTCATAAATCAATAGTTAAATTTTCTTTAAACAAAGCATTTTTTACTTTTTTTACTTAAAATTCTTGAAATGCGTATTATTTATATGCCGAAGCTAATTTAATGTCTAGAAGACCAGCCTAATATCCACAGCTATCTGTGGAACATTGTAGATCTCGACTAGCTTTTGCACAAGATCACGAAAATTGGAATCACACCGATTGGAGCAACGGAAGGACCCAGATTTTGCCTAAGATCACCAGATGGCCGAGAAAGAATTTGGAGAAGACAGGGAGAGCGATTTGCTCAATGCAATTAGCTATTGGGGAGGCTACGTTATGGTTTATGCTAGCATAAGTAGCCAAGCCTGTACTGAATTGGTGGTTCTTGGTGGAGGTTCTATGACAACTGCAAGGTACATAAACACAATTTTAGAAGAGCACGTGGTTCCTTTTACTCCATTTACAGGGCTTAACTCAATTTTTATAGACGATAACGCGCGTCCGCACCATGCTCAGATCGTCCACGAATATTTAGGTGAGATCAGGGTTGTGCATATGAATTAGCCAGCTTGCAGTCCCAACCTCAATTCAATAGAACACCTCTGGGACAGACTAGGAAGACAGATTGGAGCATGTATACCCCGTCCAAACAACTTAGCTGAACTTGCTGCTGCGCTTCACCCAGAATGGAAACAATTGAACCAAAACAATGTTCAAAATTTAATTAACTCCATGCCGAGCTGTCAGAAGGGCCCAAGATGGAAATACTCGGTATTAGTTGCAGTAAATACACTAAACACGAAAGAAAAAATGATAGAATTTAAAGCAGTTGGCAGTAGAATATCCTATATATTTCCTTTTATTTGATTGGTTGATCTTTTCTTGTTTTTTTTGTTTGTTAGAATTTTTGTATTCGACCATTGATTTTACTATCCTTTCGGATACTTTTAATCAATAAAGTATTATTATTATTATTATATAAGAGCGAGAAATAAGCCATATAACGTGTCAATATTAAACGTGTATGCACTCACAGAAGCAGCAGATGAAAACATGAAAAATGAGTTTTATAAAAAACTGGAAAAAGCATATAGTGATACCCCGAAACATAACTTGATAATAACCCTGGATGACTTTAATGCACAGGTGGGAAAAGAAAATTGGTGCAGAGAGGTAGCGGATGAGCACAGTTCATGAAGAATGTAATGATAATGGAGGACGTTTATACAACTTTGCAGCAGCCACGGATATGTTTACAGTTAGCACGAAGCATAAGCATAAAAAAATTCATAAAGTTATATGGATGCAACCTGGCCGAAATGATGGAAATCAGATAGATCACGTGTTGATCAAAAAGAAAAATCTAAAATCAATTAATGATGTGAGGTCATACAGAGGGCTAACATAGACTCTGGCCACTTTAAAGTTACAGCAGAATACAAGATAAGAACGGTGAAGCCGGAGAGAAGGAGATGCCAGAAAAAGATAGACATAGAAGTTTTGAAGGATGAAAGAACGGCGATAGCGTATAGAAAAGAGATATCGTGCAGGATCAAAAATGAAGAAGTAAAGAATATAGAAGAAACATGGGAAATAAAGCAAGGTATAATGGGAGCGGCGGAGTCAATGTTGGGTTATAGGCAAAATAAAAAGAAAAAACACTGGTTTGATTCAGTTTGCGAAAAAATGATAAAGAGAAAGGGATGCGGAAGAAGGCAATGGTTCAGAACAAAGAACGAAGCAGACCGGAACATATATAAACAAAGAAGAAGGGAAACCAATAAATTATGTAAGCAAAAGAAGAAAGTATGGATTAATGAAATAATGAGAGAAATAAAAAATGAGAATCAAAGGAACAACTCGGCACCGCTGTATAATTTTTTTTAAATGAAAAAAAAAGAGATTGGCGAAAATGATTATAGAAGAGGAGAAGTGGATAAAACATTTCGCAGAACTTTACGCGGATGAAGAAATAGTGTTACCGGAGACAGACGATGAACAAACTGAAGAGATGACGGAACTAGAGAAAGACCCAGAATATGAAGATATGTAGGGTATATCAGGTGAAAAACGGGAAAGCATCTGGTAGCGACGAAATATACGCAGAATTAATAAGGGAAGGAGATGAACTATACAAAAGAGCTCACAAATTAGTAGTAGATATATGGAAAGCAGAAAAAAGGTTGCAACAGGAATGGAAGGAAGGTATACTAGTGCCAATACCTAAACAAGGTGACCTGACGAATTGCTCAAGCTACAGAGGGATAACGATGTTGAATGTAACATATAAAATTCTAACAATGATAATTAAAAAAAGACTAGGCCAACACATTGAAGTAATGATAGGAGATTATCGGCTAGGCTTCAGAAAGGGGAAGTCCAAAATTGATGCAATTCACATGATGAGACAGATTACTGAAAAAGGATACGAGTACGACATAGAGATGCACATACTGTTTGTTGATTTTAAACAAGCATTTGATAAGTTAAGAAGAGGAAAGCTAATGGAAGACCAAAAGGAGAAAATTGCACCTAAAAAAACTAGTAAAATTGGTGATCATGACAATGGAGGACTCAAAAGCAGTGATGAAACTAGGACAAACGTATACGGACAGCTTCGAAGTTAATGAGGAGTGAGACAGGGGGATGCATTGTCAGCTTGCTTGTTTATTACATCACTGGATTGCGCGATAAAAAAAAAAGAAATAAAGGACCTATTATTACCAAATCAGTACAAATAATCGCATATGCTGGTGACATAGTGATAATTACGAGAAACAAAAACCAATCAGAAAAAGCATTCACAACGTTGGAAGACGTAGGACGGGAAAGAGGACTGGAAGTAAACGAAGGGAAAATAAAGTATATGCATTTTAATAGAAGAGAAAAAGAAACGCTGGATAAACACAAAATAAATCAGTATAATTTCGAAGAAGTAGAGTCATTTATGTACCTAGTGGCAATCGTGCATTGCAGAAACAAAAGGACAAATGTACAAAATAGGATTCAGCTGGGTTACAAGGCATTCTATGCAAATAAAAACATGCTAAAGGATAAAGGAATGAGCATAACTGCAAAGATAAAAATATATAAGACAGCGATCAGGACCATAGTATTATACGCAGCAGAAACGGAAAGCATAACGCAGAGGGAGGAGGAGAAGTTGAGGATGTTTGTTGAAGAAAAGTAATTCGAGCCATTATGGGACCCAAAAAAGTGGGAGAAGACGAATTGAGACTAATGAATAATGAAATTAGGAATGTATTGGGAAACAAAGACATAGTCAGAGTATATAAATCGCAGCGAATCAAATGATTTGGTCACATTTTCAGAGGAGAAGAGGGTGAGCAGATAAGAACGATATCAGAATGGGAGCCGGTGGTGGGAAGGCCAAAGAGAAGACCTAAAACAAGATGGAGGGAACAAGTGGAAAAGGACCTAAGAATGATGAAAGTAAAAAACTGGAATAAGCTTATTAGAGATAGAATAGCATGGAGACAAGTGGTTTTGAACGCAAAGACGCACCTAGGTCTGCAATAGGAAAAGAAGAAACAGAGAGATGTGGATTAATCCCCTACGGCAACAAGATTATTAGGGTTCGAAAGAACAGCTACAGTTTCTATGGAAACGTATAGCTTGTTAGAAATACACTAAAATGTTGTTATTATTGTTCTTTTACCCTTTTAATTTTCTGAATTCCCAAATCATTTCATATAATTTTTATCGAATTTTATCTGTTCCTCTTAAATTTGTCACCAACCTTATACCGTAAGAGCGAGCGTACTATGATCAGCCAGCATAATCGGCATTATTCGGAAATGCCAGAGCGAAGTCGTGTCTTACACGTGTACGTGAACGAATACGCCGTTTATAGTGTGAGCAAGGTGTTTTCGGAAATGCAAGAGCGAAGTCGTGGCTTGCACATGTACATACGTGAACGAGTACGCCGTTTATAACATTAGCAAGGTGCACAAATGAATTTGCGTTTTCGCAATCTTGTCAAGCAAATGACATTCAACACAGCACACGTTTAGATGCGTTGAGTTCGGGTGATCATAGTACGCTCGCTCGTACGGTATGTCAAAACATGTTTTCTTTACGTAGAAAAATTTAAATAGATCGAATTTTTTGCACCTAAGTGTATTTGGTAAAACCTATCGATTATGCAACGTGCAAATGCAGAAAATAATATGGGATTTTTCTTTTTAAAGTAGGTCAATGGCGTACATGTTTCGCCATTGAAGGATGCAACCAAAGTTACACGTTTTAAATAGCAAATATCAAAGATGGAAATTGGCATTTAAAAATAATTCTCCTTGTTTTGTTAAAACAAATAGTGACTAAATTATAGATTGAAGTTAATTATCAATACATAATGTAAACAATTTAATGCAGAATTTGTAAAATATATAATGACACAAATATATATTGCAATTGCCAAATATTTAGGAACATCGTTCAAAAGCAGAAACTATTTTAATTCTTTGATATTAAAAAAACAACCATGAGATGGTATGTAATAACTCCAATTTAATACCAATACCACAAAGATACAGGTAACATATTTCCTAAATGTTATTCAAATTTTATCACTAATAATTTGATAAAGCTACTGATACAATTGTTAAATATTGTGGAACCGGCATACTCTCAAAACATATCAGTTAATCTATCAATATTAATTACCCGTAAAGTAATAATTACAGACCTAAGATAAGACATGAAATAGTAGAGAAATTATCCAATTCCTTATCTTCAACATAAAAAATTAAATCTGTTATACAATACATTCGCTTGGAATTATTCTAATTTCACCTAAAAGCACGCTTACATTCTAGAATGCGACTTACCTCATCTACGGTGAGGGGCAGGGTTACTCGACTGAAAAAACGACAAAATAAATTAATTTTAGGTACAAAATTGGTACATTCTCGTTGTAGAAAAAAGTGACATGCATACAACATGACATATATTTTTCAAGGTTGGAAAATCCAAAGGTACAAGATCACGACAATTTCAAGTAAACTAAGTAATGTCGATGAAAAAATCCGATCGTGTCGCATGGAACCTTGACCAATTGAACCAGTTACAGTCGAAAATTGTCGTGGAAAATGGTAAATTGTAGGCTTTTTTGACAGCTGCCCGTTGTAAGTGAAAATTAATCGTGTTCGTCCGAAATAACCAAAGGACGTGAATGAAACGGTGAAAATGAAACGAAGAAGGATCGTAATACTCACTATTCTTTCATTAGCATCCTGTATTTGTTAAATAAACTGTATTAAACATGTGAACAGTCCACTACTCGCGAAAAATTCCACCGACTGATTCACCAAGGTATGTAAAATGGGTTGCATAGAGCGCAAGCTCTGTGACGCAATATCATGACGTCGATAACTTCAACGAGGCGCTCGGTGCATCTTTGGTCCACCGACGGTGTTAGAGAACCTCTTGCTAATTTAAACAAAAATTATACGAAAAAAAATTGCAATCGAACGCTGTCACAACTGTTAAATTTTGTTATGTGTAACAATCATCTTTCGAATTTGTATATGGCTAACTTCACGTGATATTGCAAAACGTGTGCAAATATTGGCAGCAATGCATGGATAGCAGCGGTAACAGGTACTGGGAGATTTACTCGTCCGCTCAAAAGTTTCGAATGTAAAAAGGAGAGCGTATCTTTCAATCGCTCGAACCTTTGATCAAACAGTTGTGCAACAGAAATGCCTTTTTAAGTCGAGCAAAATAGAGCTGCGTTTTAAAATAGTTCGAGCACCTTTTTTAAACCCAACACCGCAGCTAGTGCATTTTGTGCTGCATTTAAATACGACCTTGAACAATTCAAATTTGACAGCATGGCAAGTAGTTTGATTTATATCTTTTTCCGTATTTTTTTCTTATTACTATTAGTAATCTCTAGCAATATTAATTTTAGTCGAAAATTTGTTTGAAATATTGTCACTTGATGTAAATAAGATTCCCAACTATAAATACGCGTATAAACGCGTGTAATTGTCAAAAGAATAACAGTAGCTGCTTTCTATTTGACCCAAAGTACTGTACTGAACCGTTCGTACGGTACAAATTTCAAATATGTGTGTTTCATTTGAGAAGAACGGATTCCTACCCGTACTTTTTTTTAAATCCCCTTTCCCTTCGAGTCCTTACCGAATATTTGGTACGTTCCGTATTGTTCTGTTGACGCATGCGCAAAACATAGGTTTATCGATATGCTCCACATTATTACACTCACAGAGGTTAGGTTTAGGGTTACACCTGTGTTCATAATTCGAAATTTGATTTACATTACATACTGGACTTATTTCGGCGAATTTCTTTTTGTTTACATTTCTCAATATATAAAGTTAGGTTAGAATGATTATATTTAGTGCAAAAAATGCATGTTCCATTTAGCTCACTGTAAGTACCGTTCAGTACATTACTTTGAGGAACGATACGGTACAGTTAATAAAACAAATCGAAAGCAGCTAATAACTGCTTTCTATTTGTCCCAAAGTACTGTACTGAATCGTTTGTACGGTACAAATTTCAAATATGTGTGTTCGATTTGAGAAGAACGAATAGTTCCAACCCGTACTTTTTTTGAAATCCCTTTTCCCTTCATGTCCTTACCGAATATTTGGTACGTTACGTATTGTTTCGTTGACGCATGCGCAAAACATAGGTTTATTGATATTCTCCACGTTATTACACTCAGTGAGGTTAGGTTTAGGGTTACACCGGTGTTCATAATTCGAAATTTAATTTACATTACATACTGGACTTATTTCGGCGAATTTCTTTTTGTTTACATTTCTCAATATATAAAGTTAGGTTACAATGATTATATTTAGTGCAAAAAATGCATGTTCCATTTAGCTCACTCTCCTGTTTTAAGCATGCCTCAATAGAACAGTGGAATGTACCAAATGTTCGGTAACGAGATGAAGGGAAGGGGGATTTAAAAAAATACGGTTCTGAACTATTCGTTCTTGTTAAATAGAACACATATTAAAATTTTGTACCTACTGTACAAAACGATTCAGTACAGTACTTGGGATCAAATGGAAAGCAGTTAATATAATGTTCGTTTCAAAACTGTAAATTACCATCCAGTAACTGCGCTGTACAAACGAAGTGTTCCACCTACGTTATGTACCGTATAGTGTTCCAACTTAACTTTGTACCGTACAAGTACCAGTTACTGTACCGTACATATCGGTACATCGTATCGAACAAGAACCGTTTGTACTGACATGCGCAATGTATATCTGTACCAATAGAAAACATTCATATTGCATATTACATCCTTGTCTATCATTTTCCTTCATAATAGCGATACACAATCGATTCCAAAAAGCGTTCCAACATCTAGGACACCATTTACTAATTCACAGCGATGTATATCTGAGGTACGCGCAATAATCGATGCGGGAACTGATACCTCTACCAGAAATCGGTGGTTGCAACAATCCTATAGTTAACTCTAATTATTTTCCCAAATAAACAAAGATCTGATTAAATATCTTTGATACATACTTCTATTCGTATTGCATTTTATTCCGTCTTAGTAATACTACGATTTTTAACTAAATAATAAAATATGACAGGTAAAACATTAAGAAAATCATTTTCAAGGTGCTCGCTCAGACGTAAACATAATTTTATACTTACTAATAAAGTACTAATGAAACTAGCACTTAATTTCAGGCTATAATAATATAGGTACATATAAACACAGACAGTAAATATGTAATTTTTCAAATCAAAACAGCTGGTTCTTACTGCATTATTAGATATATATCTTATAATAATAGGTAATAATATACGATATAAACAACAAGTATACAATCACAGCCTTTATAATTATTTGAATTAATTTCATCATCCTTCGCTTGAGATTTCTTTTGTTCTGTAATGTAAAGTGAAACATGAGTACTTAAGTACAAATCCTTCAAATTGTTAATGCTTACAATGCAAATAGAAGTTGAATCAGTTACACTAACATAAGTTAAAATTTAATCTCTGATTAAGTTAAAATTTCAGGTAGAAAGTGACCAACAAAGTACTGACTTATCACTACACAGTATTTTTTTTATAAAACCAATATAATTTGGATAAACCAATTCAAAACGCAGAGACGGTCTAAATGTGTAAACGCGTTTATGGCTGATCGTTCACCTAACACAATATACGTCACAGCCTGCTGACGTCAGGGCGCTTAGATCTTGTTATATATCGGAGATAAGGGTACGTTGATAAAAATTTTCGAGTTTTTGAGTTTTGACTTCAGATCCTTAAACACCATAATAAAGGAGTCCTCTAAAGTGGTTTTCATTTTTCGATATGTCGAATAGTTTTTGAGACGTTCGACTTTGAGGGGGGTGAAAATATGCATGGAAATGTCCTAATATCAATATGCATGTATCACTGTAATAGAGCAGAGTATGGAAAAAATACAAAATCATCAGTAGTTTAAATTGATGATCTCACACAGCGTGTCCCTTGATTAACGCATGGATAGGTAAGGCAGACAGAAAATTGAGTTGAAATGTCATCTTTTAGGATTCAACCACGCTTGAATAGTAAGTAATTTATGCCATAATTTTATTGCCGAAAAAATCAAGTATATCAAAAAAGGAATTTTTTCAATTAGTAAAATGTGTTTTCTGTAGGAAATACGATAATAGGGTTATTAAAAAACAATGTACAGAGTAATAAATTGTGATAGTACTTAGTGTGTACGCATGGCTGAACCTAAAAAAAAATTTAACTGAATAATTTCCTGTCTGCCTTACCTATCGATGCGTTAATCCAAGGACACACTGTATATTCTATATTCCACTATCACTGACGTAATTACGCACGCTATTTTTAAACTGAGACTATCTTTGGAGTAAATGTATTCTACCAACTTTAGGTAAGTTAGGAATCTTACCAAGAGATTTGCGCCATTATCTTAAAATTATCCGCCACAGTATACTGAAAAAGCAAAATCTTAGAGGTCTTATGTAAAAATTACCATTATTTCATATTCGTGGCAGCCAATGAGCATGTGGCAATTCGCTTAAATTTCTGATTTATCGGATTTATTAAATTTTTTCGTGCGTTTTGTTAAATAACACGAATCGAACGCGACGACGATTTCGACGGTCACGTCGACACTAGTTGATTTAAAATATTAACTTACCGCTGAAAATTTTTTATTTGAACACTTTCTCTAAATTAAAAATCAATTACATTCCGCCCACGCACTAGATGTACACACTGTATCTAAGTAAAAAAAAAAGTTAATTCTATATCTAAAGAAGCATAAACAATCTCATTCATTTGTAAGAGGGCAATATTTCTGAGTATTCGGCAAAACCGCGGCAGAGCAATCGAGCCTGTATTTTATCTACTACACGTCGTGTATCACATGTTTTGTTCGATACAAGCGGGTTTACAATGACCGTTCAAACTTTCCTCTCGTATTTGACCGATAAATTCCGGCTTGGTAGCAGTAAACTCTTAAGAAAATTATTTTCAAGGTGTTCCGGCCAGCCTCGCCGCGCGCAACTACCGTAGCTTTGAGGAGCCTATCTGACGCAGTCTTTGTCTATCTATGCGCTCGCAATGTTCTAACAAGTGATCGTGGATTTCGGATGCATTATAATAATAATAACAATAATAATAATAATAATAATAATAATAATAATAATAATAAACTTTATTTCAATGACCAAAGTTTGAAATAAGTCGGAAAAAAAACAACAATACAAAAGGGAATAATACAATAACTAAATACAAAACAAAAGAAATTAATAAGTAATAAATCAAAGTGACTATACACATATCAAATCAAATAATGGGGCAATCGAAAAATTCCTTAAATGAATAAAAAATTTAGACAGTAACCAAAATTTTACTGTTATTTTAAATTTATTTAAATTATAAACTTTCCAGTTGTCTGGAAAACGATTATAGATTTTGATTCCAAGGACATCAACACAATCTGATGTAAGTTTTAGGTTATGCTGCATGAGATGTATCTTAGGATCTCTTATGTCATAATTATGCTGTGCATTGTTAGTCGCTAATATTTTATTCTTGTGTTTATGAATATAACAAGAGGCTTCTAGATTATATAATTCACTATGTTAGTTTACACTCTGCAGTTGTATAAACTAACATCAAAGCGTTTAGGAAATTTGACTGCGTGGTTGGGAATTGCCGTAAATGCCGACAAATAGACGAATAGCCTCATATCGCTCTAATGCCTGCTGAGCGAGAGGAGAGAGAAGTGAGGGTTTGTTCGTTGGTTGAAATGGGCGAACCTTGCTCTAGTCGGCAAACTGCAGACGAAATCAATGTTAGTAGAAGTGCTGTGAAACGTATTTTGAAACGCAACAAATAGAAAAGTTACAATGTTCAAAATTGCCAAGAGATTTTTCCCCTTAATAAAGTAACATTGTAAAAATTTTAATTTATTTTGTATAATTATCGAATTTATTTGTCTTTAGTTTAATTTTATAAGAATCGTTGTTTATTTTCCTACTTAGAATTACTTTTTCGTTCTCCTACATCACATAGCAGCAACAAAATGAATATAAGAAAGTGTATTTTCTAACATAATTTGAGAATACAGAAAAATTACGCAGTAATTCTGTATTAACACATTTTGCCAGAAGACGTTGAATTGTAATATTACGTGATTAAGCGAACATGCGTGTTTATAATATGCGTGCGTACCGCTGCTCGCTTTATGATATACTGCGACTGGATGGGATCTCTCAGTGAGTGTATCAACACGGACAGTAAACATAATTTTTAAAATCGAAACAACTGGTTCTTACTGCATTATTAGATATATTTTTATAATAATAGGTAATAATATACAATATAAACAACAACTATACAGCCTTTTCAATTATTTGCATTAATTTCATCATCTTTCGCTTGAGATTTCTTCTGTTCTGTAAATAAAAAATAAAACATGGTTAATAAAATTCATTTTACTACAAATCTTTCAAATCATTAACGTCATCGTTCTTATATAAAGCATGAAGCCATGAAAGAAGTATACTTGGAAAGGAATATCACAAAATGCTTTTTTTTTAATATAAAAAGTAGCATAGATTGTTGAAAAGTCAACTCGATACTCTAGCCAGCCAATAATCATGAATAACAAAGCGCAAAACGAATCAGAAACCTTTAAGAGCCAAAATAACGAGGAAAATCCCAACTAATATCCAACACACAAAGGTAATCCCTGTGAAGGTTAGAATCATTGTAAAAATAAGAAGTTACTGATTTTATTCAAAACAAAACTAAATATAAACTTTATTAACTTAAATTTAAATTTACCACGCCCTCTCGTTGAACTTTGTAGCACTACGGTGAAATATGGAACCGCTTCGTTTCAATTTTCTTGTTTTTTTCTTTATCTTAGCGTCTCTTTAGGTATGTTTTTTTTAATGCTCGAACCTTATCGCACAGTTCGAGCAACACAAATGCGTTTTTTATAAGTTGAGTAAAATAAAACTGCGTTTTAAAATTGTTCAAATCCTATTCGATTAAAGATCTGAGTAATTAAAAAACACAGCCTTTGTTACTTTGATTTAGATGACATTTTTATGACGTCATACCATTAAGATTTACGCACAAGTAATAGGCTGACGACTAAATTGAGATTTCGCTTTCGTCCTTTCTTGCCCGCACAGCACTCTATCAGTACGTTGTTTGGGGTCCGCTTATAGTGGAGTTATACTCGAGCGATATTCGATAAGAACGAGATAGCAAAGCAGAATCGTAGCTCCACTATAAACGCACCCTCAATAAAATGGGCTAATCGGTGAGAGTTGTACCTTTTCACAACTATGGTTGCAGAAGGGAACTGCGACACTCGATAAGAGCGACGATACTAGCGAAGCAGTGAGAATGAGTACATTCACTATACTCTTGGTTTCCGGGTTGGAACCGCGTCGTTGTCGTAGCTTTTGCCGACGTTTCGTTCACACTCCTATAGGACATCTTCAGGGCTGTTACTGCACACAACTGGGGACTATTCATTCCCGAGAGGTTTATATAGAGCTTGTTTCGGGTCAATGGAGCGGAAAAGTTATGGATCAATGAAGCGTGGCGGTTGCTAGGAGGTTCAATCGGTTGGGATTTCCACATGTAATGTACGGGATAGCCATCTTCGCGATTTAAATTGTTGGGATGTTTGAAAATCTCTAATGATTCACGGATTTTTCTCCTATAATAGTGAGGGTTGCGAGATAAGATGCGGGTAGAGTTAAATTGGATTTGGTGACCAGTTTCCAGTCTATGCTCAGCCAGCGCGGACTCGGCTACGCGCAATAACCGCGTATCATGCTCGTGCTCAGTAACACGAGTGCTGACCGATTGCTTTGATGGAAAAGTAGTCCGAGAGTTTGAAATTGGGTTTGAAGATGGTTTTTATCTTGTCCCCGAAGAGAATCTTGCTGATGCGATCGGTTAAATGAAGGGAGTTGCCGTGAAGAAAGGTTGATGTAGATGTTAATGGTAGTTTGAATATCTTTCCTAGAATAATTATTACAGATTAGAGTTTCAGTAATGTGGTTCAGTTCTTGAGGAAGCGAATTGGGTTCAGATAGGGAAATGGCCCTTTGGACAAGAGGTGGTGTAAGAAGCCATTGAGATATTTACCCATGCTGACAACTTATTGCCCGCTCGAAATTCTGCGAACAACATGTTTTTAGCCGACAAAGTGTGTTGCTCTTGGATTTTGAATAACTTGTGTCAACAATATATGGACATCTGTTTTCTGTTTACGAGTCAGTTCAAGAATAGATGTCCAAGAAACTTAAGAAATATAATCCTTCTAGATGACAATGCTGGTCATCATAGTAACCCAAATGTTTCGAAATCTACTTGCTGATATGCACTGGAAAGTTTTAGAACATTCACCTTTTAATTTAGATTTATCCCAGTGCGATTTCCATGTATTTGTGACCATTAAAGCAATCGCTAAAAGGGGAATAGTTGAAGCACAGGTAGAACTGACGGTTAGAGACTGGGGATCATTGTACCAGCGGGACTTGTTACTCCACAAAATGTTGATGGACGTTTCTTTTTAATTTACTGCTATTCTACACGTGCTTTTATTAATCAATTATTGTATTTCTGCGATTCTAACGAAATGCTTTATATTCGCATTCCAATTTATATTTATATATACGTTATTACGACGTTAATTTCGCCTTTCTTAATTGTTTTGTTTTAGCAGAAAATTTATAGTTAATATAAACATTGAATTAAAGCCGGCAGTACGGCAGTGTTGGTAAAGAGGGTGCCACCCACTCTTGAAGCCAAGCACACCTTAGCGATGCGGGTGACCGTCTACTTTGAATGCATATGCAACCAATTGTGCAATGCGGCTAGTTGTGTCCGACAGAGAGGGTAGAGCGTAATGGGCCTAACGCGCTGCGGCGTTCACTCTCTCACCACTTTTTTTTTTTTTTTTGAGTATTGAATTACAGAAATTCTAACCTAGTCAATTTTACTTTTGACATGGTTTACACATCATATCGCGCTATGATTTTCTTATTTCCCCTCTTTTGTTTTCAAAACCCCTCCATAATACTGGTATTATCTGCCTCCGTGACACTTAAAATTTGAGTTGTTTTTTTTTATTTCAACGAAGAAATGATTTGAAAAAAGAAGAATAATACCTGTTATACGCATAAATGCGAGCTGTTGTTTGCGATGTGCTTCCATAAGGGCGTTCAGCTCCGCTTTCTGCCTGTTCAGCATCTCTTCAAACGATTCCTCAGCCTGCAATAAGCTCATTCATATCAAGAGCATGTAAGGTTTAATTTTATTAGGTAAAATGCTTAATAAAATTTATATCCTAAACGTTCTACATTGAAAATAGATATGCTACGACAGCGATATTTTACAGCGGTTATTAGAGTTAAGCATTCTGTTTTGTTAGTAATACAGATGTTACATACATGATTTTTCAAATATCCAATAGATAAAGATAGTTTCAATTTGAGTGAAACACACATTTAATACTAGCAGCTAGACATAAGAGTATTATTTAAATTTAAAATATTTTCTAGTATATAAATTTGAAAACATCTCCATAAAAATCTTAAAAATTTAAAGTTATTTGATTAATGATGATTGTATTTGATTAATAGCAGTAAAAATCACACAAATCATGTATGTAACATCATTTATAGTTAATACCAACGCATGCAGATCCCCAAAAAAATCCAAGTTCGAAATCAAAGTCACAAAATGAATGGAAGATAAACGAAGCAAATCCAACAATAATATATTTGTGATAAAAAGAATAATAAAAGTCAAAAATGTTTCTTATTTCTTATTCCTTTAGAAAAAAAAACCCTATCTGTATGAATTAAAATGTATCTAAAGTGAACTATTTAACTTGAGACAGCTGTATACCCCCAAAACGATGCACTTTAGAAAGAAAATATATCAAACAAAAGTCGTAAAATTGTGATAAGTTGAGATCTAGGAAAATTCCCCGATAAAAAATTCCCTTCACACTTCATTTCGGCTTAGGACGAGCAGCATAATTCATTTCAACGATCTAATTCCATGAAGGAGTTAAACAATATTGTTGTTTGGAAAGTTTTTCAATTTAAGACTGTTTAAAATTTCTTAAATTGAGTAGAATAAGATAGTTTATCCCATCTCGTCATGTAAACTCCAATTTTACTTTGTCTATAATGTATTTCAGTCATTCAGTTTCAAAACTTGCACAAAATTACAAGTGATACAAAGTAACAAGCTGTGTCGAAATTAGCTTAAGTGTCAAATATGTTCAAATACCAAGCGTCGTTGTTTGCCTCTGGAAGGACGCAATCATATTGTGGTCCGTAGCCGTTTCCCAGTCTGTTTGAATTTTGTAACTATAAAAGTTAGTAATATTGCTTTAACTCAATTTCCATTTGAAAAAAGAACTGAAATTGGCTAAGAAATGCACTTAAAACAAATTGTCAGAGTCAACTTGCAATATTCTCATTTTATTTTTTCTCATCATCAGACAATTTTTATTTAACATTGTTTCCCTTCTAAAACGCATGGTGATACACTGCTCAAAATAGTTAGTGGAACACTTGCATACATCTCAATAACTTGCATACATCTCAATAGCTATTTAATAACAATTCAAAGAAAACACAATAAATAAAGCGAATCAAGCAATCAAAATGTGAATTAAACATGTAGTTTGCTGTGGAATAGTAATAAATGTTGACAGTTCATCACAACTGTGTCAAGCTGGACACTAGTTATATCGAAATGAGGCATCTAAATGAGTTAGTTCTAGCATCGAGAATTGCACCGGTATTCGAGAAATTTTAACGTTAGCCCTTTTCTCATCCATCACATGTTTAATCGGTGCCTAGAAACCGAAGAATATAAAAGGCGTATTAGACAATTTCTAAGACAACAGCAACAGGACCGATTTTTAGTTCTAACCTCCTTGCGTTCTCGTACATCCACAACAAAAGATCTTCAAATCAGGTTCAGAACGACTCGTGGATTGGAGAGTTCCGATCAAACAATTAAAAAAAGATCGAGAAAGTTAATCTGAGACCAAGAAGATCCGTGCGAAAACCTGCTTCAACTCCGAACCACATAAGATGTCGTTTCAATTTCGCTCGTAAACATGTCGCATGATAACTTCGACATTGGAGGCTAATATCCTTCACGGATGAGTTCGTTTAACTCGTGATGGTCGAGTACGTGTACACCGACGTTCGCAGGAACGCCAGCTATCGTAAAGGAAGTCGAAAAATTTAGTGGTGGGTCTGTGATGATTTGGGACAGAATTAGTCTTGGTGAAAGAACAGATTTCGTGGGTGGTTCCAGAGAAATTAACCGCTCAACGATACGTTGTGTTGTACTAGCCGCTTATGGTGTAGGTGCAAATTTTGTGTTAATGCAAAATAATACTAGGCGCTTTAACGCGGCCATCACAACAATGATCTGACCCCCTTTTCTCAAACAAGGCCATAGCCTATATGCTCGTTTGTCGCTTCATTGTGACGTGTCACAGTCACGAGAGTTATGATTTCTATATTCACTTGATTAGTTGAATAGAAGTAGTGCAAATCATCCGAAAAGAAAACCTTGATTTAGTCCACACGTTCAATTCCGTCACCTATTCAGAAAACACGGCATCTGGGGTGTAGATGATACAGGGGCTTCCACTTCGTTCGGGCCAACAGAGGATTATCCGAAATGCTAGCCTGCCGCCACGTTATCTTGGCTAATTCTTTTGCGTAGTCGATAAGGCTGGCTATAATCTAGATCCTTATTTATTTGGTCATTACACACGTACCAAGCGGCTCCTGTGACGGTTCTGAGCATCTTGTTTTGAATTGCTTCCATTTTCTTTAGATGACAAGCGATTATCATCTAAACCTGTGTACCAAGAAAGGGGGCCATAAGTCAGAATAGACCTCAGACAGGTCTTGTAGATTAATAACTTTGTTTTAAGGTGGAACGGAGTCCGACTGCAGAGCCTTCTATTGATATGTTATCGATTAGGAGAGCACGTTTGCTAGTAAAACCGAATCGCCACAGTTTTGGATTTGTTAACAGCCAGGCTCCATTGCTTCATCCAGTCGGTCAACGTGTCAATCGTATCCTGTCTTTTAATGAGGAGGTTTTCATGGCGTGCAGTCGTGTCGTCGGCAAATATGGCCAGATCCGCGCCTAGGTGTTTCAGAATGTCGTGTGTATACATTAAAAAAAGTTCAGAGCCCAATAGTGAATCCCGAGGAGCACCGAATCGAATATTACGCCTTGAAGACACACTTCTACCTGCTTTCACCGAGCAGGACCAAGTAGGACGCGATGGGCCGAATAAATTTTAGCTGAAGTCTCATCTTTATCATCTTGTACAATATTCCCGTGTACCAGATGATATCGAAAGTTCTAGACAAGTCAAGAAAAACAGCTCTGACAGTCCCCCTACGTTCGAAGGCGTCGCCGTATGGCTTCGGTTATTCATAGTAGCTGAAGGTCAATAGATAACGCCGCGTGAAATGCGAACTGTTCTGCGGGGATTGGATCGACAACACAAATTTCGTTTCTCATCCTTGTTAGCACGGCTGCTTCAGTTACTTTCGACACCGCCGATAAGAGACGAATCGGACTAATGTCTTTACGATTGTGTGTTTCTAAGATTTAGGAACACTGCACCAAACCAGGACAGCATTAATGAGTAAACATCTAATGGCACGGTTCGAAATAGAATCTTCATCCGGGGCGTTGCCCTCTTTAAGCCGACCAATAAGAATTGACAGCTCCTCAGTTGTGACGGGATCCAATGTATCGCCCCCCGAAGACTGTAACATCTCATCGACAGCACATCATCGCACCTGCGGTCCATCTGGCTTGTCCTCGTTCGAGTACCGCGACCATTACCAAAAACTTCCTTTAGTACCACGGGATTCAATCCATAGATTGGCCTTCATTAAATTCCGATATGAGCCCAATTTATTAGACAGACGTACATGTTCGGAGGTGCCCAAACCCACCTCAGACTCTCCAGCAGCTACCAAATGTTCTAAGTATGAGAGAATATACCCCAAGAAGACATAGACTCGAGAAACCTGTGTCGGAAGTGTCAAGCATGCTGATGGAAGACACACACGTTACTTGTGACCCACAATTCTTCAAAACAACGTTATATAAGTATTATTTACTTTATTTCTTAGTGTCTTTGAATTGTTGTTATTTCAAAAATGGTATGAAAAATTTGTTTAGTTTTCTAAAATTTATCCGAACAAAATGCGACTTTTTATGGTAAGTTTTATATAATTTCAATTTTAATGCAACTAGAGTTATTGGGATAAAAACAACTGTTCTTCTAATTATTTTCAGCAGTGTATGCAACTATTTCAAGTTAAACGATTCGCCTTATACACAATTATATACATATGTATCAAACTTTTGAAAATAAAATCTTACCGTTCGCTTAAAATAGGTTTCCAAGTATTGATGGATTGGCACCACTGACGAACATACCTTGTTTCCGCAACAGCATTTCGCCAATTCGCCTATATCGTAATCGCACTGCGTGCCTTTACTATTACGCTCGACATGCGCAAATCTATAATCTAAATAGTCGTCGTCTTCTACGTCTAGTATTCTATCAGTCTTTAGGTAGGAGGAGGAATAGGAGGTGGCAGCGGTCATGGCGGGCGCGGCCCTCTCGACGACTTCATCAAAACTGCCCGTCTTCTTAATGGGACGTCGTCGGGTGAATCGCGAGCTCATGCCGGACTCGCACGGCGAATGGATCGTATGGTATTTACTCATCGAATCATCGCTGCAATGCGTGTAAACGCTATGCATCGACAGCGATTGTTTCTGCTTGTATTTGAGCCAATTCGACGGATCGGTATCGGCAACGACGCGTTTCGGCTTAGTGAAATCCTTGAACAAACGCATACGCTTCGTATCCGTACAATCCGAATCGCTATTGCACAGATTCTGATGCGACAGAGCCGATTGGATCGAAGGCGAGCTAGGATTCGGACTCTGCAAGCTTAAGCGACGATTTTTCTCCCGATCCAAGCTGAACGTCCTCATAGGCTGCTTTCGCCTTCTCCGGTACTTCGCCGGTATACTTCGTTTGGGATTCGCAACCTTGTTAAACGTAAACCAATTCAGACTGCCTTTACTGTCGGTATCGCTCTTGTAATCTCTCAATTTCGATCTATCAAACATGATTTCTACATCGGAATCTTCATGCTCCGAATGCGATCTGATATCTTCCTTATTCTGCCTGCAGATAGCGTGGATATCGGGCAAACTTTTCGATATGGACTCCTCCGGAGGATGCACTACGATATCAGGTAAGGACTTCTCTATTTGTTTCTTAGTATATTTCGGATACAAGATCTGCATCTGTATAGACGTGGATGAATTGCTAAAAATTTTACGCAACTTAAAGTCTAAATGGTCTATCGAGTCGGCCCTGCATTGACCGTCGGTGGAGGATTGTCGTCTGTTAGGATTCAAGGTATAGTCATCGTCCGAGTTCAGGTCAATCGCGTTCTGTTTGGTAAGTCTTTGCGGCGGCGATTTATGATCAAGAACAACAGAGGGTGTTGGCGTCGTTGCTGCAGTGGTGCCAATGTGTGGCGCATTGCTGCCAACCGCATGCTGCTACAAGAAAAACAAAACTTGCTACCAAACAAAAACAAAAAAAAGGTAAATAAAATATGTTTTAAACGGAATTAAACAGTCGTACTTAACGGTCAATAAAATTAACGTCGATAATAACTATTAACACAGATTTTATTTAAAAAAGATGCATGAAGTCGAAAAATTATTAAAATGTGGTTGAATGAAGGAATTATTCAGAAAAACTGATCTAACGTCACCGGAAATAAAGAACAATTATGTGTTAGTCTTTCAAATAACTAAAAGAGTGTCAATGTAATGAAAATAAAGAAAAAATAAAAAAGAGAATTATAAAAAATCTATAGGATATTGATCAAACTAAGGTTTCTAAATTACAAAATTACAATTCAGCTGTTGCCGGCATTCGTAACTTTCGATAAAGTTAGCGGATTAATTTGTAAACTGATCTAAGCATCTTGTAGCAAATTCGGTTTACGGTCAGTTATAAAAGTCTACATACACAATGAAACCTTTTCTTAAATCTCAAATTCAAAATGATATAAATGTCTATCGTATATATTGGGCTTCTTTAGTGATAATATAAATTAAATTGAAGAAAAGAAAATTATATTTGAAACACTTTTATTTTTAACCACCACCAGCGTCAATAACTGCTTTGCATCTTTGACAATAATTACCGTGTGATTTGGGCCATTGTCTAATTGGAAAGTCAATTGATTTCCTATGCCCAAATGCTCCACGAATGGTAATAAATTATCGCGCAGTGCATCCAGATATTTATATCAATCAATTTTACCTTAAACGAAAAATTTCCAACCCCAGTCACAGTTTGCCTCCACACTTTTTATGTTTTTTTTTTTAGAGGGTGTTGCAGTCGTCAAAAACTGTAATTTGTTTGAAGTATGGCTTTTAATTAAGAAAGAACAACAAATTAAGAATGTTTTTGCTAGAATCAAAATATTAATATAGTTAGATGAAACTTTTACCAAACTAAAAAAATAAAAATAGGAAAAGTAAGTGAATATTTTTACTTGGCAGCAACAACAAAGTAGAAGAAGTACAATAGAACTCGCGCGCAGTTTGAGAACCATAACAATCTCTTGATTGAACACTTATGTTAAACTATCGACGATGGCAATAAGTATAGCTGATCCAACTGAACAAACCAGTCGAGGAATACCCCGAGAACGTTTCCAAGAGTACTTAATGAAAACTAAAAAACGAAAAGTGCAAGAGCTGGTTTCTAAAAATACGTTAGAGGGGTTAGCTTTTGCTACGGAAAGATCAATGCGATTACCAAATCTTGCAACATCAGAATATTTTATGAGTGGAGCGATCCCGAAAGAAATTATTTTGGATTGTGTAGACGATAAAAACTACCCCTAGGAAAGTATTGGTTTCGGCTTGTCTATCTTTGATAAGATTTTTGGTACGTTTGCTGGATATTATCGATCATCATTAAAATGGCAAGTAAAAGGCGAACAAAACAAATAAATATTCTACAGCACCAAAAAAAGGATTCAATGCGAATTCAGATCGAAAGTGGTCCTATTGGTGAATAAGCCGAAACTAGGTTCAGGAACAACGAATGATGGTAATACTGCGAGGTTTTTTTAGAGATTCAGAAACAAGTGCCGAGATTACTGGAATTGATAAACAATTACTTACTCATTTTTCTATTATTTTCGAAGTTTTATAATGTGAATACGCACAGATTTAAATAAATTTAGGGTCTTGTTAAATCAAACAAAAGAACTATACTTTAAGACCGTACAACCTGCTATCACATATTGCAGTGGAGTTTTTTGATTTACCTGTTGGAGTACTATCAAAAGGAGCTTTTAAAAGCAAGACATAAAAGAAATAAAAAGACTACGCTTAAGCATTCCCGCAAATCATCTAGAATAAACTTTAATATAGATCTAATGAATATGTTATCACACACATCCGATCCTGAATTGTGTAATTATAGGCAAATTTCTTCAAAAAGGAACTTTCAAATGCTAAAAGTGTCAAAACTCAATTTCTTCTTTATCAAATTGCTCTTACAAACAAAAAACAAAGAAAATGTCATATTCATTATGCATCTAAAATGGATATTTTTCAAGATATTTAGGAAAGTGTGTATTGCAACACACTATCCTTCCAAAAAAAAAGAGTACCCACCAGTGAGAATGTAGTTTATGTAATGTTTCAAATTGTCATCCAAGTTTGGAGATCTCTAAGTTACCATTCGACCATTCGGAAACAATCCGACATTGATGAAACATTGAATTGCCAACTCTCCTGGAAGTTTTGCGTCCTAAATACGTGGAGATTCGAATTGTTCCAATAAGGAGAATTGCGCCGGTTAAGCAGACCATTTTTTGCAGATTTGGCTTCATTGGCCTAGATAATGTTGCCCAAAAATAATTCGTGCTTTCGAGATCACGTTAAAATAAATTTGCAAAAACCCATTTATCTTGGGAAGCCAAGTTGTTGAACCATGATAAACAGTTATGTTTGCGAGATATTCTACGTATTGAACGCCCCTTGTCTTAAAGGCATTGTTGAATATGGTGTGAAGAATTCTAAATAACGGTTTCCATGTTCGAATCATCAACAATTGGTTTGTTTTTGAATTTTTCCTTGACCGATCCCAAGTTTTTCAAATTCCGTATTATTCGTTTAACTGTGTTTGGTGAGAGCTTCTGTTGTGGATATCGAACGGCAAAGGTATCGCATGTTCTTGATATCACTTTATTGCATTCTCCATAAATAACAAACAAATTTAAATAATCTTCCTTAGTATAATTTAAACGCGCTGGCATTGTTTATAATTGAAAACTGAGTGATAATATATTTTTCGTCAATGCTGTATTGTTTCTGAATTGTCATGACTAATTTAGATATAGCAAGCTTGGACATTTTAAGAACCTACATAAGGTATATTTTTATAGGGGGGTACTTTTTTTATAAGGAAACATTTTCCTCTTGAAAAATATTAATTTTAGACACGTAATGAATATGATTCTTTTTCTTTTTTTGTAAGAGCAATTTGACGAGAAACAGAAAAATAGGTAGTTGTATTTGAAAAGTTGAATGGTAATTGTCGGACACGCTGTATAATGTTTTTGAAAAATGCATTCTGTTTCTAATCCTATTCTACACGGTCAACAATTCTGCAAAATTTCAATTTTCCAAGTTAAACACTTTAACAGTTATGAAAGTTCACATGCACTTGTCCATCTGCCAAAAATTGTCAAAAAATGCAAATATTTCAAATATGCTTAGAAATAAGACAATGGTTGTTCGATCAAACAAACCTTAGAATTGAACTAGAATTCAAAAATGCAATAATATATAGGGTGTTCTATTTAAAATAACAAAGTTGACAGCTACTTCCGGTATAACCGGAAGTCTTAGATAATTGAGAATATTTTAGTTCAATGGTACATGGAGGGTTTAGTATATTACCAAGTTTTCTGAATTTTTCAATGTATACTCTTTCATATATTGATCGATGCAGTTCCTCGTGAGACAACCTGTATATGTAAACAATAATATATAACATTTTAAACTATTAATATGCCGATTGTGACATGTTTCTAGTTTATATTTGGCATGTGTTTTCGTCTCGATAATGAAGAGAAAACTAAATATCAAATGAAATTTCTTGCTTTATACGAGGTGCATTCAAGTTATAACGCCTCCGATTTTTTTTCTCTCTAACTAATCACACGGAAACTATGAAGCTTGTGTCACTTCTCGACGTAATCTTCCTGCAGCCGTACACATTTTTCACAACGTCGACGCCATGTTTCCAGTTCCGAGAAAAAAAAATTGGAAGCGTTATAACTTCAATGCACCTCGTATATAACAACCATTTTATAAAGAAACAGCTACGCGTGAATGTAGGCTTTTGTGGTGTGCGATTTTTACATTTATTGCAATTCTGTGAAATCCGTCTGCTCACCTATTTTAAATTTAACAGAAGATAATCACACATCGCTAACGAAAGGTTTGTTCCAACACCCTCAGAAAACCGTAAATTTACCGTCCAGTACATGCGCAATACAAACAAGGAGCCGCTGTTGGCATATTGTGGAGGTATTGGACGGTAAATTTACGGTTTCCTGAGGGTATTGGAACAAAGGTTATGTTTTAACATACTCTTTTAACTCCAAAAATACATTGTATTGTATTAGTTGTATTACATTTAAAGGGTGTATGGAGACTTTTGTGACTCACTGTACTACTACAAGTTCAAAATTGAATTCGCCTTGATTATTTTAACGCATACACTCCTTACTTCTACCTTAGACTGTCTGTAAGAAGTGTAGATACCAACTGCACTAGTGTAACTACACAAGTTCCAAGAAACATCTTGTGTGTTACTCACACAACCAACGGATCTCAAAATTTCCGTAAATAGATAATATTTATGAGACTTTATTTATTTTAAGACCAGGCTATTATTCATACTATTTTGTACTTATAGTTAAGGTTTCCTTACTTGTTACAATTAACCCTTCTATTTGACAGAAAAAAAAAAAACTATTAAAATTCGAACGCTAGTCACAGCAACGAAGACAATTATTAACTACTAACACTGTACTGAAAAATACAAACAATAGCATAGACAAACAAAACTTAATTTATTAGTTTGATCACTACCGTGCCCAATATTTCATGCATCTTAATAATTTTTCCGACAGAAGGAAGTATTAAACCAACTAAAGCTACGTAAGTAAAGTTCGAAAATGCAACAACGTGTAGAAGTGGAAATTCAAAAACAAAGACGATAAGTTATAAAAACGATTCAGCAAATCAAAAATAACTTGCACAGTACTATGTAGATTAGTATCGGTAGTTGGAAACAAACGTCAACACATATACAAAACGCAATTCCATGGAAGTGTATTAAAAGTTAGAAGTAATATAAAGTTTTCTTACCAATATCGTAACATCGGGGTTTAACGGATCTGAAACGAAAAAAACAAATAAAATTAGGATATTTAATGATATCATTGCAACATATTTTAGTGCTATCGACTATTACAAATACATAAGTTTACTGGGTATTATCCGTTCCAAAGTTTGAAATATGAATTAATGGTGTCGCCATTTTCTTCAGAAAATTCCAAAGAGTTGTTTCCTGTTTCATACTCTACCAGATCATCTGATGTACTTGTTTTTTTTGAAAAGTTTTGTGGCATTTTTGGAACATTTTGGAATTTAAAATACGTGTAAGTGGACACAACAGAAATACGCAGGATATTTTTAAATCTTGAAAATACACTTACCTTGCACCCCGTAAGAGTTAATGATAATATTCTCTAGCATTTCGTAGGTGTCGTTAATAGCAGCACGTACTTCCGGTTTTACTACGTTAGCGGGTTCTTCGGGCGCAGCACCAGACGTCTCGGCGATCGCCTCTTGTACAATCGCAGGTTTAGCGTCGTGCTTCTCGGGAACAACCAACCTAGAATCGTCCGGCTCCTTGACAACGCTAATCCTAAATCTCGACACTTTTCTCTCTTTAGCGGGCACCTCCAATTGCTTGGCGGCGCTGGCGGTATTAGAAGCGGATTGTTCGGAGATCTCCTTTCGCAAGGTGGCGCTCTCGTTCACTTTCTCCAGAGACAATTCGCCGCTATCGCGCCTCTGATTGATCTTCGCGATCTCCGAATTCAAATCGGCGAGTTGCTTCGCCTTCGGGTAAACCGCGGTCTCCTGCTCTTGCACCGGCGAAGAAGGTATATCGGAAGAGAGATGAGCAGCGGAGGAGGTGGCGACGGGGGCGCCAGTAGTCACCTGCAAGCATATCGTCCATTTGAACCTTCGAGTTTGAAAACGGGACAAATTACCTTAGCCATATTGGAATCGACCATCGCTTTTCCGAAATCCAAAGAAATTAATGTTTGGGGACTTAAAGGACCCTAAAAAACAGGTCTCGATGAATGGACGAATAGAAGGTTAGTAGATGAAGTCGTTTTAGGCGAATAAAAGGTGAGACTAACAGAAATTAAGTAAAACAAAAATAAAAAGAAAATTAAAAGGGAAGCAAATGGAGGACAATAACGCAAAAAATTAAAGCCTATATAACGATGCTATAGCTGAATTGTTGTTAGTGGAAATCTACACGAAATACTCTTTTTAGCTCTAAGATTTATGTTAAATAAGGATATAATCAAATAAGCTTAAAGGGGAAATGTGGAAAGAACTATAGAAATGGGAAAATATTAAAGTTAGACTTTTAATGACGCATAACCTTCCGGGCTTAGGTATTCTTTATATTTACCTACGTTTAAGAAAACTGCATATTTTTATATAAAAAGTAAAGAAACATTATGATATATAGATTAAAATAGGCTTCAAGCAAGCATAGGTAATGATAAACGGTTAGCATACTTGCTTTTCGATCCGAACGGCGCGGGTTCATATCCCGGCTGGGACGGTTGGTTTTTAATTACGGATAAAAATCAGAGTACGTCTTTTTCTTAGGAAGGATAAGGAAGTAAAACCGTAGGCCCTGCGTCAATACGATCTTTAACACGTTAAAAATTCCTACTAAAGGTTGGAACACATCTGGATTCAGCAAAATTCTAGTAGGGTCGGCTAACGATCCTAGTAATCGACGCCTAGAAGTGCGAGATGTATTGCGCAACCCGACGCTTCGTGCGATAATACAATAACAACAACAACATTTAAGTGATTAAGCACTAATTCTAGCACCAAACTATTAAATATAGCATCCTTGCTCGCAATAATAATAATGTTTTTATTATTTGTGCGTATTTGGTGACGCTTTCAATCGGTCCATTTTGCTTTTGACCTACACTACGGCATCGAAACGGTCCAATAAATCAGCATAATACTGTCCCGTGATTATCCTTCCCTTTTCCAAATAATCAATAAGATTATGCCTTGCGAATCCCAAAAATTTGTCGTCACAACTTTTCCAGCTGATGGAATGGTTTTCACCTTCTCTGGGAACCCATATTACCGCAGAAACCCACTCGTATTGCACTTAAACATATCTAAACATTGCTTTGAAGTTATCACGCGATTCAATTTTTGATCGTCAGCAGACGCGGCGCCCGTCACGCCGATAGCTTTCTCATACTGAATTTTTTGTGAAGGATGTTTTGCACACATTGAACTGGGATGTTTACCATGTTAGCAACCGCTCTAATCTTCACTCGACGGTCCGCTAACACGATATGATAAACTTTATTGATCGTATCGTCCGTAGTCACCTTAATGAGACGACCTGGTCACTCTTCATTAGAGACGGATGTTCGACTACACTTAAATTCATTAAACCAATATCTGACGGTAGTCATCAAAGGTGCACGGTTCTTATGAACTGCATCCAACTTCTCTTTGATTTCTGCACATGCTTTCCGTTCCAGAAAAAGAAATCGAATCATTGACCGCTATTCTTCTTTTTCCATGATTCCGCAAATACATAAGCTTGCTCACTTTTAACATCTCTCAAAATAGCATCACTCAATGAATCAGATTTTGGCGCAAAGCGCCATCTGTCTCCAAACACTGGTACTTCTATATACCATCCTCGTATAACGGCAGGCGATGTAATATTTTGAATTTTTCTTATAGAATGGCTGTCGATTTTATTACGGAATCTCCTTATGTTTTTAACGTCATAAATGCTGTAGAAAAATCTATATAGATAAAACTTTGAAAGGACTTCGTAGTGAGAAACTACAATTTATTTGCATAAAAAGCAGCTTTTTGCCAATTATTTGATTAGTTTTATAAATTAAAACTATGAAAAATATGTAGCTCCTCATACAGTATCACATTCAGTCAACAATATACTGAACAAGAAAAGAACGTTTTTAAATGTTTAATGTGCTTAGTTCATTTAATGTTATAAAGCTGGGAACTCTATCAGTTCTCTGTTTACTCTCTACGGGGCCGAGGCGCACACTTAGGGAACCCCTGTTATAAACAAAGTTAGGAACGAGGCGTATCTGAGAGCGCCACGGCAATACGTCAGCATTAGTAGGGACAGAGAGGCGGTATCGCATATGCATTGCTAGGTCACGTACATCATTCTATCGTTGTCTTAGATAACGATAGAATGCGTATGCGACGCCGCCTCTAATGCTGACACATTGCTAAGTCACGCCTCGATCCTAACTTACTTTCGTGTTTGGTTATAAAAGTACATTTTAAAACTATTCGCATTAACAATATTTATTGCTTCCAATGCTTGCTTGAATTTTATTTTAACCTGGTATTTTATAATACCTTTAGTGTGTCTATATTTTCACAAAATATGCGGAATGATCAGTTGAATTTATTCTTTTTCATATTTCCGCAATAAAATATTGAAATATTTTTTTATTTTCGTTATTTTGGTTAAGAAGAAGAACCCCACAATTCCTCTAACATAACTAACTTTGTGGCTTCCATAAGAAAGTTAAGAATAACAAACGATCAAGGATGAGAGCCGGAAGATTATTTAATCATTTAACAGAACTTACAAAAATCTACAGAAATACTGTATTATCCGCAACCTCGATGTAACCCAAATTGGTTAATAATTAAAATCAACATTTTTTTATCAGTAATTGTGTGAGTGAGTATTTAAAAAGCATTATAAAAACCCAAACGCCGTGAACACTGCTGATTAGGTGTTAATAAAAGTACTAAGCAGATTTTGAGATTTGATCAAACTATTCTGCCTGCAGATTTATTGGGCCATTTTTATGCATTTAGAGGATACCAGCATTTAATTTAACGCAACTTAAGCGAAATACATAGATATATGTATATGCTTAGAAAAGCAAGAAATAAAATAATGTTAGTGATAAAATTTCTAAAATTTATATTGCGATTACGTACCGGCACTTGATTGGTCATAGTGATAGAAGACAGCTGCTGTTGCAGGAATTGCATATGCGCGTTATACTTTGCATCTGTAGGGGTTTGGGCATAACTTGGTGTAGCACTGTAAAAATAAAGAAATTAAATTATATGGATATAATAATTAAGCCTGGCACAGAGCGCTTCGCGACAGGTTGCCCGGCACACGACGCGACGTATGTATACTGACGAATCCTTTCAAGCGTTACACGTAACTATAAAGATAAATACACGTATGTAAGTATGTTGGAATTAAGACAAATGTGTGATGGTGCATCTGCAGATTCATTAACTAATTCCAAGGATTATTTTAATTGTGTCTGTATTACTACCGTAGATGTTGAACGATCTTTCTCGAAATATAAGAACATTTTTTTCATCACGAAGTATGAAGTAAAAAGGTTTGTTACTCGCAAAAATTCTTTAATATCTATTCACATAGCTACCGGTTTCGAGCAATCGCTCATCCTCAGGCTAGCTGTAAGGATATCAGAAAACAAATTACAAGTACTAACTTTATCCTAAGTTGTTTGTAAAAAATTGTATTTTGATTTAGAAGTGTAAATATTAATTTAATGTATAAATGTAAATTGTTAAAAATCTGAATGAAGTCTTGGTTTCTTTTCTTATTTTTGTATGTAGAGATTGATTATGTTAAATATTAGTAATACTTTTAGTAACAGTAGAATTTGTCTATAGATAAAAGATATCAAGTACACAACACTGGATTAAAATAGTAAAATCTAAGACATATGAAATAAATTATAATAATTATAAAGGGGACTAACACCAACACATTAAAATTTTTAGTCGGCAAATGTAAGAAGCCACAAAAAACTTTTTTAACAATATAATATTTAAAAGTAAAAAATTGTTTATATTAGTGGTGTTCCCAAATGCAAAAGTGGAAGAACATCTATGACAGAACTCTAATCAAATAATATCTGAAAAGTAGGAGTTGACTCAAATTGCAATTGCATGTTGTTTTGGTTGTTATGTTGTTCTCTCATTACCTCGAGAAATTCGAAATTGTTCAAAACATTACCCTTATTGGCAACATGTAAAACTGTAAAGTTATTGTCTATTGTAAACTTGTGGTTGTTCTTGACTAAGTGTTGTGCAAAATGCGAAAATCCAGATGGGTCCAGTCGTAAACATCTGACATGTTCCTTTATCCGAGCTTCGAAACTACGATAAGTCCTGCCAACATAACTACTTTGGCAGTAATTACAGGTGAGTTTATAGACGCACCGTTTTCTGATCTTTTCAATTCTGTCTTTGTTATTTAGCAGGGTATTGCGAAGGGGATGGATCGTCCTGTAAGCAGCGTTAAAATAGTTCTTTAATACTTCCGCTACAGAATATGAAATTGGACCTATGTATGGAATTGATATGTAGTGTTGCACCATCAGGTATGTTCAAAATTTTCACAAATCTTATCCACGCTGTTATGAAGTTAGGTTTATTTATTATATTATTTATTGAAGTGAAACTTCTTATGTGGCGTATTAAATTTTAAAAAGCAATTAATACAAATACATATATTCGTTATCTTTGAAAAACAAAAGTGTTTTTTTACTACACACCTATAGTTACTCAAACATTTACGGTATTAAGAACAACGGATTTTTGAATAAATTACTTTTACTTTTTACGGTTATTACATTACATACATAACAAATGCCATTGTCAAACAAATAAAAAAACAAACAAATAATGGCAATAAAAGCATTTCAACGTGTGTATATATTCGCTTTATTCACCAAATATATTTATTGCATCAATTTTTATTTATTACTATAGTTACTAAAATACTTAGAATATGCGGACTATGCGACTGATCCGACTCTGTCGGGAAGACCAATTATCCCAGGCTTAATAATACATCAACTTACCTATCCATTACTAATTTCAAATTCGGCATAGCCTTCTTATCTTTATCCTCTACGACAACTTGTTGAATTGGTACACTGGATTGGGAAAGTACCGTTTGCGATGGTTGAGGTACTACAGCAGGTGGCAACACTGTTTGCGCAGCCGCTACATTTGACAAAACAGTCTGAGGAGCCGTAGCGGTCTGGACTACGTTTTGAGGCGTCGGCATCGCAGAGGACGCTTGAGGAGGCGATATAAGACCAGGCTGCAAAGAAACCATCGGCGATACCCCGCCCATACTGGTAGGAAGCTGCTGAACGGGTTGCGGGATCGAGGCGACTGTGGGAAAATGTACGCCCATTTGAGGTTGCTGCACTGGAGGAGATATGGTTATCTGCTGACCTGGAGGTATAGTAGGACATACTTGCGACAGAGAGGTGGACTGAGGCATCGAGGTGTTGATTTGGACTTCGGTTTGGGACACTAGTGGCGGAACAGAGGATATGGTTGGATGTTGGGGTTGAGGCGTGGGTATTTGAGATTGTACAGGTGGAATTTGAGTTTGACCTGTAAAAATTAAATCATTGTTCAACATATAAAAAATTGTAATTTAAAATTCGCTAGTCACAATAAAATAAACTGTAAAGAATGTAGAGCTCATTCCTCCGCATTGTCTTAATCCCTCTTGCGTTCTAAATACTGGCGATTTCCTGTTTTTTGTAAATGACTCTTGGTATTTTTATATAAGCTTTGAATCATCTTGTTCAGTTTGTTATCCACACCTTTGTGTTCTAATATATTCCACATTATTTTTCTCGACACTTTATCAAAGGCTTTTTCTAAGTATATGAAAGCTAGACATGCATTCAGTCTGATTTGATGGTGAAAATATTATTTTTGGCGCTATATTTAATTAATAACCACATAAAAATTCATTAAGGTAAATGTAGCGAATCTGACCGTTACTCTGAATCGAATTTGCTCTATGTTTAACGAGTAATTAGCTGGATTTATTCATAATAAGTTAACCCTGCATTCATTACTCTACATTCCAGCGTTTATTAATCTACCAGACGCTATAACGTGCGTAATTAATGAAATTTAAAAAATAGCACAATTATTAACGTTGAAAGTTTACAGAAAAGACTTTATAGTTACATTTTCGATCCTATCCTTCATTCATAATCGAAAATTTCCTCATCGTACATGAAAAAAACTCAAAATACCCCAGCCTACACATAGTAAATGTTGTTATATACTAACCGGTAGGAATTTGCGGTTGCGGTGCAGGTATTTGTGTTTGTCCGGTTGAAATTTGTGCCTGACTCGCAGCCGCCGACATCTGCGCCTGCACATCAGGTATCGGCGCCGGCGCCCCAGGTTGCACGCTAGGAATCTGCGACTGACCAGTAGAGATTTGCGTTTGGACCGGGGGAATCTGCGCCTGCGCGATCGGCTGCGGTAAGGGCATCTGCACCTGCGGTATGACCGGCTGCTGCGACGGTTGCGTTTGAGATACTTGCGGCGAGTATGCGATATTCTGGGGCACCGAACTTGGCGGTATATTAGTCGGATAACTCGGAGGAGGCATAGCAGTGCTAACTAGTGGAGTGGAAGCTTGCGTTTGGGATATGGACATCGATATGCTGGAGACTTGATTCTGCGGCGTTTGAATGGGATGCACTTGCGGGACCGGCGTGGCGGCTTGGGATACTTTTTGGGCTTTGCTTTCGCCGCTTAGCGATTCCCTAACACCTCCGCTGTACTTCAGATCATCCAAGCTCTTCTTCAGTTGTTCGAGGGTGATCATCTCGGGTCCTATCATGCTTTCGGTTGTTTCCTTCGGCCCGACTTCCAGTATTACTTCTTGGCCTCTTTCGATCTCGGTGACAGGTTTGATTTCTAGCGGGATCGAATCTCGTCTAGCTACCTCTACTTTATTAGGAGTAATCAATTCTATTTTTGCTTGTTCAATTTCCGGTTGTTCTGTCTGCAATACGAAATATCGTTTATATGGTTACTATTCATTATAAAGTACATTTTCAAGATTTTGAAGAAGTTATACCAAAAATTCTTAAAGCAATAAGGAGATAATACGCGGAAAATAGAGCCAGACGGGTCTTGTTCCATTAGGATAACGCCCCAGCTCACAAGAGTTGAACAGCCACCTTATCCCGTAAGCTTCTTAACATTTACAAACTTATTTTCTGGATGCCGAAGAAAGAGAAAAAAGAATTCTCGAACATAAATTTGCATCAATGGCAAAACTTACTTCATTTGGTTTTTCTAATTGGCCCATTATGAAAGCAAAGTGATAATAAAAAAAATCTAATATACAAACCTTAACAGCTTCCATTTTGCCCATTTCGGTAACTGGAGAATCCACAGCAGTCTGCCCATAATCTTTATCCTTTGGCATTTCCAAAGCAGAAAGAACAGGCGTTACGAGGAACCGCGATATCTTCCTCTGAGGCGGTTTGGGTTTAACATCCTCACCATCGCCTTTATTCTGAACCTCCTTTAATTTATCCACATTAGCGGCGATAATCGTAGTTTCTTTCACTTCGTTCAAATCGACTTTCATGTCCTTAGCCGCATCGTCACGATGTTGGGTATCCTGTCTCAAAAGTAGTATCTTAACATCGACCGGGCCTGGTTTTAAGTCTAAGTGGTCGCCGAATGCCCCGTTTTCCATCTTAGAGACGATAGACGATTTATCATCATCCTTCGGTTGAGGCACAGATTCCACGGGCGTGATGCAGCTCTCAGTGGTGAAGATCACGTTGGTCTGGTCTAAGAATTGCGGTTTGGAGTCTTGGACATAGGTGTGTTCCGGGGTATAGTCGCTGGCCGTACTGGTCTTCCTTGAGACCGTACCGCAACTGTTGAGGCTTTCTCTGCTCTGAAGCTGATTTATCTTCTCCGGTAGGCCGCTCTTCAGCGCTTGAAGAGACGGATCCTCGAATTTGGCGAAATCACTCTTCCGTTGAGATTCATGCTCTCGTTTCAGGTTGATAATTTGCTCGTTATTAGCGTCATCTCTCTGTATATCGAAAGAAAAAGGAATTGCATTTAAACAAAAAATATACACAAAATAGGAAGAATCATAAAAGAAGTTGTTTAAGTAGGAAAAGATATACTCGTTCTTGTAATTTTTTAAGGAAGTTTTTATTACGTATGGTGACAGGGTACTTTTCATCGTATAAATGGTGTGTGTAAAGTGTTCCCTTGCCCTATCACCCCATTGCTGTAAATCTGCCACCGACCATGGTAGAACTCAAACGCACAGCGTCTAATTCTGCCGCACTCAGGGGGCTGTTCTTTAGTGTGGCACACAGTTTTCTGCTGGGCCACCGAACCGTCTTCTTTATAAATTTCCAGCTTTAATATAATCTTTTTAGCTTTGCATTGTTACTTAACAGAAGTTAAAACTTTCAACTTCTCTATTTGAACAACTTCTTTTGAAAAATTAAGATTATAAATGAAATAATAAAGTAAAGTAATATAAATTAGAAAAAGGTTCAACTGATTTGCAAACAAACATAACGAAATTAAATAACAAGACATTAAATAAATAAATAATCAATCAGAAATAGTAAACAATATGCGAGGGGAGTTTTTTGTGTTATCCAGCTAGCTATATATGAAAATAATGAGTTAGAGAACGAATAAAATTTTATTCTTCAACGTAAGAACCATTGACACTAACATACTTATTTCAACGTTTTTCTAATGACGCTATGCCTTCGAAAAGAAATCTTTTGATAATTTCGCAAAACACTACTCCACAGCGTTTTCCATTCATCATTCGATAAAAAACAACGCCCTCGTGATTTTTGAGTTTTGGAAAAAGGTAATAGTCAGAGGAGACGAGGTCAGGACTGTAAGGTGGATGTTGTAATTCCTCGAAGCCGCATTCATTGACCACTGCTTGAACAATACATGCTTTACGCACCCTGCAGTTGTCGTGCAGAAGCAGAATTTCCTGAGAACGATTGAGAGGTCTCTTTTCGCGTATAGCCGCTTTCAAGTTCCTAATTGTGCCTTTGTTTCCCCGTTATTGTAAACCCTTTTGGCATATACTCAATTAAGGGAATTTCCTCTATGTCCCAGAAAACTGTGGCCATCACTTTCGTCGCAGAAAATTGCATCTTTGCCTTCTTGGATGGTGGATAGTCTTTATAAATCCATTGCATGGACTCTTGTTGTGTGGGAGGGTCCCAGTAGTGTACCCAGGTCTCATCCCCGGTTATAATTCTATAGAAGTTTTCATCTTGGGATAAAACAGTAAAATTCTTCTAGCAAATTTGTCGTCTACACACGTTTTGTTTGGGACTGAGCAGCCTGGGAATCCCCAAATCTTCGTGTAGAATTTTAAGAAGATTCGTTTCTGATATTGCTTTAACTTTGTTGATGACTTCTTCAGTTAGTGCTTTCAGAGGTCTTCGACACTTTGGGTTACTATGAATGGATTCCCTGCCCCATCAGTATTTGACTTAGAAATAGGACAGACTATTTTCTCCATACACTGCCACCATTCTTATATCGATATTCTTCGGGTTTTTTTCGATAAAATTGTCATCATGCTTCAGTGTTCAAGATTCAAATCATTCATTTTCGCTTCTTTAAGCTGATATATAAATGACAAACGTTAAGCGATTGGGATCAAAATTGTCGCTATAGCATATTGATTTCACTAGGTAGATAACATACAGAACTCCCCTCGTATTACGCAAAATTATTGAATTTGTTATTATTGAAGCTATGGAACTTTTAGGACGAAACCTATAAGTGTATTTTGGTTATTTTCAGATCTTTCAACTGAAAGACCTAGTAATGAGGCTCAAATGAACTTCATTTTGTTGAAAATGTTAAATTAAAGTATACTCTTTCTTGCATCGAAGCAATATTTTACTGATTTAATTCTTACAATCAGTAGAAAACATCATAGGTTTGCTAAACTGTACACATTTATAGCTCCAATAGTGACAAATTAAAAAATTCCGCCAAATTCAAAAGGAAAATAATGTATACAACCGATCTAAAAAAGAAAAGTTAAATGAACTAGTTAATTTATACTTCTTCTCTTTTATAGACAGAAGTAGAGTTGGCATTTTTTAAACTTCGCAGATGATTTAAGTTGGTAGTTCCGGCAATAAAGGGCATATTCGTCTGTATTACGTTAAGAAATTGGCGAATATGTCCTTCATTGTCAGAACTACTACCTAAAATCGTCCACGAAATTTAAAAAATCCCAACTCTAGTCATAAGATAGAAATGTCCATGGTTTTATAATTTATCATTACCAAGGTTTTGTTCTAAAACTAATAGAATTAAATCTGTTTTACTTTATATTAAAAAAAAACGTTTCTTACGTTTCTAATGCCAATTAAAAATCAACAGCTTTAGTGAGATTCGAACATTTCACGTCAAAAACAAAAACTTAGGCTTAAAGCAGCTTTTTAATGAATTACTACAAGCCGTACTGGATTTCTCAAGAAAACAACAAATCGATGTCGATTAAAAATAGAGTGCTAGAATGGGAATTGTCAGAATGCAATGAAAAGCTTTTTGGTTTTCTGATGGACAACTAAAATGTATTTATCTTTCTCTAAATTACTTCATAATTAGGTTGTAGAGTTACTCACTAGCGCCAACGAGCAGTGGCGGAGGTTCGATACAACCCTCAGTATAACTGCGAGTCTTAACCAGATCTGTTGTGTGTACATGTACGCTGCCGTAAATACTATTTCGTAGTTCTACGTTTGTTTTAAAAATGTCGCCTACGTCGCGAAAACGACCAATGTTAGACAAAGTTACAGAATTTATAGCAGAAATGCCTGACCTAAATTATGATGGCGTTAAAATTCAATGTGTAGTTTGTAATATCCCTTTAATGTGTTGGTCCAAATGGGATTGTCTACGTTACGTAAATAGTAAATAGCATTCTTAAAAAAAAATTGCACACGACACTATGACAAATTTAAATTTAATTTATGTGTTACCTTTATTGCATGCAATCTACCGTTTAATTTACTAGACAAGGAAGCATATATCTTCTTTTGGAATAAATATTCGGACCGCAAATTACCAAGTCGGGCATCGTTACAAAAAATTGTTATTTTTATGTTACTTTGATATAATATTGAAAAACGCGTAAATTATCTATTGCGTGTCTCGCTTAATACATCGGTATGTATATCCATTAAAGGCGTTTGTTAAAATATGCATTTATTCCCACATTATTAAAGTTGTCATTCTATCAAGTCATTCTATGCTATATAATGTCAATGTCATAATAAATTACTAATTATAAACGGGTTTAATAAACATCGAAAATAGATTTTCTAAAAAAAGATACCCATCATAATGTATGTGGCGTCGATGTCTATCGAAAGCTATATTAAATTGGTCGACACTAAATGCTTAGAGGACCTTTCCAATGCGGAACTCATCGAAACGGTACAAGAACTGCAGGCCGAGGTGAAGAGGATGGAATTGGAGAATCAAATCTTCGAGAACTTCCTAATCGCCAACGAACCGATGCTCATCGCCAGCATGGGACAGACGCTGGAAGCCGTAAGGAAACTGCAGTACTCATACAAGCCACAATTCAGCCAGCCGCAACAACAGTTAGTCGGAACTTCCCCGGACACAACATCGAAGACTAGCGGTTTAAGTGTGGCACAGGACGATAACCGCTCAGTAACCTTAGAGTCATCCGTAAATAAAAGCAAATCCGACAAAGGGCCAAGGATTAATTACTCGCAGAAAACCGACCTGGTGATGAGGGAGATCGAAGAGATGCAGGCGAACTTGAGGAAGTTCATCGCCGTTTCACACAGGAGGAAGTCGAACCTAAAAGCCGAGATCGAAGAGTCAAACATTAGGGCGCAAGAAGTTAATGATAGCAGGGAGGATTTCGAGCAAACCATCGTCATCGGAGCAGTTGAGAAGTTAACGCAAAAGATACCAGCTGAAAAGTTTGTAAGGTAAATATTCTCAAACTTCCTATAGGACCTGTCAGGTCAAAGGTTTGATACTTTTGAAGCCTCTCAATTTATCGATCAATTTCAAGATCTTTAAATTGATCAAATTCTAGCTCTTTATTAGAACTTATTATTGTGTTACATCTATCAATAATTCCGAAACCTTAAATTCAATCAATTTCTAAACCTTATATATAAACTTAGTCCTAAGGTGTCCTCCTTATACCTTAATAATTGTGTATATATTGATTCAAAATCTCCAAACTTTGGCGTTGATAGCGTTCCATTTATAAATATTCAGTTTCGGTGCAATTACTAAGATAATGAACAAGTTTAAAGCGTAATCATTTATTTTGTTGGTTAGAGAGAGTATGCTCGGTAACTCTTGGCACAAAATTAAAAAATGCCTATAAACTAAACGCAATATTTCAGCAACAATTAACTTTATTTGAAATGATAAGCAATATATTTATATAAACTTTTACTTATGGTAAGGTTCGTATATTCCTAGTCTACCTACTTGACGTAGCTTTCTTCTTACATTGCTCATTAAAGATGCGCCACTACTTTACGTCTGAAGCAATTCAAACTTTTCGCAGAGGTTTTCCTTTTAGAATGCTCTCTCTTCAATAATGCCCAATACTTTTCAATGGGTCGGACTTGAGGTGTATTTGGAGCGTTATTTACTTTAGATACAAAATCTATGTTATTTTCTTGAAGAAATTCTATGCATTTGGCAACGTAATATGTTGCCATATCAGGCCAAAACAGAACATTTCTATTTTTGATAAAGGGAATACGCCTCTTGCGTAAACACTCATTTAGGTAAATTTTCCAATTCATGGTGCCTGTGAAAATATACGGTTTTGAAACATTCCCATGTTCATCCATCGCCTGCCGTCAGATATTTTTTGGAAAATTTCTTTTTAATTGGTACGTCTGTATTGGAAGCACAATGATAGTATTTTCTCCCAGGAACATCTTTTAGATGAACAACGTAGTATGTTTTATTATCCATGATAATAACTTTTCCGCTTCCTGTAGGTGCCAATTTTACGAGAATTTTTCTGCGAGCAGTTTTCGCTCCCGATTCTTGAATGTTAACATAATGTAGGATGCTTTTACATATGTGAGATTTAATTCCAGCTTTTTTAACTTTAACTTCCTGTAAATATGAAGGCGATATATTCAACAGGGCAGCCGCTTTTCTTTTAGACATGTTTGGATCTCTTTTGTAAAGGGCTTTAACGCGAGACAATAACGTTTTATTTCTTACAAATATTCCTCTCGACTTATAAATTGCAGATTTACGTACATCATAGCGTGACAAAATATTATTATATAGTCTTTCTGGCCACCCTTTCTTTCGTAAAATGCCTAATAACATCTTTCTCGACTCGATTCGCAGAATTTTCAAAATAGTGGCAAATTCTTTTTGAGAGTTCTTGGTTCTTAACAATTCTCATTTCAAATCCACGAATCGTAAGTTTATAAATCTTATGTCAGTTATACATCATGGATAGCTAATGAGAACTAAACAACTATTTGACATTTACTTCGACAGTTCGTAATTAAAATACTTAAAACTAAGTATGCCAGGAGTTACCGAGCATGCTCTATATTGCGGTTACGTAAATTGAAATATGTGTTCCTTTGTACCTTCTCCTAACATCAATCACTTAATTTTCAGTTGAGTTGGTTCACTTTCCAATCACTTGCAAATCATTTCAGCTTATAATCACTTAGTTATTTTGTAAAAGGAGGACGCCTCAGTTTATAAAGAATTTCCAGGCTAGTGTCATTTTTAACATTGCCGGTTCTTACTGATACATCGAAATATGCTACAATTACTGGAATTGCTCTTGCCGGAAATACAATATGATCATAAAAGAACGTAATCGAGAGGGTCATGTTTTCTTTTTTAAAAGGAGCACTTTTATTTTTCAAAAACTGTCATTGAAAGTTGACCATTACATATTCGCAAAATGTCAAAATTAGAATTTTTTATACAGGACGTAAAATTCTTTTACATACAAGATGTAAAAAACTTTTATATCCACTCACAAAAATCAAAGGAGATGATATATATTTTATTTATTATTATCAGTAAAAACGCAGACATAATTAACAATCAATTTAACAATCATTAAGGCATTGGGTAATTATTGAACAAGCATCAGATTTTGGGGCCAATAAGATGATATCAGAAATTCCAATTTTCTTCTGAATGGATTCTTTAATATATGTCTCCGTAACCGTTGAAGACCGCCAACCGCCAATCCCTATATCTTTAACACTGGCAAAATCAACTCCAGAAACTGCTAACATTGTGGCAGATCTTCCAACACAACGGCCAATATAGCTCTCTAGTCTTGCTAATTTTAAATAAGTTGCAATTTCTTTTGGAACAATTCTGATTTTATTAATGCCGATAACCTGATTTACACATTTTTCGTACACCGAACGCAAGGTATATTTTCGGTACAGCTTAATGTAGGCCAAATTTGAAATGAGGCGAGTTTTTGAATCTTAGATTTTTACAATTGCTATTGAAACCTTATCATCTATTGTTAAATTCAATAGTTCTTCTAAATAACCTGAAACAATATGAGTATTTATCAGTGAAACCATCTACAAATATTAATGACTTCATATAACCTTCACTAATAAGAAGACCTCATCTGGTGCCTCTTGTAAGAATTTCTTAATTTCCGCTTTTCTTAAAACTTTTGATTTTTTGGGACAATATTCTACACATTTATTTTCTCAAATAAGCTACTAACTTGGGATATTTTCCTATATCTATGTTTTGTTTGACGTTTAGTGTCGCTCTCAGCATGAGATAAATAAACCATAATCTCGGCTCCACTTTCATAATTTTATATCCAAGATGTGCGAATATCACACATTCAAACACATTTTCTCAATTTCTTGAACTTGCAGAAATGGCATTTCGTAATTTACTATCAAAAACCACCATTTACGCAACCACAACGTAACTAACCAACAAAATAAATGATTACTATTTGAACGTATATCTTAGCAATTGAACCGAAACTGAATATTTGTAAATGGAATCAGCGTCAAAGTGATTATAGGGTAAAAGGAGGACGCCTCTGGTTATAGCTACGTCTGACAGGTATGTCCGAGATTAAGACTTCAAATTACGTTTGAGATTTATTGACAGATTTGTCAATTCAAATTACATTTTATGTTTATTGACGTATCTTATAAATTCTAAAGCATGTTCACTACAGATCACCAAACATCTGTAATTGAAAGCTATTTTCGTAATGGACAAAAGCAACAGAATGGCGAATGGTTTTATCCTATGCGACTATGAACGGAAGAATTTCATCTCCAATTCAGCCTACATTTTGCAGTACCCTATTATCACCATAACGGTTTTATCAACACCTGATGATAACATGGTCCCGTGAAAACCCTTATGTCACGACAGAAAAACCACGTGAAAACCCTTATGTCACGACAGAAAAACCATTGCATTCTGAAAAAGTCTATGTTTAGATAGCAAGTTCACGGAGCAGAATTATTGGTTCATTAATTTTTCATCAAACGGTAAACGTAAAAGGACACCTTGAGAAATAATTTTTTTTTTAATTTTGACGGATGCAAACTTCAATTTAAAGATGTAAATCAGTTTTGGGATTCTTATGAAACTCATGAATAACTATTCAGTTATAAATAAATATCAAAAGTGTTGTATAGGCTATTCTCAAAAACACATTTTCTACTCCGAAAAACAAAGGTAAAACATATTTGACTTCCTAAACCTAGATAGAGAAGTTGCACGTTTTTCAATTTCATGATAATAAAAAAGTACATTAAAAATGATCAATTTTGATGTATGATAAGCTGATATTTACATTCTACTTCCATCACAAATATTGAAAAACAAATCTGTCGTTTTAAACGTAGGTGAAACGCGTGCGCTTTTGGTCAGCGCTTTTATGACGTCACCGGGCTGTGATAATCTATCATTTCGTCACTTGATGTTGGTAGAAGTGTATTTGTATTGTCTTTTTTGACATTAAAAACTAATTTATCCTGAAATATATAACGTTTTGTGTTTTTGACATAACAATACTTGGACCATGACTTGGACATTTATTAGACAGTTCAACGCAGTACAAAAGTCCCAGATCAGTAAAACATGTGCTCTGATATATTGTATCATTCTACTTATGGTAATTAAATGGAATCGTAATGCTGAAATCGCTATCATTTAATGCCGAAGTAGTGTTTGAAAGGAAAGTAAGAGCTGAATATCTGCCGGCGGTCGGGTAACGTCATACAAATTGATTTTCAAGAGCCTTTTTCTTTTAAAATAGTGAAATTTGAATGAACACTCTTAGAAAATCATCTATCTTCATTTCTAAATAGTCATTACATGTAACTTCAAAAGCAAATAAACTTTCATGCAACTTTCCTATTCACTGGTTTCCGAGTTTTTGAAAGAAATTCAGAAAATCCGGCTATTTTCAAATAAGCAACTGTATTAACGAAGTAGTCTTTGGTTTATTTAAACTAAGGATAGATCATGACCATATATGGTGGAATCCGGCAATAAAGGTATTTTAAATTTCTTATAAATACATGGACAAAACGAGGAGTTGTTGATGAAACGAGTAGAGATTTTGATTAAATATATGCTTGTTTGGCAAAATTGATGATTAAAAGAAATAGAAATAAATGTTAAACATTATAATGAACTGGGATAAACCATTTTGCATTTTATACTCTTGGTTTCCGGTTTGGAACCGCGTCGTTGTAGCTTTTGCCGACGTTTCGTCCACACTCTTATGGGGCATGGGACATCTTCAAGGCTGTTACTGCACACTAAGGTTTAGCCTGAAATCCGACCAAAAAATTGCTGTACTAAGAGCTGATAAGAGAAATGCTACAGAGATCCTGGACAGTGAAGAGTATGAGTAAAAAGTCCTTTCCTTACGGCAAGACGACACCTATCAATTTCTTAAACATAATCCTACTTCCCGAATTGAGCGTTCCATCATTAACTCCATTAAAACGTCATCTATCCCTACCGATACCTAGAAGTCGCTCCTCCCTAGTGGTTCTTCAGACCCTAAAATTCACTAACCCAATATCCCCTTACGTCCTATTGTCAGCACTATCAATAGCCCTACCTAAAAATTATCTAAGTACCTCTAACCTTCTAAAATCTTATGCTGGACACAGCGGCTCTTTCATCCAAAATTCCCAACGTTTCGTCCAACGACTCAAAGGCTTTGAAGTCGAATCTTTATTCACCAAAGTTCCCAAACCGGATATAGTATCTATTATTAGAGACTTCCTCACCTCCAATAACCAACCGGATGATCTGGCTCACTTGGTTGGTCTTCCTTTTACCTATTTCCAGTTTCATAGTAAATACTACGAGCAAGTCTCAGGCGCAGCTCCTGTCGCCGCCAACATCTTTATGGAAGCGTTCGAACAACAAGCCCTATTATCTTGCAACCTTACGCCAAAGTCTTGGTACGTACAGGTACGTTGATGACATCTCTGTCATCTGACGTCATAGACACGAATCTTTAAACAATTTCCTATCGTTTCTAAATTCCCAACATGATTCCATACGCCTCGCCATGGAGATCGAATCAGAGATGCCTTCCTCCTGACGGTGCGCTGGGACATTCCGTTTACCGAAAACCCACGCACACGGATAGATATCTCAATGGTCTCTCACACCATCATCTAGTCCAAAAACGCGGTGTCATCAATTCTCTTATCCCAAGGGCCATTTCCCTAATTGAATCGAATTCGCTTCCTCAAGAACTAAACCACATCACTGGAACTCTCACCCGCAATAATTATTCTAGGAAAGATATTCAAACTACCACTAACTGCTACACCAACCTTTCTCCACAGCAACTCCTCTCACCTAATCCTAATTTCCGTAAACAATTAAGAAAATTGATATCCATTTCCGATACAATCAAGAGCATGGTGAAATTAAAAAGATTTTTTTGTATAATCCCATAACAAATTTGTGAGACCCATTTTCTTAACTTTTCGAATGTCACGAAACCAAATTTATTAAAATCGAATATTCCCGCGTCGAGCAAATTATATATAACATTTTACAGGCATTGCTTACTCATCCAAAATTACGCCTATAACTAAGTGGTTCTAATTTATAACCTATAATTTTAGATAAAAAATTCTACACAATCTTCTTCTTTCAGGTACATGCAAGAATGGTTAAAAACAGCCCAATTCATGCTAGAAAAATTACGCTTGCGAACCAGTTCTTTACGCATTCAACAATCGAAGCTGAAGACTCTCCTAGTTCAAAAAGAAGAATTAGGCGAGTGCATCCACGAAGTCGATTTCGTCAAATTGAAGATCGAGAACAAGAATTTCCAAATCAATATCGAACAGAAAAACAGTCACCTACTCGAATTGAAGCGCATTAACGGTAACGCCAACTTAATGTTGACCAATCACAAGAAGATACTCCAGAAACAAGACGAAGCGTTGAGAAACCTAAGAAAGACCGTCAAAGCGACGCAAAGAAGAATAGTCGAATTAGAAGATGAGAACGTACAAACGGCGAATGAAGTCTCAGTGGAGAAGGAGAAATTCAAACAATTAAAGAAGAGGGTGCAATTGTACCAGGTTCCGGACGTAATGGAGTATATAAGGAAGAAAGCCGAATTAGATGAGTTAAATAAAACTTTAAAGACGTGGAGAAGGAAGAGTCATATACAGAAGATAGCTTTGTCCACCTACACCAAAATGATGATGCATATAACCGGAGCAGCCAGGCCCAAATCTTCATGGTTTAATATGGATCGAAGCAGAAGCGATGACCTATTGGTACTGGATACTGCAGACGTGCTCTCAGAGGCAAGCGTATATTAGGATTCGTAGTGTAAATTACAGGCTAACTTTAGTATTTATAGTTGATATTTTGGAAATGTCGAATGCAAATTTTAAAATAAAACATACAAATAATGATAATCGGCACTACGAAGTACAATTGAAATATAGCATAAAGGTAGTAAATAATTCCTAAACAGTAGAGCTTTTACACGTTTTTCAATATCATGATAATCACAAACTACATTAAAAACGAAAGATTTCGATATACGATAAACTGATATTCACTTACTATCTCTATCACAAAAATTAAAAAAACACATCTCTCATTTCGAACGTAGGTAAAACCCGCGCGCTCTTTTGCCAGGCTTTTTGTGACGTCATTCGATCGAAATAATCACTTCATTCAAATATAGACAGAAGATTCAAGTGGCATTCGATAATTTAACGTTTAATTTCGCGATAGAGGAACAGAAGACAGAATGTTGCAAATATTGTTATGTTCCCAACAGTTCAACTGTATCAACACTATAATTCTTTAGCCTGTCCCAACGCACGGGAAGATCAGAAAGTTGTGGTGTAATTTAATGAATAGGTAACCTTTTAGCCGTTTATTAAACTAATAGTTGTAATTTACTATAAAATATTGGATTAACGGCTTAATTTTTAAGATATAGGTGGAAAACGACAACAACAAAACAATTTTAGAAAGATAAATGTACCCTATCACCGACATATAGGGAAAAACAAAATGTTATTACGCAGTTAGGTCCTTATTGAATTTAACTTCTGTCATTCAAAAGCTAGTACGGGAGGGGGGATACTTTAGAACCTCACTATACAGAGTTATGATAAAGTAGCACACAAAATTCAAACTATGGGTTTGTGCCCGTAATAAAGAAAAATGTAGAAATACGCGAGATACTAAATTGAAAAAGTTTTATTTCAAAATAACTGGCAGTCACTTCGGTTATCATGACGACGCAGTGACCTTATGTCACTATTTTTTAAATGGAACCGTATGCATTTGGTTACGACATTAAAATCTGTATTTATTATTGTTGCAAAAAAATTAACAATTATTAGAGAAAATTAATAACTATTTATTTTATTAGTTAAACTTTGCGAATGCTACTGATAAAGCGGGCACTTTTTAAATTTCGCGGATGATTTAAGTTGGTAGTTCCGGTAATAAATGACATACAGTACCGTTCGCGGAAGTTCGGGCAAGCTGACAAATTATATTGACTGTTTAGGAAAAAAATTTAAAATTATATAATATACATTTCTGTGAGGAATTATTAAAACTAACCTTTTCTGGAAGCCTTTTACCAATTTCCAGGTAGTATTTGTCTATTATAAGACCGTTATCATAAAATATATAATTATGTTGGAAATCTCCAATAATTACAGTGACAATAAAGCTTTATAATAAATAAATCCCTGGGAGAATTAGCTGATTTACTCGTGTTACCTGGAAATATTCGTATACCCTTTATAAAGTATTATAACATTTGTAAACGCAGTAGTTCTGAAGAGATTGTTATTGTGAAAGTATCTGTGGTTGTGCAAGTGAAAAATAAAATAATTTCGGTTTGACTGCTTAAAATGCCCCGCGGAAAGCCTCTAGCTGTTTCAAAACGATCTACTATTATTACCTTGCATCAGGAAGGGTACGCAGAAAGACGGATTGCGGATAAATTAAAAATAAAAAAAATCTACAGTACATGATACTATAGTTCGATTTAGGACAACCGGTGACGTGCAAGATCGTAATCGGCCAGGACCGTCAAGAAAAACGACTCCTGCGGAAGATTTACGAATAAAAATAATTAGTAAGCGCAATAGAAGACTAACAGCATCAGAAATTGCTGCAGAATTCAATAATGAGCGAGATTCCAAAGTTTCTGTCAGTACTCCGTTACTCCGAAGATGAAATAGGTTGATATGACTGAAATGAGTACAAGCTCATAGAGATTGGACAGTGGACGATTTTAAAAACGTTTTGTGGACTGACGAATCCAAGTTTGAGGTTTTTGGAAATAGACGGAGAGTTTTCGTACGCAGATCAAGAGGGGAAAGAATGTTACGGGAGTGTATAGTTCCTACGGTGAAGCATGGAGGCGGATCTGTAATGGTTTGGGGTTGTTTTTCCTTAATCGGAGCAGGGGACTTGCTCAATATTGAGGGCATAATGAAAAAAGCGGAATATCGGAAAATCCTGGAGGAAAATGCCATACCGTCAGGAATTCGATTAATTGGTCATGGATTTGAATTTATGCAGGACAATGACCCCAAACATAAATCTAAATTGTGCACAGATTACCTGCAGCAAGAAGAAAATGAAAGAACCCTAAAAATTATGGAATGGCCGCCACAGTCCTCCGATCTGAACCCGATAGAGTTGTTATGGGAAGAATTAGACCGATGTGTTAGGAAAAAGTGTCCAAAATCGAAGGAACATTTGTGGACCATTCTCCAGGAGGTATGGACAAGCTTGCCCAATGAAACATTAGCAAAATTAGTGAATCGGATGCCGAGTATAGTGGCAGCAGTCCTAAAGGCAAAAGGTGGATTTTTCGATGAAAATCGGATTTAAATTATTTGTGTTACATTAACTTTTTCTTTTTAATAAATTTGTGTTTGAAAATATGTAAAATCATGTAAGTAAGTATTAAATACATGGCCATTTAATATTTCTCTTATTTTCTTTGACTTCCGTACATTTTTTTGCTTGCCCGAACTTCCACGAACGGTAGTGTACATACTATTTAGCTTATTTTTACATCCATTTAAATCATTTGTATTTGTTTTAAAAACATAATTCACCTACGACTTTAGTGTTCTTCTATTGTTGTTTTGTAACAGAGTGACACAAGAACTAAAGTATTGACGGGTCTTTCATATTACGTAATTTGAAAAAAAAAATGCTTCTGTACCCTACTGTAATACGTGATTTAGACACAATTACGTAGTTTCTATCTTATGACATTCTTCCTAAATATAAATATACTTTCAACCATATATTGGATCAATTTAAACAATAATAAATATAAAAAAAATCAACTCATAAGTAGCGGAAAACTATACTATAAGCATACTTACAGATTTATGTCTTCTATGTGTCTTCCTCTGACTGTGCCTTGTTAAAGACGCATGCCTCACCTTTCATTTATTAATTGCAGCACAAACAAAAAGTTGTACATTTATGTAAATAAATGCTTCATACGAATGGAAAATATTAAATATTCTAGGGCGGAATTGGCTTTTGACATTCAATTTATAAATTCAATATAAAAATAGAGACATTTCAGCAAAATAGAACACGTTTGTTATTGAAAGGGTGATCCAAAGTTCACGCTAATTTTCAGTTGTTCAGGTTGATTTGACTTTAAACTAATTTTACTTACTGATAATTATAAAAGAATGTTTTATACTTCATGTTAAAAGTTATGCGTTTCCGCCTTTTTAAGAAACATCCTGTATAAGACAAACAATCGATTGGTGACAAATTAATTGGAAAAACTATGCGCTGTCTGTATAAACTATTTGAAAAAAGGCATATGTAGCAATATTCTTCGTAAAATGTTTAGTCGAAGATCCTAATATTAAAATACTGTACAATGTTTGCTGATACTGCACGATCAGAAATAAAGCCCGCGTCCTATGAGAATCTTTTTTATTTCATCAATAAAAAAAAATTCGCCATTTGTTTTGGTGCAAAAATAAAATCAAATATACGCCAACAATCGCGTTACTTTTGTTAACTGTTACATTCGATATATTCTTTAGAACATTCCAAAGTATAGCATTATTTTTAAAATTTTTGGAAGACGTTAAGCAGACGTTCCACTGATTTATTTTCGAGTTATTCTAATTAAATCAAACTTGTGTAAAGTTATTTCTTTATACCAAAGTCACCATTTCAATGTTATTACTAAATATTGTTTTAGGTAGATATCTTTTAGCTAAATGAAAAATGCGGTAATGAAATAGCATTAACGTGGTGCAAAGATGCTTTAGTTTATACAAAATAACTACAAAATCTACGAGGATGGTATGAGAAGTACCCGTGTTTGGAGACAGATGGCGCTTTGCGTCAAAATCTGCATTACCGATGTGTGAGTACTATCCTTTAGTCGACGTCTATCAAAATTTCGGAGAGATTTATGGAGTAGTGTTGCTTTGAGAGCTGTTGAAAGTGAGCAAGTTCATGTATTTGCGGAACCATGGAACAAGAACAATACCGGCCAGTGATTCGATTTCCTTCTTTGGATGGGAAAACATGATTAGAAATCAAAGAGAAGTTAGATGCAGTTTATAAGGACCATGCACCTTCGATGACTACCATCGAGATACTGGTTCAATCAATTTAGGCGTAGCCGAGCATGCGTCTTTGATGAGGAGCAGACGCGTCGTCCCATTAAGGTAACTACAAAGAATACGAGCAATAAAATTCACGATATCGTGTTAGCAGACCGCCGGGTGAAGATTAGAGAGATTGCTAATATGGTAAACATCTGAACTTGTGCAAAACATCCTTCACGAAAAATTGAGTATGAGGAAGTTATCGCGATGGATGCCGCGTCTGCTAATGATTGATGACTGTAGATGAGACATAGATACGTGACTACATGCCTGAAACCAAAGGTCAGTTGGCAAAATGGTCTTCTTCCCGGCGAACGTGCACCAAAGAAGGCGAAGACATCAGCAGAAATAATTATAGCAACGATTTTTTTAGGATTCGCAAAACATAATCTTAATTAATTATTTGGAGAAGGGAAGGACAATCACGAGACAGTACTATGCTGAACTAAAGAGAAAAAGGAAAAAAGTTCTCTAGCATCATGATAACGCCCCGGCCCACTCATCGGCAATTCCGACAGCAAAAGTAGTCCAGCGACGGTACGAATTGGTGTCCCATCCACCGTATTCGCCCAGATTTGGCTTCCTGTGATTTCTTCCTTTTTCCAAACTTGAAAAAATGGCTTGACGGAAAGCGGTTCACGTCAAATGAAGAGCTCATTGCCGAAACACTTTACTACGATCGTTTATTAAGTAATTGGATACATAAAGGGAATTCCAGAGAAATATAAACAAAAAATTATTTGATAAAGTGGTACTGCACTTTTAAACAATATGTTCTTGTTCAATTAAGATTACTTAGAACACAAAACAAACTAGGAGTGCTGTGAAACTAATTAAAGGAAATGAAATAAGTAAAATATTCGTCATGTTAATATGTCGGACTAATATACAGCGTGTATTTCAAATAAAAAATAATTAGAGAATTGCTGCATAACACAAAATTATACTCAAATATGCAGGTTTTTTAAGTATGAATTTTTTGTATATTATTACATTTTTGGATGTCTCTCTTCAATTTATGTCAACTTTCTTCAATATTCCCAATACCTACCTCTCTAATTTTTAAGATAATTTGAGAGTTTTGCGAAATTCCGCTGTTTTTTTAACGACCGATATCTGAAACATGGCAACCACTTCCATTGCCATCTTTTAGACGTTAATAACATTGTATGACCGAATGATTCTTTAGTGTTTTTTGCCATACTACCCCACAGTCCTTGCTATCACTATTGATTTTGGACGGTAATTGATATAAAAAATATTTTGCCGTCCTGAAAATTCCAAGAAATACCCAGCGAATGAGACGTTTGAGATATCGGCCGCTGAAGAAACATCGGCATTTAGCATAAATCTTTAATTATTTCAAAAATTAAAATAGGTGAGTATAGGAAGTATTAAAAAAGCTGATATGAATGAGATGCGTTCAAAAACGGAATAATATACAGGGTGTTGCGTTTAGACTTTGCAATGAGGAGGAGGAAACAGCCTTTCACATTATTTTCGAATGTGCAGCGTTAGCTCAACGCAGATTCGCTATGCGAAGCACAATTGAACTACCAATGGAGAAAGATTTACTACATAGGCTGTTAAACCTGATTGCGGGAACTAACCTGTTTAAGTAAAACAAAACCGAAGCAGGAATAATACAATAAGCTACTAAGCTTCAGTGTTAGGGATGTAAAGACCAGCCCTGCTCTGGTAGAAAATCAATCAATCAATCAAATAGGAAGTATTAAAAAAGCTGATATGAATGAGATGCGTTCAAAAACGGAATAATATACAGGGTGTTGCGTTTAAAAAACCAAGCTTGTGCCGTTTGTAATAGAAACGGAACATCCTGTCTAATTGGACATAATTTCATGTTGTGCAGAACTTATCTCTGAATATTTTTTATTTTAATACTTTTTCACTAACTTGCTCTAGGAAAAGAATTATCTTCCGCTCATGGAGTAGGGGGACACGCTGTATAGTAACAAAAATTGATTCAAAAGGTATCTTAAGGTAGAATTATCAAAATAAGAAAAACAAGTATAGTAAAGTGTTGAAAATTGGAAAAAAATTAAAAAACAAACAACTTTTTCCTTTGACGTTTTCCAAAAATTTGAAAAACAATATTTTGTAATTCTTTGAAAAAAAAAAAATTAATGCTGGCAGTTAAAAAGTCGCTAGATTCTCGTATACAAATTGATATTTTTTTAGCCAAAAATTAATGGCAAACTCAAAATTAATCTATAATGATTAATAAAAAAGATTGCTAGTGATATCAGTTATTCTTGCTAAGCAATACTCCGCTTAGTGGCAAATGTGGCAACACTTTTGAAGATGCATTGTTTAGTTTAGTCTTTTTTTCTATTTTTTTTTTATTTATGAGATAGATAAACACTACAACTAATAATTTATTGTGATGAATATCATTAAAAACAAGACGCATTTAACACATCTCCGTTAAATCAAATTTTGCCATCATAGCGCTGTTATCTTAAAATGGATCGCCGATTTCGATTTATATACACTTTCTGAACGTATTCACCTACCTTTTGCACGTATCTCGGAGTTTCCGGTACCTTATTGGGATTCTCCTGCAACTGTCTCAATATATCGGTTAACTGCAACGCTAACTTCTTATGAGACCCCGGCTTCAGATAGTTCTCCTTCACCATTCCCTCGATGATATCGTTCGGCTGCGTGTCGAACCTGTTAAACTTGAAACTGATCGTTTTCTGTTTGCAAATCAGCTGACACTCGACCGTGCCGTCCGGATGCACCTTTTGCACCGCGAACTTCTTCGATGAATGCTTATGTTTCTTATCGACGGGATCGCTAGTTGATGAAGTCGCTTCACTTACTTGTTCTGACGTTGACAAATCCTGGTCCTCGCTCTTCGAATCGGTGACGATGGACTCGCGACAATCCATCGTCGTCTCCTTGAAGGTGTTCTGTTGTTCGACGATCGTCTGTAAGTTGGGATGCTGAACGGTGGACGTTTGCGATGGGCCAATGTAGACGGGTTGTTCGAAATCTTGGATGTTCTGCTGAGAACTCTGATTCGATAAGTCCTGCTGAATCAAACTCTGCTGCTGGATGTAATCCATATGCGAAGTCGGTTGAGAGGCCGTGGACATCCTTCGTTGTTCGCTGGTTTGTTGTTCGAAAGTAGGCAATGGCGGTAAAGACACCGTCGATAATCTATGCGGTTCCTTAGCGTGCTGAGGCTGCAAGACCATGGCGACGTGATGCTGCAATTCGGAAAGATTAGCAGGAGGCGGTGCGTCGGCTTTACTCTGTTTCACTTCTTGTGGTTGCTGCATGACACCATGTTCAATAATCTTCTGCTCGTTCAACATAGGTTTGATCTCTTGGTTCGATTGCATGACGTTCTGTACACTCTGTGGCTGCTGAATTTGCGGTATGTGCACGATATTCTGCTGCTGCACCATCTGCTGAGGCGTCGACACCTGCGCCGGTGAACCCTGATCAGTTATCAAGACCGGTTGACCACTTTGATTTTGTCCAACACCTTGCGGTTGAATCATCTGATTCATCACTTGACCTTGTTGCGGCTGCATTAATTGCTGAGGAGCTTGCATTTGAGATTGCACCATTTGCTGGGGCAAGATTTGAGGCTGGGAAACTTGCGAAACCTGCGGTTGCGATTGAACTTGAGGTTGCTGAACCATAATCGTTTGCTGAGATTGCGGTTGTATCAATTGAGGAGCTTGTTGTAGCATTTGAGCCTGTGACTGTTGCTGTGTCACTTGTGATTGTTGCGATTGACTCAAATGAGGCTGCTGATGCAGTTGAGTCTGCAGCTGTGTTTGCGACGTTTGCTGTTGAATTATTTGCTGTTGAGGTTGCGACTGGGGCATTGTAGGCTGCTGCTGATTTGGTTGCTGTGATTGCACCAGCGAAGACGATTGAGATTGTGCCTGCACTGGCTGTTGGATAATCTGAGATTGCTGCTGTTGCGATTGCGACTGCACGAGCTGGGGCTGCTGCTGATATATCTGCGTTTGTTGCTGCACCATCTGTTGGAGCTGCTGGATTTGCTGCGGCTGTTGTTGAGGGACTTGAGGAATCATCTGAGATTGCTGTTGCGGCACCATCTGCGGTTGCTGTTGCTGCTGAATAATCTGAGGCTGCTGCTGTTGCTGTTGTGACATCTGATTTTGTTGTTGAATTATTTGAGGTGTTGTCTGCGGGGGCTGCTGCTGCGATTGTTGTTGTAGTACTTGAGTTTGTTGCTGGAGCATGACTTGTCCTTGTTGTTGTATATCTGGAACGCCCTCCAGTATTTGATGCAGTGGCGGCGGTCTCGTAGTAGAAAGTCTGTGCTGGGGAGCTTGCGGTTGCTCCTGAGATTGCTGTTGTTGTGAAATGGTCTGCTGCATCAAGCTTTCCGCACTCGCTTGTTGCTGCTGTAGTTGCTGTAAGTGTATCAACTCTTGAGTATTTGGAGCTTGCGTTATGGAGTTTCTGTGCTGGTCAGATACTTGCTGCATCAATTGTGGTTGAATTTGCTGCTGAATCTCTTGCATAGACGGTTGAGAATAGTTCAATCTATGCTGCTCTTGCAGCATTTGCTGTTTCTGCATATCCATTTGACTGTCAACGCTACGCCTATGTTCTTGAGAAGGCGCGGGTGTTTGCAACAGCTCAGGCTGGGACATAGTACTTAGGCGATGTTGATCTTGCTGCTGTATCTGTAAAAATTCCGCTTGCTGCGGTTGTTGCAAATTCTGTTGAATGTACTGTTGCTGTATCTGTTGCTTGTGTATTATCGGCTGTTGCTGGACCGGTTCGACGGAACCTTGCCTCTGCATTGTAGGAGGAGGCGCTTGCGGTTGTTCTATCTGCTGAAGGGGTATCGGTTGTTGCTGTTGCTGATATACCGATTGAGATACAGCCTGCTGCATTTGCTGTTCGGCAGGTAACATCGCGTGTTGCACCACGCCTTGCTGTTGGGCGTATTGCGGAACTGGTGCTTCCTGCATTCCACTACTTTCGCTTCCAGGATACTGCATCTGAGATGGGGTAAAAGATGGTTGCTGATAGGTGGCTGCGTTTTGTTGTTGACCGCTCTGATATGGTTGCGTTGGCTGTGGTGGAGTTTGCTGATAAGTCTGTCCAGGCTGTGGACACACGTTAGATTGCTGTTGAGGGATTCCGACCATGGGTTGCTGCTGAACGTTTTGCTGCTGATTTTGAACGTAACTTTGTTGCGTATTAACGTTCTGTTGCACCTGCTGTTGTTGCTGTTGTTGTTGCTGTTGTTGATGTTGCTGTTGCTGCTGCTGTTGTTGAAGATATTGGAGATATTGTAGCTGCTGTTTTTCTTGTTCCAATTTCTCTTTTGTTATCTGGGTAACCGGGACTTTAAGGAGTCTAGCCACAGTTTTTGCATCATCTTCGAAAATGATACCTGACTTGGCCTGTTTAACAATTAACGTTTTAGAACACTTAATAACGGCAAAAACTAACTTACCATTTCTTCGGCAATTGTTTCAATCCGATCAGAATCGATATCGAATTCGAATTGTATCGCTTCATTTTCCTTGTGCTTGTGAGTACGCTTCTTGGGATCTATAACTCTTAACCTAAAGGTGACCTTGCTGCCTTCTTTCGATACGAAATCTATCTTAAGACCCACCTCCTCCTCGAAGAATGGATGCACGAGGAGGTCCTTGACTCGGGGTCGATCTTCTTTGCGAGGTTTGATGCAGCTTTCGATGACGTCTTTGACTTCGGAACTTTCTACCTTATCGAAACTGGCTGGCTTAACACCCTGGATAGCAAAGAAATTATTGTGAAGATAAAAGTAATAAACGGGTCTAAGTTGGTGTAAATCTGCACTTACAGAAATGACTTTTTTGTATATTTGGGCTGGACCTGAACATTCTGAGTATGGGTACTCGCTGGTTGCCATCTCCAACATGCACATTCCGAAAGCGTAGACGTCAACACCTTCGTCGTAATGTTCTTCGTACATTTCTGGTGCCATAAATTCAGGCGTGCCGATTACCTGCATTAATAAACGCAAGAAATTGGCGTAAAAAATAAATGTAAAAGTACGAACAACAATTTAAATTAAAGAAATAAGCCGCTTCTTATTGTAAAGCGGTTGTTTTGATGTCTCCTGATTTGATTGGCCTACTCAGATTATTGTGGATGATCAACCACATTATAATGCTGTGATAAATGAATGAATCTACTACTTCTTTGAAGAAAATGGAAATATTAATATGGACCAAAAATGATTAAAAATGAATTGCTTCAACGAGCGAAGAGAGACAAACTAGAAAAGATTTATGAAATCTATGAAGTACTAGGACAGCATGGGCATGAAGTTTTACCACCATACCATTGCCAATTTTGTACCATAATGATGAGAATGTTTAAGGAATAAGGACTGAAAGAAAAGGTAATAATCGATACTTACAGACTTCGCAAAGCTTCTGTTTTTCAAGGTTGCCAAGCCTAGATCGCCTATTTTGACAGAGCCAGTAGTTCCAGTAATAAATATATTGTCGCATTTTAAGTCTCTGTGTATAATTGGGGGTGATCTCGAATGAAGGAATGCCAATCCTTTCAATATTTGCCGGCACCATGATTTCAATACTTTCGGATTGATTTTCTTAAATCTTCGTAAATATCTAAAGAGAAAGAGAAAGAAAAATAGTGATTATGCGATATGACTCAAGGATATGAAGATAAATCAAATTATTTAAACGCAATTTTCATATAATCGGTTATAACACGATTCAATAAAGTTTTGCTACGTGAGTCAGACATATCATTTACAACTCTTGATGTTGAATCCGAATTCGGTCGCATAATTGCTCTAGCACGTCAATAGCGTTTGTTTTCGCTCATTACTGTTTGAGCAGCGATATTCTCCAGATGCACAACAGGCCCATACTTTTTTGAAAATAACGGACAAACAGTTACTGTAAATTCTGACAGGTACGCCGCAATGATCTGTGATTTTTTTGGCCCTGCCCTCCACGAATTTGATGATTTTAATAACTAGTGGTGGTTCCAACAAGATGGTGCTACTAACCACACATCAAATACCACATTACAAGCTCTAAGAAAATGGTTTCCAGATAAATTGATATCAAGAAAAGGTGACATCAACTGGCCACCACAAGAAGCCCGAACTTGGCTCCAAACGATCTTTTTTTTTGTGGGGCTATCTTTAAGAGTTGAGTTTATAATAACGCCCTAAATTTTATTCCGTTTAAAAATCGTATCTAGGAAGGGGTTGCAGCCATTACTCCTGACTTATGCACAATGCGATACTTATGCGTAATGGAAAATCTAAGGCATCGCTTGGAAGAGTGTCAGAGAGCAGCAAAATGGGCGACATCTAGATAATATAATTTTCCATACATGAATTTCCAATAAATGTAGTTTTAAATTCTAAATAAAGTTAGTTGAGAAAACTGACAGCTGAGCAAGTTGAAAAAGAAAACTGTAAAAGTCTCTGAGACACCTTATACATATGGGTCTTACATGGAACTGTGTAAAATTACAGCTTCACAAGTAGTATGGTTGGGCCACTAGCCATGTTTTTGCAAAGGCTAGGTTTTTCATGTCGCGACAGAAACGAATAGATCAAATTTGCTTCCTTACTGCTCATGACCTAAGATGACTATTATGCTGAAATATGGCAATCCGACTCAACTTTTTGGGTACAGCAGCTTAGTTTTAGAGAAAAAGCTCAATATATGACAGATTTACCACAATTTACAATAAAATAAAAATTATAACTTGACATTGTACATCTCAATACAAGTTTCTTTTGAATGTTGTTCACCTAGATTGCTAAAATATCACACTGTGCATCGTCGTGAATGATTCTGTACACTTCTAAAACACTTAGGATAGAGGACAGGACAGGATAACAGAGCAAAAGTGAAGCTAAAACCTCTGTAAGGGTCATCCCGTTTTTATTGGTGAGAACTGTATTAAAGACAAAAGTATATAGCAGGAATACAATATTCCAGAAATCGGCAATGTGGTATCTGGAAAAGTATCTATAAAAATTGAAAAACAAAAAATTTCGATAAACATAAACGTTTTTATGAGAGGAACATTTTATTGGACGATTTCCAAAGAAAAAGGTGTAAAACAAAATGTCCTAGTAAAAAATTATGGAAATTAATAAGCATTTTATTTATAGAAATGATCTTAGAAAACTATCATTTTCGTGCATAATTCTAAAGTTAAGACTCGTTACCCACGCTATAGAATAACGTTACTACCAAGATCTGCAGCAAATAAATGGAAATCAAAAAAACAATTTTCATCAAAGATCCAACTAAGATATTTATTCGTTAGAATATGGAATCAACACAGCTCGTCAGAATTTTTCAAAATTCATAATTTCCTTCACAAAGTTAGAAGAGTCAAACTAGATTATCGATAACAGACAGTCTTATAAATACCCAAGAAATAAGATATGCTGAACAAATACATGCTAAATTCCAAACGATCTTTTACTTAAATTGATTTGTGTTGTAATCTACTTCTATTATTTATATTTAGAGCAACAATTTTCATAGCTACAATAACAAATAGGAACGAAATCGTAACGTTTTTCTTGGCACGTAATTGTTTTTTTACACGATGTGTATGACCTGCACTTGTCAACACAAAATTAATCACGTAACACAAAAGAACGATCAGATAAAAAGAGATAAGTGGGTTGTGCGGAACCGTTATTAAAAATGTAATAATGTCATAGATAAATATGCAATTTCAGATAAATAATTCCCGCGAATACAGATAAAACTTTTTTGGCAATCATAAAATTGGATGGACTTAGGAATTTTCGCAATAAATGCGATTCTTTGCAATTAATGAATGACAAATTCACTACCTATTGTTTTAAAGTGTCGCTTCAAAAAATGTGGTTTATCTCATATCAAAGTCAACTCAATCTATTTATATGAAGAAAGTGTGGTATTTCAACTAATCTTGATGTTCGTGTAACTTAAGCTACTTCTACGCTTATTCAAGAATTGACCAATTTAGAGATCAATTTCTTAAACTAAAAATTGAGCACCTTTTATTCCACAATTTAGACAATATATTTGGCGGAATTTAATTTCTAGAACCTCTTGTACATGTCTAAGTTGGCAATATTAAATAATTGATAATAAATAATAATTGCTGGTATTGCAGCTACGACTGCGCAGAAATCACTGAAAAAATTATCAGCTGATTGACTTTGCCCTCTATATGTTTTGCGTTTCAAGTGTTGGGTTAATTTAGCTTTTTTTGAGCATTTCAATGTGCGTGAACAAACGCTACAATAAATCTCAGTATAATTCAGTGTCGAAAGGCAGTCATGGTCTAATCCATGTATTCATCAACTCCCTGCGAAGACGTTTACAGGAAACTATTTGTATACAGTGCATTTCAGATAACAGTGACCATAGGTATTTACATAATAAAACCTTTGTGATGTTAATGGTTTTCCCACGAGGAGTGATTGATTAATTTTTTTGCCCATACGTAGTTGGAACGATTTTTATGTGATTTTGAGACATTTTATGCATTGGACAAAAAAAGTAATGTCGAAGTTAAAGAAAAAAGAGTAGCAATTTTAGCGGCAATTTCAGGAATTTCTAGCATAGATACTAAGACACGATTTTGCAGCTGGAAATATTAGTCCGTGTTGTATCAATCAAAGCTACAGTTAGTATTATTCAAGCAATTTACTACAAACAGACATGTAATTCAGAGTGGCTGTTATTTATTTAAACAAACAAATTCAATATTAATCCATAAAGGAAACAAACAGCAACATGAACGAAATTTTATTAAAAATGAATTACCTACCTAAACTAAAACAAAAAATACACTCCAGTACAAAAAGGTAACAAACAATAAATTATCATCAATAAGCATCAAGTTAACTACGCAAGTGTTCAAACTGTTGACCAAACGCTGCTAAACAATGTCCTAATCTTTCTTGAAAGTTACGTTTCACATTCTGAAGATTTCTTACTGCTATTTCTCTAAATGCTTCCTCTATTAGCTGCTTTAGTTCGTTGATGTTAGAGGGTCTACGTCGAATATTGTCAAAAATTCTCGTTCCAACCCCAAACCAAAAAGTCTAACGGGCTTAAATTCTTTCCGGCCACTTCAGCGGCCCATCCATCTGGAAATTCATTATTCCAAAATTCTGTAACTTCCCTGGTGCTATGTGGTAGTGCCCCATCGTGTTGGTGAATGATCTTCCCGTTTACAGGAATATTGCCAATAGCTGAAAGAATTCTGTTTCTCAGCAATTTCAAATACTTTTGGGCATTCAGTAAACCGTCGATAAAGAACAGACCAACAATATGATTACCTAGGATGCCGGTCCACACGTTGACTTTCTGAGGGGTTTGAGTTTCTAGAGAAAAATATTGGTTTTCTCGTGCCCATATCCTCACGTTTTGCTTATTCACCTTTCTATGTAAGAAAAGTTTTTTCGTCGGAAAAAAGAATTAGATTTAGTAAATTCGAATTTTCATCGAGTCTGTTCAATTCTTCAAATTCTTGGTGATTCTGAATTTTATAACTCTTAAATTTTTTTCTTTTATGACTCTGTAACAACTAGATCTGGATGCTTGACACTGAGCTGACAATTCAGTTAATGTAGAGGAACGGTCTTCTTCAATAGCGATACACACATTTTCTTTTAATTTATCCGTAACTACCATACTTGCCTACTTCTTTCACCTGTAGTGTTGTGGGTTTACGTTCCCCGTCGTAATGAACCGTTTGTACAACTCTAATATTGTAGTTTTGCTCGGTATTGGTCGGTTGGGATATTCAGCTGCGAAATTATCCTTAATTTCTCTGCTGGACTTACCTTTAATGTAAGCTGTGACGAATTTCACCCCTTCTTCTATTGTATAAACAGACATTCCAAACAATACCTACCAAAAATTAAGCTACTTGACAGTTCAATTATAGTAATAGTGACAGAAGCTTGGTGCTGTCATTGCACATGTTTCAGTCACAGCCTGCTCATGCTTACGTTATTACAGGTGACCCAGCTCTTTGCGGCTACTTTTTTTCTTTACTTTTTAACGTTATTTTTTGTTCGAACGCATAAAATAGCTCAAAACCTCCTAAAAATCGTTTCAACTACATGTGGACAAAAAATATATTAAAACACTCTCGGTAGAAAAACCATTAACATAACATATAGGTTTCATTATGTAAATACCTATGCTCAGTGCTATCTGAAATTAACTGTATATAAAAAACGGGAATAATAATAATAAAAGGACAAATTAAAAACACGCGTGCACACTATCTCGTTTTCTGTGAGCGACTGATAAATAAAAGCCCAAGAAGAGCATAAATACGTCTTCGCTTAACCGCAAGCTATCGCTAGTGTACGACACTGTCCATGTGTCTGACTATTTCGAAAATTGACCGCGTCGATCCGCATTTTAATTAAAAATTTAGAATTAAATTTAAGTAATTATATCGTACACCGTATTTTATTCGAGATATGTATAAATTGATGCAAAAGCTACAGGCAGCGACATTCTTCGTTCTGAATTGAAAATCTTAATGTTGAAATGTTTGTATCATGCTCCGTATGTTTTCAGGAGTCATTTGAAAGAAACATACATTTGGGTGTACTAACATACCACTGCAATAGTAGGCACCGTAATATTTTCTGAATTTCAATCTACGAAAACATTTCACTCGTCATTTTAGTGGTCGATTTTACTCGTCATAGCAGTAGGTATCAAACTAAATTGAACCAATACTATTTCTTATCGTTATAGATTAGATGATGAGAAGATCGACAGATAAATCGGGAATAAATTGTAAAAATTTTGCAGAACTAAAGGCTCTAGAGTTTGCCGATGATATCTTTCTTATAACCAGTAACAAACAACATACGCAAAGGAAAACAGAGAGACTGGGAAACACTGCAAGAAAGTGGGTCTACATATAAACACAGAAAAAACAAAGCTGTTATCACGAACTAAGGAAGGCCCAGATATAATTCTCGAAGGATCATGAAATATGGGGGCAGAATAGAAAGTGATGTGAGAAGAAGAATAGAATTAGCAAGGAAAGCGTTCAATTTTTTGGATAAAATATGGTCATCAAAAAAATATAAAAGTAGAAACAAAATTGAAGATTTTTGGATCAAACGAAAAAAAAGTGTTCTGCTATATGATGCTGAAAAGTGGAAGATGAACAAGGCATACACTGGTAAAATACATGCGTTTATAAATAAATGTTTTGGCCTAACAAGATGCGAAACGAGGATCTATGGTTGAAAACTAGTGAGGAAGCTGCAGAGAAAACAATAACGAGAAATGGATTGGGCATACATTCAGAAAATGACAATAACCCGGTAAGGCAAGCCTTAGATTTCAATGGTGATGGTGAGAGAAGAGTAGGAAGACCCGTAAATACATGGAAAAGAACTATACAGTTGCAGATGGAAATTGAGAAACTAACATGGAACGATATAAAAGTTGGAGCAAGACAAAAAGTGGAGGGCCAAGTAGAAAGATTCGTAAGGAAGAAGAACACTGCACAGAAATAGCTGGCCTGCCAGTGGAATGGAGAATCTGCTATAGAAACGCTTTAAAAAGTGCCTATGCCCGGTAAGGGCGACAGGTGGAAGAAGAGGAAGATCAAATTAAATACATAAATGTCAAAATTTGATAGTAATGTTTCTAATTGACATCACGTTAGAATAGAAAGTATATAACGTTGTCAATGCATTTTTCGTGAAAGTATAAAAGAATGTTAAAAACAAACTTTAAAGTCAAAAACAAAACGTTTACGAACAAATAGTATTAACAATTCGTCTTTATTCCAAATTGCACCAATCTCTACACTAACGCTTATTTGTGGAGTAAAAGTTGAGAACCTTGTGAAGACGTTAGAAGCATGGTATATATATTTCGATGAGGGTTTCGATTCAGAACCGAACGATGAATGCCGCTGCGTGTAGCTTTTGCGCAAATACACACACACGCCTTGTATATACATATATCTCTAAATTTGGGCGAAAAACCAATGATAAATACAAACTCGCTTACGTTTTTAATGTTCCACTTAGCATAAGTTCCGTGACGAGTACGATATTCTTCTTCTTCGTAGTGATACTCTCCCAATAGTTATAGAACCTGACGATGTTAGGATGCTGGAGCTTCTTTAGCATCTCCGCCTCTTCCCTGAACCTCTGCCGCTCGGTTCTGTTCAACTTCTTCTCCTGCAGCTCGCACCAAGCGACTGCGACACCGGTTTGCGTATCTAAACCTCTATAAACAGTCTTAAAGGAACCCCTACCAATCTCCTCCTCATATTTGAAGAACCTGCCGCACGGGCTGACAGCTATCGGTTTGTAAACATCGTCGTCGTCGTCCACTTTGGTCGTAGTGGTAAGATCTATGATCGGCTGCTCGTTTATATCCAGACTGTTCTCGGTATTATCGACGTTACGATGTAGGATATCGATGTTCTGATCGGTGATCTCGACCATTTCCGTATTGTTCATCTTACTGAAGAGATTTTTAGGTAGGTTATATTTGGCATCGTAAGGAACCAGTTGCATTTCACCGACGGGGAAATCGGAGTCATCGTCGGCGTTTGAGTCGGTCTCCTGCGGGATCTCCAGCGGTATACAGCGCGTGACGCCCTGGTGAGTCACGCTCTTATCTTTCTTCCTCCTCAAGCGATTCCTATCCGTTACGATCTTGTCGACGGTATCCGTGATCTCCGTGAGGATCTGACCGGCCGCCTGGTGCGAATCGGTTATTTCGGTGCAGGAATCGTGATATTCCTCGTATTCCTCAACGAAATTCATTGCGTCTATTAGATTATCCGGCGACGGTTCTTTTTTGGGGACGTAAAGTACGGGAACCAAGTTGGGCGTTTCGCAAAAGACCGAATTACTGCCGTTGGTAACATCCCCTTTTTTCGATTCGTTCAACATGGTGATTTTCGGATGTTTATGCGTTATAATCCTAGTTGCGGAATCAATGACGTCACCGACAAATAACGACGCGAAGCTCCTCAATCCTTTCTCGGACATATCCGAGATATCGGCGGTGGTGTTCTTCTCTTTACTCGGAGCTTTGGTCGCCGTAGGAATCTTAGGTTTTAACGGAAGAAAACTCAATTCATCGTGGCAGAAATGGACGTTATCGAAACTCTTCCTGAACACAGCTAAATTATCGATGATATCGTCGTAGGGTATGGAAGAACAACTATGAGTTCTAAATTTCTTATCGAGTTTCTTATCGCCGTCCTCCGACGATGGAATGAATGTGTATCGATTCAAGCTAGTTGTGGTCGTAACATATCTCGCAGTTTCCACGTCGGTTTTCACAGTCTTAGCGGTAGTTACCAATTCCTTCTTGCCGCTGGTGATATCTTCGGGCGAACTCGAATCGGTCGTGAAGTTTCCCGAATTTCTTACTCCCTCCTTGCCCTTCTCCTTCCGATATTTCTTCTTGGGATTACCCGGTTTACCGCGCACCTTTCCTTTCTGCCTCAAGCGACTCGCCGGGCACTCATCCTCCGTGCTGTTCGTGCTCGTCTTGTGTGTCCGGGCGGAGGTTCTGATCGCTGCGTTGTGCTTGTGTTTAGGCGGAGATACTTCGTCGATGGTGACGTAACCTTTGCTCGATTTGAGATCCGCGTTTTCGGGCGGCGTAGCGTGATCTATGAATTCTATGCTATCTAAACGTGATTCGAGATTGGTGGGCGCCGATGATACGATTTCTACGGTGGGTTCCTTGCCGTCGAGCTTCTTCAAGGAATCCTTCCTGGATATGTGAGACTTGTCCGGTTTCTCCGACTTCTTGTTTTCCTTGTCATTGTTCTTGACACTTGGAGGAGGTTTAGATTTTTTCTGAAAAAAAGTGAAAAAAGAATTAGAATGCGTCATGTGAAACCAACATAAGGCCAAAATATTTACATCGTATTTCCCCAAGAGTGGGGATTAAAGAGAATTGTATTTTGTCATTTCAGTCTTCGCCTAAAGATCGGCTAAGCTCGATGTCGCATATGTGTTTTAGCGTGATCTTATCATACGGCAATAGAGCCACACTAAATGTATACGCGCTCGAAAAATAATGTTTAACAGTCCTTGTGATCTTAAGAATCACATCGATTTATCGATAAGATGTTTGAAAACGTGTGCTTACACTGAACGAAGAAGGTACGTCAATACAATAAAAAAGTACGTTAATGTAGCAATCTTTTTATCAAAATTGGTCCAACGAACGTGTTTATCATTTTAATAAATAGCTGTTTATTATTATCGATGCATAATTGCTTTGGGTATACATTATAGAAAATAAACGGATTTATTGATATAAAGAATACATTTATTAAAGTCCAATGAAAAATTAGTATGGATGAGGGTATCTAATTAAAGATATTCTAGTCACTGAAATTGTCGAAATTAATATCTATATCGACCTCTACAGAACTGAGCAACTCGTAATGCTCCACTTTTCTGTGAGGGTAGCAGCTGGACTGATGGCTTAATCTGCCAGAGGAAATTAAATAATAATGAAAAGGTAGAGGTCGATACAGCTATTAATTTCAACAATTTCAGTGATTAGAGTATCTTTAATTAGATACTCTCATCCACACAAGTATTCACTATCTTCGTATATATACGACAATTTCAAATACATCTTAACCTGGGCAAATATGCGGTAACAGCCAGAGTTGTGGCGAGCGCATAAAAGTTTACACATAATATATAAGGTAAGAAATAAATTATAAAACGTGCTGAAACACTTACCGTTTTAAAAGTCTTCCGTGAAATCACAAACTGGATAACATCTGTTAAATATTTGAATCATTAGATATGTTTCCACAGCTGTTTCAGTCAAGTGAATACGACGTGCGGAATAAATGTTTTTTAACGCCGAAAACGACCGTTCGACAACTAGCGATGTTACCTTTGCATATTTAAAATAATCTTTGAAACAACTTAATGCATCTTCACACGCACCTTCACAAATTTGTCTTAATATAAGAAAATCGAAGTGCTTCTCTAAAACACTTTCAAATTTTCGTATTACACACCAATTTGTTTCGCCTTCTACAGCGCATAACTATGCGTGAACATCATTCACAATTTGAACAGAATCCACTAGCGAAGTAATTGTTGTGAATAGTTTGTAAATCTCTTTTAACCTGACTGTCTTGAAATATTTCCTGGCTTTTCTTGATTACTGTAGCTTCTGCCGGATTGAATTTTAAAACTACCTCCTTTACTTGATCAAAATATTTGTTGTAGTAAAACTCAGCCTGCAACCATGTTCCCCAACGTGTAACAATCGGGTGTGGTGGTTCAGGTAAATCAGGACACAGTTTGTGAAATAGTCGGGTACGTTTCGGGGACTTTAGAAACACTGCCTTTGTACTAGCAATCAATGCATTTACTAGTGGAAAACATGTAGGAATCGTTCGTGCCGCAAGATTTAGAGTATGGATATTACACGTTACATGTAAGAAGTTACCACTGTGTTCTTCAAGAGATCGACCCAAGGAAGGCGTGTTTGCGGCACCATCACTCATAAACATTAAAAGTTGCTTAGTTGAAACTTCAAATTTGTTCAATGAGTTCAACACCACCTTTAAAATCTCATCGGCAGTACAATTTATAACTTTTTTGGAAGCAAGTAAGAAGGAGGATGACGGTCGATGTGATTCCATTGTACGTACCATTACATTAACCACAGAATGTTTTTGACGATCTGTTGTTTCGTCCACACACAACCACAGTTTTTTATCTTTCAATTCCGTTTTCATTCTTTTTTCTATACGTTCACGAGCAAATGGCACTACATTTCGTATCGATGTTCGACTAAGTAATTTACAGACCGCATATTTATTCCAAAAGGAGACAAATGCTTCTTTGTCTAGTAAACGAAACGATAGATTACATAAAATAAGAGTAACACATAAATCAAATGTAAATTTTTCTTGGTTTCGTATGCCACTTTTTGCAGAAGAATGCCGTTTGCTTTCGATGTGACGTTGACAATGGCTTCTGGACCAACACATTAAAGGGATTTTACAAACTAGACATTGAATTTTAGCGCCATCAAAAATTAAGTCGGGCATGTTCATTATAAAGTTTTTAACTGTGTCTGCCATTGGTCGTTTTCGCGACGTACCTAACTGCGACATTTTTAAAGCAAACGTAAGCGTACAATTACGAAATAAGTTACGACAGCCTACATATACACAGAACTACTCACATACAGCATCGATTTAGTACTGACGCTGTGAACGCGTGAAATAAATAATCGCCGACTCCGCGCCACATATCTACTACACTGACTGTTACCGCTGTTTGCCCAGACTAATGATAACATTTAAATATAGCCATAGCTCACGCGAATCGCTGATTTCATACGAAGACTTGACTTCGAAACGTTTCAAAACGATTGTTTTGTATTTTTCAGAAAGCAATTGTAGTAACTATTGCAAATATTTCAATAGAATTCAATGGGTATTATTACAACAAATGTTTACGAAGCATAACTGCATGATCAAATCAGAGATTACTGATTAGATTGTATACGCTGAAACTGTTTGACAAGTTAGTGAAACAATTTGTATTATTCAACGGATATTCAAAAATACAAGTAACTTGCCCCAGACAAAATTAGGTTTTAAAAAATATCTGCAAAATGAAACATCAATTCGATAGTATTTAAACTATTGTTAGACATGCTAATGCTGGATATTTTCCAAAAAACAGTGTATACAATTGAGGTATAAAAAGTCAAACACAGTTATGGTTCAACTATTATTTTTTGTGACCCTACTGGAACAATTTATGTGAACCTTACGAAACACTAACGATTAAAAAGAATCACTAACAAACGGCCTATTTCTCAACATAGCGTCTAAATGTTGCTTTAAATAACTTTCATATCTTTGGATGTCAAGAAGGTGAACTACAACTGACTAATTTAAGAGTTGCCTATACGAAGAGAAATGTTTTTTTGCACCAAGAAAAAAAAAGAAAGATTTTCTTGCATAAATCAGTCTCTGTTCAAGACAATATTTTTATTTCAAGACTATAAGAATGTATAAAATAAGAAAATAATTTTCTTGAAATTTCATTTGGATTAAATATTTTTTTATGGTTAGAAAATCGAGAAAATCCAAGACAGAAAAATGTTTCTTCCAAGTAAATCGTTTAGTTTTAGTTAAGAAAATATTCATATTAAAGGCAGGAATATAAAATTGGACCAGATCTCACAAAGTTCTAGTGAGAAATTAGGCGTCCAGTTTCGTAACCAAAAAACACATCATCAGGCCGGCTACCATGGATATCCAATAAAAGAAAAAATTATAATAATGGAAAAAAAACTAAAGTTAATAATTAAAATTAGGAGCAAGTTAATGAGCTAATGAGATAGTGTTTTTCCAATTCCTATTAATAAAATGCTCATTTTACAGTCCCTGTCCATATTACTTGAAACATGTCATAAATTAACCCTTTTACCTGGAAATTCCCATCCTATTATAGTGATATTCTTTTGCTTTGAATCCGATCGTTTATAGGAGGACTAGATTATTGTATCAATAAGTAAAAATACCAGAGAAATAATATTTAGAAGAGTAAAGTACGTATATATAAATATTTCAGTTATCAACTTACATTTAGCGAGTTCACAGTTTAGAGAATGCATCGATATTTTTTAAAATATTTCATCATAACCGTATAGAAGTTAAGTTGTGGAGTATCGTTAAGTGTTTTGTGTTGATATATCGTTATTGCAAAGGTAAAATTGTTATTCTATCCCTCTCTTAATAATTAATTATTTGGAATTTGAAAAAAATTGAAATATTTGGGGTTATTTGTAGTAAATGCCCGGGAAAGATTTAACAAGTGAATAAAAGGCCGCTATGTACGCTCTTCTACAATCAAACAAACGTTCACAACGAGAAATTGCAAAATTACAGAAAGTATCTCCTTCTGTATCGCGTTTAGCTAGAAACTTAAACGAAGGAGCTAGCACATCGATACAAAGACGGGCAAAGTGCGGTCGGAAAAGAAAAACTTCGAAGAGATCTGACCGTGAAATTGTTCATCAGGTTTTGAGCAATAGATTTGCTACAATTAAAATGATTCAAAAAAATTTACAAGAGAGAGGAATATAGATTTCGAGCAGAACTGTCAGGCGCCGATTGCGCGAAAATCGCCTAATGGGCCGAAGACCTGTAAAAAAGCCGCGTTTAACAGAAAAAATGAAATCTGCTCGTCTCAACTTTGCAAGAGAATATCGACATTTCACAGACGAGAATTGGAAAAAGGCGAATAACTTAACAACATGATTTTTACTGAATTAATGTTTGCATTATTTAATAGGTTTTCTTTAGTGACGAGTGCTCGCTCTGTGTGTTAGTACAGCGAGCACAATTTGTTCGTAGACGATCTGGCGAACGTCTCACAGAGTACACGGTTCTTCGAACTGTAAAACACCCTCCGCAGGTAATGATTTGGGGAGTGATTAGTGGAAACGCACCCGGAGCTTTGTATTTTGTAGAAGGTACAAAGCGTCAAGAACAGTACATAAATGTGTTAAAAAACACGTTATTACCGTATTTTAATCCAGGACGTCGCATACCGACAGGGCGTATATTTAGGCAAGATAATGCTCCTTGCTATGTGGCAAAAAAGATTAAGAAATTCTTTGAAGACAATCACATACCTCTTTTACGTTGGCCCGGAAATTCACCGGACCTCAATCCCATCGAGAACGTATGGAATCGACTAAAAGTAAGGTATATGAAAGAGAAAACCCTACAAAGGAAATATTAATGAAGAATATAAAGGATGTATGGGAGAACGATGAAGATATAAAAAAGACAATCATATCTTGCATTGAAAGTATGCCCCGAAGAATTAAGGGTGTTATTAAAAATCATGGGTTATGGACTAAATATTAATTACTTGTTTAATATTTACATATGTTACATATTTTTACAATATATTTTATACATAAAAAATATAATACATGTATAGTTTATATTTTATTATGAAGAAACTACAAAATATTGAGTGTTTCAAGTAATTTGGCCAGGGACTGTAAATATGTATACTAGATGTTTCGATAGTATTCCGTATAAAATATTTTTGCACTACTTAAGAGTAAACTTAAGACTGGTACTGGCATATCTTTTAGGTTGGTAAATGATGAGAATTAAATGGCAAACAAACTAAAACAATAATTCTCTTATTAAACACAAGTGAAGGCTCGTATCAGATTGCTCAAGCAAAAGCTTCAGAAATAAATCTTGAAAGGTATAAACAAAAAGCAAACTATATGTATCCTTTATTAAAAGTAAAAGATAGAACAGGAAATATTAAAAAGAGTTTCAATACATAACAAAATGCGAAGAACCAAAACTAAATTCTACCCAATAACACAAAATATTATGGTAGGTGTTCAACCCGATCTCCATGTGCAAACATACAGTAGCCTAATCTATTATAAAATCTATGCCTGATTTTGAATAAATATTTTGCTGGGATGTTTGCAACTCGCCTTGAATTTTTCGTCAGAATTCATCCAAAGTATTTGCTTTTTGGGCAGGTATACTAAATATCTTACTTCTGAAATAACTCCAGAGCAAAAAGTCATTTGGGGACAAATCCTGCGACTTTGCTGGCCAACGAATATGTCCAGGACTACTTATTCAACGGTTTCCGAATATATTAAGTAAATATTGGCGATTGAGTAAAATTTTGTTCTGCAAGAGCACATATTCCTATTTCTCGTAATTCTCGTTCTTTATTATTAACCAGTTGTGGCTCTTTCTTATGGTTACGTGGGGATAAACAATCGTGTGTTTCGAAACTTATTTAATGTCAGTTAGACGCATTATGAAATAAATATTGAATTTCTGTGATGATCTGCATAAAACCATTTAATAATTCCTACTTTCTCTACTGTTTCATACACATCCATTTACGCTTACTGAAATTAAGCGTGAAGAACTGATGAAATGTAACTGAAAACATCCAACATTGCTTGCCTTGCCACCCAATATCGATACGGCGCGGCTGGTAAAATATTCGTTAGCATTGAAATAGAAAACACCGATTTTTCACAACAAGCTGTAATGATTCTAATTTGAATAAAACTTTACAATTGAATAATTACATACGTATCGTTAAAGTTTTAATGTCATTACGAACTGTCAAAACTACTCGCGTACCTACTCGGAATTCATCGATTTTCGTCGGATGCAGTCGAATGATTTCGCAGCACCGGGGTGTGTATCTAGTTGAGCGGACTGATCTGTATAAGTCCAAGTTTTTTTATGGCTTTTATGGATATGTTATTTCTTCTATAAAAACCGAAATGAAAATGGCATAATTTGCAAACACGATATACTGATCTTTTTAAAGGAATGCTTTATTTATCCCTAGTAATTTGAAAAAGCACTTCTTTTAGCCTTTAAATATTATTTACGTAATTAAAATCGGTTGAGAAATAACAGGGATAAACGTTTATGAAGATACCACTGTAAAATCAAAGATGAAAACAACAGACTATCCTGCGTGTCATGACTAACAGAAGAATAAACACAGCTACAATTCAAATTACATTCACTTACAGCTTAATGGTGCACTACAATTAACTAAAAACAAAAAAATCATTTAGAAGTGCATCTCTATAATAAATGTTCAATGTGCCCTGTCGTCTTCCTGTATGCAGGTATTTAATCTCACCAGAAAGTTATCAAATGCTCTATTTAGCATTTCCATTGGAATATTTTCAATAACATTCCGAATATTGCGTTTTAGATCAGAGAAGTGGATTATAAGCTCTTTCCTTAACATAGCCCCACAGAAAAATACCATTATACCATTTTCATATCGGCTTTTATAGAAGGAATGACGTATTCATAAAAACCATAAAAACTTGGATTCATATAAAACTTAATGGTGAAAACCGCATCTTAATACTATAAGCTTGCAAAATCAGTCAAAATATAATGAGACATCCTGTATATTAAAAAAAAAACTATAGTTAATTAGTACACGTGGTAAATAGCAATAAAAAGAAAAAAAATATTACATTGACCAGTATCTTTTGAAAATTTTTATAAAACGTACGTTAAAGGTTATATCACTGTATGGGTAAGTATGGTATCTGTATTCTGGTTTCGTCGCTACTACCTAGGACGGCATTACTGTAACTACGGGAACCAGGTGGCGCCAGGAAATATTTCAATTGCTGTTTTTTAAGATTAGTGGCATAAAGTGAAAAATGTAAGAGCAATGTGGCCAGGAGCAAGAAACTAATGCTTTTCTCTTCTCACATTGTTGTTGCCGGTAATGATTCGATCAATACCAGGAACTATTTATTAGTATTATCTTGGCTACTGTTTCTAGGCACTTTTTTCACGTGTACTTTCACATTAAGTTCACTTTTGTTTGAACATTATTCTGTAGATAACCTCTACGATAGTCTTTTTAAAACAACAAGCAGTGAGAATAATTTGCTGCATTATGAACGGACATATGTCGTACTATTTTAAATAACGTAAATGCAATTAACAATTGTGGATATAAATAATATGCATAATTCAAGAATTCCAAGTAAATAAATGCTTTATTTTAAAGAAAATGAGACTATGGATTTATGAACAATACCTAAACGCTTTTCTTGAATCAAGTTAACAGATATCTTAAACAAAGAAATACAATTTCATTACAAATATATACTTCTCTTAAGCGGAGAAAGAAACGCTAAGAAAATGTTTCTTTTGATTTAAAACAGATTGTATTTTGGATAATTGAAGCAGTAATTGTCTTGAATTAAGGCGGACAGCGTTGATACAAGTAAACATTTCTCTGCGTGTAGGTTTTGGAATCACCGTATTTTCAATTAAAACTAAATTAGAAAACGATTTTTACAAAACTTCACCAATGACTCAAAAAATTTAACCTACCTCTTAGACAACAATACAAAAACCATAACGTTAAATAACTTATCAAATATCTTTCGTTCTTAACGACCACTTGCATTCTCTCCGGCATCGAAATGACTACATTTTGCCAAGCTTGTCAGAACGTCATAAAGTAGATTATGCTACGGTCAAACGTCTTGAACTAAGGCCGTACACCATTCTCGTGCTTAAGATTTTATCACTATTTGTTAGTAAGAATTGACCTTCAATAATGTAGAATTATTGTTACAGTAATGTTTATAAAGAGAATACTCTGAAAGTTTCAACGTACTTACATACCTTGGAATAAATAAAACGTATTATTTTTTTCAACCACATCGTGTTTATCCACAAGTTTTGCTTTTAAATTTTTTAGACGCCAAAGAAAAACATGCCATACGCGTATTATACACTACACTTTGTACTATTCTACCTTAACCCGATATCATCGCACTAAACATGTCCAAATTATCGCGCACGCATATATCGCTAGAACTCCTTAACACTTCAAGTGCTAATAATACTCCAATCACCATTAAATATTGATAAAATCAACAACATAATTGCTATAAATCTGTCGCGAACAGTCCGTCGTAATTGCTCGCGTTTCGCTAACTTTATAAGTAAATTTTGAGCGGATTAAAAAAAGAAATACTGGAAAGTTTTATTTCGCTACAAAAAAAAACATTGAAAATAACAAGATTAAGCAAAATTACTAACATTATACCTTTTTAGTGATACAAATTGCGTTTTACAAAAATAAATATTGAAAATGTATACTGTCGCCCACGGAAATTTGAACAATTTGCAAGTCTGCATAAAGCAACTACAAATGGAAACAAATAATATATTTTAACAAGTATCTCATTCAGTTTAAGAATTTATATTTACTTGTTTAAACCATGTAGCAAATGTAGGTACTTTAAATGAAATCATTCATTTCTTTGCCAACTATAGGGATTTGTTAAAATTGGAAAAGTTGCGTAGTTTTGTGTACCGAGATTCCGCTGAGAAAATGTTTAAATTCCAAACAGTTCAGAAATTATTTGGAAAAAAAACTTTAAAGTAATATATCTTTGATAATTTAGATAAAGATTTACAAAAAAGTTATTTAGTTTAATTAGGTACACTTACAAATGATAATAAATCTAATTCAAGATGACGTTATAAGAAATATTGCACCACGATCTTTGATGTATCCTTTGATAAATATTTAAAATGGGGAAATTATCAACAAATGAACAGTATGGCATATTTTGTGCATTAAAAATTCCATATTTACACAATTTTCCGGAGAGAAACCAACCGAAACAAAAGGCTTGATGTCAATATACAGCAGTATGGATGTTCAAAAAAATCATCATATATATATGTATATATATACGAGGTGTGTTAGAAATATAATGAGACTGGCACCATTGCGAGCGATCTGGCAACGCTGTAGTTGTTCTCCCTCACTGGGCATGTTTGTTAGTCCGCTCCAGACGCTCAGTCCGAGTTTTAACTTCCTACTGTCACCACGTGATTTTTGAGACTGTTATCAGTGAAGTTGTGTTTTTGTTGTGTGTCACACAGAATGGAACAGCGGTATTTGGAGCAACGTTATGCCATTAAGTTTTGTGTCAAGCTCGGGGAATGCGCAAGCGTAACTTTTGAAAAGTTGAAGCAAGCCTATGGGGAACATTGCTTATGAAGAGCACAAGTTTTTCGCTGGCATAAATCATTTTTGGGTGGGCGAGAACTGGTGAAAGATGAACCTCGCTCAGCGAGGCCTTCAACTTCAAAAAACCAATGAAAACATCGAACGTGTGAGGGCTTTTGTGAGGTCAGACCGTCGCTTAACAATAAGGATGATGAGTGACCAGTTACAATTGAACAGTTTCACCGTTCATCAAATTTTAACTGAAGAATTGCACATGCGAAAGGTCTGTGCCAAAATAGTGCCTAAAAACCTCACAATTGAGCAGGAGGACATTCGAAAAAAACGTGTGCCTTGATCTTCTTGAAAGAATTGCTAAAGACCTCGATTTCTTCACTCGTGCAATCATAGGTGATGAAACTTGCACAACAAAGCGGCAAAGCCAGGGGTGGCACACTGAGAATTCTTCCCGACCGAAGAAAGCTCGAATGAGCAAATCAAAGATCAAATCAATGCTGATTTGCTTCTTTGACAGTAGAGGTACCGTTCACAAAGAATTTGTACCTCCAGGGCAAACTGTAAACCAAGTTTTTTTACAAGGGTGTCCTTGAAAGACTCAGAAAAAGGGTGATTCGTGTGAGATCAGGCATTGCAGACAAGTGGACGCCCCATCATGACAACGCCCCATGTCACACGGCCGACTCACCGATAATATTGTTATTTGAAAAAAATAAAAATTTTGGTAAATAAAAATCAGTCTCATTAATTTTCTAACACACCTCGTATATCGAAAACCTCTTTGTCCCAATACGATGTCGAGGTAATTTACGATTACTTAGAGTCTGTTGTATGCACAAAGTCTTGCCATTGTTTTCTGTTTCTTGCATTTATAACCGTTTGTCCTCTTCTCTGTATTGCCTTGGTCACTACGTTATCCCATGTTCCACTTGGTCTTCCAGTTCTTCTTTTGATGTTGATCCTTGCCTCTGACACTTTTCTTGCCGGTCTATCTACTTCAATTCTCTGTATATGTCCCCATGAATTTAGCAGTTTCTCCTCTATAAATTCCAGGATAGGCTATCGGCGAGATGGGTGCCGCATTTGCTAACGATTGATCAAAAACGGAATCGCGTGATAACTTCAAAGCAATGTTTGGACATGTTTAAGCGCAATACGAGTGAGTTTCTGTGGCGTTAGGTGACTGTAAATGAGACATAGATACGTCACCACATATCAGAAACCAAAGGTCAATCGGCAAAATGGGCTTTTCTCGGCGACCGTGCACCAAAAAAGGCGAAGACGATTCAATCAACCGAAAAAGTGATGGCGACGATTCGGAAAAAGGAAGGACGATCACGGGACAGTGACGTAATGATTTATTGGACCGATTCGATGCTGAACTGAAGAGAAGGCCTCAACTAGCGAAAAAGAACATTCTCTACTAACATGATAACGCCCCGGCCCACTCATCGGCAATTGCGACAGCAAAACTAGTCCAGTTGTGGTACGAATTGGTGCCCCATCCACCATAATCGCCGGATTTGGCCCCCTGTGACTTCTTTCTTTTTCCAAATTTGAAAAAATGGCTTGGCGGAAAGCGGTTCTCGTCAAATGAAGAGGTGATTGCCGAAACAGGGGCATATTTTGCAAGGAGATTATGTCGAGAAATAAATTTACTAAATGCAAAACAATTGCGTTGTCTTCCTTAACATAGGTATTCATCATACCATCCTCGTATGAATAGTTGAAATGAAGACAAATACACAAAAATTAGGTAATAATAGAAACGTATTCTTCACCAACTAGACCTTGTATTAACATAACTATTACCGTTGACCATTTTGGCTAATGCTGTCCTGCAAGGTCACAAACAAAAACAAAAATTAAACAAAAGAAAACCTTTTACCACTGAAACTAAGGCAACAAAATATGATGGCATCGAAACGTTTGGAAAAATCACTGCTAAACAACCGACAACAACCCTATCTCTGAACTACACTATTCAAAAATTCAAATAATAACTAAATTAAACAGAAACCTTACTAAAACCTGATCAAACGACCAAAAGTTAAAAAGAAATCATGAAAACAATTCTTACCAACTAAATAAAGTAATGATAAAAGCGACTTAAGAACTGATACAGCGCTGCAAGTACAGATAATATAGCCAGATCCCATTAACGAAATGAGAAATAACAGGTAATAAGAAGATTTATTAAGTGTGCAATAACTGAATTGACCGAACATTATGTTTCAACAAGGCGCAGTACTTACGTCATTTTCAGCGCAGCCAACACGGTAACTCCAACGCCATATTTTATCACCAATCAAAAGTTGTTTTATTTGCCGCACATTTCTCATCCTGAATATTCGACAAAATTAAAAACAGTACTCGCAATCCAATATCTAGCTTTATATTCATAGCCTGCGCATAAACCCGCAAAAGATTACAACCGTTCCTTTTACAAGGAGAAGAAAAGTCTGTCTTAAATTACCCTCTATCGAAGGAGAAGACTATTAGCGTCAACGATGAAGTTAACTTGGGAGTTACATTCGACAAGAAACTAACATGGAACTCCCACATCTCCAACTTACAGAAAAAAGCCATTACGGCATCACTAGTATGCCGAAGGTTGTTTGGTAAGAACTGGAGTCTTAAGCCTCAAATTACATTTTGGCCATATACAGCAATTATCAAACCCACGATCACCTACGCCGCTTTGGTTTGGTGACCAAAAACAATTCAAAAGACTGTACAACAGCAGCTTCAACATATTCAGAGATTTGCATGTCTCAACATCACAGGAGTGATGCGTACCTGTCCCACAGCAGCTCTGGAGGTTCTGCTGGGAATAACGCCGCTTCACATCCATATTCAGAAGCAGGGATTACAGCGGGGATCTTAGATGGCATCGCAGAATCCTTGAAGATCCCAGCATAAATAATCTGATGCATATTGCAAAGGACACGATCCCTATGCAATACAATTTTGATCAGCCGTAAAGGTGATCGTTGAAAGCTGTACTGAACGGGCATCTGGTAAACCTCAACGCAAAGGAGGTACCCTGGAATTGTACACGGACGGCTCGAGAATAGAAGGTGTCGGAACAGGTATAGGCATTACTGGTCCTATTACCTAAAAATGCCTACAGGACCCCACACCAACATATTTCAAGCAGAGATTTCTGCTTTAAACCTATGCGCCATAAAGAGCCTCGAGAAAGGGATACGAGGCGCAACTATAAATATATTCAGCGATAGTCGGGCAGTTCTATAGGTTATTGAGGCATACACATACGAATCTGCTCTGATACACGAATGTGTACAGAATCCAAGGCAATTGGGACGCAATAACCACGTTACTTTGCGATGGGTCCCAAGCCACCAAGGAATCGAAGGAAATAAAAAGGCAGATAAGCTGGCCAAAGAAGCAGCAAACATGCCTTTCATCGGTCCTAACCCCTTCTGTGGTTTCCAAAAGAGCCGCATAAAACAAGCTAGTAAGACATGGGAGGATAATCAAAAAGCCACGTACTGAGAAAGTGTTCCAGGGCGAAAACACTCATTTCAGGCTCGCCGAACACAGCAAAAATAGCGATATCGATCGGCAAAGGGGACCTTAGATTACTGGCAGGCCATGTAGCCCTAGAATATCACTTATTTAAAGTAGGAAAAGCTGAAGATCAAATCTGTCGTCTATGCCAAGAAGATCTGGAGACGGCAGAACACATTCTATGCAAATGTGTTGCCATTATTCGCACACGACACCAACATTTCAGTAAGGCATTTCTTGCACCTACTGAACTGAAGGAAGCAGATCCTAGAGTAGTACTAAGGTTTATTAGAAGCCATAAGGGCATTTTGTTACAATAGATCTATTAAGGTCGCGGTGATTATAGGCATATGTGCCATGGCCCGAATATATAACAATAATAACAATTATATTCAGAAAATATTTTACTACAAACTTTTTGTAAATGCCTCATGGAACTTTAAACTACATAATAAAAAATGCATTAACGCTGTAGATATAAAAATAGTCAAATATACATAAATACATACATAGATAATTAATGAAACAGAAAACGTCTGCTACGTTCTCAGTATTTTTTTTACTACGTCCGAATGTAAACAATTTAATCTCTAGAAGGCTATAAATAGGGTAAATAAGAATAGAGTACATACGTTAAATGATATAATTGAATTATTTTTGGATCACTTTACGATCTTATTAGTTTCAGCGCGCAACGGAAAGACTTTTGTAAAACTCCTTGATCTTTAGCTGACCTCTCTACATATGATAATATTCCGCATCAATTGGATGTAACGATCGCCCGTAATTAAGACTAGTTTTTATCGGGATAAAAACCGGTAAAATTAAGAGCTGACTATGCTGGGGAAATCGGTATTAGGTGACCATAATTCCGCATTTTCTCATAATGTAGCGCTATGATAACTAGGCCGGGCGCAAAGAACTTCGCGTATGCATGCAGATGAATCGGCACGGCCTACCTTAGCAAATGAAATTATTGATTTCTTACAACAGTTTCTCATCAACCCTTCGAGCATTAGTCGCAAGTATAGAGATAAATATATGTATGTAAGTATATCTAACGTGCGCAAGGAAAACAAACAACCGTTGGTTAATAAATCAATAAATTTATCAGTGAATTTCCGGATTTGAACTATAATGGAACTAAAATATTGTGTAGATTTTGCAAAACACCTTTAATGCGCTGGAACAAAGGCGACTGTAAAAAACATAAATAGTGTACAGCATAAAAACGAGGAAAATGGCGTGCCACCTCAAACCCAATTTCTGTTGGATTTACTTTTGATGTTTATTGTTTATGGTCCACCGCTTCGCTTACTCGATGAAGAACCGTTTCGACAGTTTTAGCGTACATTCAGTCCCAAGTGGAACTTACCATCACGGACAGCGTTACGGAAAGAGCTACCAAGTATACGTAAAGATATCGAAAATAGGATCAACGTAGAATTAAAAGATAAACAGCTGTGGCTGTCTTGATGAGACGACAGACTGCAAAAAAAATCTATTTTGAATATTATAGTATGAGTATTAGAACCTATTAATAAACCGAAATTTGCAATCTTATTAGCTAGCAAGACTAAAAAAGTATACTGGCAAAGCAATTACGAGCGTAGTGTTCAATACGTTACAAGAATTTCAAGTGTCAACTAGTCAATTGTAGTGTAGGCCGTACTCTTAAAGAAAAGTGTAAGGGACTGTTACATGTTACATGTAAAGTTCATGCCTTACATCTTGTGGAACAAACTATTCGAGAATGTTACCCGAAGGTGGATGCATTAATAGCAAATACAAAAAAGTGTTTCTCAAATCTCTCAAACGGATTTGAGCATTTCATAGGATTTGTCCCGGTATTCGCGAACCATCACAGCCGATTCTTACGCGTTGGGGAACATGGATGCAAAGTAGCTTTTTATTATTCTGAACATTTCCAAGAAGTAAAATCCGTGATTTTACAATTCGACCCCGACGAAGCTACAGCTATTAAAGAGAGCCACAAAGGATTTCTAGATACCTCTGTTGAAGAAGATTTAAAAAGTATTAGCAACACTAGTTTCTCGAACATTATAAATAGTACACGCACACCGATTAACCGATAATAACCGAACGTCCACTCGATTCCTTTTATGTACATAGTAAACACAGCTCCTTTCATGACGCCTCTGCGGGTGCAACCGTTTGTCACGTTTTACGAAATATCACATCTATTGGAACTCGGACAACATTTAGAGCTAACTCCATAAATCCAATACTTGGAGCTAAACATGAAACAAACTATACAGGAAAATTCGTTAGAAGGGAAAAATTCAAAGTTGTCTATTTCATGACAGTGGTGATAATGATTAGAGTAATCAAAACTTGCGGATTCGCATAGGCGTCGGTATTACGGGTTAATATAAGAATACGAAAAATTCATAAATAAACTTACTTGCTAATTATTCAACAAATTAGAGGCATCAGGATGTGAACTACTGTAAACTTGCATCATTGCATATGTTTCCACAGTTACTTCTTTAAACCTTGTGCGTCGACAAGAAAAAATATTCTTATACATAGAAAACGATCTCTCCACATCTAAGGAAGTTACATTTGCATGTAGAAACTGTTTTTCAAAATCACTTAAAAGTTCACTATTCTTACACTTATTGTAAACGGCCTCTAAAGTATTAAAATCGAGATTTTTCCTTAAAACATCTGCCAACTTTTGACTAGCGCATAATCCTGGCGTATCATTTAATGTGTGTAATTTATTTTTTACACTCTCCACTATGTCTAATGATTCCTGCAATGACAATTCAGTACATTGTAGTTTTCTGATGGCATCTAGTAATACTGTATAATTGGTACATATTGTTGTTAAATCTTCTAAAAATTGAGGAATTTGAAATTCTCTTTGACTTTCTCTAATTGCTTTGGATTCATTCCGATTAAATCGCATTATAACTGATTGAATTTGTTGAAAATGGATCAAATAGTAAGAAGCTGCTGTTAGCCAAGTACCCCATCGCCTTAAAATTGGATCAGGAGGTTCTGGAATACCTGGTCAAAATTTACGAAATTCTTTTAAACGTTTAGGAGATTTACGAAACACTGCTTTAGTACTTCCAATCATCCGATCAACGTTTCCGTAATGTTGTCGAACAACTTCATCAACTAAATGCAAAGCATGCAGCACGCAGGTTATATGTATTAAGTTAGGAAATATATGTTTTAAGGATCGCCCAACACTTAACATCGTTGCTGCACTATCTGTCACAATCATCACAACTTGATCTTGGGCAATTTTAAATTTTTTCAAAGCGTTCATTATCATTTTTTGAATATTTTCCGCGGTACATTGTTGAACACGTTTGCGAGCTAACAAATATCGAGATGCTGTGTTCTCGCTAGATAAAACGCGGGCTATTACATTCACAATACTGTTTTTCTTTATATCGGTCGTCTCATCCACGGTAATCCATATTTTTTTGGAACACAAATCACGTTTACACACATTTTCTAGCATCTCTTTCATTCGCGGCGAATGATTCTGTAATTGTGTTTGTGAGGGTAATGGGTACTTTGGAACGTATTGTCGCCAAAACGTTTTAAAAGCTGCTTTTCTCACCAACGACAACGGAAGATTACAAGAGGTAAACATAATTAATAAATGTATGAGGAATAGTGTATAAGGTATTTCAGTTCTTGCATTTCTCATATGCTTAATACCATTGGCATGCCTCTGGCGATCAGTTCTGTCCAATGTAGCCAAACGAACATTGCATATTAAGCAAAAAACTGCACTACCGTCATATTTTAAATGGGGAAAAAGTGACACATACTTATGTACATTAGTAGCAAATCTATTACGAGGCATTGTTTTCTTAGGTATGTAAATATTAGTTCTATATGAAACGATACACTAATTATGTACTTGGTATAATACTACAACACACAAAAAACACCAGCTATATTTTCAAAAGCGACACGTAAGTACATAACCTTGACCGTTCGACTAATCTCTGCAACAGCTCAACCGGTACTAAAACGAAATCCCTCTCAGCGCGGTTTAACACGATTTATATTCAAGGTCGACACTATATGCCTGCTTCTCTACCGGTTTAGTTTATTTATGAATTTTTCGTATTCATATATTAACCCGTAATACCGACGGCTATGCGAGTCCGCTAGTTTAGGTTACTCTAATAATGATAATATTCTATAAGGTAAATACAAGCTACGTATTTCATCTGGTATTATAAATGTATTATTTTTAGACTGATTTTAAAACGACAAATACGAATATTATCGTAATTAACTATAAAAAACAGAAATTTAACTTACAACTGGCTGTACGGAGGCTTTTTACAACCGACTGTAGGATTTTAATACGTTCTTGACATTACGTCACCGTTAATATTTAAACAATACCACCAATTACAAATTTCCAAAAACAAATCACATACATCCTTACTAACGACCACCCATTATTTATACTATGTCCTCTCCTAATTATAATGTAAATACTTTAATGGTTTTCGAGTCTAATAGATACGACATTCACCATTTACCACCAGTAGTAATACACACAACGTAAAAGCCGAGTGTAATTTATGCGTGTTGAATATTGCAACGTATTATCAAGTATTGAAAAAAAATCGAACTATGGATGCGCATGAATACAATAACTACTTCTCTTTTTAATTTACTGAAAATAGCCGATAAACAATGATGATTCACGAGAGCGTGCTTTAGGTTAAAGATCGAGTCATATTAATAGATTACATTTTGTTGTATGGGACTGTGCATCCCAAGACGACCCTATCTAAATCAAATTTAAGCAGACAAAGGAAGTATCACGAGTAAAATTAAGTAATTGATTTGATAAATTGCGAAAGTATTGCATATCAATATCTTAACGCAAAAATCCAAATTATTTGACTTGTTTTAAGATCCCATAAGTTTCTGGTCAATTTCCTACACGGAAGTGATAAGAGGTAGATCGTCTTTTACAATATTTATTACACGATACACTCTAAAAGTTTGAAACAAATTAGAAACACTTACCCATTGGAAACCAGCTTCAGCATCAAAAACGAATTATCATTTAATTTTGTAACCATAACCTTCAACTCGTATCACCTTTTTAGGAGTACGTACGAGGTAGATGCCATAAATTCCCGGCCTGACAGTCTTATACGGGTTCAAGCATGGCCTCCGATATAAATAAGGCCTAACAGCTCTGACGTCAGCAGGCTGTGACGTATACTGGTTTAGGTAAACGATCAGCCATATTTATCATCCTGACGTTTACACCTTCAGACCATTTCTTGCGTTTTGAATTGGCTTATCCAATATTGGCTTTATTTAAAAAAAAATATTGTGTATTGATATTTCAGTATTTTGTTGGTGATACCTGTAATGTTTTTCCAGTATTGTATAAGCGATAAAAACCTTTTAAAGGTGTTTTGTGTATTACGTGTTTATAACAATGCCGTGTATACCTGTCGTGTATCTGTTCCCCTCTGTGCACTGCATAGAGAAAATTTTACTCCAACAATGTATACTAGGGTTTGTGAGTTACACCTTGTAAAAGATATTATTTATTTTTCAACAGCTACAGATTCAAGGACCGGTGAAACTATAACTGTAAGTTTAAAAAATCCTGGGCTTAAAAAAATGCTATTCCTACTCAATTCCCTAACTGTGAAGATTTTATTGTTCAAATATTTTTATATTCTTACGTTATATTTAACAAAATTATTTTTAGACACAGTTCCGGTCTTGGAGTTTAATGGATAAAGACGGTGAATTTTAGCTCCGTAATTAAACTCTATTTACTTGGGAAATCACGGGCGATAAATTTCGCAAAGTATAAGTATTTGTGAATAGTGAATTTTGAGAGAAATAATTAATCTTACTTTAATGGTAGGATTAGTTTTGTCTTTATACGATTTATTTTAAATAAAACGGCGGTGCACCGATAAGAATCGGATCTACGACGGGTCGGCCGGGGTCTGAATTTTTTGCGCGGTGAACCGGTCAGCTATAGAGAAAGAAAAAGCCAAGGTTGAGTACTGATATTGATAAACGAAAATATAATGTACAGGACCGTATCTAGGAAATATGGATAACAAATTAGAAAAAATATTAGAAATGATAACAGAGCTAGGAACAGATACAAAGGAAATAAAAGTAGAACAAAGAGAGTATAGAAAAGAAATAAAGAGCTTAAGAGAAGAAATATGCAGTTACAAGGAAGAAATTGGAAAAAGTGAGAATGTGGAACTGAAAAAGGAAATTAAAAAGATACAAGAATCCATACTAAAAATAGAAAGAAAGGAATGACAAAGCAACTTAGTAGTAAAAGGAATGTCTATAGTGTCAGACGATCCAAAACAACTGAAGGAAGAAATAGAAACCAAAATTGAAAATTTCCTGGGGGTTAAGAGTGAAATTAAGAAAGCCACAAAAATAACCAAGCAAGTGTGCAAGGTAGAATTGGTTAATCTGAATGATTAGATAAAAATATTAGAAAACAAGAAAAATATGTGAAGAACGAGAAAATATATATCAGTGAAGACATATGAAGAGAGAAAAACACAAAAGCAAATTAGAGAGATAGCAGAACAGGAAAGAGCAAAAGGCAAAAAAGCAAAAGAAAGATTTCAGAAATTAATAATAGATAATGAAATATGGTACTGGAATAAACTCGAAAGCAAACTGATTCTGCAAAATAATGTGGAAATTGGAACCAGAAATCTAAAAAACTAACAAAAGAAAAGAACGATGAAACAACATCGACGACAATGGCAAAGAAAAAGGAACATGCAAAAAGGAAACAGAATTTATGTCAAAAACACAAAAAGATAGGTACCTGGAATATTAGAAGCTTGAATGGGAAGGAACTCGAATTGGGTGAGGAATTTGAGAAGACAAAAATTTAGATTTTAGTAATAACGGAAACGAAAAAAAAGGAAAGGGTATAATGGAAATAGGAGAAGGACACGTGCTAATCTTTAGTGGAGTAGAAGAAACTCAGCGAGCGTCAGCAGGAGTAGGATGCATATTACATAGTAACATCAAAAGAAAGGTACAGAAATGAATCGCAGTATCACCAAGAATATTACAGATAGAAATGATGTATAACGATGGGACCATAACAATAGTAGGAGTATATGGCCCTGATGAAGATGAAAAAGCTGAAAAGAAAGAAGAGTTCTGGGATGAGTTAACACTGGTTGTGGAGGATGCTAAAGGAGAAATATACATTTACTGAATTAATGTTTGCATTATTTAGTAGGTTTTCTTTAGTGACGAGTGCTCGGTCTGTATGTTAGTGCAGCGAGCACAATTTGTTCATAGACGACCTGACGAACATCTCACAGAGTCCGCGGTTCTTCGAACTGTAAAACACCCTCCGCAGGTAATGATTTTGGGAGAGATTAGTGGAGACGAATCCAGCCCTTTGTATTTTGTAGAAGGTACAATGCGTCAAGAGCTGTACATAAATGTGTTAAAAACACGTTATTACCGTATTTTAAGCCAGGACGTCGCATACCGACAGGGCGTATATTTATGCAAGATAATGCTCCTTGCCATGTGGCAAAAAAGGTTAAGAAATTCTTTGAAGATAATCACATACCTCTTTTACGTTGGCCCGGAAATTCACCCGACCTCAATCCCATCGAGAACGTATGGAATCGACTAAAAAGTAAGGTATATGAAAGAGAAAACCCTACAAAGGAAATATTGATGCAGAATATAAAGGATGTAGATATAAAAGAGACAATCATATCTTGCATTGAAAGTATGCCCCGAAGAATTAAGGGTGTTATTAAAAATCATGGGTTATGGACTAAATATTAATTACTTATTTAATATTTACATATGTTACATATTTTTACAATATATTTTATAAATAAAAAATATAATACATGTATAGTACATATTTTATTATGAAGAAACTACAAAATATTTAGTGTTTCAAGTAATTTGGCCAGGCACTGTATCTTACTATCAGAAATCTTGAATCTTGATTAAAATGATTCAATTCAGACATTCAACAACAAATGAAATTTCCATGAACTATTCTGAAGTTCACAAGCTATTGAGTAATTAGAAAACAGTCACTTATCTGCACGAGACGCATTAAATTGCATAAACAATTTACAAGCCGCTCTAGAAAACTTGACGAACACTATAGGAGTCAACGTTGCTCAATTTTAACGAAAAATCCCGATTTACAAAAGGTTCGGTCCATAACTGAAAATCAAGAGTGCCCAGATGAGGAAAAGGAATATCTGACATATGCAAATCTTACTTCACCGGATGTCAACGATCATTTTCGAAGTATACGACAACGTATTCACAACACCGTCGACAATGGAAGCGTTGCTGATGTTGCAATTCTACGCAGCTTACCATGGCGGTTGCCAATTGTCACAGTAGTCATCAAGACGACAGGAAAAGGTAACAATATTATTTTTCACTAATATTATATATTACGTACCTACTTTTATGCGGTGCGCCACTGCCGGTACCACCTTTTTAACAAACTCTACTTATCACGTAGTACCAAAAGGTAAAGCTCATTTAGCATTGATACTGTGACAAATTTTGAATTATTGTGATTAGCCATTTTTTAAATATTTAAAGAAATTATTTTTTTTTAAATATTCAACTCCCTGTATCTTGAAAGCTAAAGCTCCGAAGGCATATGTTCATTAAAACTTTCTTGTCTAAAATCACTTGAAAAGTCGCCAGTGATGTTTTCATAACTAAAATCTGGACCAGCCTGTTTACTATGCATCTTTTCACTACTGATTAACAATTTACAGAAGAAATTAAAGAGTTAGTGAGACTAACAAAACAGACAACAAGAGGCGAAAAAGCAGCACACCTTCAAAGTGTTAAAGGTATTCAGGTTTTCAACAAAATAGTATCTGCACCAACATACTGACCAAAACATCGATTTGATTAGTGCAAATAATTTTCGAGTGTTCCAGTATTTCCTTGATTTAATCAATTAATTAGAATTAGATTATTTGCATTCGAGTTTTCAATACGACAGAAGATTGAGATTTCCACGAAAATCGACTTAATATCAATCGATTCTCGAAGTTAACAAACAGCCTAATCCGTAGCACACTACATCTATATAATCTCCTACAAACGCCATATATCAGGGTTAACGTATTCCATTGTTAAATATGACAAAAACTAGAATATTAAAAGATCAAACAGAATTTTGAATTGCACGGAAAGATCTCATAAATATACGTAGTATTATTGTGTTAGGCTTACTATAATATTACCTATTAATATACAAACTGTCAAAGAAGAAGCTCTTGATATTGACTGTTTGTTCTAACGATTTCCGAGAATTGGACAAATTAATCTAAATACTTAATGACACTATCTTTGACAAAACAAGATGAACTATAAATATTTATAAATTCATCGTTAAGTAAGAAGAGAACATTTGAATTGAACTTGTATGGATGTATGCGTGTTCGAATGATTCACAACCTTGTTTGGAGTTTAAGATTACACTAGTTGGCGGAAGAGATTAGAGTATGACTTGAGATCATATGAATAAGTGTTTATTAAATGTATTAATCTTTCTTTTGATATTTCTAGCATTTTCCAGTTAAGCTTGTTGATTATCTCGAAATTTCGTTGTGGTTGGCAGGCGTTAGAAAAATGCCTGTCATGTTGCGATTTCCAAATGTGTTGATCAATAATTGCTTGACTTTATTATAAATATGCGAAAGCACAATATTCTGCACGAAGATCATGTTATGCATGCAATGATTTCATGAACTTTATGTATGGTTCTTTCTTGAAATGTCATAAAGTTATGTAATGTTCATGTAGTGGTAAATATTAAGGAGTCAATGTTCAAGGGCCTGGATTAGACAAATTTTATATTTGACAGGGTGGCAGGATCGGAAGTTTAGATAGCTACCTTAACCTGCTGGTTAGCATTACCAATCTAATTTGATGCATCTCTAATAACTAGAGCAACGCAACTGCGCTGAAAGCCAGTGGCGGACGCATAAAAGTTTACACAAAATAAATTAAATGTGATACGTGCTCAAACACTTACCGTGTTAAGAGTCCTCCGTGAAATCACAAAGTGGATAATGTCTATTTAATATTTGTAACATTAGATATGTTTCCAAAGTTGTTTCGGCAAAGTGAGTGCGGCGCGAAGAAAAAGTGTTTTTGTATGCCGAAAACGAACGTTCTACATCTAGTGACGTTATATTTGCGTAAGTAAAATAATCTTTCAAATAACTTAACGGTTCTGTTGACGCACCTTCACAAATTTGTCTTAATGTGCCAAATCAGAGTTTTTATCTAAAACACTTTCAAACCTTTCTAAAACATAAACATTTCTTGCGTCTTCTATCGCGCATAGCTGTGCGTGAACATGCTGCATTATTTGCAAAGATTCCACTAACGACACCGAAGAATTTTGTAGTTTTTCTATCGCATCCGCTAGTCCCACGTAATTGTTCTGAATAATTTCCAAATCTGTTTTAACTTGACTATCCTGAAATTTCAAGCGGCTTACCTTGACAGCCGTAGCTTCCTTTGGGTCGAATTCTAAAATCACGTTCTTTATATTCTCAAAATATTTAACACAATAAAATGCAGCCTCTAACCATGTTCCCCAACGAGTAAGAATAGGTTGTGGTGGTTCAGGAATATCGGGACATAGTCTATGAAATTCCCGAATACGTTTTGGGGATTTTGCAAACACAGCTTTTGTATGTGCTATTAGAGCGTCTACCTCGGGATAACATTTTCTGATACTATCTGCTACGAAACTGAGAGTATGAATTTTACATGTAATATGCAACAAGTTAGCACAATGTTTTTTAAGAGATCGACCTACAGCAAGCATGTTTGCGGCACCATCACTCATAAACATCAACAGTTGATTTGTTGAAAGTTCAAACTTTTCCAATGTATTTAACATCAACATTGAAATTACTTGGGCACTGCATTGTTGTATTCGTCTGGAAGCTAGTAAAATTGAGGGTGACGGTCGATGTGGTTCCATTGTGCGTACCATTACATTAACCACAGAATGTTTTTTACGATCTGTTGTTTCGTCCACACATAACCACAGTTTTTTATCTTGCAACTCCGATTTAATTCTTTTCTCGACATGCTCACAAGCAGACGGCACAACTCTCTGTAATGCTCTCTCACTTGGTAACTTAAAGTCCGAATATTCATTCCAAAACGAGACGTATGCTTTCTTCCTTAGTAAATGAAATGGTAAATTACATGCAATAAAGGTAACACATAAATTAAATTTAAATTTGTCATAATCTCGTGTGGAATTTTTTTTTGAAACATGCCCTGCATTAAATCTATTTTACACACTACACATTGAATTTTAGCGTCATCACACTTTAAATCAGGCATTTCTGCAATAAATTCTCTTATTGTGTCCAACTTTGGTCGTTTTCGCGACGTAGGAAACATTTTCAAAACAAACGTAGAACTACGATATAGTATACGACAGCGTAGATGCATACACAACAGATCGGCTTTCGAGTCGCGGTTATATTGACGCTTATACCGAATTGTCCCGGCCGTGTTTATTTTGTGTAAACTTTTATGCGTCAGCCACTGACTTTCAACGCAGTTTGCGTTGCTCTACTAATAACTTTATTAAATATACTAAAAACATGTTTTAATGATAGTTGCTCTAGAACGGTCAGCGTGTCCTCCTAGCACGTGGACGGAAGATAATTCCTTTCTCGAGGAATTTAGCGGAAAAGTTTTCAAATAAAAAATATTCGGAGAGAAGTGCTGCACAATAGAAAATTATATTCAAGTATACAGGGTGTCAGTTTCCGCCGCGCACAATACAAGTTTGGTGTTTTAAATGGAACTGCCTATATATTATTACGATTTTAGATGCCCTTCTTCAATTTATGTTCAATCTTCTTCAATATTCCCTATCCCCACCTATCTTAGTTTTTGAGATAATTTACGTAATTTACAACCGGTATCTTGAACGCTTTAAGCTGCGTTCACATATCACGAGGCGTGCCTCGCAAAGTGTGGACATGCTTCGCGATGGCTTCTGCCTCGCTAGAGAGGCTGCCTCGGGCGAGCCAACGCCAATCGGTGTTTGATCGCGCGTCAAAGGTGCTTCGGAGTATTTGCCTCACGTAGTTTGGACCACGTTGCTTCGCGATAAACTGCCTTACCTTGCCTCGCACTAAACTGGCACATCCTGCCTCGCTATTCATTCGCCAAAGGCCGAGGCAAAGTGTGAACGCAGCTTTACACGTTAGAGCGGTAACACAAATTTTATTCGATTGAGTATTTACTGAAATTTTCGGAAATGCATCGATAAGTTTTTTACCCACGCAATAGACGGACGCGCTATGTAGAGTCGTCAACAAAACTATTCGTACCCCTTACAGTAAAATGTACATAGCTTTACTAATACGTTAGTAATAGTAATAACTTAACGATTTATTTTTGTACGTACACCTACTTCTATAGTGTATAACTGGTGGAAATTCTAATTGAATAAAATAAACGGTGTTCGAGATATAAAATTTTTACTTCAAGTACATATAAATTATACACCACAGAACTATTCGTACCATATGACATAACGCACGTTCTGTGATTCCCCTAACATTCTAACTGTAAAGAAATGCCACTGAGGGGAATCCCGATCATCGAACATGCAGATGTTCATAGTTTCGGCACAAACAGTCAATATTATTGTAGTGTTAAAAATGTAATATCTTCTAGTAGTGTTAGCAAAACCCTAATATTAGGGTCTGTGACAAAATAATCTCTACGCTGGAAGATCCAGAAGAGTGCCATTGTTAAGATTAAGACACATCACAGCAAGCCTAGATGTTCGCGCCAGTATTTAAAGTTAGATTTTTTGGGGTTGTCCCAGTGCGAATGTCTGTAATAAAGGCGGCATAAGTAGAATCTTGGATAGCGCGGAAGACGGGTGCGCTGGCACAGCTCGGAATAGTTTCGGTTGATTTATATAGTAAATTAAGTCGAGTTATTAGTGTAAGTGTATGTTCTCCTTTTCTTCCCTTTCCTTTCCCATCAAAGTGCACTAACAACAGGCACGGACGGATTCGGTAAGTCATCACATATTTTTTTTTCTGAGCCAGCGGTTTGTTGTGGATATAACTCTAGATTTTTGTAAAAGAGCACATCACATTGATGGAGGAATATTCTCTGGAGTGGTGTCCAAAATTACTCTGTATGATAACAATTGCGATGGGCAATTTTTGCGACTACCTCCAAATTCGGAACTTCTTCCATAGTTTACAAAAAAAACTATTAAACCTGGATGCCCCAATAGTATGATATGAGCCAGTTTTTTCTGGTGTGATCTGGGACCAATTTATGAAATTCCTGACTTTCTGACTCAATATGTTTATTAACCAACATGCCGCTTCGTTAGGTCTATCAGCAAAATAACGTCCCAAAACATATGGTGATAAGTATAGTAACCAAAACTTGCGGACTCGCATAGGCGTCGGTATTACGGGTTAATATAAGAATACGAAAAATTCACAAATAAACTTACTTGCTAATTATTCAACAAATTAGAGGCATCAGGATGTGAACTACTGTAAACTTGCATCATTGCACATGTTTCCACAGTCACTTCTTTAAACCTTGTGCGTCGACAAGAAAAAATATTCTTATACATAGAAAACGATCTCTCCACATCTAAGGAAGTTACATTTGCTTGTAGAAACTGTTTTTCAAAATCACTTAAAAGTTCACTATTCTTACACTTATTATAAACGGCCTCTAAAGTATTAAAATCGGGATTTTTCCTTAAAACATCTGCCAACTTTTGACTAGCGCATAATCCTGGCGTATCATTTAATGCGTGTAATTTATTTTTTACACTCTCCACTATGTCTAATGATTCCTGCAATGACAATTCAGTACATTGTAGTTTTCTGATGGCATCTAGTAATACTGTATAATTGGTACATATTGTTGTTAAATCTTCTAAAAGTTGAGGAATTTGGAATTCTCTTTGACTTTCTCTAATTGCTTTGGATTCATTCCGATTAAATCGCATTATAACTGATTGAATTTGTTGAAAATGGATCAAATAGTAAGAAGCTGCTGTTAGCCAAGTACCCCATCGCGTTTAAATTGGTTCAGGAGGTTCTAGAATACCTGCACAAAATTTACGAAATTCTTTTAAACGTTTAAGTGATTTACAAAACACTGTTTTAGTACCTCCAATCATCCGATCAACGTTTCCGTAATGTTGTCGAACAACTTCACCAACTAAATGCAAAGCATGCAGCACGCAGGTTATATGTATTAAGTTAGGAAATATATGTTTTAAGGATCGCCCAACACTTAACATCGTTGCTGCACTATCTGTCACGATCATCACAACTTGATCTTGGGCAATTTTAAATTTTTTCAAAGCGTTCATTATCACTTTTTGAATATTTTCCGCGGTACATTGTTGAACACGTTTGCAAGCTAACAAATATCGAGATGCCGTGTTCTCGCTAGATAAAACGCGAGCTATTACATTCACAATACTGTTTTTCTTTATATCGGTCGTCTCATCCACGGTAATCCATATTTTTTTGGAACACAAATCACGTTTACACACATTTTCTAGCATCTCTTTCATTCGCGGCGAATGATTCTGTAATTGTGTTTGTGGGGGTAATGGGTACTTTGGAACGTATTGTCGCCAAAACGTTTTAAAAGCTGCTTTTCTCACCAACGACAACGGAAGATTACAAGAGGTAAACATAATTAATAAATGTATGAGGAATAGTGTATAAGGTATTTCAGTTCTTGCATTTCTCATATGCTTAATACCATTGACATGCCTCTGGCAATCAGTTCTGTCCAATGCAGTCAAACGAACATTGCATATTAAGCAAAAAACTGCGCTACCGTCATATTTTAAATGGGGAAAAAGTGACACATACTTATGTACATTAGTAGCAAATCTATTACGAGGCATTGTTTTCTTAGGTATGTAAATATTAGTTCTATATGAAACGATACACTAATTATGTGCTTGGTATAATACTACAACACACAAAAAACACCAGCTATATTTTCAAGAGCGACACGTAAGTACATAACCTTGACCGTTCGACTAATCTCTGCAACAGCTCAACCGGTACTAAAACGAAATCTCTCTCAGCGCGGTTTAACATGATTTATATTCAAGGTCGACACTACATGCCTGCTTCTCTACCGGTTTAGTTTATTTATGAGTTTTTCGTATTCTTATATTAACCCGTAATACCGACGTCTATGCGAGTCCGCAAGTTTACGTTACTCTAGTGATAAGGGTAACAAAAAAACGAAAATAATGTTAATGTAACGTCCTAGCCGGCTCAATCGCCGGATATCAACCCGGGAGAAAACTTATGGATGTAAAATAAAATGTTAGTTTAATGGAAAAATGAGTTTTATTACTTGTTGATAATCTCTTGGTGACTACCTATATAATAATAAACTTAGAACCTTATCCGCATTTCACCTTAAAATAACTTATTATTAATTTACGCTTGTGGCCACTGCTATTTTTATACACAGGTTTGAGTTTAAAAATCACCAAATCCGAGCTTCTTTTTATTGTTTAGAATAATCAAAGTAACTATAGTTTTTCCTTAAATGGTCAACAAGATCAGTATTTCCCCTGCATTAATATAAGCACGTGGGAGGACAATCGCCGATATACGTAGATCATTAAAATAGCTCCAGAAAATACTGACTTACGTTAGAATGATAATACAATCCCGTGTTACACATACATAAATTAAAAACGAACACCTGGGCACTTTAAAAGTTTTTTTCCAAACAGTACTGTGAACTCGCAAAAAACAAACTGATACGGTGACTGTGTGAACTACCTCCGCGAACTACCTTGATCCGAAAAGCGTATTAACCAATTTAAACAGATAAGTTCGCCGCAAAACTCACAATTCCCAAAAAACCACACTCGCATCTAACATCCGCTCAAGCCGAAACAAAACGCAACCTAGGAAAAGGAAAGAAAAGTACAGTGTATTTCATGGGAAAAGTATCCGTCGAGGCCCAAGACACAAATCTTCCCCTCGACGAACTTGTTGATTGGAAAATTTGCCGAGATAATGTAGTCAAATTGATGATTAGCACTATGCAAATGGTTTTGCGTCACAATAATTGTGTCAAAAAATATAAATTGAGTACGTATAAAAACATTTAAGAAAAGCTAAATAAGAAAAAACATGTTTTGCTTAGAAGTTTTGGAAAGCTTAAACAAATTTTTACTTCCGTATACTAAGTGAATCTATTGCAATCTAAAATAATCCCTCAAATCATAATTTAGAGCCTTCATATCAATTCACAAAAAAAAATTCCCCTGCTCCAATGTTTGTCCCTGCAGTCTTCAGTGAAGTAAGTGATAGTTGTTGATTTTGCTCACATTTAAGTTGTTCAGTGGTGTCGGGTCATGATCAGATGGCTTAGCGTTGAACATTTACAACCAACCATGTACCTACAAAACTACTGAAAATAACGACTAAAATATATATAGGCTAAGTCAACGCTTTGGCAAAGTTTATTTATTCTCCAATCAAAGATAAAATTAAAATTTGACATCTCTAGATAATATTGGTAATTATCACCTCCTAACTTCAAAAATATTTTTAACTTCACAAGACGATTATCTACAGAGTGGCACAATTCAGCTATAAAAAAGTTGCAATGATAGTGACATGTCTGCCACTGAATGTCAAATATTAGTTTGAAAATCTAAATAGTAAGAAGAAATACCGGTAACATTGAGTTTGGAAGATAAAATAGAAATTGTGCTAATTGTGGGGGGTAAAAGTTGTTGGGAAGACAAAAATGTTCCCAATGCAACAGTATTGAAAATACTTTAAAAAATTCAAAACATATGGAGATGTTAAAAATAAATTTAGTAGCAAACGTCGAAAACGCGTTCCCAGTCCTTTGCGAAAAAGGGTATCCTTGATGTCAGATAAAGATACAATTGCAAAAAAAAAATGAAAGAGAATAAATTTCACCCTTACAAACCATAATCTATTCATACATTGAAACGTACAGATTATGATCGACTGTAAATAGGAAGCCATGAAATTTGGCTCTAAAGAAACTAGAAGAAATGTTTATGATTAATTGTTATTATTATTTTTTAATTCTATATGGTCTAAAACCCATAATGGAATAATGATACATTAAATTTATCATACACGAGGCATGTCATAAAATATGAATTTTGTACAATGACAAAGTACCTTTATTTTCGGCAATTTCAAAAAATTGTTTATAAAAAAAGTTGTTTAGAATTAAGAACTACGTTCAAATATACAGTCATGTCTAGAGCGGGCCAAGAGCGCCACGCGCCAGGTTCGCAATCAGGCTGCCGGGCGCATATATGTATGTAAACATAGGTAATTTAAATATGTAATTATTAGGACGAGGACCAAAACCACTGTCTATTACGTCGTGAAGACGCGCAAATATACACCTGCAGTTTGGGTGTTCGTTGATAAATAGGGCGTTGTTCACAGTGGGCCACTACAAAAAAAAAGTTCATTCATCGACGGCTACGAACTAACAGCGCGCTTATTCATTTACGGATGACGCGCTCTATTCATCAACAAATGACGAGTCTGCAGATGTTACGTTTGCACCACTTCGTGGCATACTAGAAACAAGCGTCGGTGTGCTCGCTTTAGTGATTATATCTAACGTAACTATTAAAAATAAACGGCCATTACCTACGAAAGTTAATAAATTTCTTAGTGAATTTGTGGATTTACACTACAATGGGAGTACAATTTTCTGTAAAGTTTGTAAAAAGAAACTACTGTGCTGGAGCAAACGTGATTGTGAAAGACATATAAATAGCGCACACCACAGAAATAAAAGAAATGGTGTGTCACAACAACGTCAATTTCAATTAGAATTGCTTTTAACGTTTATGGTATGTGGTCTACCACTTCGTATACTTGATAAAAAAGCATTTCGAAAATTCTGGGGTACATACAATACCGAGTGGATACTACCATCTCGGACAGCGTTACGGAGAGATATTCCACGAATACGTGAGGACATTGAAAATCGAATTAAAGCCGAATTAAAAGATAAACAGCTGTGGCTATGTCCTGATGAGACGACAGATTGCAAAAAAATTCTATTTTGAATATAATAGTGCGCGTATTAGATCCTATTAAACCAAATTTTGCAATTCTATTAGCCAGCAGAAGATTAAAACAGTGTACTAGTAAAGCAATTACGGCCGTAGTTCTCGAAACGTTACAAAAATTTCAAGTGTCAACCAGTCAACTGTTGTTGTTCATGAGCGATGGTGCAGCAACAATGTGTAGTGTAGGCCGTTCCCTTAAAGAAAAGTGTGAAGGACTTTTACATGTTACGTGTAAAGTCCATGCTTTACATCTTGTGGCACAAACTATTCGAGAGTGTTACCCGGAGGTGGATGCATTAATAGCAAACACAAAAAAAGTGTTTCTCAAAAGTCCTAAGAGGACTAGGGCATTCCACAGGTTATGCCCTGGTATTCGAGAACCACCACAGCCCATTCTTACGCGTTGGGGAACGTGGTTAAAAGCCGCTTTTTATTATAATGAACATTTTCAAGAAGTCAAATCCGTTATTTTGCAATTCGTCCCTGCCGAAGCTAGAGCTATTAGGATGAGCCAGAAGGGATTTCTCGATATTTCTGTTGAAACACATCTAAAGAATATTAGCAACAATTACAAAGGGTTAGTAGACGCGATAGAAAATTTGCAAAATTCTGGATTGTCGTTGGTAGAATCAGTGCAAGTCGTGGACGAAGTTAGTACATTGTTACACAGTATAAACGATGCAACAAGTGGACGAGTTTTAGCTAAGTTCGATAGTGTTTTAAAAAAGAATCCGGACTACACGAGAGTAAGACAAATGTGCGATGGGGCATCTGCAGATTCCTTGACTAAGTCTAAAGATTATTTTAATTACGCCTGTCTTACTTCGGTAGACGTGGAACGGTCGTTTCCGAAATATAAGAACATTTTTTCGTCTCGGCGAACATCCTTCACCGAGGCAAATGTGGAAACTTATCTGATGGTGCAACTTTTTAAACAAGCCTATCCGCATTATTAAGAAGGATAGAATTTATTTATTATATCTTTATTTACAGTTACATTATTAAGTACAACAGAATAAAAAAAGCGTTCAATTTCTCAGTTATTTCCTTATTACATCCCATTTACAACGCATACCGTTTTCAATCAAATAAAAAATCATAATGAAAATAAAAACACCTCAGCGTGTACATATATATATATATATATATATTTATATATATATATATATATATATCCGCTCTAATTACTAAACATTATTATTGCGTCAGCTTTTATTTTTTTACTCTTGTGTATTAATTTCGAAATATCACATATCTGCTGTGACTCACATATACGCTATTTACAATAAGCGGCCGTTGCGCCTGATTCCGATTCTGTTGGATGGCGCAATTTGGCCCGCTCTAGTCATGTCTATCTGTTGTTAAGAATATGATTTTGTAATTTTTACCTATACGAACTCCGAACCTTCCTCCCGGCCTAAATTCGAAGTCGAATATCTCGAAAACTATTCGACATATCGAAAAACGAAAACCACTTTACCGTGCTACTTTATTATAGTCTTTAAGAGTCTGAAGTCAAAATTTCAAAACTCGAAAATTTTTGCGCAACGTACCGACCCGATGTGATGTACTCATTTTTTACGATCCTGTACATGCTATCTCGAATTTGAACGTATTAATATTATTTTCTTAGAAAGCAGAACTTTTTTTCCTAAAATTAATAATAAAAAAGTTTTCCATGTGTAGCCATCTTAAGTATTACATTATACAAAAATTGTATAATGTACACGATATTCTAATTCAAAAAAAATATGTTTTTGGCCATAGCTTATCTTAACTTTTGAAACTTTTAGGACTTATTCAATTCTTTGGATATCAAGTTCAAAAGGATCACCTTATATTTTAGTATTTTAACCTTTCCTGTGGGGCCAATATTAATAGATGCAGTTATTGGCTTAAACATGTAAGAAACGCCCAGTATATTTCTAATTAACTAAATATTTTTGAAACTAAGAACTAGAAGTTTTCCGAATTACACTAAAATTTCATTACATTCTAGAATTATCTTGCACCCAAGGTAGATTCGTGCTGGACAAGCTATTTACTGCTGAAGATCTGATAGAGGACTACAACTTTCTTTTAAACATACAACTTAAGATAAAAGAAGAAAAAACTTACTTCCTTCCGATTATTGATAAAACAAGTCCTTATCCAACGGATATATGCATATGCTTATACCCTCGCACTATCACACAATTTCCACAGAATCAAAACAAGAACCGTTTCAATACGAAACAGTACGGAAGAACTAAACCAAGTCGCTGATAAGCGTCTTTACAGCAACCCACTCGAGAATTTAAATGTCCTTTTCGCTCTTAGAACATTTCGAAGTGAACAATCGTAATTATCGCATTATTGGGGGTTGGTGAATCACTCACTAATGACAGGCCGCACATACCCTAGTAAAATTTATTGTCAAAGACGGAGTGTCCTTCCCCAAGAACACATCAGGATATCAGGAACACATCACTTATCTGTGTGTTGTGTTATTCATAAATATATAATTAGTGTACATATAATAATATCTAGAAATGTAATGCAAATGCGAAGATCTGTCGCCTGTGTACATAATGGTAAAGTAAGAGAACAGCACACACGTACACACGTTCAAACACTTTACAACAGAAGTAAGAACATTAACGCAGATTAGGTACACTCCGCAAACATCGTGTAGGCAGCAATCAATTAATGATTAAGGTACAGTCGAAGGATATCTACGCAGCGACCAGAGACCAGACAAAGTGCTAGCCAACTAGTATTTATCGCACCGCTACTGTTTATCTCACGATGTTTGCAGATAATTTTACGAAGTAAGAGAATGTATTAAACAATCGCAATGTATTTCAACAGACAATCATCCTATTGGATGATAATCTGCAGTTGGTTTTGTCTTGTTTTTGCGAAACCGTTTGAAAATTAAAAGCTGAAAAATTGCAATCTCGCATAAAATCATTTCATCTGCTGCGCTTGCAGTAAATAAACGAGAACCTATCTAATCTAAAAAGTTATATTGCGTAGTGTAAGTACACCACGCAGAATGGAAATTGTAGAGTTGGAGAAACGTGTCGAAATCTCCCAGTTTTAATTAAACTAATAGTTGAAATGAAAAATGTCTTCGACATAAGTTTTTATATATTTTTTAAGCAAAATTTTGGTAAATGTCATTAATTTTTCAATTTACGACTTTTTCTTAATGGAACACCTGTACATAATTTCAACTTTCCATCAATATTTTTTAGGAATTACAACGTTGTAAGATTTCCAACGACGAATCGAGATTTGTTTGTGAGCTCTCAAAAAATGCAGTCAAGGACTTGTTTTTTTTACCTTGTATTATTTTTGAATCGATTTTCTATAATAATGACCCGATAAATCGTCAAAATTTTAAACGTTTGATAGGCAGAATCGGTGAAGTTTTAACGTATTTGGTCGTACTGTCAATGACTATGTGATTGATCCTTATTTTTTTCAATAGCATTTTAAGTGGTCAAAAATTCTTGATGTTTTTGAAACGAAATTTTTGACAATTTCTTTTTTATGGTATCCTAGTAAATATTAGGTAAATGCTGTTACCGCCTATTTCAAATGATCCGCAAGAAATTATCTCAATCGAAAGTTTCCTAATGATTGGAAAAGAAAAGATGATTAATTGGGCTCCTAGGTCTCAAGATTTAACTGCTCTGAACCTCTTTTTAATAGGCTATGCGAAAAACATAGTGCCCAATCGGCCGACGAGATTGGTTTTAGAAAAAAACAAGAACATTGATTGCCCAATATCAACCGATACGTTACTCGTGAAACACTTCACATGCAGGGCATTCCGCATTTGAAAAAAATTAATAACATCATAATAAGAAAAAATCAATATATGCCGTTAAATCCTTAAAAAATCTTCCAATGAAAATACCTTTTATTACGACTATTAGTTCAAACAAAAAAGTAGGTGTTCCGACAAATTTGTTCGGCCCTATAACTCTATTAATATGCCTTGTCACCCATAAAGTTTAGCCATGTCTTCTACAACAAAATCAAGATAGAAACTAAGAATATCAGAATAGCCACTGCTCTAATACCATATTTCCACAAATGGTCTACGAGGTGTGGTAATTAAATAACCGGACTGGTGCCACTATCGGCAAACAGCGAGCACGCCACGACAGGTTTGAACATGTCTGTGCTTGTAGATGCTTCCTCCACCCTGAGCTCGATGGGCACGGTTTTACGTCGCTCAGTTTCGCTGTAACAATCGTCCATTCAAGTCCTTACGCTAGCGTCGCGTCGGAAAAGCAACGAGTTTACCTCAAGTTTCTTGTGAAACTGGGAAAACCTGCGGTTCTAACTACCCTTCGTGAACGAGTGAGAAGACGAAGACCCGATTTGTGGAAGAGCAAATCCTGGATGCTCCACCAAGACAATGCGCCAGCCCATTCCGCCTTGTCTGTGAAGGCGTTCTTTGCGAAATCTTGCATCGCCGTGTTGAACCACCCACCGTACTCACCCGACCTGGCCCTTTGTGACTTTTTTTTATTTCCTAAGATAAAATCGGAGCTCAAGGGGACAAGATTTGACAGTGTGGAAGCGGTGAAAGCGAAAGCGACGGAGATTCTCAACAAGCTAACAGAAACGGACTTCCAGCACTGCTTTCGACAGTGGAAAATTCGTATGGAGCATTGTAGGGATCGGCAAGGAGAGTACATTGAAGGGGATAAACTTTGTAATGTAATTGGTGATCAATAAAATGTTTTGTAGCACCGGTCCGGTTATTTAATTGCCACACCTCCTGGGTCGATTTTGTCTCGCTGGGGTTTATGTCAGGGAGGAAAAAATTTGGGGGTCCATGAGATTTAAATGGGGGTACATCAATGATTATTAAGAATTTACTAAATCTAAAAATTTTACTACAAAGAAACCCAAACCTATAATTCAATTTATATTTTAAAGTTTTTTAAGTAAATATTACAACGTGATTGTGCTCGTTAATAGGCAAATAACAAAACAAAACAATTGTATAACATATTGTGGAGAACATTTTAATTTTTGTATTTTTAAAAATATAAGAACCTGTATTTATTTAGAAAAAAAATGAAAGGTACGTATAATTGACAGCATTTTAAACAAAATTGAAAAATACTACTTGTTTGCAAAACAGAGACAGGAATTGTGCTCACTTAATGAAGGAACAGTGTGTATAATAATATATATAATCGTTAAAAAAGATAACTTTTTTTATTTTAGAACATAAATCAAAATCAAATTATAACCTTTTTAATTTTGACTAGTATAATGACATTTGACCTGCCTCATTTAACTCACCCTGTTTACTACATATGTAAATGAAAAGTATTATCTACTATTTATCGACATATTCAATACATGTGAGTAGCCGCACTGAAAATTTAATGACGACATTAACGGTAGAAATTGATTCCTATTTCTAGAAAGATTACGTCCTATACATATATTAGACATATTTACTTTATTTCTCATCTAGCATTGATAATAAGTAAATTACAAGTCATATGTTTGTGCATTACTTCTAAGTCCGTGAAATTTAAGCAATTTTATATATTTACTCTTAAATTTGTTTGGTAGGTTAACTCGAAATTGATGACATCAGACATCACTTATCGGTATAATAATACTTAATTATAGCTACAGGATAGAATGCTAACATTTAATTAGTTTTTAAGTTCTTATTAACCTGTTTAATCTCAAACTATCTACATTATAAGAGATAGAACTAACCTACTAAATACATAAATAGAAGGGAATAAAAATCCGTCTCCCCAGAAATTTATTAATACGGTTTAAATTCATCTTTGGAACAACCTAACGGTTCTGTTGACGCACCTTCACAAATTTGTCTTAATGTGCCAAAATCACAATCTTTCTCTAAAATACTTTCAAACCTTTCTAGAACACAAACATGTTTTGCGTCTTCCACCACGCATAGCTGTGCGTGAACATGTTGCACTATTTGTAGAGATTCCACTAACGACACCGAAGGATTTTGTAATTTTTCTATTGCCTCCACTAGTCCGAAGTAATTGTTCTGAATAGTTTTTGAATCCGTTTTAACCTGACTATCTTGAAATTTCAACTGGCTTTCCTTGATAGCCGCAGCTTCCTTTGGATCGAATTGTAAAACCACGTTCTTAATATTCTCAAAATATTTATGATAATAAAACGCGGCCTGTAACCATGTTCCCCAACGTGTAAGAATGGGTTCTGGTGGCTCGGGCATACGGGGGCACAGTCTGTGAAATTTGCGAATACGTTTTGGGGATTTGACAAACACTGCTTTTGTATGCGCTATTAAAGCGTCTACCTCAGGATAACATTTTCTAGTACTATCTGCTACATAACTGAAAGCATGAATTTTACACCTAATATGTAACAAGTTAGCACAATGTTTTTTTAAGAGACCGGCCTGCAGAAAGCATGTTTGCGGCACCACCACTCATAAACATCAACAGTTGGTTAGTTGAAAGTTCAAACTTTTCCAATGTATTTAACATTAATTTTGAAATTACTTCGGCAGTACATTGTTGTACTCGTCTGGAAGCTAATAGAATTGAAGGTGACGATTGATGTGGTTCCATTGTGCGTACCATTACATTAACCACAGAATGTTTTTTACGATCTGTTGTTTCGTACACACATAACCATAGTTTTTTATCTTTCAACTCCGATTTAACAAAGTATAATTGATCAGTTTGAGTTGTCATATTTTCACATATCTTTTATCTGCAGTAAATTAATTCCTGCGTGACGATGAGCTGACTTGCTCGAAACCGGTAGCATCGATTTATTAAAGGAGTTTTGTGAGAATTAATTATTATTATACTCCCAGTTAAAAGGTTATTTTTTCAACATGTTCACGAGCAGATGGCACAATTCTTTGTAACGATGCCCGCCTTGGTAATTTGCAGTTCGAATATTTATTCCAGAAGAAGACGTATGCTTCCTTATCTAGTAAATTAAACGGTAGATTACATGCAATAAAGGTAACACATAAATTAAATTTAAAATTGTCATAGTGTCGTGTGCAATTTTCTTTTTAAGAATGCTGTTTACTATTTACGTGACGTAGACAATCCCTTTTGGACCAACACATTAAAGGGATATTACAAACTACACATTGAATTTTAACGCCATCATAATTTAGGTCAGGCATTTCTGCTATAAATTCTGTAACTTTGTCCAACATTGGTCGTTTTCGAATTAATTACTATACCTACTCGCAGTTAAAAACACTTTGCTATCTAAATACAAAAATAAAAGATTTGTATCGGAAAAATTAGTAATATTTAACACAATTTGCCGTTTTTAATCATTTCATAAGATATTTTTATGAAGAATGTTTCTTCTTTCATTTTGATATATAATTCTGGAATACAGCAAACAACAGTAATCCTAAAACAGATCCCTTAGGAATATCTGTAGATACTATTTTAATAATGGGAACACCATCATTCAAAGTACGACCACTGTTGACTTTTTAACAATATTTAAACCAAACGTAATCATTAATCAAACATTTTTTTATATCAAATAGTTTATAGAGGTTATCGAGCAGTCTATTGTGAACCTGTTTATAAATTACAGTAAAATAGAAAAAAAGGAGGATATATTTACATTTATATCGATATATCACTTACAAAAAAAGTACAATACAAGATAAATATGCACTATCCAATGTGATTTCATTGTAATTCTATCCAGATGATTTAGATCTTCGAGCTTATTCTATGTAAAATGTAAAAAAAAAACTTATCCAAATGATTATCGCAAAGACGAAAGATAATAAACAAATATTTTATTAGAATCACAAACTGGATAATTAATAACGGTGCTGCCAAGTTATCTCAGATTTAATCAAAGAGCAATAATACGTACCAAATCAGGAAAATAATAGAGGTCTTCAAACGATAAACGGCGATAGACAAACATTAAAAAATACTTCTCACAGCACTAAATATGTTTATTATTTTATTAATTAACTAATTATACTCAATATAGCCAATATTAACGAACTACAAACAATAATAAAATCAAATAACTGAACAGTTAAAATACTCGAACCTTATTAAGAATAATAACACAATTTACCCTGGATATTGCTGCAAGCGCGGTTCTCCGTAAATAAAAGCGTAAAACATTATGTACAATGGCTATGAATCAATGAAAAAATAAGTTTTACTGTAGGAAATAAACCCGTTATCATTACTCTATCGCAACCTACGAGGAATTTGTAGACGCATTCCTTCATTGAATAAAAAAAATATTCATCAACGTATTTCTGTGAAAAATTCGAATTTCCCGGGATAGTATTATTACCAATATATCGTTCGAAATTTGGGAAGTTAAGCAGGTAGGCACGTATTCATTTTTTCTTATAATGTGTACGCAGAGAAACGTTTACTTATGTCAAGACTGTCCACCTCAATTCAAGACAATTACTCTTTCAATTATCCGCAATACAATAACTGTTTTACACTACGCGACAAAAACTTAGAGATAAGGTTTCTGTTTATAAATGTGCAGTAAAACTTTTCTTTTTATATTGATAGAGTGAACAATAAGTATATTTTACAAAATAACAAAGTATATTTTTTATAATTGTACTTCAAAAAAAAAAGATTTAAACTATTTCGTTAAATTTTAATGCGACAAAAACATAGACGAGGGTTATTAACATCAAAAATCGTATCCCTAATAATGAGTGTAACCACCATTACTTTTGATAACTTCGAAAAGCCTTGATGAGATTGACTTGTATAAAGATTTTACGTAACTTTGGTCGATATTTTGCCATTCAAGTATTATCGACCTTTTCAGTTCCTCCATGGACAGGTATTGTTTATTATTCGTGTACACTTTTCGAGACAACTGGCCCCGCATATTCTCTATAATATTTAGGACTGGTGACCTTGCCGGCCGTGCAAGTGTTTGGATTTTTTCACTCTTAAACCGTTCTGTAACTTGCTTAGCTTTATGAATAGGCGCGTTGTCCTGTTGAAATCTAAATTTTCTTCCTGTCCATGTGCGACCAAATGGTAAAAGTTGTTGTTGCAACATATCCCTATATATTTAGCTGAATTCATCTTTAATGAGCAAAATACTACGTCGCTTTTACTCACAAGTTATATGGCCGCCCAAACCATAACTGAGCCAACACCCATTTGCCTCCTCATCTGATTTTTTTTTTTCTTTTCTAAGATCGTGGTAATAGTAAGAGTTTGGTCCGTCAAGTTGAACTTCTTTTCATCGGAAAAAATAATTTTCTGCCATTCATTCTTCCAGGTTATGTGATCTTGTGCAAATTTTAATCGTGCTTCTTTATGTTTTGCTGAAAGCGGCGGTTTCCTTAACAATTTCCTAGGTGAAATAACAAGAGATGCTTTCAAAATGCGTTGTACATTACGGACATACTCCGGCCTGTTCGGCAATCGTCCTAGCTGACGCTAATGAATTCGATGCTGCTCAAATAATTGCACTTCTATCCCTTTCACTCCAGACCAGCTAGCGAGGGAAGGCTCAAAAATTAATTATATAGGCCCTGAACCGGGTCTAGGTATTACCAAGAGTGCAGTGCGTGGTGCAATTAATGAATGGATCATAACACAGCACCAATTAAATTGGAAACATGCAGCTGGACAAAAGCACAGCAAACGGATGATGGGAAGACCGTCGCAACATCTGACTGCTGACCTGCTTGAATTAAGCAAGATACAGCTTAGGGCAGCAACATGTCTATTAACAGGACATGGCTGTTTGAGAGGCCATTTGCATAAGATGGGGATCTACAAAGATGAACCCTTATGTAGACTTTGCAATGAGGAGGAGGAAACAGCCCATCATATTATTTTCGAATGTGCAGCGCTAGCTCAACGCAGATTCGCTATGCGAAGCACAATTGAACTACCAATGGAGAAAGAATTACTACATATATTAAAGAAATAATTTAATTCTACTGTAACCTATAAAAAGAAACTTTTTCATTAGCTCATTCACTTGCTCCTAATTTTAATTATTATCTTTAGGTTTTTTTCCATTATTGTAATTTTTCTTTTATTGGATATCCTTGTAGCTAGCCTGATGATGTGTTTTTTGAACACGGAACTGGTCGCCTAATTTCTCAATAGAATTGGAAGAAACACTTTTCTGTCTTGGATTTTCTTGATTCTCTAACACTAAGAAAATATTTATTTAATACAAATAAAATTTCGAGAAAATTATTTTCTTATAATACACATTCTTATACTCTTGAAATAAAAATATTTTCTTGAATAGAGACTGATTTTTGCGAGGAAATCTATTTTCTTGGTGCAAGAATCCATTTCTCTGCAACTATGGTGATTGACTTGTAATTGGCGATGGGAGCGAAAGATTAAGTCCATTGTTTTGGGGAAAGAATTTACGACGGATGTGGTAAATTACTACTGAAAAACATACTTAACCCATGTATTGGATGATCAAGTTAAATGTTCTGTTTACGTATTCGAGTAATTACCTTGCAAATTTGACAAGAAGCATCTTCTAAAGTAGCGCATAAATTTAATTGGGCTGTAACTGCGAAACATGAATTTCGTTCAAGTTGGATACTGTGAAGTAAATTGACAGGAATTAAACAATGCGGTGATTGTTAGGCTAAGGTTGACAGCATATTACCATGAGAAAAACATTTTGTTTAAAAACTAATTTGACAATTAAACACCATTGAATATGTTCGAGTTATACAGGATTATTACAAAAGAATCATCGGGTTTTAAAAATATATATTTCAGAAAGTATGACAGATATAACAATAAATGACATGTCAATAGAAAGGGATAATATTCAAGTTTGTGAGCATATCATTACAAATGTTCGATGTGGGCTCCTCGCGTCACACGACATACAGTACCGTTCATGGAAGTTCGGGCAAGCTGACAAATTATATTAACTGTTTAGGAAAAAATTTTTAAATTATATAATATACATTTCTATGAGGAATTATTAAAACTAACCTTTTCGGGAAGCCTTTTACCAATTTCCAGGTAGTATTTGTCTATTATAAGACCGTTATCATAAAATATATAATTATGTTGGAAATTCCCAATAATAACAGTGACAATAAAGCTTTATAATAATCCCTAGGAGGGTTAGCTGATTCACTCGTGTTAGCTGGAAATATTCGTATACCCTTTATAAAGTATTATAACATTTGTAAACGCAGTAGTTCTGAAGAGATTGTTATTGTGAAAGTATCTGTGGTTGTGCAAGTGAAAAATAAAATAATTTCGGTTTGACTGCTTAAAATGCCCCGTGGAAAGCCTCTAGCTGTTTCAAAACGATCTGCTATTATTACCTTGCATCAGGAAGGGTACGCAGAAAGACGGATTGCGGATAAATTAAAAATAAAAAAATCTACAGTATATGATACTATAGTTCGATTTAAGACAACCGGTGACGTGCAAGATCGTAATCGGCCAGGACCGTCAAGAAAAACGACTCCTGCGGAAGATTTACGAATAAAAATAATTAGTAAGCGCAATAGAAGACTAACAGCATCAGAAATTGCTGCAGAATTCAATAATGAGCGAGATTCCAAAGTTACTGTGAGTACTGTGAAACGTCGGCTGAAAGAGGCTGGGTTGCATGGGCGAGTGGCTTGTCGAAAACCGTTACTCCGAAGAGGAAATAGGCTGAAACGACTGAAATGGGCACAAGCTTATAAAGATTGGACAGTGGACGATTTTAAAAACGTTTTGTGGACTGACGAATCCAAGTTTGAGGTTTTTGGAAATAGACGGAGAGTTTTCGTACGCAGATCAAGAGGGGAAAGAATGTTACGGGAGTGTATAGTTCCTACGGTGAAGCATGGAGGCGGATCTGTAATGGTTTGGGGTTGTTTTTCCTTAATCGGAGCAAGTCCCCTGGCTCAAAATTGAGGGCATAATGAAAAAAGGAGAAAATCGGAAAATCCTGGAGAAAAATGCCATACCGTCAGGAGTCCGATTAATTGGTCATGGATTTGAATTTATGCAAAACAATGACCCCAAACATAAATCTAAATTGTGCACAGATTACCTGCAGCAAAAGGAAAATGAAAGAACCCTAGAAATTATTGAATGGCTGCCACAGTCCCCCGATCTGAACCCGATAGGGTTGTTATGGGAAGAATTAGACCGATGTGTTTGAAAAAAGTGTCCAAAATCGAAGGAACATTTGTGGACCATTCTCCAGGAGGTATGGACAAGCTTCCCAATGAAACATTAGCAAAATTAGTGAATCGGATGCCGAGAATAGTAGCAGCAGTCCTAAAAGCAAGAGGTGGATTTTTCGATGAAAATCGGATTTAAATTATTTGTATTACATTAACTTTTTCTTTTTAATAAATTTATGTTTGAAAATATGTAAAATCATGTAAGTAAGTATTAAATACATGGCCATTTAATATTTCTCTTATTTTCTTTGACTTCCGTACATTTTTTTGCTTGCCCGAACTTCCATGAATGGTAGTGTACGTCCAAACAATAGTCCAGTTCAGTCCGTACACGCTGCAATGTGTCTCGATCGATACTGTTTACAGCAGTAGTAATGCGTGCTCGGAGTTCATCCAGTGTTGTTGGCAGTGGTGGTACATAAATCCTATCTTTAATGCATTCCCAAAGGAAAAGATCGCACGATGTAAGATCGGGAGACCTGGGAGGCCACGTGAACAATGCCAAATCTTGTTCAGCACATCGGCCAATCCAACGGTGAGGGAGTTCCTCGTTTAGATACCAACGCACCTCATGATGCCCGTGAGGCGGAGCTCCATCTTGTTGGAATACAAAGTTGTTAGAATCTTGTGTCAGTTGCGGAAATAACCACAACTGCAACAGATCTAGCTAGGATGTACAGGTCATTTCTCAAGTAGTGCTGTTGAAGGGATTCTTTTTTTAAATAATACTATGGTAACGTCAGACAAGGGTGCACAAATGAATTAGGGAAATTTTGAGTTAAGAGCCACAACACTGCTTTACTTCACCAAATATGTAACTGATGCGATAAAAATGTAGTAAAGTTTAAAAAACAAACTAGTTATTTTCTTAATATTTCAAATCCAATAAAAAAAAAACGAAAAAGCCATTAAAAAATTTAGTGAATTTCCACAAAATTTACGACGTTTTAATTGCATAAAATAAAGGCCAGCGGTACCAGTAGTTCCGTAATAAATTACGAACGCACTGCTTAAAAAATGCAATAGGTGGGCATCGGCTTTATAGATTTTCACGTCTAAAAATACCGCGCGTCGTTATTTTCCTGAAATAAAAGCTTCCCGAGATCTATGCGACGATAATTTAAATTTTCCGCCGGCACGGTTTTCAGGGTCAATTAACAAAAACCTACGGTCAATGTCGTGCCGTCGTTTTTCTTCGCGACCGCGCTTTTTTACGTAGGGAGCGAGCGCGCCTTGTTGCCGTAGGCGCCTGCCGGTATCCTTTCACTTATTCGGGCGATGCGGTGCCTACGTATGGTATGTATGTATACGGCGCGGCGTGCTAGTAGAAGCGATGATAGCTTTTTGTCAAGGGAATCCACGCCTCAGCGCTTCCGATTATGTATATTGTGTCTAAAAATAACCTTCTTCTTGATATCGTTACGAAGAGTCAGGTTTTGTAATTAGGATTTTATGACATTTTTTCGTTTTCGCGTTAAAACTAAAGGAAAAGTCGAAAATCAATTCTAGAGTGATTGCCTAAAAGGACGAATCAAGTGGAAAAAAAATATATTTATAGTTTCTTGGAATATCAAGTCCTGACGATGAGAAATGCTGAAAGAAGAATACACGCAGAGATATGGTTTCTTGCATCAAGAAAATAGATTTTTTTTACAAGAATCAGTCTCTAATCAAGAAAATATTTTTATTTCAAGACTAAAAATTTATAATCAAGAAAATAATTTTCTTGAAATTTTATTTGTATTAAATAAATATATTCTTAGGGTTAGAAAATCAAGAAAATCCAAGACAGAAAAGTGTTTCTTCCAATTCTTCTATTGAGAAATTTGGCGACCGGTTTCGTGTACAAAAAACACATCAGGCCAGCTGCAAGGATATCCAATAAAAGAAGAATTGCGTTAATGGAAAAAAAACCTAAAGATAATAATTAAAATTAGGAGCAAGAGAATGAACTAATGAAAAAGTGTTTTTTTATATGTTACAGTATAAAATTATTTCTTTAATAATGTGATTAAATAGGGATTATTTTTATGTAGTTTAATAATTAATGAGTTAATATTTAAGTTTATTTATCCCTTTTTTATTATTATTGTTTGCTATATATTAAAAAAAAGCTAAAAGATAAATTAGCACACGTGGTAAAAAGTAATAAAAAGAAAAAAGTATTACATTAACCGGTATCTTTTGAAAATGTTTATAGCCTTGCACGTTAAAGGTTATATCATGGTATGGGTAAGAATGGCATCTGTATTCCGGTTTTTGTCGCTACTTTCTACGACAGCATGACTATATCTCTTGGAAGCAGGTGGCGCCAGACAATATTTCAGTTGCTGTTTTTGAAGGTTAGTGGCATAAACTGAGAGATGTAAGAGCAATATGGCCAGAAACAAGAAGCTTTTCTCTTCTCATATTGTTTTTGCCGGTAGTGATTCCATCAATACCCAGGAGCTATTTATTATAGTATTTATTGTTTTAGTTAAGAGTTATTGTTTCTAGGCACTTTTTTCATGTGTACTTCTACATTAAGTTCACTTTTCTTTGAACATTACTATTAGTAGATAACTTCTACTTTAGCCTTTTTAAAATCACAAGCAATGTGAATAATTTACTGCTTTATTACTAAAGCGTGACAAACGGTTGCACCCGCAAAGGCGCCGTGAAACGAGCTCTGTTTACTATGTACATACAAGGAATCGAGTGGACGTTCGGTTATTATCGGTTGATCGGTGTGCGTGTACTATTTATAATGTTCGAGAAACTAGTGGAACCGTCCGGGGCGTAACGCGCAAAAGTAGACACAGTATTAATAAAAAAATAATAGATTGTTACCTTTTATTGACGTATCGATGACCACTGCGGTAATCAACATAAGCAGTGCTTCCATTGTCGATTCGGTCAGGGCTCGACGACGGTTTGAAAACGTTCTCGTATACTTTGCAAATGATCGTTCAGCATCTAATGAAGTAAGATTTGCGAAATTCAAATACTCCTCCTGTATCTCTTCTGTGCAGTCTTGAATTCCACATATAGATCGAACCTTTTCTAAATCCGGATTTTTATTTAAAACTGCACGAAATTTTTGCGTGACATCTAGTCCTATAGGATTCGTCAAGCTTTCTAGAGCGGTTGCTAAATTGTTGAAGTTATTTAACGAGTCTTGTATAGATAAGTGAGTATTTTCTAACTGCGAAATAGTTTGTGTCACTACAAAATAGTTTATGGAAATGTCATCTATTTCTTTTTGTACGTCTAAATCGGAAAAAGTTGCTGACTCTCGCGAACCGCTTGAGAATTAGAAGAATTAAGCATGAATACAGGCTGAGGTGGTAGCGGAATTTGCGGATACAATTGCTTGAATATGCGAATATGTTTGGGAGATTTCACAAACACTTTTTTGATAGATGATCTGAAATCATTCACCCTAGGATACTTGCTTCGAATTGTTTCTGTTACGAGATGACATGCGTGTATGAGGCATGTTATGTGAATAAGAGTCGGAAAGCATACTTTTAACATCCTACCAGCTTTCAGCATTGTTGCGGCTCCGTCAGAAACTAACGTGGTGATTTGGGCTCCTACGATACAAAATTCTCTTAACATATTTTTTATTATGTTTACAACGGTTTCGACATCAGTTCTTTCAATCTTTTTACTGGCTAACAAGAAGGAAGCTGCTGGACCATTACGTTTTAAAGGACGCGCCACAGTATGAATCACGCTGTGTTTCTGAGCATCAGTGGTTTCGTCCACAGTGAGCCAGATTTTTTGATTTCTCAACTCGTCTTTTATACAGTCTTTTACTGTACTTTCGAAGTATACGACAACGTATCCACGACGGCTGAGGGAATCAACAATGAAAGCGTTGCTGATGTTGCAATTCTACGCAGCTTACCAGGGCGGTTGCCAATTGCCACAGTGGACATCAAGACGACCGGAAAAGGTAACAATATTATTTTTCACTAATATTGTATATATCGTACCTACTTTTATGCGGTGCGCCACTGCCGGTACCACCTTTTTAACAAACTCTATTTATCACGTTCCTACGATGCCCGGATTTTGTAATAAAATGCAATTTGCACACTTTTCATTTGTGATTTTATTGTATTGTAACCATCGTACGTATCTACAGCGTGGGTGGAAAACAATTAAGATAAAAAATTTTCAAATATCCAAAATATTCGGTGACAACATAAAATTATACTCAAATATACAGGATGTTTAGTTCCCGCAGTCCACCATACAAGTTTGTTTTTTTTTTTTAATAGAAAAGGCTGTATATTATTACGTTTTTGGTTGCCTCCCTTCAACTCATGCCATTTTTTATCAATATTCTCTGTACCTATCTGAGTTTTTTTGAGGTAATTGACATATTTGGAGATTTTTGCGAAATGCTGTTGTTTCCTCAACGCCTTACACACTACAGCGGTGATTCAAATTTCATTCGAATGAATATTTCTTGAAGTTCCCGGCAATACATTGAAAAATTTGCATCTACAAGATGACCGTCGAAATCATTACCACACATGATTTATACTATTCAATTTTATTTTAATGGAATGCCCTGCTTTTTTCTAGAATCTGAACAAAGAAACTAAAATTTTTTAAAAAACATTTCCCTATACCTAAAACGCGTCGTTCAAAGATTTAGATATTACATAAATAATTAACTGTTATCTTTGTGAAAAGGCTAATAAGTAAACAATTCAATAATTCAATTTATCATACTCACCTCGTTGATATTAGTCGATCTAGCTGGTTGAGCGTGGGGGGAGGACGGTCCAGAAAAGAACATCTCCTGGGCGACATCCTCCCCCGTCTCGCATGACCTGCTTCCCGAAGATGAGGAGACGGCCCTCTTTAAAGGTGTAGACCTAGACGATGGGCTTTGCTGTTCGGTCAGCGATTTGCGCCACACATTGCTCCTTATGCTACTGCTCTTGCTGCCGCTGGTGCTGGTCGAGCTGCTCTTTCGAGGAATTGTTGAGCTAGTTCCTCTGCAAAAGAAAGAGGAACAGAATCTGTAAACTAAATTTTGAATCACGTTAATAAACATATAATCAACAACATAGTTAAAAAATAGCAGCTCTAATCCTTTTGTAACATTTTCAAAGTCTTATTAATGTTTCTTGCAGAAATTTTCAAACTCTTAAGTTTCCTTCCAAAATTCCATCACGAAAGAAGCACTATTTTAATTGGCGTTAGCTTTTGCCAAAACTAGCGCCCTGTGTATTTTTGTATACGCGTTCATGAACATATTAGTCTACAGGTCCTTGTGTTTAGGCTTCCTTGATGAAGAAAGTTGCAACCCTACTTCTAATTAAGAAAATTAGAAAAATCTTTTCGGCACCCAAATTTAGGTTCGTTATTCATTGTTTCGCCGTTTACTGCAAAGTGGGCTAATTATATTTTGCAGCAAAATACTGCACGGTAATATTTATATTTCGTCGTGCTTTTTAAACATGAGGTTTTGTTATTAAAAGGAGAATCAAAAAAAAAATTAAATATGACCACCACCGTGATAATCAATTAAAAATAGTAACTTTTCTAAATTATGATCGGCATTAGTAAGAGCATTCCCAGGAATGTTCTCGATGACATGTGATATAGATTGCTTGAGTACCTCACGAATAGTGGGTCTGCTAAGAAATATCCTTTCTTTAAAGTAAACCCATAGCCAATAATCACATTTATACCTGGTAACCTAGAAGACCAACTGTTCGCAAAATTCTTACTAATTACACGTTTGCCAAATGTATTGCGTAGTAGTGTTTTTACATTATTTTCTACGTGGGATGGAGCACCGTCTTGCAAACAATATTGTCAATATCATGATTCCGCAATGCCGGTAGTATAGGGTGGCGCATAATTAACGTTATGATTTAGATGAAATAACATTTTTATTGTTGACATTCTCTTTTTTTCCTTTCAGAGTTACAAAGTAGAAATTTGGGAAATTTATCAATCTGTTAAGTGTAGGGGTGAAATATGGCATTTATCCATCATAACAATTTCTAATAGGTTCTGCATAATGTGTATATTAATTAATTGCTTCCAGATTTATCGCATCTACCATTGAATTCGTTCTTTTTACGAATTGCAGATGTTATCGTCAGCTTGATTCACATACACTACCGTTCATGGAAGTTCGGGCAAGCAAAAAAATGTACGGAAGTCAAAGAAAATAAGACAAATATTAAATGGTCATGTATTTAATACTTACTTACATGATTTTACATATTTTAAAACACAAATTTATTAAAAAGGAAAAGTTAATGTAATACAAATAATTTAAATCCGATTTTCATCGAAAAATCCACCTTTTGCCTTTAGAACTGCTACCACTATTCTCGGCATCCGATTCACTAATTTTGCTAATGTTTCATTGAGCAAGCTTGTCCATACCTCCTGGGGAATGGTCCACAAATGTTCCTTCGATTTTGGACACTTTTTCCTAACACATCGGTCTAATTCTTCCCATAACAACTCTATCGGGTTCAGATCGGGGGACTGTGGCGGCCATTCCATAATTTTTAGGGTTTTCTTTCATTTCCTTGCTGCAGGTAATCTATGCACAATTTAGATTTATGTTTGGGGTCATTGTCTTGCATAAATTCAAATCCATGACCAATTAATCGGACTCCTGACGGTATGGCATTTTCCTCCAGGAATTTCCGATATTCTTCTTTTTTCATTATGCCCTCAATTTTGAGCAAGTCCCCTGTTCCGATTAAGGAAAAACAACCCCAAACCATAACAGATCCGCCTCCATGCTTCACCGTAGGAACTATACACTCCCGTAACATTCTTTCCCCTCTTGATCTGCGTACGAAAACTCTCTGTCTATTTCCAAAAACCTCAAACTTGGATTCGTCAGTCCACAAAACGTTTTTAAAATCGTCCACTGTCCAATCTCTATGAGCTTGTACTCATTTCAGTCATTTCAGCCTATTTCCTCTTCGGAGTAACGGTTTTCGACAAGCCACTTGCCCATGCAACCCAGCCTCTTTCAGCCGACGTTTCACAGTACTCACAGAAACTTTGGAATCTCTCTCATTATTGAATTCTGCAGCAATTTCTGATGCTGTTAATCTTCTATTGCGCTTACTAATTATTTTTATTCGTAAATCTTCCGCAGGAGTCGTTTTTCTTGACGGTCCTGGCCGATTACGATCTTGCACGTCACCGGTTGTCCTAAATCGAACTATGGAATCATGTACTGTAGATTTTTTTATTTTTAATTTATCCGCAATCCGTCTTTCTGCGTACCCTTCCGGATGCAAGGTAATAATAGCAGATCGTTTTGAAACAGCTAGAGGCTTTCCACGGGGCATTTTAAGTAGTCAAACCGAAATTATTTTATTTTTCACTTGCACAACCACAGATACTTTCACAATAACAATCTCTTCAGAACTACTGCGTTTACAAATGTTATAATACTTTATAAAGGGCATACGAATATTTCCAGGTAACACGAGTGAATCAGCTAACCCTCCTAGGGATTATTGTAAAGCTTTATTGTCACTGTTATTATTGGGAATTTCCAACATAATTATATATTTTATGATAACGGTTTTATAATAGACAAATACTACCTGGAAATTGGTAAAAGGCTTCCAGAAAAGGTTAGTTTTAATAATTCCTCACAGAAATGTATATTATATAATTTTAAAATTTTTTCCTAAACAGTTAATATAATTTGTCAGCTTGCCCGAACTTCCATGAACGGTACTGTATATGCAATAGAAAGAACCCTTTCAAACTGGAAACTTACTTTTGAATGACACTATATAATAGAGACCACGGCCTCCGCAAATTTATTAAGTTTGTAATTGTAGTACTTTTAGAGATATAAATTCCCTACAATTACATCCCTTTATTATTTGTGAATTATTCTATCCTAGACTTTATTATTCTAGATTTGTTTTTAATTCAAAATAATTGTAAACAAAGTTTTTCCAAGAACCAGCAAAAATGATGGGCAGACCTGATTTTCTATTTTGAACTAGATCATTGTTATCAGCAGACTGTGGTTACCTGTAGCGCATGCAAACTTACCGTTATTCTTAATTAAGTTCAAAAAGAAAACGTGCAAAATTCCAGCTTTTTGTATTAACTACATACTAGCTGTCCCATAGATGGCAAAAAAGATAAATCTATTACAATTGAGTTAAATAGATCATTAACTATTTAGTTAGCGCCTTGTTCTCAACATCCACGTTATTATATGTTTTATAAATAATAGAAATACTTAAAAAAATTACATGGACCCATTACGAGTACTTCTTGCATGAAAATCTATTTTTAACAGAAACGGAAATACATTTTTGCGGCAATATATGTATTTGTTATTGCGCGAGTATAGTTGTGAAGGCAATAATTGTAGGTATATTTGAAATCAAAAGAAATGTATGCACAGGAAACCCTATATTAGACGATTGCATGACTAATCCACGTGTCGACATGTGTTGTTTCTCTTCTTTCCGCCAACCGTCGGTCAGGAGGATATTAATAAGTTTATTACAAGAAGGAGTATTGCATGAGGCGCCATCGACGACATTCGGAGTATATTGAAATATTTTTACAGTCTGGAATTGTTTAATAGGCACAGAATGGAATCGATATTAGTAATATTGAATTACCCCACCGGTCTTGATGTTTTGTAATCACCATAACCATTTCCCAATCGCCTTATTAGCTACGATTGCAATTAGAATCTACTTATTATTGTTTTCAGAAAGCAATGTTTGTATTTGTATAATTTTATCCTCCAACAGTTGATTAAATTTTAACATTTTATTTTATGTCACAATATAGTCCCCTTTTAAATTGATACATTTTTCCTTTTCAATATACGTTCGCAGAAGTTAATTCCTAAGGCTTGCAAAATATTCGTGCACGGCTGACACAAGTTCTTCATTGTTGTCGAATTTGTTACCAACAAAAAACAATTTTAAACTCGGAAATAGATGAACATGAGGTATTGGTAAATCCGGTAGATGTAAAGGATCTGCCAACAATTCCAATTTATTAGATCGAATTATTGCAAAACACTACCAGTAGAATACACGCAGAAAAATGGTTTCTTGCATCAAGAAAACAGATTTTTTTGCAAAAATCAATCTCTATTCAAGAAAATATTTTTATTTCAAGACTATAAAGATGTATAATCTAAGAAAATAATTTTCTTGAAATTTTATTTGATTAGAGTAAATATTTTTTTAGGGTTAGAGAATCAAGAAAATCCGAGATAGAAAAATGTTTCTTCCAAGTAAATCAGTTTTAGGTTAAGAAAACATTCATATTATAGGTAGGAATAAAAAAATGGCCCAGATGTCACAAAGTTCTATTGGGAAATTAGGCGACCGGTTTCGTCGAGGTCAGCTACAAGGATATCCAATAAAAGAAAAATTACAATAATGGAAAAAAAACCTAAAAAAGTTTATAATTAAAATTAGGAGCAAGTTGAGGGGCTAATGAAAAAGTTTTTTTTTAGGTTACAATATAATTAAATTATTTCTTTAATAACATTGGTTAAGAAAATTTAAATTTTTTCTTGTCCCGGGTTTCTAAGTGACAGCGCAATAAATAGTAGAACAACGCATATAATGTGTTTATTTATAAAACAACTGAAAATGTTTCTAATATGTACAAATGTATGATTTTCTCCTATATTTAGCGTCAGGAACGTCTCTCATCCGTTTCCAGCAACAGGGGGGGGGGGGGGCTCTACTTGCCTTGGTAGCGCTTTTCGATGTCCAAAATGTGAGTCTAAAAAATGAATTTTTAGACTCACCCGAATGTTTCATACAAAGTCAAAAGGTTTTTTACAATGTTCTTGTAGTCTTCGGATTTGTGATTGCCTAAAAAGTTCTCACAAATATTCTTAAATGACAGCCAGGCGGATTTTTCATTTTTGTTCTGCTCTATATCGAACTTTTCGTCTCGAAACAAATCCCTGATCTGGGGTCCTACAAATATACCCTCATTTACTTTAACATCACTCATTCTGGGGAACTTATTCCACAAATACGCGAATCCGCGACCGTTTTTGTCCATTGCTTTGACGAAATTTATAAGTCCTAGTTTTATATGTAAAGGGGGCAGATAAATTTTCTGAGGATCGACAAGAGGGGAGTTGATGACATTCTTAACTCCTGGAGTCAATGATGTTCGTGTCAGCCACATGGTTTTTCTTGTCTCGACTGTCCCTCTCACACAGGAAACAACAATCCGAGTAATAGCGCCACAACCTTTAGATCGCCGCAGATATTCCACTTAAATTCATCGTATTTTATTTTTTCTAAAAGAATCTTCATGTTGTCGTATGTTTCCTTCATGTTGCCTGAGTGGGCCAGAGGAATTGAGGGCAATTTATTTCCATTGTGAAGTAAAACGGCTTTTAAGCTAGCTTTGGATGAATCAATTAACAAACGCTATTCATCAGTGTGATATTCATGGCCCAGTGTACTCATAACCGAGACAATATCATTGCAGAACACCAGGTCATCTTCAAGGGAGAAGTAATCATTGAATTTGGCATGACGACTACGATAAAATGAAATTTTTGTGTCACTCTGAAGTAGACTCCAGCCCTTCAATCTGGATCCCAAAAGTCCGGCTTGCTTCTTAGACAGGTTTAATTCGCGAACGAGGTCACTAAGGTCTCCTCGAGTCAGCAAATGTGGTTCATTTGAAGAACATCCTAATTCAAATGTGGGATCCATATTCAAATTTTCTTCCGCTACTTGATGTGCGTTTTCAATTACTAGACTCATCATCACTCAAAGTCATGTTTTCTGCAGGTGCTGGTATAGCCTCCTCGTTATGAAGTACTGGTCTCAGTGCAGATAGTAGATTAGGATATACATGTGTTTAGATTTTGATGTAATACCAGTTATATTTGTCAGGCAGAAGTAGCAGTCCGAAACGTGGTCTTTAGGTTCTCTCCATGCCATAGGAACTGCAAAAGGCATATGACGTGAACCTTTTGCCCATGCTGTGAGAAGCCGAACACATGTGACACAGCAAATATGGGGGGCCCAACTTTTATCCTGGTCGCCTACTTTACAACCAAAATAAAGTTCATAACATTTTCCAACTAACGCTGTAAACGAACGTTTCTGGGATTTAAAAGTCAACTCGCCGCAGACGTAGCAGTACGAATTTGGATTATTTTTACAATTTCTCGGCATTTCAGTGGCACTTGAGGTATCAACACAACACTTTAAACACAACAGCACACTTTCTCAAGGGTTAGAACGAGGCAAATGTGGAGCTGCAATGTTCTCTAACCGATCAATTTACTGCAACTGCGCTCCCGGCCAAAGATCTTATATTGCTCCCGGCCAGCTTGTCAAGACCTGTTCTGCCTGTTCTGGATGACACAATATTGTGTAACATTTTATTTCAAATGCCTAAATATCATCGGCATTTTATTGTAAAGCATACAATGCTACGTGGATATACTGGAACTCAAAAACTGTGGGTGATGCAGTAATTTTGAAAGTGAATTTGAATTCAGCGTGCAAAAATACATAGGAAACGGGCATTTTTATACTTTGGAAAAAAACCTTATTAATCAGTGTAATAAATGAGTTAATATTAGTTTATTTATCCCTTTTTATTATTATTACTTGTTATATATTTTAAAAAACTATAGTTAAATTAGTACACGTGGCAAAAAGTAAAAAGAAAAAAATATTACACTACCCGGTACCTTTTGAAAATAAAACGTTATACGTTAAAGTATGAGTATAGATAAGCTATCATTGTATGGGTAAGCATGGTGTCTGTATTCTGGTTCCGTCGCTACTATCTAAGACGGCATGACTATACCTGCTGGTACTAGGTGGCGCCAGGAAATATTTCCGTTGCTGCTTTTGAAGATTAGTGGCATAAACAGAGAGCAATGAGGCCAGGAGCAAAAAGCTTTAATGCTTTTTTCTTCTCATATTGTTTCTGCCGGTAATGATTCCATCAATACCAAAAGTTATTTATTAGCATTACCTTAGTTATTATTTCTAGACACTTTTTCATGTGTACTTCTACATTAGCATTTGTTTGAACATTAATCTGTAGATAACCTCTACTTTAGCCTTTTTAAAATCACGAGCAATACTGCATTATGTCCTACTGCTTTTAACAAGGTAACCGTAATTAATAATGTGCACACAAATAATATGCATTTCAAGAATTCTAAGTAAAAAATGCTTTATTTTAAGAAAATTAAGCTGTTGATTTATGAATAATACCTAAAACACTTTCTGGAATTAAGAAAACTATTGACCATCCTTAAGAAAATGTTTTGTCGGTTTCTTGAAATTTTCTGCAAGATTTTCTTTAATCAAGTTAACAAATGTCTTAAAGAAAGAAATACAATTATTTAATTACAAGTATATACTTCTCTTAAGCGAAGAAAGAAACCCCAAGAAAATGTTTCTTTTGTTTTAAAACAGTTATTGTAATACGGATAATTGAACCAGTAATTGTCTTGATTTAAGGCGAACAGCAGTGATACAAGTAAACGTTTCTCTGGGTGTAAGCAGCCACGTTATGGCAATGGAAAAGTACTTTGTTTCTAGTTATTTCGAGCCGTTTATCAGTAATATACTTGCCTTTAAGTGGTGTAAAAGACCATTAGCGTAATTTTCTGTGTAATCTATTAGGATCAGTTACAGAAAATGTAAATGGGATAAATAGCAAACGCACCTTACATACGAAATAGTTAAGCTTTATTGTGTGAAATACAGCGCGAGATAAATGATACGAGTTATTCCACTTTCGAGCTCGGTCTTTTCCCCTCGATATTCTCGCGATTTCATGAACTTTAAAATAAGGCTGCGTTTTCAATTATGTAGTGAATTACTATTTGTGATACAGAATCCTGTGATTAAGTATTTCTTTCTTCTATATACATACCTTATATACAGTTGAACTTCTGTAAGTCGAACAGGAAGTCGGTAGCAAAAAATACGTAATACGTAAGCGTTATAGAGAAAAACACTAGCATTTTGAAACCTAACATTTAATTACTGTAAGATTGAAATGTTCGCTATTACACCTTACTACAGAGTTAATAAAAAATAACATAATTTGTTTGTTTAGTTTGTTAATTTCACAAACATTTTCTAATGAACTTTAGACACCTAAACATTTCATCTGGAATATTTTCCTGCTTCTCAAAAAATCTCTGTAAAGAACAAAAGTAGTGTGAAAAGTTTCAAGCCTCAACATGAACATGCGTTACTCGTCAAAAATATTCTGATAATGAGCCAAAACTTTATTATATATTATTATATATTACGGGTTAATATAAGAATACGAAAAATTCATAAATAAACTTACTTGCTAATTATTCAACAAATTAGAGGCATCAGGATGTGAACTACTGTAAACTTGCATCATTGCATATGTTTCCACAGTTACTTCTTTAAACCTTGTGCGTCGACAAGAAAAAATATTCTTATACATAGAAAACGATCTCTCCACATCTAAGGAAGTTACATTTGCATGTAGAAACTGTTTTTCAAAATCACTTAAAAGTTCACTATTCTTACACTTATTAGAAACGGCCTCTAAAGTATTAAAATCGGGATTTTTCCTTAAAACATCTGCCAACTTTTGACTAGCGCATAATCCTGGCGTATCATTTAATGTGTGTAATTTATTTTTTACACTCTCCACTATGTCTAATGATTCCTGCAATGACAATTCAGTACATTGTAGTTTTCTGATGGCATCTAGTAATACTGTATAATTGGTACATATTATTGTTAAATCTTCTAAAAGTTGAGGAATTTGAAATTCTCTTTGACTTTCTCTAATTGCTTTGGATTCATTCCGATTAAATCGCATTATAACTGATTAAATTTGTTGAAAATGGATCAAATAGTAAGAAGCTGCTGTTAGCCAAGTACCCCATCGCGTAAGAATTAGTTCAGGAGGTTCTCGAATACCTGGACAAAATTTACGAAATTCTTTTAAACGTTTAGGAGATTTACGAAACACTGCTTTAGTACTTCCAATCATCCGATCAACGTTTCCGTAATGTTGTCGAACAACTTCACCAACTAAATGCAAAGCATGCAGCACGCAGGTTATATGTATTAAATTAGGAAATATATGTTTTAAGGATCGCCCAACACTTAACATCGTTGCTGCACTATCTGTCACAATCATCACAACTTGATCTTGGGCAATTTTAAATTTTTTCAAAGCGTTTATTATCACTTTTTGAATATTTTCCGCGGTACATTGTTGAACACGTTTGCAAGCTAACAAATATCGAGATGCTGTGTTCTCGCTAGATAAAACGCGAGCTATTACATTCACAATACTGTTTTTCTTTATATCGGTCGTCTCATCCACGGTAATCCATATTTTTTTGGAACACAAATCACGTTTACACACATTACACAAAAATTACAAATTCCATTCAATTACAAATTCAGAAACAAAATTATTGGAAATCTTTAAAGCTTTATAAACAAAAAAAAAATGGAACGGAAGAATAAAAGTTAATAACGCGTGACACGTCCCTTAGCTGCTTAGATTCGCCGTGGTAATCTCATTACAAGATTTTGGAATACTTCTTGGGGAATATTATCCCACTCGGAAAGAACGGCTTGTTCCAATTATTGGAAATTACCAGGAGCTGGTAAATTACGCCTTACTGATCTTTTTAGAGTATCCCAATGGTGCTCCATCGGATTTAAGTGGGCTTAGCTGTGGTAGTCCATGATTTGAATATTGACCTCTTGTGAGTAATCCAAAACTTGTCTAGCCATGCATGGTCTCGCATTTTCCTGCATGAACATGAAATTGTTCCTTAAAACTGGTGCAAAATGCATTACATGGTCCTGAATAATGTTCTCTAGGTAGTATTCAGCATTCATTGACCTTTGGCGAATAGAGATTAACTCTGTGCAGGCGTCAAAACAAATATCTTCCCAGAACATTCTTCCTCCTCCACCAAAAGGCTCCCTTTGAGAGCTTATGCAGTCAAAAATATATTTCTCTAAGTAATGGTCCAACTGCAGTCCTCCCACTACTCAATCTTACTTCCCCCAACCTACTCTTTACAGTTAAAACGGAAACTCTGATATTTTTTACTGCTTCAAGCTGGTTACTGAGTTGTCATTCGCCTATTTCTGAGAGCTTGCAGTTTCAAAAAGACGATCACGTCTCGCACTTGTGACTCGTTTTCTACTTTTACCACGTCTTCTAGAGTACGATCCGGTTTCCCCGAATCTTCTATCCATTCGACTGACTTTCATATGATCAACACCCAACAAATCAGCCACATTAACACATTGTACGTTCTTCTTCTAACAATGTTGAAGCTCTTACACTTTCAAGTGATCGGTTCATGATTTTCAATTTAAGATTTATTAACTTAAATTCTGCACACGCAAAAAATTTACAAACTCGTAATTAAGGCTTAAATGATTTCTGAACTGTAATTTAAATGGCTCAAGTGTTGGCGACCCTGCAATAAACAAAATGGGGAAGAAGCGCGGGAAATAATAGGGAGTGGTAGAGTACAAAAATCATAATAAGTGTCCAACATTGTGTCGAATATATGTTTTGTTTAATATATTTGTTAATAACCTATTACGTGTGTTTTCGTTGTTATGTGAAAGAGAACCTAAAGACAACACAAGAAAAACTGTTCAACAAAAGTTGATATTAATTTGCGGTCATTTTCACCAGAAATGGCAAAATAACTTTGTAGTGGCATAAAGCTACTAGATTATGTTCTGTTAAACCAAAAACTGTTAGAAAATACAAAAATTATGGAAAATATATCAGAAACATTGAGTGGCGCGTTAATTTTGAATATAAGTTTATAATTAACATAAAGCTCAACTATGTATCCATTCCATGGCCTAAAATTAATTATCCCAAAGAAGCATTACACTCAGCTGCTGTTTCACATCAAAAAAAGGAAAGAAAAAGCTCACCAATTACTCTCAATGAAAAAATAGCATAGACCTCATGCGTTGAGGATGCAACTCGATTCACTCAACTACACAAGAAAGAACAAAAAAAACAGCATTTAGACACGTCCGTCTAATTCCAGTGCATCCCTCACAGGATACGAAAAAGAACTCACGTCGTATTGGGTAGTGTACGCGCGCGAAAACCGGCGCGATCCAGTCGTACGCCCGTGTCGTATCGTCGTTTTCCTCCTACCTCGACTTAAAGACGCGCTTGTATCGTAAATACGGCGACTTGTGATTGTTTTTGTTGGTCTCACGATGAGTGAGCGAGTGAGTATAAGTCGTATTTTTTCACATTCGTACACTTCTGCATTTAGAATGTTCAAAAATAGCTTACGATGTAGATCTTAGGACGCCCAACGGTGGAGAGATCGTCTCCCTAACGCGCGCGCTTTTGCGTCTCCGCGTACGCGGGTTATTTCTAACAAATGCAAGTCTTGGAAGTTATTTACCCGCTTGTTTTTTTCCTGTTGTTTTTTGACAGTAAGATCGCGCCACACAAGATGAACTTTTACGTGTATAAATATGCGCCGTTTAAATAGGCGTGCAAGATGTTTCCTCCTATTGTAGCCAGAAGCTGTAGCTACGTATCCTCGTTAAAATCGATCTCTGCGAGCTTTCACAAAATTTCTCATAAACTCTCGCGAAATCGACATACTAAACTTGGAGTTTATGTTATTAGTAACGCTGGCCACGAGCGGTACCGCGCGTCGGCGTAGAATCAGTTCGGACCGAGAGGAACGGTAGTATTACTTCGTCTGCGGAGCAGTACGGACATTTTCGCTGCCGGTCACTTGCGTAATTGTTTATCTGTCCTAGAAAAATTATGATTTCGTCAGCAAAACGACCGCGGTCGGACAAACTTCGAAAATTTATTGCAGAAATTCCAGACTTAATATATGAAGGTGCTAAAATTAAATGTGTAATCTGTAAAATCCCGTTAATGTGTTGGTCCAGACAACATTGTCTACGACACGTAAATAGTGAAAAGCATGTCTCAAAAAGAAATTGCGCACGAGACAATGAAAAATTTATATTTAATTTATGCGTTACGTTTATCGCATGTAATATACCGTTTAATTTACTAGACAAGAAACCATTTATCTGCTTTTGGAATAACTATTCGGAGCGCAAATTACCAAGTCGAACATCGTTACGAAGAATTGTGCCATCTGCGCGCGAACATATTGAACAAAAAATAAAATCGGAGTTGAAAGATCAAAAATTGTGGTTATGTGTCGACGAAACAACAGATCGGAAGAAAACATTCTGTTCTTAATGTAATTGCACGCAAATTGGAACCTCATCAATCGGCACCTTCAATTCTATTAGTCTCCAAACGAATACAACAGTGTACTGCCGAAGTAATTTCAAAGTTAGTGTTAAATACATTGGACAAGTTTGAACTTTCAACAAACCAACTCTTGATGTTACTGAGCGATGGTGCTGCAAACATGCTTTCTGTAGGCCGGTCTCTTAAAAAGCATTCTGCTAATTTGTTACACATTACGTGTAAAATTCATGCTCTCAATCTTGTGGCGGATAGTATCAGAAAATGTTATCCTGAGGTAGACGCTTTAATAGCGCATACCAAAGCAGTATTTGTCAAATCACCGAAACGTATTCGCGAATTTCACAGACTGTGCCCCCGTATACCAGAGCCACCAGAACCTATTCTAACTCGTTGGGGAACATGGTTGCAGGCCGCGTTTTATTATCATAAATATTTTGACAATATTAAGAACGTGGTTTTACAATTCGATACAAAGGAAGCTGCCGCTATCCAGAAAAGCCAGTCGAAATTTCAAAATAGTCAGGTTAAAATGGATTTAAAAATCATTCACGACAATTACTTCGGGCTAGCAGATGCAATAGAAAAATTACAAAATCCTGCGGTGCCGTTAGAAGAATCTCTACAAATAGTGCAACATGTTCACGCACAGCTATGCGCGATTGAAGACGCAAAAAATGGTTCTGTTCTAGAAAAATTTGAAAGTGTTTTTGAGAAAAATTCTGATTTTGGCACATTAAGACACATTTGTGAAAGTGCGTCAACAGAATCGTTAAGTTATTTGAAAGATTATTTTACTTACGCAAATATTACGTCACTAGATGTAGAACGTTCGTTCTCTGCATATAAACGCATTTTTTCCTCATGCCGTACTAGTTTTGCCGAAACAACAGTTGAAACATATCTAATGTTGCAGATATTTAACAGACATTATTCACTTTGTGATTTCACGGAGGACTCTTAAAATGGTAAGTGTTTGAGCACGTGTTATTTAATTTTTATTTAAAGGATGAGCGAAATTATTTGCGGCAGCAAACATCTCTATTAGCAGAATAACTCTAGTGGAACGCGAGGCCTGGTCGACTCTACGCTACTGCGCGGTACCGCTCGTGGCCAGCTTTAGTTATTAGCAATGATGCATTTTCAAAACCAACTTGCAATTTCCACGGAAAAAGTAAACCAGCTATCTCTTATTTTGGTTACTAAACGTACACCAAAGATATTACGAATCTTCTTCCAATTTGCTCTACAATGCAGGGTATAAAAAATGCTATGGATATCTTATAAAACCGATATATTAAAAAATGAATGCGTAATTGTACCATAAATTTTCAAAAACCGAAAAATTGGTGCGGTGGCTACCCTCATTCCCGTATGTCTTATTTCTCGAGAAAGAGGTGAGCACAAAATAAAATTTTTGCGGCACAAAACGTGGACGTTTTCAAATTAAAAAGAATCGAAAGTGCGGGAACTTCTTCACGGACCCGTACTTTACTGCCATTGGCTTTTGTCTCTGTGTGAGGTATTTGGCTATACAATTGCACCAGTATTTATCCGCTTTTACTTAACATCAAGTATTCCAGTTGTTAGAATTCAGCATTCTGTTTATAATTTCCATTCGACCCAAAAAATTGGATTTACTAAGTTTTGCGTGGATGATCCCTGTAAGGTGTCGTGATCTATCCAACTAACCTTTTTAATGTTTAATTTATTATGTTACAGATGCAGTTCTTTCCCAAAGAAAAAGATGTAAGTGATTGTGACAACAACCAAGGAATCTCAGTCTCATTACTAGATGTGGTATGTACGATCATGGTTACGTTATTAAAAACAAGAATAGAATCGATAATTGACCCGCAAATAGGAGAATACGAAGTGGATTTTACGAAAGGCAGATCTGTAATCGAACAGATTTTCACAATGAAAGATAACAACCATTTGCTATGAATACAGAATACCGGCAGTGATATTGTTTCCTAGGGTGAACTACCATTCCATGAAGCATTTTTCCCGCTAAATTTCCTCGATACCATCTTCATACTATTATAATTTGTTAGCGTAGAAAAACAATTTTAGTGTAAGTAGATCTTCAAAAGGTAATAATTTCTCTAAATTTCATTAAATATACAAATAATTTCTTTCGCACAATACTTGCACACTTCTGCAACACGTGCACAGTGTCAGTTTAGAAGCCGAAAAAAATAGCCAAGTTCGTTTCCTGCGTCGTCTATTCATGTCACTGATTAGATAAAAATATCCTATCCTAGATGCCCACTTACGTATACAACACATTACATACAAACAAGCGTGCATTAGCGTCGTTACAAATGTCTTGCCAGATCGCTGTTTTGTTGATATTGAATTCGCGTAGGTCGCCTCTACGACAAAGAAAACATCTAGTCGTCGTGGTCGATTACCGCGATCATATTCTAGCATCTAGCCAACCTATTACGTAAACGGTTCAATTGAAAACGAATTACAAACAAACGCAGTACTAATCTGCCATTCAAACAATACCTTCGAGAGATACAAATACTTGATCGAAATGAGAATTAACGAAATACGGTTTGTACTGTACAGATATGATGAAATTTTTTTTTAACAAAAAGGGTCCTTTAGGTAGCGCCTGCATCTACAGAATGCATTATAGATAAACCGTGACAAACGGTTGCACCCTCATGTACGTAAGTGGATGCAGAGTTCAGTAATGCGGTAGACATTGACGAGTTCGTTCGTTCGGTTATTTATCAGATTCTCATTGTGTGTTTTCGAAAACATGGGACGTAAGCCTGGTGTACCTCTTGCATCGCATGTGAAGACATAAATTTGGAGTTTCCCTGGTTTGGAATTTACAGGTTCGCACATTCGTTGCAAATTTTGCGGTATAGGGTTGCTAAGTCGCACGAGATTTGAATGTAGAAGTCATATTAAAAGTAAACGTCATGTATTGAATTTGAGAAACAATATTCCGTACTGGCAATTTTGGTATGACTTTATGTTCATGTTGAGCACGTACGACATCCCACAACACCTAGTAGATAATGAAAACATTCGTCTTTTTTGGGATAAATATGTTCCGTCATGGAAGCTACCAACAAAAAGACAATTGCGGTACAATTTACCATATGTGCAAAGTACAGTAAAAGACTGTATAAAAGACGAGTTGAGAAATCAAAAAATCTGGCTCACTGTGGACGAAACTACTGATGCTCAGAAACACAGCGTGATTCATATTGTGGTGCGTCCTTTAAAACGTAATGGTCCAGCAGCTCCCTTGTTGTTAGCCAGTAAAAGGATTGAAAGAACATGGATCGAGGCAGTATCTTACTATCGCAAATATTATTCCCAAGTTCATTTTCAAACTTAATTCTTCTAATTCTCAAGCGGTTCGCGAGAGTCAGCAACTTTTTTCCGATTCGGACGTTCAAAAAGAAATAGATGACATTTCCATAAACTATTCTGTAGTGACACAAACTATTTCGCAGTTCGTTAAATAACATCAACAATTTAGCAGCCGCTCTAGAAAGCTTGACGGATCCTATGGGACTAGATGTCGCGCAAAAATTTCGTGCAGTTTTAAATAAAAATCCGGATTTAGAAAAGGTCCGATCTATATCTAGAATTCAAGACTGCACAGAAGAGATACAGGAGTATTTGAATTTCGCAAATCTTACCTCATTAGATGCTGAACGATCATTTGCAAAGTATACGAGAACGTTTTCAGACCGTCGTCGAGGCCTGACCGAATCGACAATGGAAGCATTGCTTATGTTGCAGTATTACGCGGCGTATCATGGCAGTCACACATTACCGCAGTGGTCATCGATACGTCAATAAAAGGTAACAATCTATTATTACTGTGTCTACTTTTGCGCGGTACGCCCCAGACGGTTCCACTCGTTTCTCGAACATTATAAATAGTACACGCACACCGATCAACCGATAATAACCGAACGTCCACTCGATTCCTTGTATATACATAGTAAACACAGCTCCTTTCACGGCGCCTCTGCGGGTGCAACTGTTTGTCACGCTTTACTGATGAAGCTACTTTCACTCGTGACGGTCGGTATGAATAAATACCTTTTATCTTATAGGAAATATGTTGAAATTTTCGGATACCGTGAATATAACGAAGAGAGGCATTTTGAATCTTTTGAATGCGGATTTAACATGGGGGAGTGTACTGGCGAGACATCGCATACGTAAATCATTATTAATTTTAGAAACAAATTCGCACCAATCGGATAGTTTAAATAATAGTAAATTTGCGTATCATCAGCGAAGAGATGTGCGGTACAATGTTCGAGAGCTGACGTAAATTTACATGCGCATAATGAGAACATACTAGGATAATAGCGCCCTGTGGTACTCCTTATGTTTATGGTAACGGGTTATAAGATATCTTTACACTCTGGGATCTTTTGGACAGAGAAGTTTTAGTTTTAAAGGGTCGCAAAAAAATTGAACATTTTTGCTATGGGTTTCCAGAAGCGTGAATCGTTCATTCAGAGAATTAAGGGTAATGTTCAGAATATAACTGAAAAAGTTTATTTTAAATTTACTCTCCCCTGTTAAGGATTCATCGAGAACTTCTTCATAGTCAAATTGACGCTTTTTCCTTCCAACTCTAACTTCAGTTTCGGCAGAAAATTCTGTACTGCGTTCAGGATTCTCCGCAATCTCGTTAGCAGCAATTTTCATCTGACCATATCCAGGTGGTCTATAACTTTTCACTTTTTGTATGGTTTCTGATAACATCCTTACACAATCTAACAAATTTATAGTTACAGATTGCAATAGCTTCGAGACTGAATTTATTTCAAATAACATATCATGCCAAAGAATTACACCGCATATAAACTTGTAATTTTTCATATATTTTTTTCTAATCCTCTTGTTTTGACTCTAGTTTCTGCATCTCTGTTGATGTCCTCTATTATTTGAAATAATGCATCATAGATTTCGCAAAGTTGAAATCGTCAAGGTTTTAACGCATTTACCCTGCTTAACCCCCTAGTGGCAATCAATAATTTTAGAGTTATTTGTAAAGCATATTTGTTAGCACTTCCCAATGCCTTATACAACCAGAAAAAAATGCAAAGTTCTTGTACAATAGAAAAAAAGTTGTTGTTTCTGTAGAAGACGCTGCATCATTCACAACTAGTAAAACGCCCTACATTTTTCAAGTATTCTATTTTGTAGAGCCTTTCTTACTCCCTTCATATTAGCTCCTTTGTCATAGCCTTGTCCTCTAAGCTATTTTAACTCAAAACCTAACTTTTCCAAATACGTCAGGATAAGTTCTGTCAAACCCTCTGTGGTTAATCACTAGCTTCAAAAAAAAACCAATGAAGAATTCTTCAGTTTGATATTTATTTTGAAAGGAGTTAAAAGCGACAACTCTTATTGTTAATGAGATCTTTTCAATATGACTTACGTCTGGGGTGCAATCAAAGCGTAACGAAAGTAGCACGTCACGGCCCTGATTACGGAATTATTATATTTGGTATGATATTTAGTGTTAGATCTGATATTTTTCCCGTGATTCTATTTGGTCTGGCCTAATTACTAATTTACTTTCAAGACGCTACAGGAAAATCTCGTTATACTTATCTGGAACAAGAAGAATCATTCACATCTCGTAATTTTAACTCTTTTGAATTATTATGAGATGATTTGATTATATTTTTGATCTCAACTGTAAGCTGCAACACATAAAACTCCAAAATTACTTGTCGTAATGCCAAAATTCAAACCTAACAATGCAATTATTTGAACAAACACTGATTTAATGGGTTTTTCACCAAACACAAAACGCTTTCCATTCAATATTTAAATGCCTTTAAGTGCCCTATACATTAAATCTAAATAAAACATACTTTACTATTTACATAAGCATTGTATGCGCACGATACTATTTAAGATAAGGATATTTAACTTGATGTGCATTGTACACACGAACGTTTTCCACAACATCGGCTCAACGAGACCGTGTAGATGCGCGTAACACAAATGTTAGAACCTAAATTTACAAGGTGAATAACCCCTCCGTGGCGGTAATAATATACATGGATACATCCACATATCTATTACATACGTGCATAAGAATAAATACGTTAATGCAAGTTATGATACCATAACATTATTAAAATAGAACCAAAGCGCGATTCGCATTAATAAACCTGCGTTCGAAACGGGTACACTGGGTTACAAAAGAAACCATCGCTTATACCAAAGCATTAACTGAATTAGAGATAACGCTTAGATTTGTAATTTTTTTAACAACCATCAAATCTCACAAGTTGTTCGAGAAGCTGCACGGGGAAAAATATTTCTCGGCTTCTCAATTCTTGTAAACCATCTAAAAAGTAATCTGGAAAACTCGTCAAAATATGCATTCATTTCTGTTATCACCTCCTCATTTGTCGTGAATCTCTTTCCAACGAGCCACTATTTCAACGCAAAGAAATCACACGGGGTCAAATCTGGTGAATATGGAACATGGGGCAGCAATTCGGAACCCAATTCGACCAATTTAACGGTTACAATAGCGAACAAATAAAAGGGTGCGTGCGTTATCTTTATGGAGCAGTACTTTCTTTCGGTTCGGTATTGAAACATGTTAGTAAATTAGCACAATATTTGCCAGTTATTACACTTCCCTTTTCTAAATAGTCAGCAAAGATTACGGGGGAATTCAAAAAAATCCTGGTCATAACTTTATTGACTGAAAAAAACGGTTTCTGCCGCTTTCAAGTCACGTTCATCAGGAGAAGTCCGTTGTTTTGTTTGCGTGATGTATTCATGTTTTATCTACCATAACATATCGAGGAAAAATTCTCTTGGATTATGTTTAAACTTAGCCAAACATTGGAAATTGTAACACGAGTTCGCATTTGGTCGACACTAAGCAAACGCGGTATCCATCTTGCACTTAGCTCTTTCGTATTTGAATGTTCATGTAAAACATTGTGCACCCATTCGGTTGAAATGTTTACGATATTAGCTATTTCGTACACTTTCATTCGGCGGTCACTGTGGAGTAGTTACTATTACGGTGGAGTAGTTACTGTTGCTTAAGGCCCCGGACGTTCAGCATCATCCGTGGTAATCTGACCACTTTTGAAGTCAGTAAATCACAACTCATCCCATGCGAAATACCAGATTCACCATAATATTTATTGTTCTTTAATTCAGTTTCTTTCACTTTTTTTTTCACGTAAAAAGTGCGAATTGTTTTCCATTTTTACTCATGGAAAAAAACCTAAAGTTAATAACTAAAATTACGAGCAAGTAAATTAACTAATGAAAGTGTAGTTAAATAGAGACATTCTTTTTTAGGACGATATGACTATATCTACTGGCACTAGGTGGCGCCAGGAAATATTTCAGTTGCTGTTTTTGAAAATTAGTGGCATAAACTGAGAGATGTAACAGCAATGTAAACAGGAGCATAAAGCGTTAGTGCCCTTCTCTTCACGCATTGTTTTTGCCGGTAGTGATTCCATTAAATCCTTGTGCTATTTATTAGCATTATCTTGGTTATTGTTTGTAGACACTTTTCTCATGGGTATTTCTACATTAAATTCGCTGTTGTTTAAACGTTACCCTGTAGATGACCTCTACCATAGCCTTTTTAAAATCACTAGCAATGTGAATAATTTACTGCATTATATACCGGGTGGCCAATTAAAAATGGGAGCCGGCTATATCTCAGAAACTAGTAATCACAGAGCTTTCGGGTAAAATCTTTTTTAATAAACGTGGCCAAAATAAAACACTAGAAATGGTTTTGGAGTTTGTAAGATAACCAGAAGATGGCGTAACGGTCACGACTAAGTATAAAATTAAAGTTTTCATCGTGTTTTGCCTAATTAAGAGTTATCGAAAATATATGCATTTTATTCCCAATCCAATTCCCTTTCTTTTGCGTTCAACACATTTTGTCGTATCTTCTAAAGTAAAGTGGTGGGGAGGCGTCAATTGCTTTTTTAAATAAATGTCGATTACAATCTTGGCTTCGTTTAAAAGAGCTTTGTTTGATCTATGAAATGCAGTTTTGGTCTACTTTTTATAAATTGTACCCTTACCACTAGAAGGTATTATCTGAAATTAAAACAAATAAGGGACCTTTTCGCAAAAAATTTAAATAGAAAGTATGGAATTAAAAATTCAAAATGTCTCGACATCTTTTCTCTAACCGGAGATGAACGACACGGTTTTGCGGACTGTCTGCTATTTTATTTAAATTTCTAAATATAACCATATTAGTAAAAATAAAAAAATATATCCTATTTCAAAGATAATTATTTATTTTAGTGTCTGAATCTCATTATTTTAGCGATTTCAACTTGAAATAAACAATAAAAATTTGAATAACCTAGTAAGGGAGTTCTGAAAAACGAGTAGGCTTTGGATAATAAAATATGCAGAATAAGAAAAAATTACACGTTATGTGACAACGTTGAAAAGGCTCATGTCTTCGTTTAGACCGTTTTGTTAATGTTTTTAATTTTCTTTTTTCGCCTTTTTAATTATCAAAATATGCGTCTTACAAACGAAGCATTTGACATGATAGGAGTTTATTTTGAATGCATGAGAAATTAAACTGTTGCCGCCAGGGTATATGCAGTGCAGTTTATTGACAGACGACACCATAGGATCGAGAAATACTGTCGCGGATTTTGTGGACAGACGAGACCATCTTTAATAGTGATGGATGTGCATGTAAATCTCCATAACATGTATTGCTGGTCATAAACGAATCCACACTGGATGCAGGAAGTCCAGTACCAAGGTCACTGGTCCATACATCTGTGGTGCGGAATTCTAGGTAAACAAATTATTGGATCTTTTATATTTAATGAAGCCCTTACTGGATACGTTTCCCTAAATTTTCCAAGAAACGTATTGCCATTTCTTTTAAAAGATGTATCGCCGTCAAATGTTTTTTTCAGCATGACGGGTGCCCGGGGCATTTTGCGGTAAATGTTCGGAACTTTTTAGAAAATGGTTAAACTAGCAGGTGGATAGGACGAAGAAGTGTATTTCCATGGCCAGCTAGGTCTCCGGACTTAACTTGTTTAGATTTTTGTTTGTGGGAAAGAATAAAGAACCTCGCCTTTGCTACCAGGCCCATTACAAGAGAAGACATGATTCCTCAAATAAGAAATGCAACTCGAAGCATTTCACAGGCAGAAGTCGAGACAACTGATTTGTCCACTTGACAGAGAATAGAATCATGCATGGAAAATGATGTAAGACAGTTCGAACATCTAGGAAGCTACTGATAATTAATTTATGTTATATTCTACAAAGGAACATCACAGTGTTAATTAAATAATAATAGTGTTTTTCGAAATTCGCATAGTATACTAATCAAATTTGTATTGTTTAATTTCAAGTTGAAATCGTTAGAAGAATGAGATCGGGTTTATTGATGACGCATTAAAAGAAATAATTATCTTTGAAATAGCGTATATTTTTTTATTTTTACTAATATGGTTATATTTAGAAATTTAAAAAAATAATGGACAGTCGGCAAAACTGGGTCGTCCAAGTGCAACAAATATTTACATTTTTTCGTTAATATCTCCGGTTAGAGAAAAGATATCGAGATGCGGTTTTCACTGGCATCTTGCTATTTAAAATTTTTGCGAAAAGCCGCTTCGTTTGTTATAGTCAGATAACGCCCTCTAGTGGTGAGGATACAATTCATAGGAAGTAGACCAAAACTGCATTTGATAGATCAAATAAAGCTCTTTTAAACGAGGCCAAGATGGTTAAAATCGGTTAAGCTTAACAGGAGTAATCAATATTTATTTTAAAAAGCAATTGACGTCTCCCCACCACTTTACTTTAAAAGATAGGACAAAATGTGTTCAACGCAAAAGAAAGGGAATTGGATTGGGAATAAAATGCATATATTTCCGATAACTCCTAATTAGACAAAACACGATGAAAACTTTAATTCTATGCTTAGTCGTGACCGTTGCGCCATCTTCTGGTCATCTTACAAACTTCAAAACTATTTCCAGTGTTTTCTTTTGGCCACGTTTATTAAAAAAGATTTTACCCGAAAGCTCTGTGATTACTAGTTTCTGAGATATAGCCGGCTGCCATTCCTATTTGGCCACCCGGTACAGATATGTCGTACTGTTTTAAACAAGGTAAATGCAGTTAACGATGTGGATATAAATAATATGCATTTGAAGAATTCTAAGTAAATAAATGTTTTATTTTAAGAAAATGACACTGTTGATTTATGAACAATACCTAAAACGTTTTCTAGAATTAAGAAAACTATTTGCTATCCTTAAGAAAATATTGCTTTCGCTTTCTTAAAATTTTCTGCAAGATTTTCTTGAACCCAGTTAACAAATGTCTTAAACAAAGAAATACAATTATTTAATTACAACGCTAAGAAAATATTTCTTTTGATTTAAAACAGTAATTGTATTGTGGATAATTGAAACAGTAATTGTCTTTGAATTAGGGCGGAAAACCTTGATACAAGTAAACGTTTCTCTGCGTGTATGGATGAGGTACTGTTTCTACTTCGTGAGGACCTAAATCCGATAAGTTTAAACAAATTCAACAGAACAAAACTGTATTAAATACCATCTTTTTAACAAAGTACGGAAATGATTCTTTTGCACGATGGCGTATATACCAATTAGGAAGAAACATGAATTCCTTAATAGCGCAGCAATATTATACGCAAGCGTTACTTTATACCCGGTATTTAACTAAAAAATTCTTTAACAACATGACTTTCTACACCAGAACGACTGTATGAAACAAAAAAATTTGCGGTATACACCTTTAAATAGATTAAGGAATACATTGCAGTTGTTTTACTAATTTTGTAGAATTTCATTCCAAGAAAGGTGCAATAAAATAACTTTTTACAATTTCAAGTATGTATTGTCTTCAATAATGCCTTAACGCGTAATAAAACATTATAATTAATTAGAGAGACATATAAAAGCCGGTTTCAAACTATGTTCTGCAAGGTATAGGTACAATTAGTGCAAAATATAAAATATAATAAATTCCATAATTAACAAATTGAATTGCATATATTAAGCAATTAAAGCTGTACAGATTTTACAATAAGAAAGTTTCGCACTGGCTACTGTAAATACATATGTGAGTCAAGCTGACGATAACATCTGCAATTCGTAAAAAAATCGAATTTAGTGGTAGATGCGATAAATCTAGAAGCAATTAATTAGTATACACATTATACAAAACCTATTAGAAATTGTTATGATTAATGCTGGCCACGAGCGGTACCACGCATCGGCGTAGAATCAGTTCGGACCGAGAGGAACGGTAGTATTACTTCGTCTGCGGAGCAGTACGGACATTTTCGCTGCCGGTCACTTGCGCAATTGTTTATCTGTCCTAGAAAAATTATGATTTCGTCAGCAAAACGACCGCGATCGGACAAACTTCGAAAATTTATTGCAGAAATTCCAGACTTAATATATGAAGGTGCTAAAATTAAATGTGTAATCTGTAAAATCCCGTTAATGTGTTGGTCCAGACAACATTGTCTACGACACGTAAATAGTGAAAAGCATGTCTCAAAAAGAAATTGCGCACGAGACAATGAAAAATTTATACTTAATTTATGCGTTACGTTTATCGCATGTAATATACCGTTTAATTTACTAGACAAGGAACCATTTATCTGCTTTTGGAATAACTATTCGAAGTGCAAATTACCATGTCGAACATCGTTACGAAGAATTGTGCCATCTGCGCGCGAACATATTGAACAAAAAATAAAATCGGAGTTGAAAGATCAAAAATTGTGATTATATGTCGACGAAACAACAGATCGGAAGAAACATTCTATTCTTAATGTAATGGCACGCAAATTTGAACCTCATCAATCGGCACCTTCAATTCTATTAGTCTCCAAACGAATACAACAGTGTACTGCCGAAGTAATTTCAAAGTTAGTGTTAAATACATTGGAGAAGCTTGAACTTTCAACAAACCAACTCTTAATGTTAGTGAGTGATGGTGCTGCAAACATGCTTTCTGTAGGCCGGTCTCTTAAAAAGCATTCTGCTAATTTGTTACACATTACGTGTAAAATTCATGCTCTCAATCTTGTGGCGGATAGTATCAGAAAATGTTATTCTGAGGTAGACGCTTTAATAGCGCATACCAAAGCAGTATTTGTCAAATCACCGAAACGTATTCGCGAATTTCACAGACTGTGCCCCCGTATACCAGAGCCACCAGAACCGTTGGGGAACATGGTTGCAGGCCGCGTTTTATTATCATAAATATTTTGACAATATTAAGAACGTGGTTTTACAATTCGATACAAAGGAAGCTGCCGCTATTCAGAAAAGCCAGTGGAAATTTCAAGATAGTCAGGTTAAAATGGATTTAAAAATCATTCACGACAATTACTTCGGGCTAGCAGATGCAATAGAAAAATTACAAAATCCTGTGGTGCCGTTGGAAGAATCTCTACAAATAGTGCAACATGTTCACGCACAGCTACGCGCGATTGAAAACGCAAAAAATGTGTTCTAGAAAAATTTGAAAGTGTTTTTGAGAAAAATTCTGATTTTGGCACATTAAGACACATTTGTGAAGGTGCGTCAACAGAATCGTTAAGTTATTTGAAAGATTATTTTACTTACGCAAATATTACGTCACTAGATGTAGAACGTTCGTTCTCTGCATATAAACGCATTTTTTCCTCATGCCGTACTAGTTTTGCCGAAACAACTGTTGAAACATGTCTAATGTTGCAGATATTTAACAGACATTATTCACTTTGTGATTTCACGGAGGACTCTTAAAATGGTAAGTGTTTAAGCACGTGTTATTTAATTTTTATTTAAAAGATGAGCGAAATTATTTGCGGCAGCAAACATCTCTATTAGCAGAATAACTCTAGTGGAACGCGAGGCCTGGTCGACTCTACGCTACTGCGCGGTACCGCTCGTGGCCAGCTTTAGTTATGATGGATAAATGCCATATTTCACCCCTACACTTAACAGATATTGTCTACAAATATCCAGCTATATTGTGGCTTCTTCGTTATTTTTTGGCTTCCTATAATCCACGATAACATGCAGCTTATTTAATGAACACAATATGTAGATCTAGCACTAGATTTCCCATATAAATACACGAGCACGATAGGCAATAATGCAATATGAGTATTTGAAATAATATAAATCAGCCATAATATCTTTTTTTTTACAAAATTGTATGCCTATTTTAGTTTTGAGTGTCACAGAGATATTTGCATTGATAATTTTACAAAAGTTTGTTGCAGTATTACCAATTATATATAATTTACCAATGAATCCAAACGATTGTTGTGCTAATCATGTTACAAACTACTCAACAAATAAGTTACAATTCCGTTCAAGTTTTAACAGATATTTAAATGAATGCCCAACGGTTGGACACATTTTCAATTGAATAGTAGCTTAGTACCTATAATTGGGGTCTCAAGCTTCACGTAATAATCTTTTGGTCATATACAGGAACAATTAAACCCATGGTCACCCATCCCTCACTGGCATGGTCTCGAAAAACAATTCAGAACACTGCAACAGCAACCCCAACAAATCCAGAAGCCCACATGTTTCAAGATACCCAGGTGTGGTGTGTACCTATCCGTTACTACCGCTAATACAAGGCTAACCAGCTTTGACATCAGCAGGCTGTGACGTATTTTGACGTAAACCATAAATGCGTTTACACACTCAGACCGTGTCTGCGTTTTGAATTGGTTTATCCAAATTATATTGGTTTCATTTCAAAAAATACTGTGTAGTGATATTTCCGTACTTTGTTGGTGATACCTGCAATGTTTTTCTAGTGTTGTATAAACAATAAAACGTTTTCTAAAACGATAAAATCGAGGTAACCTAACCTAAGATGGTGTTGGTTGTTTTGTGTGTTTTGTTTGCGAATTACACTTTCTAAATAAAAGAAGATATTATTTATTTTTCAACAGCTGCAGATTCAAGGACCGGTGAAACTATAACTGTAAATTTAAAATATCCTGGGCTTAAAAAAATGCTATTCGAACTCAATTCCCTAACTGTCTGTTGTATTTGATAAAAAACGGGAAGATGTTATAGTTCAAGTAGTTTTATATTCTTACGTTATATTTAACAAAATTATTTTTGAACAGGAAGAGCTGTTTTTAAATATGTGTAATAAACGTTCTGTTTTAATACAATATATTTTAAATTATATCACCGAACCTAGCTATTTTGGATACTGATATATTGTATTGCAACAATTATAATAACTTGTTTTACAAATACCCTACTTAGAAACGATTGTGGGAAAAGTAATAATAGATTAAGTAAAACACCACACAACAGGAAATTAATGGCTCTGGTTAAATAGCATGTCTGTAAATTGTTTCGTGAAATTAAACAAAATTTCGAATAAAATTACAATTACTATATCATTTCAACCTTAGTTTCGTCCAAATACATGTACAATTACAAATAATAATAATTAAATTGGTTGATATATTGAAATATCCACCACAAATACATCTTTCACGAAAACGGTGCTCGGTTACGTGTTTGGTTTTTGCTTTGTATGTTCGTTTTTCCAAAATAAAATTGCATGGGACGCGAAGAAGGGCCCAGTTGACGACTGGCATCCTCTTTAAACCGGAAGCCCTTCAAAACTCAAAAAAGAAATGCAAAAAAACGATTCATTTATCGCTTAGGTTAATATCGTGCATGGCGATACATTCCCTAAACGGCGTGACGTCATCGAAGAGCGGTCCGACCTTCTAGCATCGGCGCCTCGCAACAACCAGGGTTACCAGATTAGGGTATTTCCCCCCCAAATTTGGGAGATATTTGTTCGTTTGGGGGATTTTTTGGAGTAAAAAATCCCTTGGGGTATTTTTCAGGGAACAAAGAAATCCTTGGATTTATTTCATTTTTGAATTAAATTCCGAATTAATTTTATGCACGCTATATCCTGCCACGGGGTATAAAAAAATGCGATATTTCACATCTGCTTTACGCCATCTGTTAACCACTAGCAGTACTATAGAGAAATAGTGTGAAACTCGTTTTATTTTAAATTAGTCTTATAATTGGGTAAATCCCACCAGTAATTTAGAGCACAGTGGGAATTGCGGACGAATCAATTTTAGATAGAAGAGACAAATATTTGTGATAATTATTGTAAATCAATAGTAATATTGGAATATTTTTAACAACTTTTGGTTTTGAAGATGCCCACAGAAAAGAAAACATTATACATGCACAAATAGGGCTGCTTGGGAATCCGATGTAGAACTACTAGGTATATGAAAATAGAGTGTTCCCTATTTAAACTAAAAAAAAATTGATTTTAGGAGGTCCTGTATCTGGTGACAATACCAAGGCCTTCTGTAAATTCTGTAAATGTAGTTTAATCGCGCATAAGAAAGATTTATTATTGCACAAAAAATCTACTAAACACAAAAACGCGGAAAATATTAATTTGGCAGGTCCCAGTAAATTGATTATCGAGTTTATGAAAAAAAGTATTACTACAAATCGAAAATTGGCGGAATTGAAAATATCAGCATTCATATGTGAACACTTTTCCATTTCAACAGTAGATCATCTAGGAGTACTTATAAAAAATTTAGGTAATAGTTCCGAAGTTTTGAGTGATATAAAATTACATCGCACCAAGTGTAGTGCCTTAGTGTTTAATGTATTAGCACCATGTTTACTAAACGATTTGTTAAAAGATATTGGAGGGAGCAAATTTTCTATTATAATTGACGAGAGTACTGCGATAGACAGCAGAAAAATGTTATGCATAATGATTAAGTATTTTAGTCAACGACAAAAGAAAATAATTACCACCTATTATAGACTCGTTGAAATTGAAAGTGGTGATGCTGCTACAATTATCATCTGCTATAATAAATCTAATGAAATCAGATAATTTAGATATTAAAAATTTAATTGGAACTGGAGTAGATGGTGCCAACGTCATGGTGGGACCACACAATTCACTGTCTTCAGTTTTAAAGTCTATAAACAAGGATCTTGTCGTTGTAAAATGCGTGTGCCACTCATTACATTTGGCAGCAGAGTATGCCTTCAAAACGTTGCCAAGTAATTTGGATTTCTTGATTAAGGAGTGCCATAAGTGGTTTTCTTATAGCACAAAGAGCCAACTGGCTAATAGACAAATATACAAAATCCTCACAGATAAAAGTCCACTGAAAATCGATAAACTCGCTGGAACTAGGTGGTTATCTAGATATAATGCTACAGTAAAAATAATTGAGCAGTGGGATGCGCTCGAATTACATTTTGAAATAGCACGAGAAACTGAGAAGTGTTATATAGCTGAACAGCTATATTTAATGTTATCAGACAAATCAAATTTCCTATATTTCACATTTTTAAGTTGGGCGTTGAGAGAGGTCCAACAGCTAATTGCAAGTTTCCAGGCAGAGAATGCAAACCCATTGAAATTGATGGAAGAATTAAATTTATTATTGCATAATAAACTGAGTATACTTATTCCACCAATGAGAATGCAAAATGTATCAAGAAATTACATAACAAATTTTGTGTTTGAAGATTACGTTATGGATTCAGAGTTGATTTATTTTGGGTACGCATTTAATAAATCATCAAGGTTTTTAGAAAAGACCAGACTGAGCGCCATTCGCATTACATGTAAAGATTTTTTAGTAGAATTGTGCAAGCAAATTCAAATACGAGTCCCAGAAAATATGAATTTGTCAAGTAAATTGAATTCTTTCATTCCAAAATTAACCGTTTCAATGGTGCGGCAATTAGATATTATTGACGTTGCCGCATCATTTACAAGTATTTGCGAAAATGTTGATATGACCACTCAAAAATGGAATCCTACAATGAAGTAGATGCATATGGATAGTAGTGAGATATTTTGGTTCGAAGTTTCTCAAAATCTAAATGCTGCTGGAGAACCTCGATTTAAACATATCTCAGCACTAGTTCTTGGACTTCTTAGCCTGCCATATTCCAATGCAACCGTAGAAAGAGCGTTTTCAATTATTAGTTTAATAAAAAATAAACTCAGAAATCGGTTAGCTATTTCAAGCACCGATGGAATAATGAGAGTGCGTTGGCATTTGTATGATTTACAAGGTGGATGTATATCATTCGAGCCAACAGATGAGATGCTGAAATTATTTAATTCGGAAGCAATGTATAAATGTACAGACGAAGATGCACTTGCTATTGATATATTTTCAGATATATAGTTTCTTAAATAGTCTTAGTTTAAGTTCTTAACAATACATTTTTATGGATGTTTAATACACATTAGATATTGATGTGCCTTTTATTTACTAATAAATAGCTTAACAGACTGACCTGATTCATTACAAGAGTCTATGATCTATGATCACAATTTTTAAATTATGGGGGATTTAGATGAGATTTTGGAGGAATTTTGGTGGTGGAGCAGGGGAATGCAAAAATTTCATCTGGCAACCCTGGCAACAACACCGCAAGTTTTGCTGGGAATAACACCGCTTCATATCTTACGTTCAGAAGCTTATCTGCCGATGCAAACATTTTTAATGATAGTTACAGAAATGGGTTTATTATATTAATACTCCATCAGGACTACAATGCTGACAAGAGTTGACTGTTCTGAAGAGTTTCTTGGAGAGTTTTAATTTGCTGTCAACGATACTATCTCCGTTAACGGCACCTTCACGGAGAAAAATTTCGGACAACAAATTTATTTTTAAAACTATAAGAATGTATAGTAAGAATTACGCCACGGTTATTTAATCCAATAAGATATGTACTTGGTCTATAAAAAATTGTGGTGTTGTCACATATTTGACTACACTTGTTGTTACATTAACTATAGATTTTTCTCCGTATGGTATGCTGTGCCATCGCTCAATAGTTATAGAAAAAGATCCAATAGATGAACTGCTCAAAACAAATGATGAAAATGAGGATTTTATTTTCTCAGCTTGTTTACAATGTAGATTATTATATGTTCAGGATGCTCAGAAATTCAGTGACTGGTGGTGACGTAAATGGCACGTCAGTTACAACGCTTCAATTTCCTCGTGTATTTCCGTTGTACAGTACAACGTACACGATATGCAACGGAAATGCACGAGGGAATCGGAGCGTTGTAATGCACCTCCGTAGCCACGGTGCACCATCCGCCGCTGCTCAGGATACTGAATTCCATCAAGTCGATGAGGAAATATACGAGATTACATGGATTTGCAACGTTTTTCAAAGATTGTAGCTATGGATGAAGAGCTAATTTCATTATTAACAGTAGGCCAAACAAGCAATAAGAAGGAAGATGAGGAAAAAAGGGTTCCACATGAGGAAGTTGTTCATCAAATGGAGTAGAAAAAATAACATACCGGATCAACAATTGTTACTTCTGAAGCGCATTACAGATCAAGCTCATGTAAAATCTCTGAAGCAAAGATATGGTGATTCATTTTTTCATGTTTAATACTAAAGTTTTGTTTGATAAAAAATTATATTTTATTTTTAAAGTTTTTCAATCCATATGTGTACTCCTAAAACACTTATTTGAAGCAGTTTAAGTGAAACGATCATTATATTCACTAATTTGAACATTATCTTTCCCAATTATTTCAGATTAGCCAGGTTGTACTGTACTTCCAAAATAATCTTGTATAATCCTCTACGATCAGTTTTCATACAACCTTAAAAATATTTTAGAACTATAATTACAGGCTAATTTTAATAATCAGAAAAAAATAATGTTTTGCTCTAATAACCTAGGGTAATAAATATGTATTGTCGTTAAAAAAAATATCTTCACACACAATTAAATAAACGATAGCAATAACAAGACACCAATTAAGTACACTCTATAACATTAAAAAAAAATTCATTCTAGTCGTTATCTTGTTCCTTATATAGCTAAGCCGTTATATGTAAACCTTTAGAAAGGCTCTAAAGTGACTGACACACATAAATAACAGATGATTGATTAGAAAGCATTCATAGATATGGAGATATATAAAACAACATGCGTTCAAAGCCTTAAAATGTAATGAAGAAAGCAAATTTTTACTTACACTCCCTGCTCGAATTTTGGGCAAGCTTGCCCCGTTTTTCTAATTGTAACTGGGTGGCAACCCTGACAACGAGTGTTCCTCACGGCACGTAAATTACTTGATCTCTGATGAACCACATCATGACTCACGAATGTCGGGTAACGTTTGTAGTCTTCAAATTCCAGTCTGGCCGGCTTGCTATGTATTAAGGTACTGCTGCCGTATTCATTCACACAACCGAACTGCACAAATTAGTTGTTTTCCTTATTAACTTTATTAATGTTAAAGTAGCACTTGGGCATAATCACTAAATAGATCTTCAAGAAGCACTTTTTTTTACTTTAAAACGGTTAAAAAATAATCAATAAATAAATAAAATATTGTTTAAATTATATTAAACTTTTCTCTTTTTTAAAAAAAGTTTTTTTCGCTTGTATTAAAATGAGTTACATTAAAATCATTATTAGATACAAATAATAGGAGAACACTGCTTTGTGAGTAAAATACTGTGAAATCCAATGTGTATTAACGCATATAACTAGTAAACGCGGACAGTCCAAACCGGTGTATCTGTAAATAGAAACCAAAAAGTTAGTTTATTTTGACAACATAACCCCTTAGAGAAAAAAATTCAACTTGGCACGCCTCTGTCAGATATGTCAAAACTTCAACTAATCGTTTTTGGTCAATGACAGAGATCGTTATTACTAACTTCGTAAAAATAGATGGGCAACGTTAAAACAGCTCTAAAACTATGTAAATGCTTACACAATTGACGGTAGGAATTCGATCTAATAATGATTTTTCTAAATCCAATAAAACGTAAAAATACATCAGCATTGGAAAAGAAAAATTGCATCCGCACATATACAGAACAGTGTTCCAGAGCGGCCTTGCTGTAATTAGCATCTGTCTATCAAGGACAGTCCCGGATATTCAATCTACATGCATTAAATTGCTTTTATTTAATTAGAAACTCACATTTCATTTGGAAATTTGACAACACCCTAGCAGAGTAAGTTTACGTTACAGAAATTTTATTCAGATGGCGGTGCAACAAACTGCAGCACGCAAAATATCCCTACTTATGAGGTAAAAAAGTAAGTACAAAAATCACTAAAGTAGGCCTAATCTATAGGCAACCTATCATACAAAACATTACCAAGAAAGCAAAATCTTGTAAGTATAACTAAAAACTTTATTACGTTTAGGTGGGACCATATATTACCCCATCTAGGAATTAGCGTCAAATTATTTTTAGGCTACTCATTTATCGTTAGCATTTATCACACAAAACTAGGAAATATACAAAAACAAAAGTAAAACTTGGTACAATTGCAAGACGAAAACCAAATTGAGTATAATCTAGGGAATAAATGAAAACGAAACTTCAACTTAGGACTTTAATCTTAATTGCGCCCTCTATAGATTAGTAGGTTAGCTAAAACGGCTTAGTGGATACATAAACAAATGCGAACTCCATTCTTGTTAGATGTTGATTCATTACCAACCTTAGAAATTCACCAACTCCCTAACAACACAAACCATAGCACAAACATAACCTTTCATTTTATTACGATTATTATAAAAGTACCGCTAAGTTTTCACTTTTATTTACTTGTTCTCGAAAATAGTGCAGTTAATAGACCGATGAGATGGGTGACGTGTTAGATATTAACGACGCCGTCGATTTTGATGTCGAAGATGAAGGTGAGCAGAGTGTTATGCGTTTAAAAGACAAGGTAACAAAACGTAAAGGAAGAGGCTTTGGAGCTGGAGCTACTAAAACATCAGAAAAAACAGACGCCTACGAAAGCGTAGAGGGTGAAGCCGGCGATGCACCTGGTCCTCAAAAGTCAGTCGAAGGATGGATATTATTCATAACATCTGTACACGAAGAAGCATCTGAAGAAGATATTACGGAGAAATTTTCAGAGTACGGACAAATAAAAAATATAAATTTAAACTTGGATAGAAGGACGGGATTCCTAAAAGGGTATGCCTTGGTAGAATACGAATCATATGATGAAGCAGAAGCTGCTCGATTATCTCTAGACGGTACCGAAATATTAGGACAAACAATTGGTGTGGACTGGTGCTTCGTTAAAGGACCAAAGAAGTCAAGACGTAGAAGTAGAAGACATTAATTGTTAGAATAAAATTATGTTCCATTATAATGGAATAACTTGTAAAGTTTTATTTTCGACATATTCTATAAGTAAAGAAATGGAGAAAATTTAAATATCGAAATTTATGCTAACTTTTCTAAATAAATAACTTTTTACCAGTAATCTATCTTTTTTATACATATTATACTCTGACAAATTCGCTGAAAAAGATACATGGAAGCTTTCAAAAGACTATCAGTTTCAATAAAAATTTGGTCATTCAGGAGAAACAAAAGATAATCTGATCGAAGTAAATCTATTTTAATTTTTTGATTTTTCCCAAATTTACATTTCTAAAACTACCAAAGCTTTGGAAAATATAATAAAAGTCAATAAGTACGTTGTCTCTGCTGCGATAAGTTTGTCCATATTCAAAAGATCTATTTATTGTATATTCTCAAGATATCAAGTTTTTAACCAATAGAGTTGTCTTAAATGTTATTATGGTATTGATGATTATTTATCAACAGGTTTCTGAATACTCAAATTTCTATATATAATAGTAGTGAATATTATAAATGATCCTGTTTAAAAGAGACCCACTATCTTTACTTTAGGGCGTGTTTATAGCGAAGTTGTGATAGTCGATAAGAGCGGTGCGTTAATAAAACAGACCAATCAAAGAGCATTGCATCTCTCCGTAACCACGGTTACAGAAGCGAGTTGTGATATTCGATAAGAGCGACGATAACAACGAAGCAGTGGGGTACAGAACCGTGCTGTATGGATGCCCCCACACAGGCGGCCAATGTAAAGGGCGGCATCGGTGACAAGTAATCAACAAGGAAAACGAGCCGTTAGGCTGCACGAATTGAGTAAATAGAAATCAAAATAATCTGAAAGATATAAACTATTGACCGTTTGGTCTTACGATAAAAAAATGCTTCTAAGGAATTTTACTACTTTTCGGTGTATATAATAACTATTCTCCAAGTATAAAAAATGAGGACGGGGGGCGGCGGCAAAATATATTCACACACAAGCGGCCAAGTTGTTTCGAACGGCACTGGTGAGGTGCCATCGCTTTCATAAAAATTTGGGACAAGCGATACTATTATGACATTATCCATTTTAAACATGTCTTTTATAGAATTTTAAAAAATGTGTCAAGTTGTCTGTCAGTGCGAATTGTAAATGGACAAGTTATTGTCACAAGATTGGAAAAACGTCAAAATGAATTTATAAAAGTTGTCCCAGATTTTTATGAAAGTGATGGTACATTATTCTCTTGGTTTTCGGGTTGGAATCGCGTCATTGTCGTAGCTTTAGCCGACGTTTCGTCCACACTCATATGTGACATCTTCAGCGCTGTAACTGCACACTGACTGTTTGGGGTCAATGAAACGGAAATGTTATGCGTCGATAAAGTGGAAATGTTATGCGTTGATGAAGCGGAAATTTTCTGCATCAAAGAAACGGAATTGTTATGCATCGATGAAGCATGGCAGTTGCTAGGAGGTTTAACCAGTTGGAATTTCCACGTGCGATGTAAGGGGTAGCCGTCTTCGCGATTTAAATTGTTGTTTGAAAACCTCTATTGATTCACGGATTTTTGTACTATAATAGTGAGGATTGCGAGATAAGATGCGGGTAGAGTTAAATTGGATTTGGTGACCAGTTTCCAGTCTATGCTCAGCCAGTGCAGACCCAGCTACACGCAACAACCGCGTACAACACTCGTGCTGACTTATCGCTTTGTTTCACCGACGTACACACTACCACACGAACATGGAATCTGGTAGACACCAGGGGAGTGATGGTACATTGTTTTTATGCGGGTGAGGGCTACGCGCACCCTCTGTGAGCAGAGATAATTGAACTGTCAAATTTTATTTGCTCTAATGAGCTCTAGTTTTAACGGATAACGAGAACTTAATAAGCGAAATTTATATTAGGTCCCCAATACAAGTCCAAAAACAACAAAATCAAAAAAGAAAAACTACAATGAAAATATGTTGACAACTGTCAAAGTGACGCGCTTGTCGAAACTTCATAAACTCCATCCACGATGCGTAGTTTTCGACGCTTTTATCGCTGCTAGTATCGTCGCTCTTATCGACTATCACAGCTTCACTATAAACACGCCCTTATTCAAGTGATATAGTTTGACTTTAGTTAATTTGTTAATACAGTCAGCCCTCCTATAACGCGATTAATTCGTACCGCGTTATACGGAAACCGCGCTATAAGAAACGCAGATTTAACTAGTCTTGGGCGATTATGAATGATATAATCGAGATATATCGATTATACCCGAATAATCGATCATCCGATTATGGCTCAGAAATCATTCATTATTCGTTTCGACTGCGCAGGAGCACACAAACGGATTACGATTCGAGATCTGTATTCGAAACTTCGAGGTTTCGAGTTTCGAAATAATTCACTCGTCACTCGGATTCTGTCAAATAATCGAAATCGTTAGTAAATTTCGAATGATCGTTCGATTATTTTAAACGATTCATCCGATTATTGAAATATATCGATTATGCCCAACACTAGATTTAACCCGGTACAAACCAGATTGCACTTAAAACAAATGACAAAGAGAGTAGCTGTGACAACGGCAGTTCAGCAGCGCTATTGGATAAAGAAATTCACGCAAATATGCAACAGCCAATCATATGGTCTGTTTCTTCACTTATAGGGGAATTCCTGCGTTATAGGAGGACTGTCGCAGTTTTAGCTCCGCGTTACATGGAAACCGTGTTATAAGAGCATCGCGTTATAGGAGGGTTGACTGTAAAAATTTTCTAGATATGTAACACATAGAAGCTCAACTTGATGTATTCAAAATTAATTTTGTAATAAATTAATACCGCATACAAACCCCGAGGAAAAAAATACTGTTGTTTAAAGAATATATTTATTTTGTAATAAAATTAATAACAATTACCAAAAACCTATTTAATTTATCAATTAATTTGATGCCTTCAATAAAGGAAATTTTTGCAATAAAGTAAAAGCCCCTGTCCCAGTATTACATGGTTTACCCACCATAAGGCAACTGGATGGACTTTGAAGTTGATCTTGTTTTCCTGAAAATTAAACTTTGTGAATTAGAGCACATTTCCCAACACCAAAATAAATTATTCCCACTTGGGATTTTTAAAATTTCGCGGATGATTTATATTTATTAAAATAGACAAAAAACATGCAAATTTTTGCAAACAAAAAATTAATTTCGAAATTCAAAACATTTTAACCAACCTTTCAGTGTAGCATTCTTTAAGAAAGTCAACGACGACTCGAAGGACATTTGTTGTAATGGGGATGCACTACTTTCCATTCCCTTTCGACTGAGAGGTTCAAATGTTCCGTTGAATGTCATATAATCGGCTATTAAAAGTAAATGTCTTGGATCGACAGTAATTCCATAGACTTTAAACACATCTTGGACTTCCTGTATGATGAATAAAAATAAGAAATTTATGAGGAAAGTATAATTGTTATATTAAAAGCCTACAAAATGTGATCGCTTTCAAAAGAAAAAGAATATTCACCGACGGTAAGCTTATTTCCGAAATGTAATAATCTTGCTGTAAATACCTTTACTATAACTTTAGCTGCTGCTTCGATTCCATAATTTTCCGCAACCTTATGAATGTCGTTGGAGTATAACCTGTTCAAATCTAGGAGTTCGTTGTATTTAAACATTTCCTAAAAATAGAAGCATTTCATTAAAAATTACTTATAAGCTATATCCGGTTATAATAAAAAGTTAAAAGCAAATACTTACAACGATATTAATGCCATCAGTTCTCAACGTCAATTTATCATCTTTCATATATGTAATAGCTCTCTTAATATAGGGAGTTTCCCATAGTACAGATCTAGCAGCAGTTTCTTTTAAGACAGCTGTTAAATCAATTTTCTTAAATAACAGCGGTAGCTATAATAATAAAACAATCAGTTTAGTGTAATATACACATATGAAAATTCACATATTGCTGAGAAAAAATGAAAAACAAAAAATAAGTAGTAACTTTTCCACTAGATATCCATGACGAGTCATCTCCGCAGGCTCGGAAAATTGCACCTTTGTGAATAGAAATGTTTAAAGCAGCTATGGAGGCATGATTTTATATACAGATGGAATCTTCGATTTACTGTTGAGAGGCACGTACACCGCACTGTGAGTGTTCTGGTTTGGGGTGCGATTACTTATGGCAGCAGGTCTCCCTGGGTGTTCATTCGAGGCAATATGACGTACGTTGCGGAGGTGGTTGGAACACATCTTCTGCCATACATACAAGGGCTCGAAGATCCATTATTCCAGTAAGATAATGCACGTCCTCATGTAGCAAAGTTTTCCTTGAACTTCTTTGAACAGGCCAGGATTAATCTTTTGCCCTGGCCTCCAAGATCTCCAGATCTTTCTCCCATCGAACATGGAGGGACATGATGGGTAGAAGGTTGCGAAACTTGCAGCGTCCTCCTTTGACTTTGGAGGCTTTGGGACATGAGGTGCAACTTGCATGGGAGGCAATACCCCAAGACGGGATAAATCACCTTATTCAATCAATGCCACGGCGTGTAAATGAATGTGTAAGTCAGAGAGGCGGCCCCACACATTATTAACAATTATTATAAAATTTTGTTTAACTAATAAAGATTTTCCTCCCAAATTTTGATCATTTATTACTTTTACATAGGTGAATATTCCTACCAAATTTCATCCGGAAATCCCAACCCCTTCTAGCTGTTGCAATTTCTATGTCACTGAGTATAAATCAAATACTTACAGCAAATACTAATTCACACCACAGGTGTTCTTTAACATCGTAAGTGTAATTTTGGACGTATTGGTAACTATCAACAACTGCGCTTTGGGTTGCTTCTACTTGATCATCCGTATCCTCATGGTCTCCATCTGGTTTTTCAGTATTCTCTCCGATATTCTCTGAAAATGCATTAGCATTTAGGTTGAAAGAAGAACTTAATAATATTTGAACGAATATAATAACCACGAAAATCTTATCCTGACCACAAGATGTTATCAAAAAAAATCCTTGAATTAACAAATATAAGAAACGCATAAACACTTAAAAATTTCAAATAACCTCACCTATTTTATTTTTGCATATTACAATAAAACAATATAGATCTAATAATAAATCCCCAAAAACTTCTAATTAATATAATTCTTGATTGAAAATAATAGTACGCTATGTAAGAAAGTGAAAAAAAACCTCACTGTCAGGTGTGGGGTTCGAACCCACGCTCCCATGTGGGAACCAGAGCTTAAATCTGGCGCCTTAGACCGCTCGGCCAACCTGACTTCATATAATATTGCTTGAGAAAGTGTTATCTGTATCATTTCTTATGAAATATTTTTCAATATGTAATAATTGATAAGTAAATAGGTGCACAATAAGAATGATAACATTGTAGAAAGGTGTTTCGACGTAGTAACATATTCTCTTAGTCCAAGATTAAGTTTCCAACACGATAATGTATAACAGTGTTATAAATTTAATACATTTCGGTAGAAGAAAGTGAAGTAAAAGAACGCAAATCGTTATTAAATAGTAAATATATAAAAATAATATCTGCAAATCGGTGAAGTGAATTTCAAATGCAACTGGCCTTTTCAGTGTAATGACTAAGGTGTGAAAATAGAACATTAAACATAGTAAAGTTTTAAATACTTAAACAACATGAAGGTATATTATGTCCAAACATATTTTAAGCTAAATTAAATAGAGTTGAGTAGTACATTGGTTGTTACTATCAAGTGTAGAATGTGTTTTTAAATTTGCAAACCGCGTGCAGTTTTGATTGTTAACTAATTGTAAGATTTCATTAAGAACAAATTCAAATTATAAACAGTATAGAAATTATTGGAGAGAAGAATCTGAAAATCGCTATTTTCTTTAAAATAAAATACTTTCGTAATTATAAGAGGCATGAGGTAAGAATTGTTTTGTTTACTTTGATGCATTTGCAACTAATAACAAAACGAAATTCGAGATGGCGTTTTCTGAGATATTAGTAGCAACCTTTCCTTTTCAAATGGAACCTATATTATAACATAAATCTCGAAATTGCCTAAGAATCGGTTCTTTGGTCCGCTAGTTTTCCTGTTGTTCGTTAATGACATGTTTTTTTTACATAGACGAAGGAACCATTGTGAATTTCACGGATGACACCTGAATTATTGTGGACGTTGCTTCTCTTGACGAGTTACATAGACTTATTAATAATAATAATAATAATAATAATACTTTATTGATTAAAGGTATCCGAAAGGATAGTAAAATCAATGGTCGAATACAAAAGTTCTAACAAACAAAAAAAACAAGAAAAGATCAACCAATCAAACAAAAGTAAAGGAAACAAAAACAAAATAAAGAATAATGCTAAATTAAACTAAACATGAGGATAAATACGAAACGTACCGATGGGGTGGCTTATCCCTATAGATTAGTTGCTAGGGTTGAGAAACTTTTCTACACTGTAGTAGCTTTGCTCTATTAAATACCTCTTAGTAGACTGCTTAAATCTGGCGCTAACTCTTATTTCGCGAGGTAGTTTATTGTATAGTTTTTTTCCCAGTGCTTGTTAATCCTTTATCAGTGATATGCAGCGTACACCTAGAAATATGGAGATCACTTCTTCGCCGGGTTTCATAGGGATGTATGTCTTTTATAACGGTATACTCCTCCTTGTGATTATGGTGGTAACACACGGCTTCAAGGATATATAAAGACGGAAGAGTTAGAACACGCAACGTTTGAAAGAGAGGTTTACATGATTCTGTAGGTTTAAGCCCGCCCAATATTCTAACAAGTTGCTTCAAGGTGTTACGTATAAAATGGGAAGCTGGTGTGCGCGTAATAAATAGAGCGGGCACTTTTTAAATTTCGCGGATAATTTAAGTTGCTAGCTCCGGCAATAAAGGATATATTTGTCTGTATTACGTTAAGAAATTGGCGTATATGCGTTATTATCGCAAACACAATGCTAAACAACTGTGACGTATTTTGAAGTAGGCCGTCGATCAGTCATAAACGTGTTTACACGTTGAGACCGTCTCTGCGTTTTGAATTGGTTTATCCAAATTATATTGGTTTTATTTTAAAAAATACTGTGTAGTGATATTTCCATACTTCGTTGGTAATACCTGTAATGTTTTTCTAGTGTCGTATAAGCGATAAAACCTTTTCTGTAACGATAAAAACGGGATAACCTAACCTAACATGGCGTCGGCTGTTTACATACGTTCAGATCGTTTTTCGCGTTTTGAATTGGTTTATCTAAATTATATTGGTTTTATTTTAAAGAATACTGTGTAGTGACATTTCCATACTTTGTTGGTGGTATCTGTAATGTTTTTCTAGTGTCGTATAAGCGATAAAATCTTTTCTAAAACGATAAAAACGAGGTAACCTAACCTAACATGGTGTCGGCTATTTTGTATGTTTATAAAATAAGATATTATTTACTTTTCAACAGCTACAGATTCAAGAACCGGTGAAACTATAGCTGTAAGTTTAAAATATCCTCGGCTTAAAAAAGATGTTATTCCAACTCAATTCCCTAACTGTCCGTTGTATTTGACAAAAACGTGAAGATGTTCAAATAGTTTTATATTCTTACGTTATATTTAACAAAATTATTTTTAAACATGAAGAGATGTTTTAAATGTGTGCAATGAACGTTTTGTTTTTAATAGATTTTAATACAGCAGTGAACGTATTGCAACAATTATAATAACTTGTCCTACAAATACCCTACTTAAAAATGATTGTGGGAAAAGTAATGATAGATTAGGTAAAACACCACATAATAGGAAAGATAAATTAAGTAAAACGTCACATAATAAGAAATGAAAGACCCTGGTTAAATAGCATGTCTGTAAAGTTTCTCGTGAAATTGAAGAAAATTTCAAATAAAAATGCAATTAATAAATACAATTTCAACCTTAGTTTCGTCCAAATACATATACAATTACAAATAATAATAATTACTCGATTAAATATCAACCACAAATACATCTTTCACGAAAACGGTGCTCAATTGCGTGTTTTTGCTTTGAAACTTCCTTTTTCCAAAATAAAATCGAACGGGATGCGAAGAAGGGCTCAGTTAACGACTGGCATCCTCTTTAAACCAGGGACTCTTCAAAACTTAAAAAAGAAAGGCAAAAAAGAACGATTTCTTTACCGCTTAGGCTAATACCGTGCATGGCGATACATCACCTAAACAGCGTGACGTCATGGAAGAGCGGTGAGACCTTCTAGTTTCGATGGTAACGGTATATGTCATTTATTGCCGGTACTACCAACTCATCGGCGAAATTTAAAAAATGCCCGCTCTAGTAAGAAATCCGATACTGAATTAAAAAAAAAGAAACAGTACATCCCTATTTTTCCATACCAAATTTTGTGTTCAGGCGCCTGTACAAAATTTTTAGGCTTAATTGTTGATTAATATCTAGATTGGGATCAACATGTTGACTTGATATGCAAAAAGCAAAGAGCCAGAGAACGAAATTTGGCATTTATTTTGCAAAAAAGGATCATCCGGCATCTTTATATACCAGTGTGTAGTATTTACTAAACAAAATCTCGACTAATTGGACAAAAATAATATGCGTTGTAACCATGAAACCAGATACATACAGGGTGATTGATAAGCAGCAAACCAAGCATCTATTTTATTTTACATAGAACACCCTGTATTTATTACATTTTTAGTTTCTTCATTTAGAAGTAAACCAACGTAATATAGGTTTCATATGTCTATTTCTAGCATATTTCGAAAGATTTATAATCATATAAATGTAAATGTATCTATTTCCTTAAAAAATTCCCAAATGCGAATACATTTTAGCGCAAATTTTCGAAATTAAATTGCCCACTTGGCTGTACCTAGACATGGTATTAAAATACCTTCGAAATATACAACGTGTTCAGTATTCAACACCCAACTTTGCCAAATTCAAACACCAGAAAAGTCGTTTTTTTTTAATGGCGCCATATATTTTTTGTGTATCCCCCGTTTAGGAAATTTAAATCTCTAACATTTCCGTATAATGATGCACATGTCTAGTATTGAAAGTAACAGAGATGTTTATAGTTAAATACGCTTCCTGCATCTGGACATGCATCCAAGTAGTTTCTGGTGTTAGTGTTGTTTGGTTACCTTGACAATCGTAAACAAAATATACTGATAGTTATTCTTAACTGTTAATTCGAAGTTTTAAGCCTAAGTAGCAATTTACACAATGAATTGCATAAAAAAAACGTATAGGAAATTCATATCTCTAACTTTATTGTATAATAATGCATATGCTATTATTCGAACTAGTATTTTTCTCTACTAATATTTTTTTTAGATTTTCTTTCCTTGCGAGAGCAATTATTTAGTTTACTCGTCTATTGCAATTTAATCTAAGAATATTATAAACAAAGATAACATTAGGACAACGCATTGTTTATAGAAGTCCTCCCCAAAACTTACCATCGTCCGAAAGATCTTTTTCCAACTCTCTATCCTCCTCGTCTTGCGCTTCTTGTCCGTCGTGCACTTGCTGATGCTTATACGAAGCCTTAGCATCCTCTGGATCCTCAACCTCTTCATCGGAACTATCCGTATCGAGAGCAGTTTTACTAGCATTAGCTCCGCCTTCATCATCGTCGTCATCTTCCTTATTCGATCTAAATCTTGAAGTTTTCTTTTCGTCTTCCATAGAAACCCTACGTGGTAAATATTATTATATTTATACTTGAAAACATATCGAAAAATTACAACTTACAATGATGAATTTGCCTTTGCTAGACGTTTTATCACCGCGAACATTTGATTGAAGTACTTCTTCGTCATGTGCTTGAGGATATACTTTGGCTTCACTGCGTAGTCTGCCTTATACAGATGGCGGGGTAAAAATTGAAACCGCAGAATGTATTTTTGTTGTCTGAAAATACAAAGTGTGTGATGTTTTAGAACAAACCTAAAGGTCAATGCAACATACAAAAATAATTTAGCTTTTTCTTTCTCTATTAAGATTCCTAATTTCTTTTTATACTCTGTGTTTTACATGGGAGGAGTAAAGTAGAAAGCCAGATTTACACAGGGGTATCTAATTTTAAGAGGAAAATTTGAAAAACGCAATTATTTTAATCGTCCAGTGAACGGGTGAAAAAAAATTGGTACAGGATCAAATGCGCCGCGGGGTCTGTGATGTCTCACCCGTGCACGGGAGGGTTAATGCACAAATGAAAATATAAATTTACACTAAAATTACTTGAAAATTATTTAGTGAAAAATACAGATGGAGTAGCTATATCTAATAAGAAGGATACCAAAACTGTTAAGAAAGTTATTTGGAAAACTCCTCAACAAAACTTCCTCAAAAAACAAACTCCACTTGAAGCAGAGGGCATACCTGTACTAGATTTTGATCGATCAGCAACGGAGTTAGATGTCTTTCTAAAATTATTCCCCCAGAAGTTTATTAGTCCACATAGCCGACTGTACAAACCAACGATTAGCACTCATCAAAAATAAAAATGTACCAGAAACGGACATGTGGGAAACAATGCTTGTATATTGGGCTGCACATTAGTAATGAGTAACGCTGGCCACGAGCGGTACCGCGCATCGGCGTAGAATCAGTTCGGACCGAGAGGAACGGTGGTATTACTTCGTCTGCGGAGCAGTACGGACATTTTCGCTACCGGTCATTTGCGCAATTGTTTATCTGTCCTACAAAAATTATGATTTCGTCAGCAAAACGACCGCGGTCGGACAAACTTCGAAAATTTATTGCAGAAATTCCAGACTTAATATACGAAGGTGCTAAAATTAAATGTGTAATCTGTAAAATCCCGTTAATGTGTTGGTCCAGACAACATTGTCTACGACACGTAAATAGTCAAAAGCATGTCTCAAAAAGAAATTGCGCACGAGACAATGAAAAATGTATATTTAATTTATGCGGTACGTTTATTGCATGTAATATACCGTTTAATTTACTAGACAAGGAACCATTTATCTGCTTTTGGAATAACTATTCGGAGTGCAGATTACCAAGTCGAACATCGTTACGAAGAATTGTGCCATCTGCGCGCGAACATATTGAACAAAAAATAAAATCGGAGTTGAAAGATCAAAAATTGTGGTTATGTGTCGACGAAACAACAGATCGGAAGAAACATTCTGTTCATAATGTAATGGCACGCAAATTGGAACCTCATCAATCGGCACCTTCAATTCTATTAGTCTCCAAACGAATACAACAGTGTACTGCCGAAGTAATTTCAAAGTTAGTGTTAAATACATTGGACAAGTTTGAACTTTCAACAAACCAACTCTTGATGTTACTGAGTGATGGTGCTGCAAACATGCTTTCTGTAGGCCGGTCTCTTAAAAAGCATTCTGCTAATTTGTTACACATTACGTGTAAAATTCATGCTCTCAATCTTGTGGCGGATAGTATCAGAAAATGTTATCCTGAGGTAGACGCTTTAATAGCGCATACCAAAACAGTATTTGTCAAATCACCGAAACGTATTCGCGAATTTCACAGACTGTGCCCCCGTATACCAGAGCCACCAGAACCTATTCTAACTCGTTGGGGAACATGGTTGCAGGCCGCGTTTTATTATCATAAATATTTTGACAATATTAAGAACGTGGTTTTACAATTCGATACAAAGGAAGCTGCCGCTATCCAGGAAAGCCAGTCGAAATTTCAAGTCAGGTTAAAATGGATTTAAAAATCATTCACGACAATTACTTCGGGCTAGCAGATGCAATAGAAAAACTACAAAATCCTGCGGTGCCGTTAGAAGAATCTCTACAAATAGTGCAACATGTTCACGCACAACTATGCGCGATTGAAGACGCAAAAAATGGTTCTGTTCTAGAAAAATTTGAAAGTGTTTTTGAGAAAAATTCTGATTTTGGCACATTAAGACACATTTGTGAAGGTACGTCAACAGAATCGTTAAGTTAAAGATGAGCGAAATTATTTGCGGCAGCAAACATCTCTATTAGCAGAATAACTCTAGTGGAACGCGAGGCCTGGTCGACTCTACGCTACTGCGCGGTACCGCTCGTGGCCAGCTTTAGTAATGAGCTACAATCGAAGATTTGCATTTATTTTATTTGTGTTTTCTTACTAAAAAATACAATTGGGGTAAGAGATTCCACCGGAAAATACTATTGGGACAAAAGATCCCACAGCCATATTTTTAAAATTTTCCAAAAAAACTTCTTAGTGATAGTTTTGACATATCATTGCCATTATTTATTAATTTATAGAATAGTTTTATTAATTTACAAAAGAAACATATTCAGTGGTGAAAGGGTTAAGTTATTCTATGATACCCACACCTCGTACAGTATATATATACATGCGAGGGTTTCTACAATAACTTTTGTGTGTTGAATTAATAGAGTGCAAGTAAGTGTTTAAAATACTACTTAAAATAAACATTCTGATTTACACAGTGCTTCTTGATTTACTTTTGATCGTTACTAAACATTAATTTGTAGTAGAAAAAAATCCTAGATTTACCTTACAGGAGATACGTCCAGTATACCAGTGACATCGATCTTCTCTAACACATCCGCCACCACTACTCTTGTAAGAGTTTTGCGTAACCTTTCAGCCTTCTTCTCCAGACTCGGAACGTCTAAGAACGGCATCTCCATACTTGGGGTTTTAATTGTCTTAGAGGCCATCATCAGGATCTCTCTTAATCGGGGAATACCTAATGTAACATTCATTTCACCGCGACCGGCGAAATGGAAGGTATTCAATGTCATCTGTGTTGAAGGTTCACCTACGGACTGAAATTAGGTTATGAATTGTTGACAATTAAATCAGATGTTTTTTTTTTAATAATCGGGTGAAATAGTATATTAAATTTGGCAACACTGTAACTTGTAAAATTGATAATTATGTACTCAAATTATCGGTGATTGTGAAATTAAGAAAATGTTACAACCACAGCATTATCATTAATTTTAAGATGTTTTGAGAACAGTCCTATCGATTTTGAAAGAGATTTAATGTAAGAATTTTCTAATTCTGTTTGGAAATATGTTACAGCGTTGTATCTTTTTTTGCGCAAACACTAGTTCTTTCAATTAATAGCATACAACTCACTTTTTAATTTTCTTGAATTGATTGCAAAATTACCTGAGCTGCTAACAACCCTACGGGTTCACCGGGAGCGCAAATAGCTTGCATGGCTTTCAACTTGAGCATTTCTTCGAATCGGCGCTTATCCTTCTTCCTAGTTAGACCAACCGACTTCTCCATCAATTCTGAAAGGCGTTCGTTCAAAGAGCCGAAATAACAATCGGGTTGGTAGATTGAATTTATAGGATCGGGGCATCTCAAGCACTGCTCCCTATATTTTTCCTTAATATCGTCGCCGGCTTTAAACCAAAGTTTCAGGATTGTCTTGGTTTTCTTCGAACGGCCAGTTTTCTCGCTGATTTTATTGCCATTTGCTCGATCCAGTTTGGAGCCAGCAACTTCCGAAAATATTGTGAATGCGGTCGTACGACCTTTGACTAGAGGATTGCCATGCGTAGATTTCCACGATTTAAACTGAAATAGGACTTTTTAAAATTGCTACGACTATGCAAATCATTAATAACAATTACAATATTAATAAAGATACTATTTTATATCTTCCCTTAACTATTATTCACAGCGTGCATTTGCATACCATATTAATACAGTTTGATAAAAAGGTGGTACCGGATGGCAGTAGCGTAGCGGTAGCGCCGTGGGTAGTTGTAATTTTCAACTCGTAGTCGATCTCGACAGTACCGCGAGAGAGTTCAAAGCGACAGTACGTTGATTAGAATATCGAGGTCCGCATATTTATTGCACCATGTGCACTAGCGGATTGCTAAGTCGCGATAGGTTTGAATGTAGAAAACATTGTAAAAGTAAACGTCATGTATTGAATTTAAGAAACAGTATTCCATACTGGCAATTTTTATATGATTTTATTTTTATGTTAAGTGTGTGCAACATCCCACAACATCTAGTATCTAATGAACACTTTCGTCTTTTTTGGGTTAAGTACGTTCCCTCATGGAAGCTGCCAACATCTATGTAATTACGATACAATTTGTCACGTGTGCAAGGTACAGTAAAGGAATGTATACAAGACGAGTTGAGAAACAAGAAAATCCGCCTATGTGTGGATGAAACAACTGATGCTCAGAAACACAGTGTCATTCATGTTGTAGCACGTCCTTTAAAACGTGGTGGTCCACCAGCTTCATTGTTGTTATCCAGTAAAAGGATTCAGAAAACTAATGCAAAAACCGTTGTCAAGATAATAAAAGATACATTGAGAGAATTTTGTATCACAGGAACCCAAGTCACAATGTTCGTTACTGACGGAGCCGCAACAATGCTGAGAGTTGGTAGGATGTTGAAAATATGCTTTCCGACTCTTCTTCACATAACATGCCTCATACACGCATGTCACCTCGTAGCAGAAACCATTCGAAAAAAGTATCCGATGGTGGATAAGTTAATAGCATCTACCAAAAAAGTGTTCATCAAATCTCCCAAACACATCCGTGTAATAATAATAATAATAATAATAATAACGTTTATTAATTCAAAGTGTCAAATGACAATAGAATCAGTCAAACTAAAATGAACTAAGGAAAACTTAAAGAATAATATAAGAATGAACAACAGAAGTGCAGAAGTAGGAACGACAAACATAATATGCTGAACTAAAGGAAAAATTCATCGATGGTGTAATAACATTTGCTAATTAGAAATTTCTTAACCGATTGTTTAAAATTATTGCTTTCCTTAAGATGAGATGGCAATTTGTTGTAAAGTTTTCTGCCTAAATATTGGAAACCCTTAGCATAAACGTGTAATTGAGGAGTTGGTAAATAGAAATTGTTGAAGTGACGGGTCTCGTATGCGTGAACATTTTTGTTTTTTGGGTATTGTTCTTTATTTTCATGTATGTAGCAGAGAGCTTCCAAAATATAAAGGGATGGTAGAGTTAAGAAATTATGCGAAACAAAAACAGGTCTACATGAATCTCTCAGTTTTATGCCACTAATAGCTCTAATAATTTGCTTTTGAGCTATAAAAACACTTTTGGCTGCAGAAGAAGTTCCCCAAAGAAGAACTCCATAATGAAGCCGAGCTTGAATTTCAGAATAGTATACAGAAATAAGGGTTTCCAGAGACAAGCTAGATTTTAAGAAACGGAAAAGATAAGCTTTTTGATGCAAGAGATTCGTAAGATAATCGCAGTGTTCATTCCACAACAGATTATCTTGCACTACAACCCCTAGGAATTTTGCAGAGTGTAGTTGCTGCAAAGGTTTAGCACCAACATGGATGTCACAAGTAATGTTTTGGGTACGCTGAGGAGTGTGAAATAATATAAAATTAGTTTTATTGTCATTCAAACATAATTTATTAGCACAAAACCACTGATTTATACGATCTATTGCGGCGTTACCTGCAATTTCAACTTGATTAGAATCGTTACCAGAAATAAGTATAGTGGTGTCATCCGCGTACATATAAAGTAGAAAATCATTTACAAAGTTATATATGCCATTCATATATAAATTGAAAAGCAGGGGGCCCAAAACAGATCCCTGAGGAACCCCATGGGGAACGGGCACACAGCTGGACTTGTATTTTTTGAGTCTATTGTTTGATTGTATTCAAACAATTGTGTCCAAAATTATCACCACAACCTCAGTCTGTAATAACGCGATAGAGAACATGGCTCCATGCAGTATCTTACTATCAGAACTATTTTTCACAAGTGAAAAATGTCATCTTGAAACTTGATTCAAATGATTCTGCAGCAGTTCGAGATAGTCAGCAACTTTTTTCCAATTCGGACGTTCAACAACAAATAGATGAAATTTTCATGAACTATTCTGAAATTGCACAAGCTATTGAGACGTATTAAATTGCATAAACACTTTACAAGCCGCTCTAGAAAACTTAACGAACACTATAGGAGTCGATGTTGCTAAAAAATTTGGTTTGGCCAATTTTAACGAAAAATCCCGATTTACAAAAGGTTCGGTCTATAACCGAAAATCAAGAGTGCCCAGATGAGAAAAAGGAATATCTGACATTTGCAAACCTTACTTCACTGGATGTCGATCGATCATTTTCGAAGTATACGACAACGTATTCACCACACCGTCGACGGCTAAATGAATCGACAATGGAAGCGTTGCTGATGTTGCAATTCTACGCAGCTTACCAGGGCGGTTGCCAATTGCAACAGTGGACATCAAGACGACAGGAGAAGGTAACAATATTATTTTTCACGAATATTGTATATTCCGTACCTACTTTTATACGGTGCGCCACTGCCGGTACCACCTTTTTAACAAATCTACTTATTAACTCATTTTAATTAACTTAATTATATACAGGGTGTTAATATTAAGTCGCTACGCCCGAAAATGGCAGTTAGAAATCATTAAAACAAGCAAATTTTCTTAATTGCAATTTTTGATTTGTTGCCCCGATCCATAGTTATTAGACTTCTTTTGTTTTTTCCAAAAATCGTCATGGCTCCCGTATTTCAAGGATTATATAAAAAAAAAAAACAAAAATCATCAAAATTAGCTTTCGGCTCTAAAACATTTGCATTTACAATTATTTTTTATTTTTTCAAATAACAAAATTAACTAAATAAGAAAAGGGCAAATAGAAAGACTAGTCCGTGGTGAAAGTGGAAAAGTGTTGGCAAATGAATACGGGGTAGGAACATCAACAATTTCGGATATAAAAAAGAACAAAGACAAAATTAAAAGGTATGATATATTTTAAAGACCATTGTGAACTTTTACTATGTAGTGTAATTTCTTTTAGATTTATTAGCGAATGTGAATCCGTTCCCGACCTTAGAAAAATATTACGAAAAGCCAAATACCCAAAAATGGAAACTCGTTTGTATACATGGTTTTGTGCACAACGATCAAGACACGTTCCAATTTCCAATGACATTTTATCTACCAAAGCACAACAGTTTTATTCTGAAATCTATGGAAATGATAATTTTAGAGCTAATTTTAGAAATCCAGCCACTGGATTTCTAATTTCAGAAAAAGGCATTGCCTGCTTTCTTTAAAAGTGTATGGTGAAATACTATCCAATGATCAAAGTGCTGTCGATCTCTTCCTAAGTGCATTTCTGTTAATCATCAATAACTCTCCGAGTCATGGAACTATAAAGGAGCTGACCAGTGAGGATAACAATTTACAACATTATTTCTTCTACCTAATTGTACAACACTTTTGCAACCTCTAGATCAAAATGCCATCAGACTGACCAAATTATTTTATCGGAAAAGTCTTTTAGCCCAGATTTTATCTAATAGCGAAGAAAATGTTGTTAAGTTATTAAAAACCATGAACTTTAGGGACACTGCATGCCTACTATACAATACTTGGGAAAAAGTCTCCCCCAAAGTCTTGCAGAAGTGCTGGCACAAAATTTGGCCCATGTAGCAAATAACAACCCAGACACCGAATATGATGCTGAAGATCTAATTTCTCTGAGTGAATTGCAGCTTTCCTTGGCTGAAGAAATAACAGATGTTTCGGATATGCTCAATGTTCTCACTGAGCAAAATACCGCGAACGAGGAAATACGTAACTGGCTTGAAAATGTTGAAGATTTGTTACCACTGGAAGACATAGATGCTACAGATGACCACCATGATAGTAGTGACAATGAAGGTTCAGAGTTAAATAATACAAACCAGACTAGACTGTTAAGATGACGAGGCAGTTAAAAGTTTCAATGTGTGTATAAAGTGAGCAGAAGAAAGTAATATCCCACTATACGATGTTCTTGTACTTCAAAGATTAAAAGAAACAGCTTTTATAATGAACTAGAAAAAGATTAAGCAACAAAAATTACAAATTACTTCACAAAATAATATAAAATATAATAAGCATGATTCTGTTTTACAATTTTTTTTGTTTATGTACTATTTTCTAGTTGTTTTGTATTAAAGGTTTAATTTTTCAATAAAAACTGTCCTGTTTCAGTAATCCAAATTATTTAGTAATCCGGATCACCGCGGTTTTAATTACTCTGGATTATCGGTGGTCGCACTGCATAAGAAAAAGATATCTAGTTACCTTTTCGGCATATTCGTCCATTACGTGATAGTCATCCACGTATTTCAATTGCTTAATCATGCTCTTATCGACTATTGCTTTGGCATTTTCCGACAAAAATTTCAGCTGTTTCGTATTTAAAAATTGCGATTTCGATATGTCCATTCCATCTTCGCCATAATAAAACTACAACAAACTACTACTTAATACAACAGAAGGAATTACATGTACAGGCAAATAAATAAAATTACTTGAATCACAGATTTGTCGCTATCTCTCACTGTCAGATCGTATCCCACGGTTATTCCTTCTAGATGCTTGATCAGGCAACGTTGTAAATAACCACTACGACTAGTTTTAACGGCGGTATCTATAAGACCCTGCAAAATATTGGATATTAGAAGCGTAAGATTTATATTAAAAGCCACTTTTCATAACAACAATTCCAAGAAATGATTCCTTGTTATCGCTTGTGACAATGGATATGTTAACCATTTGCTTCATATACCTTTTTAAGTTTACTATCAGTTACACGGTATAGCAAAAGTAGACAGTATGGTAAGTTATCATAGGCTTTATTTAAAATAATAAAATATAGCTTTAAATTTGAAAAAGATTAATATCAAACACTAATTTTAGCTGTTTGGAACAATGATTTATACAATAGTTTTATTATTAGTTCACCCGTATCAATGGACATGCGTTTTTCTTTACAATCCATCTTCACAAATGAATTGTATGATTATATTTCGCAAATTCGCGGACCTATAAAGGGGATTCACCGAATTCCTAACCTATTTATTACCCAATAACGGGGAGTCACCGCATTAAAGTTAGTGTACGAACACTTTCGTGACATTCCATTTCATAATATTTATTACATTCTGTCATAGTTTTAAATAATAATCCCTTTCATGTTGTAATTAGTGTTTTCTAACTTCATCAATGAGAAATAAAAATACTGATTTATTCGGTAACCTGGTTAACAATGGAGGCCCAACGAGCCTTCGAAACAGCTGTTCCGAATTAATTGATATTTTGTGTGATGAGGAATGTGCCGATACTCCGTGTTGTTTGCCATACTACCCCACAGTCCTTGCTATTATTATTTATCACTATTAGTTATCCATCTAGTTTCAATTCCTTTGCTTCTTTTTACTTACCATTTCAAAACTAGTAATTTAAGAGTAAAAACAAAACATGTAAAACATTTTAAATTTACCTCACGTCCGGCCATGCAATGGAAAAAGAACTCCTGCGGCTGTATACCAGTCATAAACCGTCCATCGATGAATCCACCAGCTCTCGGAGCAAATTCAAAGGCGGGAAAACTCGGCAACGACTTCCCAGATATCATAACGGGCGGCCTCTTCCCTTCCAACTCGATCTGACCCAGCAGACACGAGATCTGCATAGTATTAACGGTCGATCCCTTAGCTCCAGATTGCACCATCAATTGCAGGTTATTTTCGGGGAATTTACACAATAAGCCTGCGGGTAGACACGCCTTATTGATATCGTTCGTATACGAATCTAAACTGCTCTTGTATTGCCTGTCAATGATGCTTCTGAGTTTCGGATTAACAGCGCTGATTTCCTCAACCTTCTCCACGATTTCGCTAGGTGTGGCATCATCGGGTAAGCCCAGCGCCGCTACCATGGCCGATTTGCCGACTTTACGCGATGCTCGGATGATTTTCTTACGTCTTGCGTTAGCTTTTTCGGTTACTAGGATGTCGTAAACGCCTAAAGTGAATCCTTCGCGTTGTAAGAAACATGTGAATAGCTTCGCCAAGGAACTTAGTAATTTGGTGGCGTAAGATCCTCCGTATAACTCGTACATGCAATGTACGAGACCGTAAGGTGTCGCTCCGTAATGAGTTTTATCCAAAACACCAACCAATAATTCGCCATGTCTAATTATAACTTCAGCTTCGCTCATTTCGTTGTCATCCTTAAATGGGGTGCCACCGCAAGTCCATTCTCTACCGGGATGAATTTGCCACGATTTAGCGGAAATTTTCGAAGTTGACGTCAGATTTACAGCGACACTCCTTTCGGGGATTATGTTTAGTATAACCGTAGAAAGGACCTGTTTCCCGGACCATAACATATGAGGTTTCATAATTGCAGGGGGTAGCAACTTGATGTTCGACGTTTTATGCGAGAGAGCTTGGAATACTAACTGCTGATAATCGTATTTTCCAAAGAATTTCCCCCTAACCGATAATCTTACGCCGGATATCATATGGTCTTGGATTAAACCGCTAAGCGGTGTTCCGTCTTTAGGTACCAAGTATTGATTGGAAACATTAGCTAAAGTGTATCCTTCGCTTCTAGCCAATTCGTTTTGTGGGAAATGAGCGTTCATCTCATCTCCGTCGAAATCGGCATTGTAGGCTTTACAATTGGCATAATGTAATCGTAAAGTCTTTTCTCCTTTCAATATACGGGCCATATGCGCCATGATTGACGGCCTGTGGAGAGTAGGTTGTCGGTTTAAGAGTAAGATGTCGCCATTGCATAGATGCCTATGTACCTGATGAAGAAGAAGAAATTTTATTAGCGTTAGAAGTATGTATTTAGGAATAAAGGTAAATGATTTTCTAAGAGTGTTCATCCAAATCTTACTATTTTAAAGGAATAAAATGTTAATAGCGCCCATAGTTTTTATTTACTGGTACTTCCGTTTCGTGTGGATTTCAGTATTTGATAAGCGAATCTCCATTAACAAGGAAACAAAGTTTCTTAAGGTGTGAATGATGTGAGTATACAGACCCTTCCAAAATTAACATATAGTAAAATTTTATTAACACCCAATTACTTTTACAATATAAAATCAATAACGACAGCAAGGTAAAAATACTTATAACTATGTCCCTAAATATACAAAAATATACAGTGTTCTACTTTAAAAATGCCCTTTAACACCTATTTCTCAAACACTGCGTATAATTGGAAATAATTATGTAATGTAGACCTTGCAAACTCCGTACAGAATTTACGTGAAGATATTTTTGCCATAGAATTGTCGCACCCTGTATATGGACAACCATTCGCTATACCAGTTTCTTAATAAGATGAAAATTAATACTAAATATTTGAAGCATTTATTTTACTATAACATAATGTTTCCAAAACTTGGCTAATCCTGCTCTGCAAGGCCACAAACAAAAACAACAATAATGTTTCTAAAACCAGTTAAACTTTACATTGATAGCAAAAAATGCATCCTCTCTTAGTCGCCATTAATATAATATGAAACTCACCATCTTTACGCCCTTAAATCCATGACCTCCATCATTTGGTGTTAAAAGTCTCTTCAATAAGCTTTCCTGTTGGGTGTGGTTGTTGGGGTTGATTCGGGTAATACTACCGTCTTCAAATTCTACCATTGCCGCCCTAAAAACACAATTTAGGATTGTAAAACCTATTGATATTCATAAAAGTTGCATATAAAATACGAGCTCTGTCTCAGTGAAGTTGGCCCAACCGCTCAAAATATTAAATGATGATAAAGCAATCATTTTTGAAAATATACAATTTTTTGTTTGGTGTAGCGGTTCGTGTACCGGGTCCGTGCGGGCTGAGTATAGACTAGAAACTATAGAGATCTTCAAACATCCCAACAATTTAAATCGCGAAGGTGGCTACCCCTTACATCACACGTGGAAATCCCAACTGATTAAACCTCCTAGCAACCGCCACGCCTCATTGATCCATAACGTTACCATTCCATTGACCCGAAACAAGCCCTATATAAACACCTCCGGAATGAAGATGTCCCATAAGAGTGTGGACGAAACGTCGGCAAAAGCTATGACAACAACGCGGTTCATTGATCCATAACGTTACCATTCCATTGACCCGAAACAAGCCCTATATAAACACCTCCGGAATGAAGATGTCCCATAAGAGTGTGGACGAAACGTCGGCAAAAGCTATGACAACAACGCGGTTCATTGATCCATAACGTTACCGTTCCATTGACCCGAAACAAGCCCTATATAAACCCCTCCGGAATGAAGATGTCCCATAAGAGTGTGGACGAAACGTCGGCAGAAGCTATGACAACAACGCGGTTCATTGATCCATAACGTTACCGTTCCATTGACCCGAAACAAGCCCTATATAAACCCCTCCGGAATGAAGATGCCCCATAAGAGTGTGGACGAAACGTCGGCAGAAGCTATGACAACAACGCGGTTCCAACCCGGAATCCAAGAGTATAGAATACGCTTTAAGCGGAGAACGCATATACGCGATCACGACCACGATTGCGATAGCGATCGCGTTGGAGATCAGATGCATCACACGAAAGAGCACAGCACAGCACATACTTGTTGCGATCTGTTGGCGATATAATCGATTTGTGCAGCGTTCACTCGCGTGCAGTCGCAACATGTTGTATTTATCACAGATCGCGTGTAGAACCTATTACAGCAAATGGCATATCGCGACTGTGTATGTGTTCCCTGCTTCCTACGATCGCAACCGCCAACGCTATCGCTATCGCGATCATGGTGGTGATCGCGTATATGTGTTCTCCGCTTGAGTGTTTTGCCATTTCAAAAATAATATTAAAATAATTTTATTGTGTGAAGTAGTGATACGACATGTAAATAAAGATTCCTATTTTCAAAGATCGATTTATATTCTGTAATACCCTACAAATGTGGTAACGGATCAGATAGTAACAATTCTACTGTAAAATCAAAAAATCTGCGATTTAAACTAACTTCAATGGTACTCAACGCCCTGAAATCCTCATCTTACCCGGGATGGATGTTAGGTCCGTTTAGAATCATCTTCCTCAACTGTTCGACATTCCAAGAGGTCACCGGAACCGGATATGTGAGCTTCTTCGCGAACGCTTCAGGGATACCAATCTCGTCAATGTTCAAGTTGGGATCTGGCGTTATAACGGATCTTGCGGCAAAATTGACACGCTTTCCCATCATATGCATCCTTATAATACCGGCCTTCTTTTCGATAATCTAAACAAAAATGATTAAAAAAAATGTGTCAAAAATTCTATTATTCTGTCTGTAAAGGTATCTTTGTTGTCTTGGCTTATAAACATTGTGTTTGCGTTTAAGAAATACGATATTTGACAGCAAAAAATCGAGAAGCTGTTTAAAATGTAAGAATAAAATAAATTACCTGTTTTAGTCCTTGTTCGCCAGCAGATGATTTTCCCTGTTTATCCAAAATATTATTCACATTATACTGTAGGGAGTCCCAAGCTAAATGTAATTTTTCCGTCGGACTATTTCCTTTTGCTACAGTATAGACACCCTATAATCAAAAATAATTAAAAATACATAAAAATCTAAAATTCAACTGATGCACTACATATGATTTTGAACATAATGTATACATGTTCAAAATCATTTGACGATAAAATAAAAAAATTGGTGCCTTTTTTTAGGGATTGAAGTGGTAAAAAAGAAAAAAAAGAATCGAATGTTTTATTGTCCAGATATTTATAAAAATAATTTCTTTTGAATGTCAGTATCTGCAAACAAGGGTTTCAAGATCTGGTAAGGCGTAAAAATAAGGTTAACTATATATTAATTGGTAGGTATTGCTGGTGTAACTACTCATAATATTACATGAAGTATTAAATTAGAATAACGAATTGGGCAACATTTGTCTTTACCAGGGATGCGATTTCCGCCGAAATATAAAATATGAAAATGTGCTGCTCCGAGTGTACGCATAGATAGGAAGGAATATGGACGGGGACGTTGGTAGGGATTGCGGTCTGCTACGATTGGTATAATACCTATATGTCTGTGTGTAAGTGCGTATATGATAGGAACAGATACGACGATAACCTTTAAGATGAAAGATGCATGTAGTATTGAATTGAAAGAATGGATTTAATTAATTCGTACACATAAGTGTTTTCTGAGGGGAAAACATTATTTTTGTAATATGTTCAACGCCATATAATGTTTATACAAATCTTTATATTATTAAGATATTGCTATAATTACTTATAACAGCATTCATTCGTCAGGTTATTATTAAAACAAGTAAATATTAAAATAATGTCTGATTTGGGGTTGATGGTTACCCCAAATCAATGCTTTTTTATATTTTCAAAAATAAATCGTCTTCGATTGTCTCGTAACAAAGCTTTATATTGAAAAAAAAGCCCTTACACGTCACAAGAAACTACAGGTGCATAAGAAAGTTTTTTTGTTTCATCTTCCTTATAGTTAATTAAACGTATTATGTCACTTACAAATAATTGTTAGTGCAAGTATTGCAGAGGTGCATTGTTATCACGTCAGTCGACCGCTCAATCACAGCATATTCTCACAGGTTTCAGCCAATACCGAGACCAGTACAGTCAAGTGAAAAATGCTACGCTAGTAGGTGGCCTGAAATCGCATCCCTGGTCATTACCAACACTTCCTTAAACTGTATTTCACAGCATAAGAATTCTTTAGGACCGCTTGATACTGGATATTCAAAAATAGGTAGTTCAACTTATCAAAATGATCATGACTGGATCCAAGGTAATAGTAAATGTAGACAACCAACGTACTTCCATTTTCCCATTACCACGAGCGCAAGACAAGGGAATGCATACATACTTTAAAAGACCACCACCATTGGATACATCAGCACCAAAAGTATACAAACTATTGTTCATGTCAACAACAAAAAACAGTATCAGGCCAAAACCAAAAGATTGAAAAAAAAAACATGGTCAAATCGCAGTTAACAAAAAACTGTTAAATATTCAATTTAAACTCATAGAAAAATCTTCCGAACTAAATCTGCCAATATCAATATTCAGTGTAGGATTCTCAGTCGAAATCAAAAAACGATTAAAAAAAAGGAAATTCCAAAAATGTATTATGTGTTTTTACTAAAGAACTTACAGTAATGGAAGCAGCATCGCACAATAGTCATTATATGCAGCGACAGTGGCGGCTGGTGGTGACGTCAATGAGAGGTCAATTACAAAGCTTCGATTTCCTCTTGTATTTTTTGTCAAGTACAATGTATATGATGCGCAACGGAAATACACGAGGGAATCCAAGCCCTGTCACCACCAGCTGCCATTCTGCAGCGGGGAAGCCAACAAAACACCTCGCAAACAAATTTGTCCCAAATTCAATGTTACAAGCGATATCTTCCTTATTTGTAAAGATATAAGATCGACGACATCTTGCTCGATCTTATACAGTGGTGTGCAAAAAAATAGGTGTAACGAAAAAATCAAAGAAATTTGAAATCCAGCATGTAATTTACAGAGATATAACTACTATAGACATTAAAAAGTAAACCAAACTTAAAAGTAAAATGTTAGACATTAAAAAAAAATAAAAATTAAAAATAGCTTGTGTGAAATAATAGGTGTGATTCTGAAATAAATATAAAGAAGTTTTAATAAACATGTTAATTGAAAAAGTATAAACTAAGAAAGTATGTAAGTCAATATTTAGTGGCCTGTCCACATTTTACTTGTCTATTTTCCCATTTCAGAGCATTTGTAATCATGTTTCGTGAACAACCTAAAATATCTGCTATAACCTTATACGTTTTCCCTTTTTGTGTCAGTTTTCTAATTAGCTTCCGCTGTTCCGTACTACAATGCTTGGCACGACCCATATCTACCGAATTATTTAGTTATTTATAATATTGTTTCGATAAATTAATCCTTTATACTTTACCTCTTTATTCAACAAGAGAATTCCGCAAGTTTTAGAAGCAAACACGTTCCTCAACTCTCAACACACTAATACACCTATTTTATTGCACACACAATTTTAAGCATCAAGGAAGAGAAAGTGGTATTCCCCGGAAGTTCAGTATTAGATCAGAAAATAACATAGCAACTTCCCAAATTCATATCATCTCCCTACCACGCACTAGATGTCGCTTAAGTATTATTATGGAAACAGCATGAAACATTGCTTAATAAATTAGTACATAGTTCGCACCTATTGTTTTGCACACCACTGTATCTCTACAAATAAGGAAGATGTCGCTTGTAACATTGAATCTGGGACACCCGGTATAGAACGACACAGGCATATTTAACAAAAACCGAAGCAAATACATAAAGCAGACAACGTCAAAGCAACAACGTAATAAAACGCATGTTTAAAACTGTGAAGTCAATAACTTTGGACACCCTTGTACTAAGAATTAAATATTTTATGTTTTATATCAACAGATCTCAAGATACTTACTGTCGCAACCTCATCCAAAACGCTAAGACTACCATCATAATGGACAACTTTGATGATAACGTTTAGTAAAAATGCATCATGCAATATCGTCTTGTATATCTGAGACTGGTTATTTTCCGTCACACGACCATTTACAACGTTTGCCTAACAAATCAATCTCAGTGTTAGAATTTCAAATGATAAGATTTTCAAGTAAAAATTACCGGTCTAACATTTGGCGGAGGCACCGGGATAATTTTGAAAAAGAAGACATCTGTTGGATATTCTATTTCAACATCAGACAGTACCGGTACTAGTTGAGTTAAAAACATTTTATCGTTTATCCAAATAGATCTTAAGAATCCTCTAAAAACAACATTGAAGACAATATGAATGTATTAATTTTGTTATAATCATTAACAGAGTTAGAATGTGGAAAATTAACAAAAATAAATGATCAGGACTGAAATTTGGTTATGCTTTCTTACCTAATTTCCTCGGGGTTCAAGTGTTTCGATTCATTACTAACAACTCTTGAGCTAAACACAAAAAAGTAACTTAAAAATAAGCAAGTTAATGGTTCACCATTTTACTTACTCTCCCTTGACAACCTTCGAAACCAATATATATTTATCCTTGACTGCGTTTAGTTTGCTCGACAATACTTTACAGTAAATACATGTCTTCTTCGTTCTTATTGACTTTAGCACATTCGATACAAACTGATTTCTTAATCCCTCGATGTTTTTATTCAATAGAATCTTATTAGATTGATCTAAAAAAATAACAAAAAAGGAAAGAAAAGCGTATACAGCTACACCTACCCAGTGATAAGCAAAACCGATTGATTCACATTTCAAAATAATTCAGTGGTAAAACTATTGAAAGAAATTTATAATTAAAACAGGCTATTTCAGTTAGTCAAATCAAAAGCAACAATCGGAAAAAAGCTGTATCTAAAAAATGATTACCATTGTTAAACGAATAATTTTATTCACTAACTGTTAATTTCATTCAATCCTATGGCCAAGAGACACAAATCAACGTCTTCACAAAGAAGCGCAGAGTACAAGGTTTAAGACCAATTGTGGTCGGGAAAATTGAGATCCCATTTGTCGGAAAGTACGTTTCGATCAAAAACTTACATGGAACTCTCATATACATAAGACCATCAACAAATTTACAATCGCCCTGGGCAGATATAGAAGGTTGTCTGAAAAAACTTGGGGTTTAAGTTCAGAAATCTCATTATGGTTATACATGAAGGTCATCAGACTAATGACAACATATGGCTCGGTGGTATGATGAACAAAGACATTGCAGGTAGAGGCAATAAGGCGGTTGAATGGGATACAAAGACCAGCATGTCTGTGTGTCAGGACAACCATGAAAACCACGCTGATAGTTGCCTTGGAAACCATCCTTAACCTAGAACAATTACATATCCACATTCAAAAGGAGGCCAGCATAGCAAACTACAGACTAATAAACGGTTAATCTCCTATAATCAAACCGCATGGTCCAGATTACCAGAAGCTGTTAAAGGAACTTAAGACGGGGCCGATTACAAGCAGGTCCAGTGACGCCGTCAGTTCTAAATACAGCTACGAGAAAAACTATAATACATAACCATAACCAATCTCAGCATCAGAAATTCAATTGAATGCCAAATAGAGAAGAATGGAAATAAGAGGAGTCGGTGCTGAAATTAACAGAGTTAGGCTAAAAATAGCTAAGTTACAAAGCCTAACCCAAAACACCACAGTGTTTCAAGCCGAAAAAGCAGCAGTGCTGGGGTGCATTGAAGAAATAGACAAGATGTTTGCTAACGATCTGTTGCTATCTATTCAGACGGTCGAAAAGCTCTGAACTCCACACAGTCAACACTGGTGTGGATCTGCATAAACGCAATTAACAAGCTGGCTAATCAAACTAAAGTGACCCTGGTTTGACTACCAGGACATGAACATCAAAGAAGACAAACTAGCTCGAGTAGGCTCGCCGACTACTGATAAAAACCCAAGGCCCTCCATAGACATGGCGTACACGGTGTTAAAGCAAGCGGAGAAATATCTCAGGCCAAAGACAAGCCAACGAATTTCTGATTGGAAATAGGCCTAAGTTTCCGGCAGACCTACTATGTAGAGACAGAAAGTCAGTTAAAACAATACTAGGTCTGCTAACAAAACATTATATGCGGAAGACATGAGCAACCCAGGCCCGGCAAAGAAAACTACTTGGAGATTGTGCCACATGGAAGAAGAGCCTGGCATCCACATGCTGCATGATTGCACAGGGCTTGCAGGGATATATCTCTCAGATATGGACTTGGATTATCCAAAAGCCAAAACCTACACAGAGGAATTACTCACAAGGGTTCTAGGTCTGGTGGAAAAATAAATGATTTACACAATAGATGTCAGTTTTATAAAGTCTAATCGAATCCCTCATTGAATAATTTTATTGATTACCAACCAAGTACTCGAACTCTGTGGCACTAGAACACTGAAACACTTCACTAAAACTCTTACCACAATACTTGACTCACACTTTAGTTCAGTCTTTCGCCTGATGATGATAGCTTGGTTATTGAAACGTGCATCCTGTGCGAGTAAAATATTATGGTGAGGGTTTTAGTGAAGTGTTTCAAAGTTATTGATTGCTACTAAGACAAGATTTTTGTTAACTTTGTACTGTTATTAAATAAGTGTCTTCATTGACTACCATTTCCAATAAATAACTTTTATCAACCCTCAATATCATTCGAAATAATCGAGATTCTTCAATAATTGAATAAATCCATTTGGTATTGCTTATGGTAACACCAAGAGCTAATACTTACCATTATCTAAATCAGTTAAATGCTCATACTCCGTAATTGCATTTAACGCATCAGCTGATACATCTTCAAACGTACCATCAGTAGATATCGCACCTGCAATTTTCGCTTGAATCTCAATCGCCTCAGTTAGGAGACCTTTATCGGCAAGCTTAATTTGTGTACTCAAAGAGTGTTTAATACTTTCTGTAAGTAACCTGTTAAATAATACTACTTCTAAAGAAAGATTGTACATACCAGGTATTTGAATTCGGTAACATGAAAAACAGGTAATTTTTAAGATCGTAGCAATAATTTTTGAGAAAACTGGATTAATAACAGGCAACGGAAGCTCGATGTGTCCATAATGACCAGGGCATTGATAAATATTTTGGAAACACGTTCCGCATGGATCTCCCCTTTCGGAAATAGGACCTGTGCAGTATAAGTGATATACGTTATTTAGAACAAAAAATTTCAAAAACAAACCTAAGCACTTATCGTATAATCCCCCGCTGACAGGATAACCTAAAGCATCAAAGGTAATAGTACTACATATCTTCAAAACGCTGAGTTTCTTGATATCTTCCTCCGTGAAAACGGAGAAAATTATATTATCTGGATTTAAATGCTTTGGAAGCATATCACTTTTTCTACTTTGTCGTGCCATCTTATTCACCTAGGGAAATCACGTTGTTTTGAGAAACATAACCTACACAAAACGAAACCTAAATATTTTAGTTTTCACCAATAATTTATTAGAAATTAATTCTATAGTTTTTTTTTATCTCATCAATGTATAAAGTATTGCCTGTCATATGTAAATTATTCAAATAAATGGCTATTTCCTATTTTCAAACACGTTAAGACTTGTCTAAATTCTCAAGTTTCCGGAAAAACTCGCTTGTAAATATTGGCGCTGCTATTTTATTTTGACCAATTTTGACGTTAAAAATACCTAGATTAGATGAAAAATCCCTAGAAAAGTCCCAAGAATCTTAGTACTTTTTCATTTTCTAGGGTTATAATCGTGAAAAAACGGGAAGTATTTAAATAGCTAAATTAACGACTCTCTCTTTGCATGGCCGTCGTGCTAGTGAATACACGTGCGTTGTATAAATAATTGTGGTTTAATTAGTGTCCGAACGATAAAACAAGGTAAATAGAGATCGTAATTTATCGAATTTCACTCTTGAATTAAAGATTAAGCGCTATTTATAAAGCGAGGAATGTATTTTCTAATTTTTCGTTTCATTACAGATGCCACTCGCTGTCGATTTACTTCATCCATCACCGGAGAAACAGCGACGTTCTCACAAGTTGAAAAGGCTTGTCCAGCATCCGAACAGTTATTTTATGGATGTAAAATGCCCCGGCTGTTATGCCATTTCCACGATATTCTCACATGCACAGTCCGCAGTCCCCTGCAAGGGATGCTCGACAATATTGTGCACATCCACCGGTGGGAAGGCTAGGCTAACCGAAGGATGCAGTTTTAGACGCAAACAACACTTGTAATTTTATTTTCGTATGTAATAAAGTTATTTCAAAAATTTACTTATACCTGTTTTATTTACATTTTGGATATTATTTGTTTACGTTTTTAACTTGAATAATAACGAAGTTATAAGATATTTTGTGATACTAAATGAAGCTTGTGTAGGAAATAAAAGTATTTATTACGGATTTTATAGAATTTTATTTAACTAAATGTAAATATACAACAGGTGTTTAAAAAAAAGTATGTTGTAGAGATAAGTGCTTTTAGTTTTTAAATACTTTGTGTTTTATCTTTATTAACATTTAAATTCATAGAATTATGGAATATTAGGTAGGAAATAAAAAAACGCTTTTGTTTGCTCCACAGTAAAAATAGACAAAATCAAATATTTGCTCTTAATTTGAGAATATTTTGATCTAAAATTATATATTTTGCATTTGAATTGTTAAATGGTTGAATTCATAACATTGTGTAATATTGAAGAAGATTGTGAGAATATTTTACTGTAATAAGTTGTGGAGTGTATTGCTAAAACAAGGCAACAGATACATATGTGAAAATTGTTACTGTTTGTAAACCAGCCCAAGGATAAATTCAATTATAGCGGTGTGTACTAATTGCAAAGCTATAATAATGAGTCATAATTGTTGATGGATTCTTGTTGGTCAAGAATTTCGTTACTAACACCTGTTGATATTTACCACAGTATCACCACAATGTTATCAAATAACGTTACGTTTATGATATTATTTCAGAAAATGAATCAATTCCTTCCAATTCCTAACAATTTAAAAATTTCTTAACTGAGAAAAACATGGAATTCTCAATTCCAAACTTTGTGGTACATACAGTAGCAGTGAGTGATGATGTAAACGGGAGGGCGCGGACAACGATTCGATTCCCTAGTGTATTTTTCTTGCATATTGTGTAAAATCTCCACAGAAAGTAATGTCGTAGCCTCGTTAAAGGGAGATCTCCCAAGATTCCCGAGGTTATACCCTGTAGCGAGGCGAGGGATTGTGATTCTGTGAGAAGCGAGGCGGTGACGTAAAGACAAGGATACCGATGGGACTATTAAGACGCACCGACAAATGTTATGCAGATGGTCATTTAGCACTCGTGGTATTTTAGTAGGTAGCATTTCGAAAAACAGGTTTATTTTGCAGCAGTTGTATGAGCGACAATCGCCGAATACAAAAACTGAGTTGTTGGTTCAGTTTCTCTGTTTTTTTTTTTTTATTTTTAAGTAACTTAAACACAACAGGTTTTTAGTTTTAATTTGTATTTTAGTTTCTACTTTAATAGGTAGTGGTAGTAGTTAGTAGTGGTAGTAGTTAGTAGTGGTATATAAGTACAGTAGGTATAATTAATTTAAAAATAGGTAGACATAACGTAATAGTCCAGTAGGTATAATTAACGTTTACAATGGGAAGGCTTCAAGACCAACGGGAGTTCTCTTTAGAGAAAAGGGGATGTATCATTGGATCTGGCTTATCAGCGAGTGAAATTGCTCAAAGAGTGGATTTGTCAGTAATTTTAATAGTATTTGTTCTTTAGAAATTATTAAATTAACATTTATTTTCAAAATTAAAAATAATTTATTATACTACCAACATTATCGATAATTATGGAAAGGGTTTCGGAACTGCAATTATTAAAACTAACCGACGATATATTGACGGCTACGGACAAAGGTTTACTAACACTTTTAGTATTTCTGGACTACAGTAAGGCATTCGACACAGTAAACCATAATATACTATTAAACATTCTGAAAGATGCGAGTCTAGATCAGCGATCATCGTTACTTAAGTCGATAGAGGAAACAAACTCTCCGATTAGGAAGCAATGTATCAGTATCTTTAACACTGTTGTAGAGGTTGAACAGGGATCGGTGGTTAGCCTGCTTTTGTATTGCATCTACATGTCTGGAATTAATAATGCCGTTAAATAATCAAATTTACTAATGTAGGCGGACGACACATAGATCTATATATTATCCTTTTAAGCCGGCGGATTGGCAACAATTAAAAAATTATAAATTACGATCTATCCAGTTTAAGTGCATTCTCAAAATTTCTGTAACATAATTGTCTTTTGTTGTAATTTTATTACAGCCCATAAATCAAAAGCCGTGAGAGCTATCGCTTTCCTTGTCTATACTGATCCCTTCTAATAGATTTTGACCGTTTGATGTATACCTATTCATCCCATTCTTATACATTATTCTCCATATTATCTATCTCTTAATGTAAATATACGAATTATAGGACGACTGCTTTCTTGCCATTACTTTCGCGCTCTCCTACACGCGCGTAAGTATGTGTGCTCGCCGTAACAACCACATTTTCTGCCGTACGCATTCGTTCTACAAAAATTGAACGTTAACAGTACGGTCTTGTCAGTAGCCTCTCTACAGGGTACAACCTCGGGAATCTTCGGGAGATCTCCCTTAACGAGGCTACGACATTACTTTCTGTTGCGATTTTACACTGTACTATGCAACGACAATACACGAGGAAATCGAAACACTTTCTGCGCCCTCACGTTTACGTCATTACCCACTGCTGCTGAACATTTATTGTATTCATATTCAAGTGTTTTATAAAAGTCTCTTGTTCTTGTAATTGTTACCACACCCACAGAAAAATAATATGGATCTAATTTATTGCCCCTAATTTTCATGTCGATCACAGTTTTTTGCTAAAACGTAACGTTTACACAATGAACATTTTTAAATAAACAAATATTTATAGCATTTTATCGCTGCACTCTATATATGTGTTTATAAACGAAAGGCTTGTCTGCGTGGTTTCATATTTAATTTATTAAAGAATTACGCCTTATACCATAGGGAAATATTTACAAAAAAAAAATCTGGAAGGGCTTTTCTGTCAAATTCTGGAAAAATATACAGGTATACATAAAAATACAATTAAAAAATGCACTATTGTGAAAGTAGAACTATAAATACTTTCCTTTAAAATAAGTTAGAATGGATTTTCGATATAAACTGCGGTTTATATTTTTTCAAATCCTGATAGTTGCATTTTTTTAAAACAAAGGAACAGAGGCAACCTTTAAATAACTTCAATTTTAGTGTGAAACCTTTTTCACGCTTACGTTATTGTTCGATTACTAATTAAATCATAATTTTGTTAGAATGCCATTGCGAGATATTGCGAAATTAATTTTCAGATTGTTACACAATAATTCGAAATCGAAAGAGTATCGAAGGTATTGATTTATTTTTGTTAGAATGCGTTTGAGTGTTGGTTACATTAGAATGTATTCGTTGTTTATGTTATTTATCCTTATCTCTTGATGAAAAAAATAAGCTTCCTTCCTATTTTTATTATCTTACAGCTAAATTAGATAAAAGATTCAACATTACTACTGTAGATTTTAATTCCATTATTTATTTTATCGATTAAAATTTGCAAATCTTTTAAAAGAAATTGCTTTTACTTTTTTCTTGCCAAGTTGTCTCCCTGAATAACACCATCCTTCTGAATTTTAGAAAGGAAAGCATATTGGCGTACTTATTCCCTAAGTCTTAAATTATCGAATTAATGATAAAAAGTACAAAAGGCTCTAAAATCCAAAAGTAAATCCTCTATGTTTATCATTTCAACGGAACTTCGAGCTGAAGTTTGTTATCATTTTTAAAACAACTTTGTTTAAATCATATTAGGTATAAAAAAAGTTCTGTATCTTCAGATCCGCATACACTATATCATAAGTTTAATTATTGTGTATTTATTTCTAATTTGAGCAAAATATTTTATAATAAATGATTTTCTTTGGAAATAGACGGAAAAATTTATTATTATAGGGACGCGCTACTCCATTTCGAGATATGTTTGTTCTTAGAAATATCCCTAGTTACGAATTAAACGATATCCTGAATGCAATCATTTTATAATTTTGAACGTAAACATAGCGTAGTGCAATTTATTAACTATTTAATATCGAAAATTACAAATTAGTTCGTCGTAAATATTTGGAAATTCTATGTTTTAAAGATTTAAGGTTATATGTGGCACCACTGGTAATGTGACGCATGGCAGCATTGAATAAATAGTCGCCATTTCTAATAATTTTTGTAAACACAAGTATATTACAAAAGAAAATACTTTAGGAAAGTTAATAAATGATAGTATTCAGTTTTTTTCCGCAAAAATACCCTCGTCTTTCATAACTATGCATACCGACTACGAGGAACTCCCACCTAACTTTGATCCGTCGAAAAGTACTGTTTATATGGCAAATTTACCGTATGAGTTGCGATCAGAAGACATCCAACACAGATTCGAAAAGTACGGAAAAATTGTAAGGTAAATTTCATCAGTTCTATGATTGCAGTAAGGATTTTGAAATTAAGTTTTACAGAGTGAACCTGTTAAAAGTAAAAGAAACCCGTAAAAGCAAAGGTGTCGCCTTCGTTTTGTTTGCAACGCCAGAGGATGCGAAAAAATGCGTTGAATGTACAAACAATACGCTGGTAATAATTGTATATAGTGTAATATTAATTATCCCACAATTATTTGATTTCTTAGATGAGCGGACAAGTATTAAAAGCCTCTATGGCGAAAGATAACGGACGAAGGCCTCCATTAATGAGAAGTCCTTCGAAAGGTGTATGTATTGAATTTTAAATGCATAGAAAAATAGAACATATTTCATACTATATATTATAACAATTTAATTGAATGGCTTTCATAAATATTGAATAAGAGTTACGTACAAACAGTGATGGTAACGTTACCAATTTTTCCGTTGATCTACCGAATTTAGATATAATCTATTACTGAAAAGCTTCAGCTTATAAACTCTTTATCAAATAGGAAATTTTTAAAAATACATTTCAACGATAAATTAAAATAATATTTTAATTTATATGTTTTTCTATATATTTATTTTCTAATTACTACCTATTATAGCGAGTTGTAGATGCCATCTATTGAGGCTCTTCTCCAGCCCAGGCCTTGTGCTTAGTGCGTGGTCTAAGATTCTTTCCAATTAAACTTGATGTGTACATAACATTATTAAAACACGTACAGGTAGTATTTCGATTTTACATTTTTATCATTTCTATACGTTTAATTTCCTAAAATAGGTAAATAATTAGCAATTTATTATATTGTACATTATTGATTATTAGATATCACATCGCACAACTTGTACAAGATTGATTTAGCTAATTCTTGTAGTTGATCCGTTTTTTATTTGAGTTTAATTAGATGGGATTTAGGTTTAAGTAGTTATGTTTGTAGGTATTATGTCAGCAATCAAAAATAACGTTCGTCACATTCATTGTATAGAATCTTGCTAAAGGGGTCCCCTATCTGAGAAGAAACGTAAAATAAATAAAAAGTTTAGCGGTTAAAACTTGAACTAGCTCCACAAAATTGAAAACCTTGATCAATAATAACTAGAGCGAGCACTTTTTAAATTTCGCGGATGATTTAAGTTGGTAATTCCGACAATAAAGGATATATTTATCTGCGCTACGTTAAGAAATTGGCGTATACCGCGTTAGTAAGTTTCGTAATAAAGTGAACCGCTAAAATATATGGACACTGCTGCAACGTTTACTCGCTATGAAAGTAAAAGGGGCGTGGAGTCGCGCGACGGAAATGAATCAGAATCAGTAACAATCCAACCACTGTCAGAGGACCATAGCGCTAGACTCTAGTAAAGCATTATACCCCTAGTTTATTTCTTTAATTGATCATCCTTGCCTTTCTCGATCTTTTCTCCTTGGTTATTTTTGATTTGCTTTGTTTGTGTGTCGAAATTATACCGTACGATAGTTTTCTTTTTAATTATGTACTTATAAACTAAGAAATGGTGTCACATTAGAGGCAGCACTGGAAATTACTGCTTATTTAAACATCTATTACAATAATAGGTTCAACTGAATTTTTACACATACAAATACGATTCATTTTGACAGAAAATTCCATAAATTAGATTTAGAAAACATGATTTCGTTTTGAAATTTGCATTTAAAAGTTTATGTGTCTGTTATGCACTTACTATCATTTAAACATTTAATATATTGGATATTTGGAAATGCAAAAATGTAATCTAGTTATTTTATAATGAGAGGTTCTATTTAGTTTTAGAATTCATCATTTTTCCTTTTAAATTAAGAAGGTTTTCTTTATTTCATATACGACAATATTACATTTAATTATTTATTTCAAAATCAACGATTAAAGTCTATCAATAGGATAAAAATCAAATAAGATGTATTACATATTTCCATAAATCTGTGTCGAGCAGATATCTCGAGCACATAGACTAGGCGATTGACTTGCGACTGCATGGGGTGTCTAGGGACACTGAAGAGCGGAGAGGGCGTTCTTAGCTATTTGTACAACTAATGAAGAAAGTGCATTTTTTAATCACATGCAAGACTCAAATCAAAAGCACCAAAATAAACTAAATAGTATACATTAACTATATTATTTTTGTCCAGAAACAAAAAACTAAAACTACAAAAGCTATTCAGTAAAATAAAAATAACTTCTAAGACTGTCACTATAAAATACAGGTAACTAACTAATTGAACTAATTATAAGTAGATACTTACTTAAAAACACTCCAGAATCCACTAAACACAAATCTAGGGTACTATGTACTCAAAGAATACACAAAAGCAATTGAGTCAACATTTTGAAAACTTCCGTAAATAATGATTTGTTGATCATTTATACTGGCCAAACAAAATTTAATTAATTTTTAAAGATCTTGTATACTCTAACTTAAATTGGTCTATAGTGTATTATACTTACTGGATTGAAGCAAATCTTTCCTTTTAAAATACCACAATAACCCGCTAGATAAAATTGTAACTCTATCCATGTAATAAATGTCACCTTCGAGATGATTTATTGCATTTACTCTATCCCACTTATATTTTATACACACGTCATAAAGTTTCAATTTCTGAAAATGTTTTAATTACCTGCGCCAAGAGATCTTAATTATTTTTCAATATGTTAGAATAAAATAAAATATATTGAATTCCGAATCTTGAAATTTACCGCTTTATTAATTTTTCTCATCTTTCCAATTACATCAAAAATTTTATCTTACATTTGAAAAGACTTGAAGTCTTTAAATTAATTTTTTAGGCTTAATTTTAATAATATTGTAAGAATAACCGGTGGAGTCGGAGATAAAGGTTCAAAGATTGTATTTTGGAGAAAAAAATGAAAATCGTTGGGTCCATTTTTCAACTAGGGTGGCGCAAGTTTACATGTTCCCTACACCATAACCTGGTAGAGAATGTCCTTAACGAATTTTTGATTTAAAAGCAGCAATTTAATTCTTTCAAAAGCAAATATTAATTTTAGGTGTAACTAAAGATCTCTTTCCTTTTTTAGATTTGTCAAAAATTAATTGTTTAACATAATATAATAAAAACATAATTTTTATACGCTGAAGCTCTTTTTATCCAAATTTAGTAAATAAAGGAAGGGAAATATTTCAAAAAATATATATATTTTTAATCTACACATTTTTTCCGTAATCTATGGAAAAATTCCGATTGTTCTATCGAGTTAAGGGGAATCAAGGTTACTATCACTGGGTATAAGTAAGTGGTAATGAAAATTGAAATGTTCTATTTTTTTATGGGAATTGTATATCGCATTTTCATATTTAAATGAAACATGGTGACTAGCGGCGCGGTGTGTTGGCAATTTTAGGGCATGTATCGTATTTTCTTCTTTTAATTTGTAGTAGATTTGTAATAATTTGTTAAAGTGTTCAGTTCCGATATTAAATTTTGCATTTTTCCATTAGATTTCAATGCGATTGCATCATCGTGTTATGTTTAAAGATGAAAATTTGATTTATTTAAGGTACTTCAATTACATCTGTAAATTTGTAGGTGAACGAGTATCCAAGGCATCGTTACTTTTCCCCATATTGACGTAATTCCCAAATATAAAGCTACAACATGAATAATGTTCGAGAATAATATACATAATTTGTTAATACTAATAATTTGAGAAATGTAATAATAGATTGAAACAATAAGATAATTAGAATAACATACATTAGATAACAACCATAATAATAAACTGATAATGTAATTTACATTTGCTTATTTTTAACAAGGGTTTTGCAAACTAACAGGACCTACAAGAAGCTGCTTGGGTCTTGCTCTGAGTCTATTGCTTCCCACTGAAAATATTGACAGAGTTAAAGAAACGTCTCTATAGCAGTAACAAAAATGAATATATTTAACGGCGGAAAAGGTAAATTGCTCTATTTTACAGATTTATGGTAAGTTTCCTTCAAATACTTATTTTTTTGTAGTTATAGGATTCGATAAAGTTTTAGTTTGGGATGAAAGTTAATGGTAATTGGTAGAAATTGAATAGTTATTATTAGAGCGACGTAATCGTCTCTGCGATACATAGGCATTTCACCGGAGTAGCGGGCTGTGCAAAAATCGATTCTCGCTTTGTCAGCGTCCGCTTGTTTATTGTTCGTTCAATTTACGAAACGAGAACGTGCGTTGTGTTTTACGTTACGTGTTATTCGTTGTAAATATATAATTATTAATTTAAAATGTGTAATGTGAACAAGGCTAAAAGCGACCCTTTGCTGGCACAGTAAATAAGTTTATCTGTGACTTTCCGGATTTGTTCTACGACGGTGCTAAAATAGTTTTTAAAGTGTGCGTGAAATATTTGATGTGCTAGGATAAGGCGGACTGTAACAAACATGTAAATTCCGAGGAACACAAAAATAGAAAAAAGAGCGTGCCTTTATTTTCGATTTACTTGTTATGACGATAACCTGTAATTTGTCACTTCGCCTGCTCCAAAAAGAACAGTTTCAGAACTTTTGGTACAAGTACAACCCGAGTTGAAGTTGCCAACTACGAAAACGACGCGTAAATATGCGAAGATGTGGAAAAGAAAATCAAATCTACATTAAAAAATCAGTTGCTTTGGTTATGTATTGACGAGACAACAGATTGTAAAAGAAATTCTATTCTAAATGTTATAGTACGTGTACTGGACCTTCATAAACCGACATTTCCACTGTTACTGGCTAGCAAAAGATTGGAAAAAGTGTACTGGTGCAGCAACTGTGAGGGAATACGTAGTACGTTGGAAAACTTTTAAGTGTCACCACGTCAAGTATTGATGTTTGTGAGCGATGGTGCCGCGACAATGCGTTCGGTAGGCCGTTCTCTTCTTGAATATGGTTGCGAGTGTTTAAATGTTACGTGTAAAGTGCATGCTTTACATCTTGCGGTAGAAACTATTCGGCATTATGCATTAATAGCAAGTACAAAAAAAGTGTTTCTTAAATCTCCAAAACGTCTTCGATCATTTCACGCACAGCGTCCTAGTATTCGTGAACCACCACATCCGATTCTTACACGTTGGGGAGCATGGTAGCAGGCATCTCTTTATTATGTTGAATATTTCAAACAAGTAAAATCTGTTATTCTATAATTCAGTCCTACCGAAGCTGCAACTATTAAGGAGAGCCAAACAAAATTTCAAGATATTTCCCTTGAAACAGAGTTACAAACTATTCGTAAAAACTATAAAGGATTACATGACGCAATGGAACAATTACAAAATCGAGCGTTGTCGTTAGTGGAGTCACTGCAAATAGTGGACGAAGTGCATACACTGCTACGCACTATACATGATGCAAAATATAATCGCGTTTTAGAGAAATTCGAGAATGTGTTAAAGAAAGATTCTGATTTAGCACATTAAAACAAATTTGTGATGGTGCATCGACTAATCCATTAACTGAATTCGAAGAGTGTTTTAATCATGCTTGTAATATATCCGTAGATGTCGAACGATCTTTTTCAAAATATAAACACATTTTTTCACAACGGCGAACATCGTTCAACGAGACAACAGTGGAAACAAATCTAATGCTGTCAACTTTTGACGACTCTTATCCAGTGGGTGATAATACTGATAGTGGTGTTTCTCTTTTAATGTTGGGTAATTCCGATGCAGCCCGCCAACCTACTCAATAACACGCTTAAGAGAGTGAGTGTTTCACAACCTTTCGGATATTATAATTCTTGATTGGTTCTCTTATTATTCGATTTATTACTTATTTTTTGGTATTGTACTTACTGAAGGAAGCGCATGCCTATGCGCAGAGAGATTACCTCACTTTAGTTATTATAGGATTGATATCTGGAAAAATATGAATTGTATAAACCTGAAAACTTGGCAGACTACTAATACTAATAGGGTCAGCTCACCTTGAATGTTTTTACTATCCTTTGATGCAATCACAGCATGATATAGATGCCCCATGACGTAGTTTCTTGAAGAATTTCAAACAAAGCCAAGTCAAAGCTGTGGAATACGAAGTGCAAAAACGATTCCTAGAACGCTTCCCTTCTCGGTATCAATTATATCCGCAGTTAATTAAACATTTCACATTTTCTGTTAATGAAAACACTAATAATTTATTTTCTTTTTTGTATAAAGTAGCCATAAAAGGTAAAACGTGGAATTTGCACAAATGAAATTTAATTCTCTTTCAAACGTTATTTTTAAAGCAATTAATGTTCTTTTAACCGGGCTACCCTCTTTATTTTCTATGGTAAAATATAGTCCGAACTGCAAAGTAAAGCTATATATTTAACAATTGCCTTTTACAGAATTTAAATCTCTTCCATTTTCTGAGGTATTTGCCCCGCAGGTACTAAACGGAACATCCTACATATCCAGCAAAGTAGTTCTTGGTGGTAAATGTCTAATTGTCATTAATTTGCACACTATCTTACAGATAGATACAGAAGTATGATCAGTATATATTTTGAGGAAAATAAACACATACGATCTTCAATAAGTCTATTTATTTCGTAAATAAAAATCTTATGATAATTTAGATAATCAACCTCTAGCACTTTAGTCATCAAATAATTCGATAATATTGCTACGTCTCCATATCTTCCTTATCCTGATCCTTATCGCCGTCGTAAAATTCATTCTTTGCATCGATCATCTTGTCCTCCAATTCCTGACTTATTCTAACGTCCGGATCTTCTTCTTTTTTCATCTTATCATCATCTTGAATAGCGTCCGGTGGTATGTCGCTCATCTGAACGCTGGGAGAATGCTGACACATTCGTAGATTGTCGCAAACGTATCTGAAATTGTTATATTGTTTCACCTAAGATTAACAATCTGTAATGCAAAGATACCATACGGATATTCATAGAGAATATGAATGGTATACAGCAGTGTGCATAAAACAGTGATCGCTTGAATTTCTGCAAACTATTTACAAGAAGTGGTACATCTTGCAAAATTATTTTTATTTACTAGGGAGGTAAGGGCAAACTTAAAATATTTCGAAACGTATTTATGATTTCTCTCAAAGTTGGAGTAAGAATCAAAAGGTAAAAGTCAGATGCAAATTCTGGAAAATGTGAATTGCTTCGAAACCAGTGTTCACGGAATATTTCGGAAAAACATAGAAATAGACACTGTTACAAATGAACCCAAATAAAAAGAGGCCTGGAGGGGTCCGCGGAAGAGACGTTAATTACAACTCTCTTCCCGAAGATATTGTACCCAAAGGGTGACACAAGGAACACCGTTATTAAGAAGAGACATTAAGCAAAACATGCAGAATTAACCTCTCAGAATTAGGATTAAGTAGTTTTGAAATTCTTATTAGCAAGAGAAAGTAACATACAAGATAAGGAACGGACGATCCAATATGCATTCAAGTTATAATAAAGCAAGTTCGGCTGCGCACGTAGAAGATTGCATAAGAGCTACAGGTGTAAGCTTACCCATAATTGGAACCTATTGGAAAAAAAAAATATATTTACACGCAACAATGGCCTGGAAGACTACTAATTATGTGAAAATATCTTAAGAAATGGAGCAACAAATTGTTGCAGAAACTGATTTGGCTGCCTCAAATTCACGATTTAAAATATATTACAGTATGTATGGGATTTTTAGGATAAAACAAAATAGGCCTATTAAAAATGTTAAAAGAGCTCATTGAAATTTTTCAGAAGTAACGGAACAAAATTCCATAATATTTTATTAATAGACAGTTGACCTACGCTCATTAAATATCGCAATAAAATTATTTATACGCACTAATACATTTTCGAACTGGAACCAAAACAACAACAAAAAAGATTTGCACCATTTAAACTTGGAAACTACATACATAACCTTGCAAAACCTTTCTCTTCCACAAGCCTGCGTAATATTCACGATTCCCGCTAAATTCAGTTTATATCAAAACAATATCCCTTCAGTTTAATTTTTTTGTTGATTGACTTAATAAATGGAGCTCGGAACCTTCAAAGGGATGCGTCACCGAAGTGCTTATTGCTATGAAACACGTATTGGCGCAATTCCAGAATCAAGTTTAACCCCCGCAGTCCAGCGTATAAATTCTAAATATTAACCATCAACAATCTCTCAAATGGAACAGGGCGATGGGCAGGCGGCGTCATAAACCGAGGAAACCTAATGTTAACGATGTGAATGTTTCTCCTAATTTTCTTCCAAAGATAAAGATAGGGTAGAGTCCTACTGGTGAGAATAATTGTAATAAAAGCGAAATTGATGCGAACGTCGACTCGTAGTTAATCAATTCAGTTCACACAGTATATACTCACGTCTGCGTAGGTCATATACGAAGCGAATACAAGAATTTTGAAGTTTCTGAATTCGTTGAGAAGTCCTGATGTCAAGACAACGACCGTACACAACATAACAGAAATTAAAATGCGATATTATAAGAGCATAAAACAGATGTCTTTTTGATGCAACAGAACGATAGCCGCTGTGGGAATAGGGCCTTTTAAGCTGATGTAGGCCCAACGAATAACCGAACTGACATGATTTTTGCACCTAAGGTCTGAATACATAAGAAGGCTAAGGTTTTTAACTGAATTGGTGATAATTAAAAGAGATTCATTAATCTTAATCATCATGAGATTAGTGGAATGTTCAACATCAATTTTCTTGCTGAAAAGTATCAAAGACATTTTATTTATAAATTATGTTGTTTGGAAAATGTGACAATTTGCTTAAGATCGAAGTTAATGAAATCGCTAATTGAGAGCATATCCTCCTTATATAATATGCATAAAAATGATTTATGCATATTTATACAAGTGTGTTATTTCGAGGTATAAAGTGTGTAACGAAGTAGTCCCAAGGTAGAACTCTGAGGAACGCCACTGCCAACAATCAAAGTATTGGATACCTTATTGGACAACCCCTTAACAGCGAAAAGAAAGACAATTTTATACCAAGCAACTCGGCCCCACACTGAATCCAAGGGACTACAAAATAATGATAAGTAGTTGATGATTTACTGTGTCAAATGCAATTAATAAGAAATTTTGTCATCTGAAACTTGCTAGAAAAACTCATAATTGCATATTAGAAATCGCTCGCCATATTAAGACAAATACGCTAGAAATAGCAAAAACGCATTTTAGGAAAAATGCAAGCCCCCAACTAACTACATTATAATCTTTCAAACTGTGGTTAAATCGACCATAGTGCAAATGCTCTCGAGTTAGAGAACAAAAGAAAAATAAACCCTGCAAAATACATATCTTATTCTGCACTTTATCGCTGAAGCAGTTGCATAACACGACTCATAACGTGACGTCATGCCTTTCAAGGTGGCGAGCTCTGCTGATAAACAATTGAAACAACTGGATTGTGAAGGGCCAAATTGCTTTGAAGAGGGTTTCATCGGCCAAGAAGATGAAAACAAGGATAGTCGAGAAGTTGTGGTCTTTAAAATGATGCGAAATGACGAAAATTCACAGTTGTGGTTTGAATCGATCTAATTTGCACTTAATAAGGAGGAGGATAAATTTATTTTCCAAAATAGGATTTTTCCAGCCGATCGATTAAACTAAATCACTTGATCTATTGAATTAAGTCGCTTGAAAATTAATCTCACCACTTCTAATTGACTCTAACTTGCTTCTGATTTCTGTTGGAACAAACTTTACATCAACTACTAATTAGATGTGTTAAAGTAGTTAGAGCATCGCTAGAAGTATATTTTATAAAAAAAAGTTATCGAAAAAATAACTTACTTCACTATGGCTTCCATGTACTGTTTACTATTTGCATTTTCTTGCCGCGTAACAACCTCTGGATGAAGGGTAAAATCCGGGGCGAAGAACTCCAAATATTCAGTATATGGTAGCTCGTTCGAGATCTGCTCGTCGACCAGCAAGGACGTTTCGTATGTCCAACATCTAGCGACGTTTCTAAGCGTATAGCCGCCGCCGCCAACGACTAACGTAGAAACGTTTAAATCCTTCACAAATTTTACGCATTCCCCGTGACCTTTCGTGCTCAACGAGAAACAGCCTAATCTGCAAAGAGAAAGAGGTTCGATAAGTCTATTTCCAATAACTTCGAGAATTATTCTTTTACCTATCGCCGGCTAATGAATCTGCACCACACTGGAGTACAATAGCGGTCGGTTGATAGAACTCCATTACGCTTGATATTACCGGTTTGAAAACTTGGAAATAACTCGCGTCATCAATTCCTTCTTTCAATGGCACGTTAACCGAATAATATCTACCGCTTTCGGCACCTATTTCGTACATATCTCCTGTACCTGGAAATGAATCGGAATGATTCTATGCCCATTTTTATTCTAAAATCAATATCTATGTAAAAGCAATTACTCGCTTCGATACTATCATTCAATAGACGCCAATTACGTCACAATATGCAGTTCAACTTTATAATACAGGGCTATTACAAAAGAATCATCGGATTTTAAAAATATACATTTCAGAAAGTATGACAGATATAATAGTAAATGACGTCAATAGAACGGCATAATATTCAAGTTTGTGAGCATATCATTACAAATGTTCGATGTGGGCTCCTCGCGTCACACGACATACGTCTAAACGATAGTTCAGTTCAGTCCATACACGCTGCAATGTGTCTCGATCGATACTGTTTACAGCAGTAGTAATGCGTGCTTGGAGTTCATCCAGTGTTGGCAGTGGTGGTACGTAAACCTTATCTTTAATGCACCCCCCAAAGAAAAAAATCGTACGGTGTAAGATCGGGAGACCTGGGAGGCCACGTAAGCAATGCCAAATCTTATTCAGCACATCGGCCAATCCAACGGAGAGGGAGTTCCTCGTTTAGATACCGACGCACCTCATGATGCCCGTGAGGCGGAGCTCCATCTTGTTGGAATACAAAGTTGTTAGAATCTTGTGTCAGTTGCGGAAATAACCACAACTGCAACAGATCTAGGTAGGATGTACCGGTCACAGTGTTTCCATGAAAGAAAAAAGGTCCGTACACATTTATTTTGGATACCGCACAGAACGCATTCAATTTTGGAGAATCCTTTTCATGTTGCAGAGTGACATGAGGATTTTCCGTGCCCCATATCCGAATGTTGTGACGGTTCACCTTTCCACTTAAATGAAATGTCGCTTCGTCGCTGAATACCAGCCGGTTAGCACATTCGTCGTCCTCCAATGCTTCCTGAATGGTAGTACAAAAATTAGTTCGCTTCCGGTGCTTTTACGTTTTGTAATGGAACCTGTGTTCTTGAATTGTCGATACCATCGTAGAATACTCCAATGACCTGGAGAATCAGTTTCGTATTGCCGTCGGAATGCACGTTGCATCATAGCAACCGATAAACATCGCGCGTACTTTAACACACAAAATGCTTTCTGCTGCATAGTCGCCATTTTGCATACTGTGGTCGTGGCGCTACCTGGAAGCCACAGGCGTTCGTTTTAAACTTGGACATTTTCCCTTTCTAGCGTCATGTCACTTGATATTATATCTGTAATACTTTCTGAAATATATATTTTTAAAACCCGATGATTCTTTTGTAATAACCCTGTATATCGATAGAAATCTGCAGTATCAACATAAAAAAATACACATAAAACACTATGCGTGGTACTATAGTAGCGGTATTTTTTTTAATAGATAGAGAAGATAAGCTATTTAGGCATGTTGTATATTGAAAATAAAAATATTGTTCACGGTCACGGTAATAGGAGTATAAGATTTATGATAGAAGATATAACTTCATACTCACCTGGGAAGAAAAAATTGCCATACTTATGAAAGCTAACGGTCATTACTCTATCAGTGAGGTAGAAAGCTTCTTGAACACCATCGCCATGATGTACATCAATATCTATGTACAAAACTCTAGCGTGATACTTTAGTAACTCTAATATTGCTATCACTATGTCGTTGACGTAGCAAAAACCTGATGCTTCGAATTTTTTAGCATGGTGTAGGCCACCTACAACAACGACGTTAATTCTGAAAGAACTCCTTAATTACATAAACAGGCAGTAAATGAGTTTCAGAAAAGAAATTCGAGGACTTACAGTTTAAAATAATTAATCACTTACCAGACCAATTAATGGCTATATCACAATGATTATTATTTAATTTAACAGCACCTTCTAAAGAGGCACCTGTGTACATTGAACAGAAATCAAACAAGCCATGAAATACCGGACAATCGTCGCCAACATTGTAATGGCTAAGATGTTTGGTGAACGCTTGTATATTTTGAGGTGTAACGCGTTGTAAAAAATCTGAAATGCAAATAAGAGAAGGTAACTCTTTCTATGGTTCTCACAAGTACAATTAAATATAAAAAAAAAAAAAAATCCAACGGCACATTTTTCAAATTAAAGTTAGAAACAATTTCTTTTGTACTTTAAAACAAAATTAAATGGCATTATTAACATTAGATTTCTAAGACAAAAATTGCCAAAAACTAAAACAAGAAATTTTAAGTACCACATTTTGAGGTAAGTTATTTGTATCACTTGTAATTTTAGAGATGTTTCTGTATATTATTACCTTTTTGGATGTTTTCATGTCAATCTCCATTCCCTATACCCATCTATCTTAGTTTCTGAGAATTGACATAATTTGAGATTTTTACCAAATGCCACCAAGATTTTTATCAAAATTGAAATAGAAATTATTAGAAAATAACGTGCAGAAAAATACAAGCTTTCAATTAGTGTTAACAAACTCATTAATTATGCAATATTCAATTAATCTGACCATCATTCGAATATGAATTATAGCAAAGATATGTATTGTTATTATGAATACAAACCTATATATTCGTCGGAATGAAATCTACACATATCGTGGGCACTAGCTTTGTAAGGACGGTATATTTGCATTTTGTTGTTTAGACCATAATTTAAAACTAAACTATGTATAACGGATAGCCTATGAGGTTTCATCGGATGACCCGTGCCGTAGTGGAAATTACCGACATCGGGGTTGTAGAAATAAGACACTTTTTTCGACATCCTTCTTACTTAACTAAAGATGTTCTTAAATAACAAAACCATAAGCAAAAACAGCACTATCGTAACTAAGCGTTTAGTTAGCCAAAATCTATCGTTCATCCCCTTCTTGCTTCATTTTTATTGGATTTAAATTAACAAATTCGTCTAAAACTAATTAGATTTAACAATTTCGACTTATTGGTATTCTAACGATGCCAGTTCCTAACCTTCACAAAAACAACACAAACATAACTGACAGATTGTCACAAAATGACAAAATAAGGTTTTCGATCATTGGATCTAATGTACGATCAGTTATTCCTAATATTATTTAGTACTAAAATAAACTTTCAACTGTGAACTAATATATATTTATATTATTCTACAATATTCCATTTTTTCTTACAACTAGAATAGGAATTCTTTAATCTCGCACGCGCATAGTTTTTATTTATAGGCATTTGCTTCCATTTTTTTTCTCCATTACACAATGCAATCAGGATTAGATAAATCCAGTCGAGAATCTCGCCCCGAGGTTGCTTTGTGTAGCATATACTCATATAGATGTAATGTTCAAAATTTATTGTACCAATTTTATTGTATCTATCTGGCCACACAATAAAGACTATTATTATTATTACTAATAATTAAATAAAAAAGTAAATGGAAAGAATATGTTATTTAAGTTTTCTGTAATGCTAAGTCCTTTAGATAAAAAACTTCTCCTTGAATTCGAAATGGATATCATAGATGTCGCTGTCAGGGGACATGACAACCAACTCTACACATACAGTTTGTGCGTTATAGGATGGCGAATGCTTCAGATGTACGGCGGAAATACAAGACCCCTCAATCTAAATGTTACCAGTGGCGTAGTAAGGAGTTTAAAAAATAATTCGAGCTACGCCACTGCATGTTGCATTCAAACTTGAATTTTCCCGAACGATGTCCGACAGTACCTTCGGACAGCGCCGGAACTCGCCATCCTACAACGCGAGACCTGTACGTTTGTAATGGTCCATACACAAGTATACAGAGTGCTGCAGACACCGTACTGAGATTGAAATGTGTACCACATTTTCGAGCTCTGTCTAATTTATAAACATAGGTATAAAGCTATCCTTTCTTGAATTGTCGTAAAATCATTATAAAGGCGTACTTGTATGTTACATTTATTACAGAAACCTATTCGTTGACTGTTCGTAGAAATGATGAAATTGAAAATATAAACTAGAGATGGCGCTATCCTTTATGAATGTCATTAGTGGTCTCCATGGCGATTCACCAACCCTCGTCAGTCCAGAAAATGTTATTGGTGGGATCATAGTTTAACATTACTTGCATTACAGCAATGAATCCTAGTTTCCATTCAAAATCTGTACACGGTTCTAACTGAAATATGTGAATTCAATCCAACATACGCTAGAACACTAATTTTCTTTTCTTTGGTTCTAACTGGTGGTAGATGATGAAAATGTTTTAAATTTTACAGAAATTTGCCCGTTCGCATTTTAGGGTCAGCACGAGGAAATGCTATAGTGATGATTAGAGTAACCTAAACTTGCGGACTTGCATAGGCGTCGGTATTACGGGTTAATATAAGAATACGAAAAATTCATAAATAAACTAAACCGGTAGAGAAGCAAGCATGTAGTGTCGACCTTGAAAATAATCATGTTAAACCGCGCTGAGAGAGATTTCGTTTTAGTACCGGTTGAGCTGTTGCAGAGATTAGTCGAACGGTCAAGGTTATGTACTTACGTGTCGCTTTTGAAAATATAGCTGGTGTTTTTTGTGTTGTAGTATTATACCAAGTACATAATTAGTGTATCGTTTCATATAGAACTAATATTTACATACCTAAGAAAACAAGGCCTCGTAATAGATTTGCTACTAATGTACATAAGTATGTGTCACTTTTTCCCCATTTAAAATATGACGGTAGTGCAGTTTTTTGCTTAATATGCAATGTTCATTTGGCTGCATTGGACAGAACTGATTGCCAGAGGCATGTCAATGGTATTAAGCATATGAGAAATGCAAGAACTGAAATACCTTATATACTATTCCTCATACATTTATTAATTATGTTTACCTCTTGTAATCTTTCGTTGTCGTTGGTGAGAAAAGCAGCTTTTAAAACGTTTTGGCGACAATACGTTCCAAAGTACCCATTACCCTCACAAACACAATTACAGAATCATATGCCGCGAATGAAAGAGATGCTAGAAAATGTGTGTAAACGTGATTTGTGTTCCAAAAAAATATGGATTACCATGGATGAGACGGCCGATATAAAGAAAAACAGTATTGTGAATGTAATAGCTCGCGTTTTATCTAGCGAGAACGCAGCATCTCGATATTTGTTAGCTTGCAAACGTGTTCAACAATGTACCGCGGAAAATATTCAAAAAGTGATAATGAACGCTTTGAAAAAATTTAAAATTGCCCAAGATCAAGTTGTGATGATTGTGACAGATAGTGCAGCAACGATGTTAAGTGTTGGGCGATCCTTAAAACATATATTTCCTAACTTAATACATATAACCTGCGTGCTGCATGCTTTGCATTTAGTTGGTGAAGTTGTTCGACAACATTACGGAAACGTTGATCGGATGATTGGAAGTACTAAAGTAGTGTTTCGTAAATCTCCTAAACGTTTAAAAGAATTTCGTAAATTTTGTCCAGGTATTCCAGAACCTCCTGAACCAATTTTAACGCGATGGGGTACTTGGCTAACAGCAGCTTCTTACTATTTGATCCATTTTCAACAAATTCAATCAGTTATAATGCGATTTAATCGGAATGAATCCAAAGCAATTAGAGAAAGAGAATTTCAAATTCCTCAACTTTTACAAGGTTTAACAACAATATGTGCCAATTATACAGTATTACTAGATGCCATCAGAAAACTACAATGTACTGAATTGTCATTGCAGGAATCATTAAACATAGTGGAGTGTGTAAAAAATAAATTACACACATTAAATGATACGCCAGGACTATGCGCTAGTCAAAAGTTGGCAGATGTTTTAAGGAAAAATCCCGATTTTAATACTTTAGAGGCCGTTTATAATAAGTGTAAGAATAGTGAACTTTTAAGTGATTTTGAAAAACAGTTTCTACATGCAAATGTAACTTCCTTAGATGTGGAGAGATCGTTTTCTATGTATAAGAATATTTTTTCTTGTCGACGCACAAGGTTTAAAGAAGTAACTGTGGAAACATATACAATGATGCAAGTTTACAGTAGTTCACATCCTGATGCCTCTAATTTGTTGAATAATTAGCAAGTAAGTTTATTTATGAATTTTTCGTATTCTTATATTAACCCGTAATACCAACGCCTATGCAAGTCCGCAAATTTTGGTTACTCTAGTGATGACCACTGTGTTAGGAAATCGCTCTCCATAAAGTGTTGCTGCTTCACGAGAATTTTTATATATATTTTTTTTATTTCCAATGTTAACATTTGCTTCCTGCAGAATCTTGGTCGAATATGTAAATGAATTAAAAAAAAAAAAACAATTAGTCGCACCAACTCTTCTCTTTCACGGCACTTTAGACCATTCTCGGTGAGCAGTGCATTATTTGCACGTTCTGGCGCAAAGAGTAACCATAATTTCGCAAGCTTTGAATACATGTAAGTTCTGAGGAACAATCCTTATTTCGCCTAATTTTTTAACTCAAAACACTAACATTTACTGAAAATTCTTGAAATCCAGTCAGGAGCAAACTGTTTTTTAATTTATCCACGCGATTGGACAACTCTGGCAATCTAACATTGATATGGGAAAATTAGCATAAGCATTTGCTTTTATTGCAAAACTTTTCAAAAAATAACTCAATACGAGAGAATTGTACAAGTACGTACCTGTTACATCCATTTATATTTGTGAGACGAGAAATACTAGTTGAAAAAAAATTGTCAGCTGCAAGCCTAATTGTATACATTCATAAATAACATGTATTCTTTTTATATTCTAAACATTCTTGTTTCACACACATTAATATCGGCTACGTAAACGTCCAGATTTATGCATCTTTCCCGATTTAGAAATATCTCTCCTGGTTCAAGCAATATCGGGAACCTGTTAGGCGTTTTTGGAAGAAATTCATGAGCAGACATCTGCGAACAAATCATTCATAAGTTTTATAACAATCATAACTTACTTTACACGTTCTTAATTAAACGTACTTTGTGAAAGTAGTTGGATAATTGCTTCAATATTAAGTTGAATCACATTACGCATTATTTAGCTAAGAATTTAAATATTCTTTCATGTAAAATATTACATTATGTAAATTGAATTTATTTTTAAAATGCCCCATTAACAATAAGAGTTGAGTAATTATTGGTACTCGTAAGAATGACTGTTTTTCCGCATAGTGATGGCCCAACGGGATATATAAGCTAAGCATTAGCTTTTTAATTTAGTAAATGGAAGCAAAAGAAAAAATGTGATAGAGTTTGTTGAAACAAGACGAATTCTTTTATTCATCGGAAAATCTTCAGCGCTTAATCATACAAATTGCGAAGTGACGTCACTGATGAAAAGCAATATTTGGTAATAAAAGGATGCTTTTGGTGCAATATAAATTGCACTAAGAAAAAGGTTTAGTCCTAATTAAATATTTAACAACCGCAAGCAAAAACTTTGTAGAAGGCAAAATAATGCAATTAGAAGAAATTGACAATAAGAATCTGGAGGAACTTTGGAAAATTTTTAAGCAAATAATATTAGAAACAGCAAAAGAAACAAACATGTGGTGAAAGAGAAAGAGAAGATAAAGTTAAACAGACTGCTTGGTGCAATCAGGACATCAAAAAATAAATCAAAATAAAGAAGGATAAATGGAAGAAATATCTTGGAAATAACACGAGGCTTATAAAGAACAAAGGAACAAAGTCAATAAAATGGTTAAAGAAACAAAACAGAAAAGTTGGGAACAGTTTGGCGAAAAAATTGAATTGAACAACAAAGATAATCAGAAGTTCTAAAGTATTAAAAAAATACCAGAAAAGAAGCATCGACACGTCAAGGAACTATTCTAGATAAAAAAAGGGGTCATTATTACAGACGATAGAGAGATAATGAACAGATGGCAGCAATATTTCCAAGAACTATTGAGCAGTACGAATGATGAGAACAATAGGTATACCAACTGAAATTGTAGAAGTGATGATGAAGACTTGGAACCAATAACAAAAAAGGAAATAATTGACGCTAGAAGCTTCAGGCGAAAATAATATCGAGTGATTGGAATATAGGAGAAATAGTACCTATACATAAAAAGGGAAATACACGCGACTGCAACAACTATAGAGGACTGACATTATTGAGTGCAGTAACAAAGACATATGAAAGGATTTTGGAAAACAGATTAAGAACATTTACAGAACCTACAATGGAAAAATCACAAAGTGCATTTAGACAAGCCAGAAGTGTGAATAATCATACATATATATAATAAAACAGATAATAGAGAAAACTATATTGAGTCAATCAAAGCATATTTTGGTTACCTAAATCTAGAGAAAGCGTTCGATAGAATCCCTAGAGGAGTAGTTTGGAAATCTCTACAACAGAGAAAGATAAATAATAAATTGATCCGGAATATCTGAAATATGTATAGCGACAACACCAACTATGTCACAAGTAAAAATAGAAAGTCGGAACTGTTTAAGACCAAAGAAGGTGTGGGACAAAGAGGAGTACTAAGTCTAGTATTGTTTAATATATTTATTGATGGAGTTTTGAAAGAATGTAAATCGAAATTACTAAAATTAAATGTAGGTTATAAACATTTAGAACCAATACACATAATGCAATGTATTTTTATTCACCATTTAGTAATCATGGCTAGCACTGAAAAGAATCTTCAGTAAAACATAGATGAATGGAACAAAATCATGAAAAAATACAATATGAAAATCAATACGAAGAAGACAAAAGTGACGATGACAACAGCAAGGGATGGAGAAGAGATAATAATATACATTGATGGGGAAAGAACACAACAAGTTTCAAAATATAAATATTTGGGAGTAACAATCGAAAGACAAGGTAATCACGTCAACATAACAATGGAGTGATAACATCGAAGTATTTAACCTGGATTAAATTTCAATAACATCTTAAAACAATTATAAAACCAAAACGTGAACAACGATATATGTATACAAGATGATTGATTGAAACCATTCCTTAAAAGTCTTATGGGTTGTAGGAAGCTCTTTTTTGAAAATTTGGACTTAAGCTAATTTAACCATGGCCAACCCGTTGAAAATATTTTCAAGATGGTTGGTTTTCCAGTTATTGCGCCGTTTTATTGCAAATTTCATTTCCGCATGTTATTTTAGGTAGAATTTCATCAGGTGTCCCTATATCTATCTTTTACCTTATTTCAATTATTTTGAAAATTTTCGCATTTTTTTCCATTAGCAAAACAACTTTTGAAGTCATCTGTAGCAGTTATTTTTAAATAGTAAGTATCGATATTTCCACTGGTTTTAGAAGAACCCTTAAGAATTGTAACGATGTGTTTATTACAGTTCAATTATGTACAGGGTGATTTAAATAAAACGCCGCGTAGTACTGCAACATAAGCAATGCTTCCATTGTCGATTCGGTCAGGCCTCGACGGCGATCTCGTATACTTTGCAAGTGATCGTTCAGCATCTAATGAAGTAAGATTTGCGAAATTCAAATACTCCTGTATCTCTTCTGTACAGTTTTGAATTCTAGATATAGATCGAACCTTTTCTAAGTCTGGATTTTTATTTAAAACTGTACGAAATTTTTGCGCGACATCTAGTCCTATAGGATCCGTCAAGCTTTCTAGAGCGGCTGCTAAATTGTTGATGTTATTTAACGAGTCTTGTATAGATAAGTGAGTATTTTCTAACTGCGAAATAGTTGGTGTCACTACAGAATAGTTTATGGAAATGTCATCTACTTCTTTTTGAACGTCCGAATCGGAAAAAAGTTGCTGACTCTCGCGAACCGCTTGAGAATTAGAAGAATTAAGTTTGAAAAGAACATCTTTCACTTGGAAATAATATTTGCGATAGTAAGATACTGCGTCGATCCATGTTCCCCATCGCGTCAATACAGGCTGAGGTGGTAGCGGAATTTGCGGATACAATTGCTTGAATACGCGGATATATTTGGGAAATTTCACAAACACTTTTTTGGTAGATGATATTAAATCATTCTCTCTAGGATACTTGCTTCGAATTGTTTCTGCTACGAGATGACATGCGTGTATGAGGCATGCTATAAGCATACTTTTAACATCCTACCAGCTTTCAGCATTGTTGCGGCTCCGTCAGAAAGTAACATGGTGATTTGGGCTCCTACGATACAAAATTCTCTTAACATATTTTTTATTATGTTTACAATGGTTTCGGTATCAGTTCTTTCAATCCTTTTACTGGCTCAAGCGCAATGAAACTGACCCTTTTTTGAAAATAATCATCACTCGTGATGAAAAATGGGTCACCTACAATAACATCATTCGAAAACGATCATGGTCCAAGCGTGATGAACCAACACAAACCACATCTAAAGCTGAATTGCATCGAAAAAAAGTCATGCTGTCAATGGTGGGACTACAAAGGTGTTGTGTATTTTGAACTGGTTCTAAGAAACCAGACGATCAATTCAGATGTTTACTGTCATACCATCATAATAATGCAAGGCCTGACACATCTTTAGTAACTCGTAGGAAATTATTGGAGCTTGGTTGGGAGGTGATGTTGCATCCCTCATACAACTCTGACCTGGCACCATCTGATTACTATTTATTTCGAAGTTTACAAAACTCTTTGAATGGTAAAACTTTCACAAATGATGAAGACTTTAAATCGTACTTTTTGCTGATAAGGACCAAAATTTCTATGAGCGCGGAATCATGAAGCTGCAAGAAAGATGGCAAAAGGTTATTGAACAAAGTGAAAAATATATAATTGATTATTGTTGTTTAACAAAATGAGTTTTATTTCACGCTACAAAACCGAAATTACTTCCTTGCCGGCCCAATAGTAAAATAGTTAAAATGTTGTCCGAAGTATCCTTTAATACTTCTCGTAGTTTCAGAAATATTAACGCAAACAGCGAAGGGTTGTGTTGCATTTAGTATGCCCTGCATCTCAAAAACTGACGGCTGAATACCTAAAAAAACTACGACTGTTCTTACATTAAATTGGTCTATATACCTACAAAGTTTCATTTAAATCCGCGAGTATCACTTATCGGTGTTCCCTTGTTGGTCTACAGTCTTGTGTTGTATAGAGCTTTATAAAATTCAACATAAAACAATACAACTCGCTTCTTGTCACTTTTTACAATAAATTATTGTAGCGGGTAGGATTTTTTTGGTGTTGTTTTGGTGACCATATATTTCCCTCAGTATAGGTAATTCAGGTGTTTCAACTAGGTTTAGTTAATCGAATTGACTCTGACGGTATGTAGGTTGTCCTAATAGTTAAATCTTACAATTGACAAACTTAAAGATTTCATTCAAATCGGCGAAATCCTTTTGGTCTTCGCCTTATTAGAAAATGAGCGTAAGTTTTTATATTGCACTTTATATAATTTTATAAACGGCATTCGGTACGGTCCTGCCTCTCTTGTTTCCACTTCTTATAATAATACTTCTGTACATGCACCCGTCTTTTTTCACCATAACCGCTCATTTCTCTGATGCTCGTCTTTCGTTTGTTTTTTGCCCGTGTCACACACGTGTTCGGAGCGAGCCAAACAGTAAAAAACGACGAATTATTTTTAAAACAATTGCAGGGGAGATTTTGTTCTATATTTGTTTCATATCACTAGTCGTTTAATACCATTCTACCATAACACGCTCGTTATATACATTATATTACATTAAGACGTCTATTTAGAACCTTTCTTATTTTAGTCTATTCAGATCACAATATTACGAATAAGTATATCATTTTTTTCTTCTTGATGTTCTTATCCTTTCGTTGCTTTATCTGCTCCTTTTTCGGTTACTCTTTTTTCAGTTTTGGTTCGGTACTTTTGACCCGACAAGCACAATTAATTTTTATGGTTACGAACGATTAAAATCGCCCGTTGATGTTGAACGCCTTGCGCACAACGTGTTGTGCAGATTATTACGAAGGCGAAATTTAAAAGCTCGAGTATTAACCCTTTCTTCATGTTAGGGGGTTTAGTGACCTTTAAAGGATATGAAATTGTATAAAACACCAGTTACTTTTTTTCTAACATACTCAGATGTGATGGAATGGATGGATGTCAAAAATACTTTATCACTTTTTTGAGATCAATTCAAGAACTATAATATTTTCTGCAAGTATATAGCGTTTTGGAAATCATACACTGAGAAAAATTGTACAATTAAATTGTGCTGCTAACACGAGTTTATTAACCATTGCTATACATTAACTTGTAGTTATTAAACCGGTGATGTTGGCGTTATTAAACAGTGTAATTATGAATGAAAGACTACTTGGGCAAGTATATAGTTCAATTGTGGTAGCTAACAAGTATCATTTGGTATTTGTAGGCGAACCGGCAATGCTTGCCGTAGTTAATTTTATTTCTTTATAATAAGCTACACGTAGAGAAACGTATATTTATATCAAGACTGGCTGCCTCAATTCAAGACAATTATTGTGTCAATTATCCACAATACAATAACTGTTTTAAATCAAAAGAAATATTTTCTTAGCGTTCTTTTCTCCGCTTAAGAGAAGTACAACTCGCAACGAAATAATTGTATTTCTTTGTTTAAGACATTTATTAACTTGATTCAAGAAAACTCGCAGAAAATTTGAAGAAAGCGATTCTTAGTATAAGTAAATGGGGTTATAACACAAAACAGTATTTTCTTAAGGAGAGTTTTCTTAATTCCAGAAAGAATTTGAGTATTGTTCATAAACTAATAGTTTCATTTGCTTAAAATAAAGCATTAATTTACTTAGGAATTCTTGAAATTTATTTATTTATATCCACATTATTAATTGCACTTACCTTGTTTAAAACAGTACGATATATCCGTACATAATGCAGTAAATTATTCTCATTACTTGTGACTTTAAAAAGGCTAAGGTACAGAGTAATCTTCAAAAACAAAAGTGAACTTAATGTAGAAGTAGAAAAACTACACATGAAAGAGGTCCCTAGAGAAACAATAACCAAATTAATGATAATTAATAAATAGCTCATGGTATTGATGAAATCACTCCCCGTAAAAACAATGTGAGAATGGAAAAGCACTAACGCTTTTTGGTCCCTTTCGTAGCATCCCCGCTCCAGCTGTCGGAGGCCATAAAAGGAGTTGGAGCTACTTAAAAAGAGCTAATAGCCGCTAGAGGGATTTTGACGTTGAACAAATGGACATACTGAACACACTATACGTGTCGCTAATGACAGCTACGTTCGAAGTTGTAAATTATAACAATACACTACTTACTTATCACTTCCAAGACTCCTTATTTGTATTTGAAGTAGGGATGGGTCGTTATTTAACTGTTATTTTATAACCGTTATGGATCCAATAACGGTTACAACCGTTATCTCGCTGGGAAAATAACAAGTATAACACGGTTGCTTTCGGACTGTTGTGAACATATCATCGACCGCCGTTGCGGCGTACTCAACTGCGTGGCGCTACGACTGTCTGATCGAAGCCGCTGTTTATTACAGATAATAGTTGCAACTCCCTTAGAAAAATAACTTATCACGTATCTACCTACATAAATATCCTATCGAACGGTTATTGCGGCGGTAGTCGACATCGAGTCGGACGTCGGACGTTTATTATGGACATATTTTCCAAATAATTGTATGTATTGGGATTATCAAATGTAAAATAAAAGACCGATGTTATAAAAAATTTACTTATAAAACTAAAATAAAACCGTTATATTTATTATATAGCATTTAAGCACATAGATGTTCTGGCATTTCGAAGATTAACTAAGATTAAATATAAGAAAATTAACAGTGGGATTAGTCAAAATGGTGGAAATTAAACGCTGCTGTAATAATGATTGCATTGAATCTGTTTATCACATAATTTATTTTAATCTATTAACCAGTTTATAATTTATCTGCAAAAAAATGCAATAAAATATTTATATTACAAAAAACTTCTGAATTTAAGTTTTAGCATGCTGCAAGATCAGTAGTTGCATATGTGCTATGTGGAATCATTATGCGTTATCGTGTAGAACTGTAGACTACGAAATAAAGCTAAACCTGTTAATTTGCAACCGTTATTTCAAAATAACGATCAGCGTTATTTTAAAATAACGATTTTTCCCATCACTAATTTGAAGGTATCTTTTCAGACGGATGTGCATTATATCAATGTTTGTTCGCTACCGTTGCGCAGGACATTATTGTTCTAAGGAATCCTTTCTTTTAATATTTACAAATGCAATTCTCTATCCGAAATTATAAGAATGGGTTATTTGACACTTTTAAAACATTTTCGCGTAAGTGTTCCTTCCAGCTCTTTATGTGACCGACCCTCAATGAGTTAACCAAACTGGTTGATTGATTTATGGCGTCGTAAGTGTGTTTGTATGAATTTCTAAGGCCCAATGCAACACATAATATTTTTTTGAATATTGAATCAACAACGGCTGCCACTATAGTTATATTTTTCGAATGCGCAAAAAGGTATTGCTTGGTTGAACATTTTTTTATCAGTACAACTCTTTAACCAACAAAAATTGGAGCTGAAATCAATTAGAATTTTAGTCAATTTGAGTACTGTACACTACACAGTGCTCTCCCCCATGAGATATAAATAACGGACACGAAGTAATTCCATTATTTTAGCTAGCCTAACCGCAAGAAAGGTGTTAAAATTTTTAACAGTGTATAGACGAACATCTTTATTAGAACGAAACAGAAGATATTCAAGAAAAAAACTTTTCGTTTTTTCTCTTCGAGCGGGCAATCGTTAAGGCACTCAAATCACCACTAAATCAGTCATCCGTCAGTGGTAACAACCCCCAAGGCAGAGAATCGTGCCCGGCGCATAGCTCCCGGCATAACTCCGTGCAAAGGCACCTAACGGCACACTCTTTTTTCTTACCGTCTTTCTGTTCTAGTCATCGCATCGCGGCCGTTCCTATCCGTTGCCATCTATCGCGTCCGTATTGAATGTCAAGAAAGAGGGTGTCATAGTTTTTACGCTAGCGGGGCACCATCCCGTCAAACCGAAGCGCTTGGAAGACGATGCTGCATGGATGATGATGATGATTACGATGAAGAAGAAGACACACCAACGAGCACATCGAATAAAAAGAAGAAAACAACGAAGGAGAAAAAAACGAGCCAGTAAAAACTATTAGGCCTTTTCTGTACAAACACATGTGTCCTGGCTGCGCGATGTCGATGGTATGTACCATCCTCGGTACATACGTATTGAACGTAAGTTAAACACAGCGCGGTTCATAAGTTTGATAACAATTCCAGTTCTAGATATTTAGCTGAGTGACTGGGATTCATGATGGTGGGGAAGGTACGGAGTAGACTATAAATTAAAGTAATAAAACTAAGAAATTTTGTGTTTTCATAACTTAAACATTTGTTTACATTTCAGTTCAAGTTATGAATGGAATAACAATAAAAAAAAATACTAAAAAGTTCGAAAATTTGCTAGACATTACGAAATGAGTAACAACTTACAGCCATTTATCTAATGCTATCCAATAAATTTATGAATGGTAATGAAATGTAGGATACACGGTAGGTACACAGTATAATAAAAAATATTGTTTGTTGTTGTTACGTATATCAAATACAGTAACAGGACATTATTTTTTTAGCTATACTTTGACCAACACGGATGGCGCTACAGGTAGGTGTACAATGTAAATATATAACAAAACTTACAGACTTTTCTTGAGCCCTTTATGTAAATAAAACAATACAAACATTTTACACAAAAGAAGTAGGTATTTAAACTTTGCTATGTGCCACTTAAACCAAATACTCGAAATCTGTGGAACTGGAACACTGAAACAGTTCACTAAAACCCTTACCACAATACTTTACTCGTACTTGACGCACGTTTTGATAGCCAAACTATCATCATCAGCAGTAAAACTGATTCCGTTTTACTGCTTTTACGTTTCTTTAATACGAGGACTTAATTGTCGCTATCGTCAAAGTCATCATCTATCAGCGAAAATAATTCTAGCGTATCTTTGGTGTTTCCTTCCCATTCATTGACATGATCATCTTCTTGAATGTCTTCGGGGTTGGTAACGTTATCAGCATCCGGTGGTATAATTATTTACCACCACTTACACCGTCTTCGTCTTCACACTCTAAATCCCTGAAGAACTCATCACCTTTTAACAACTCCTCAATATCGCTATACTCTTGGTTTCCAGGCTGGAACCGCGCTGTTGTCGTAGCTTTTGCCGCCGTTTTGTCCGCAATCTTATGGGACATCTTCAGAGCTATTACTGCGGACTATCCTTCCGGAGGGGTTCGTATAGGTCGTCGAGTCAATGGAGCGGAGATGTTATGGATCAATAAAGTGAGGCGGTTGCTAGGAGGTTTAATCAGTTGGGATTTCCAACAGGGTAGCCATTTTCGCGATTTAAATTGTTGATCTCTATTGATTCACGGATTTTTCTACTAGAATAGTGAGGGTTGCGAGATAAGATGCGGGTAGAGTTAAATTGGACTTGATGACTAGTTTCCAGTCTATACTCAGCCTGCGCGGATCCGGCTACACGCAATAACTGCGTAACAACGCTCGTGCTCAGTAACACGAGTGCTGAAAGACCGCTTTGTTTCACCGATGTACACACTACCGCATGAATATGGAATCTGGTAGACACCGGGGACTTCTAGACGATCGCGGTCTTTGATGGGAAAGTAGTTTGAAATTGGGTTTAAAGATGATTTGTATGTTGTTCCAGAACAGAATTTTGTTGATCGGTGACACCTTGATTGTAGGGTGGATATGCTTGCTTACGGAAATTAGGGTTCAGTGAGGTAAGTGCTGTGGAGAAGGGTTGGCATAGTGATGTGATTCAATTCCTGAGGAAGGGAATTAGGTTCAGATATGGAAATGGCCCTTTGTTTAAGAGAATTGATAACATCGCGTTTTTGAGCTGGATGATGCTGTGAGAGGCCATCCATGTGCGCGGGTTTTCGGTAAATGAAATGTGCCACCGTTATTACGCCGGTGTAGGAGAACATCTAGGAAAGGAAGACGACCGTCCGGTTCGATCTCCATGGTGAAGCGTATGGAATCATGTTGGAAATTCAGAAACGATAGGAAATTGTTTAAAAATGCGTGTCCGTGAGGCCAGATGTCAAAAGTTACATCAGCGAGGTTGCAAGATAATAGTGTTGTTCGAACGCTTCCTTAAAGATGTCAGCAATGACAAGAGACAGAGAAGATCCCATAGCCACGTTTCGATAGCATCTTATCTCGCGATTCCCACTATTATAGTAGAAAAATCCGTAAATAAATAGAGATCTTCACCAGTTACATCACACGTGGAAATCTCAACTGATTAAACCTCCTAGCAACCGCTACGCTTCATGGATTCATAAAATTTCCGCTCTATTGACCCGAAACAAGCCCTATATGTATAAACCCTTCTAGAATGAATAGTCCCCAGTCAGCCTACAATAACAGTCCTGGAGATGTTCCATAGAAGTGTATACCAAACGTCGGTAAAAGCTACAACAACGACACGGTTCCAACCCGGAAACCAAGAGTATAGTGTTATTGATGACCGCGGAAGTCTATGTATCAAACACTTACTTAAAAACCTTACGCTCATTTTCTTATGGCACTTTATATGCTACCAACAGCCTTCTTACGCCAAATTGTTGCCAGTGATGAACGTTGATATTATCACCACGAATTAGAATCCAAACATCACATAACGCAGTGGGAATGTGACAAATTCCATGTCTTAAAACAATGAACAATATACAGACACCGTAAGCTGTTTACGTATCAGTATTGGCAATAAACATCTCGCGAACATCACAAAAGGTATCATCCTTCTTCATGCTTCGCGCCCCCATCTAACCCGAATTGTTCAAGATCTGTTTGTTGGTATGGGTTAGGATGTTCTTGAACAAATCCTACAGTCGTGTGTGCAATTTTCCTGTGTTTGGCACCTTGAACCAATCTCTAAGAGGGAAGTGGCTCGGCATCATTTCTGTACGATCAAACTTGAACTAACGCCGCTGTATATATACATAATGGTGTAATATGCACGCTACTACCACTATACATAATAAACCACGCACCCGTACATCTTTTATGAACATGTATAGACACGCACAACACACATAAACGTTCCAGGTCTTAGGTTACATTGTATTTTTTTGTCGGCCGCGCACAGCTCGTTCACGGTACGCAGCCGGGCAACTGCAAGAACAAATGTAATTTATAAAGTCATGTATCGAGTTAGAGAAAGAAGAAATGGCAACAACACATGTATAATACGTTGTTACGTTTATATGTGTTAATGTAAATAGGGCCTATACCATTCGTATGATACGGTTGCTATACGAATTGTGAAGAATGAAAGGAAGTTGATTCATATGTATGTATACGTACAAATGTAAAGAGATAAAAAGATGGCACCATAGAGACTAGTGGTATAAGGAGGAACAGTTGCATTTGGCTTATTGAATTATTTAAGCGACAACAAAAAAAAGCATGAGGATAGAATGGAAAGTTTGCGAAGTTACTGCTGGAGGAAGCATATGTATGTAAATGTGTAAACAAATTTTTACATTACATTCGTCTAATTGGGAAACTAATGAAACGTTTTAAATAAAGCTAAGCCCCCAAAAGATACAGTAATTCAACAACGAAACGGTCTTCTTGTATTTATAGAAGACCTACACTCTAAAACAGCGTTTCCCAAATTCTGTTCAGCAGAACACTAGCGAGAAACTATGAAACTGAGGTTAGAGAACAACGAAACATTGTCTGCTTTTATGTATTCAACAAGTATTTCGGATATGGTGACAATGACCAACTATGTAAAATCTACAGATGATTTAGAATGAAATAGGTAGCATACTTGCACTGTTATTGTACACTGAAGTAGGATCTCTATCTACAGAAGAAAAACATTCCCAAGATCGTTTAAATTGGATAGCGAATTATTGCTTTTCCTTTCATCAAACAATTTTGGGCAAAATTTCATGGAATTTTTAACAAATCGTACATGGTTAATGAATATTTCTGAGAGCCGTATTCCTGCCAGTGCTGTGCAGTCATATAATACATGGACGGCAGGCACTTCTTCCGCTTGGTAGAATCTACATGCTGTTTCCTCTGTTAGGTCTAGGTTGCTCATGTGTTTCTTGAGCATGCAGTGTCCTGTTAGCAGACCTACTGTTGTTCTAACGGACTTTCCGCTTAGTAGGTCCGCTGTATATTTAGGCCTGTTTAGAAATTGCTTGGGCTGTCTCTAATCTGGAATACTCTTCCATCAATCTTGAGAGTTCTTCTTTTTCCATTGTTTAACTACTAAACAATGGCTTTAACTACCGTATGTGTTATGCCTACAGACTGCTTTGGATTTTTGTCAGCAATTAACGAGGCTACTTGGGCCAATTCGTCTGCATTCCCTCGAAGACCTTCGTGTCTTGGTACCCAGACCAGGGTCACCTTAGTTCGGCTACCCAGCCTGTTGAGCGCATTCATGCAGTCCCACACCAGTTTCGACTTCGCCTGTGTGGATTCCAGTGCTTTTATCACTGCATGACTGTTTGAATAGATAGCAATAGATCGATAATTATCTTCTTGCTTGTCTAATTTTTTTCAAAACAGATTTTTATTTAGATGCTTTGCCTATGTTTTTTAGTTTTTATACGATTATTATACTATTTTGTTTTATGTATTAAGTTATGTCCTGTATTCATTTCCTGTCCTGTAATTGGATGTATACTATATCATCTGTTGGGCAGAATGAATATTATTATTATTATTTTATTTTGACTTGCCTTCCGTCAACCCCTCGCGGATCCGTCCCCTGGAGAGAGGGGCGGGAGGATCGCGACACCTTGATTTATTATTTATTAATTTTGTCAGTTACAAGGATGTTTAATCAGAGAATCTAAAAGTTACTTAAGCTACCGACCGTTTTCACTGTGCTGTTACTACTCCTAATGGTATTCAGGGGCGAGGCTGCCATGCAGCTCGCGATTACGCGGCCTCCCCTTATCACATCTTACCCGCTTCTTTTCCTTCGAGACGAGCGGGTAAGGTTTACCGCTTTTAGGTTGTTGGGAAGGCGGCTTCATGGGATCTAAGGATCCTTAGTGGTTTTAATTTCCGGTTTCATGCCCCAAGGGCACCAATCACCAGCGGAATGAATATATCACGTTCAGGGTAAGTCAATTTTAGTTGAAAAATTAGGTCCTTATATTTATTTCTTTTTTCAGCTTCTTTTTCCACTATCCGTTTCTCTGCAGGGCGCATCATTTCTAGGACGAACATCGTTCTTGTGGCGTGATGGATTTATTGCTATATCTGGCTTGTTTGTTGTGATACGTGCGGTGGTGGAGAAGGCAAAATTCCACGGGATCTTCGTTTCGTTTTCTATAGCACCCGGTATGTCTCCAGGGTCGTAAGGTGGTATTAGTTTTTTATCTATGCCTTACTTATGGTGGAGATGGTAGTAAATAACCTTTAGGGCGGCATCGTGGCAATGTAAAGTGTTGGTGCGTACTTTGAGCAGGCTGAGAGTATGTGCATTGTTGTTTCCGGATTCTTTGCACACGCTCTACATGTTATATCCTGTAATGGCATTCCCACCACTTCCCTTTTGTACATAAGTAGTGGATAGACTTAGTCCTGGTATGCTGTTATGAATCCCTCTGTTTCAGAGAACAGTCCGGGCGACGTTAGGAAACCAAACCATTTGTGTTTCTTTTAGCTGTAAGACGGCTTTACTTTTTAGTTGTTGTTTTTGTTGTGCCAGCGTTAATTCAAGGAACTCTTTGGTGTTTTTAGTTACATTTCTGGTGAATTTTATGTTAATCCCATAGGTGGCAGCAGCTCTATCTGCCGAATTGAATAAGAAGGTCCTTTTTTTCGGCTAATTCGTGCTTCCTCACAAATCTCAGCAAGGGATCGGTTGCATTAAATATTTTGGTGGCAGTAGCCAGTATGATGCGGTTGTGGAGATCCTCAATCCGTATTAAACCTCGGCTCCCTTCCCTGCTGGGGCAAATATATTATTATTACTATTATTAATTCTTCAGTGCACCCCAACACTGTTGCTATTTCGGCTTAAAATGTTGTGGCGCTTTGAATTAGGCTTAGTGTTTTAGTAATTTTTTGGTCTAATCCCGCAAATTTAGGGTCAAGAAAGAAATATTTCCGTCTTTAATGTAACGGATAAAATTGCGTTTTTTAAGCGAAAGTGGATATTTTGGATTTTGTTACTAGAAGAGAGTAAATTTCACTGTTTTCCTGCCTTAGATAACTTTTTAAATGAAAAAAGTTTAAAAATAGACAGTAAAGTTTGTTATAAAATATTACATTTGCTTGACTTGCAGTTAATCCTTGGCCAATATTTTCCACAGTGTCAGAAAGACAATTCTTGGATTCGAAATCCTTTCACGAACACAGCTAAGCCGACAAATATGAGCGGAGCTAATTTGGAAAAATTAATTGATTTGACGACTGATTCCGGCGTAAAACAAAAATTTGAACAACTACCGTTAAATGAATTTTTAGTAAGTTTTCCAAAGGAATATCCGAACTCATCAAAACGAAGTACTCATATTTTACTCCCTTTTGCGACATCGTATTTGTGCGAGGCAGGTTTTTGTTACATTTCCGAACCGCTTGAGAATTAGAAGAAGTAAGTTTGAAAATTACATCTTTCACTTGGGAATAATATTTGTGATATGTCTCGATCTATGTTCCCCATCGCGTGAATACAGGCTGAGGTGGTAGCGGAATTTGCGAATACAATTGCTTGAATACGCGGATATGTTTAGGAGATTTCACAAACACTTTTTTGGTAGATGATATTAAATCATTCTCTCTAGGATACTTGCTTCGAATTGTTTCTGCTACGAGATGACATGCGTGTATGAGGCATGCTATGTGAAGAAGAGTCAGAAAGCATACTTTTAACGTCCTACCAGCTTTCAGCATTGTTGCGGCTCCGTCAGGAACTAACATGGTGATTTGGGCTCCTACGATACAAAATTCTCTTAACATATTTTTTATTATGTTTACAACGGTTTTGGCATCAGTTCTTTCAATCCTTTTACTGGCTAACAACAAGGAAGCTGCTGAACCATTACGTTTTAAAAGACGCGCCACAATATGAAACACGCTGTGTTTCTGAGCATCAGTAGTTTCGTCCACAGTGAGCCAGATTTTTTGATTTCTTAACTTTTATACAGTCTTTTACTGTACTTTGCACATGTGGTAAATTGTATCGCAATTGTCTTTTTGTTGGTAGCTTCCATTATGGAACATATTTACCTCAAAAAAGACGAAAGTTTTCATTATCTACTAGGTGTTGCAGGGGATGCTGGGATGTTGCACGTGCTCAACATGGAAATAAAGTCATACAAAAATTGCCGGTACGGAATATTGTCTCTTAAATTCAATACATGACGTTTACTTTTAATATGACTTCTACATTCAAATGTCGTGCGATCTAGCAACCCTATACCGCAAAATTTGCAACGAATGTGCGAACCTGTAAATTCCAAACCAGGGAAACGCCAAATATATTTCTTCACATGCGATGCAAGAGGTACACCAGGCTTACGTCCCATGTTCTCGAAAGCACACAATGAGAATCCGATAAATAACTGAACGAGCGAACTCCTCAATGTCTACCGCATTACTGAACTCTGCATCTACATACGTACATACTTCGTTTACCTCAAATTTCAGGTAATATTCAACCATTTTTGCGTTATAATTACAGCTTACAGAAGTAAAATTTCCGAATTTTTTTACAGTGTAAAGGTAGAGTAATGAAATGCACAATGAATTTTAGCTAACGTTGTGTATTTACAGAACGTCAATAAATAACAATTCATATGTTGATTTCGTTCTCCCGAAGTCACTATTACAAACTTCCTACTTCATATTTTCATCATCCTAACACTACATTAAGAAATGGCGGGAAATTCTAAATGCTCAGACGTCTTATGTGTTATGTACATACATTCATCCTCAGGCGTTCGTTGTCTGTATATCACTTATCAATCAACCTGTACATATAAACAGTAGAATAAACACGATCTATCAGAGTAATAGAGATGCGTATCATGTACTTGGAGCGCTTTGTTTTCTTTAAGTTCATAACTTACAAGGCGCGTACAGACGCGGTTAAGGTGAGACGCGCACTATTTGTTTTTCCAGCGCGTTCTCGATTTACGAAAGGCGAGGCGCTCGCGCTCGAAAATTGTTTACTAATTGACGTTCCGAGGCGCGGGTGCGTTTACAGCAGCAGTCGCCGAATAAAAAAATCAATATCAATAATAAAATACTCAACATATGGTTGATGCGGTTAACTCTATCCGTTTTTTTTTTGGAGGATTGCCCGAGTTAATGGAACAAGTGTCAAAAGGCGAAATGCATGCACGAGGCACCCTTTTTGTACATACAGTCCCTGGCCATTGAATTAGGACCGCTTAAAAATATGATTTTGGGGCAAAATTAAAAAAAAAACTGTTGGTAATGTTGGCAATATTACTATTTAATTACATATAACATGCAAGTAAATATAATTTGAACACATATTTACTAATATTTCCTTGCTCCTCCTCTGTCTTTTATTATTTCCTCAATCCTTTTTGGCATACTGCCAATGCAGCTTTTTATTATTCTTTTTTTAATTTCGTCGTTATTATGCCATACATCTTCAATATGTTGTATTTCTTCCTTCGTAGACATTCAAGACATTCCACATATTTTCAATTGTGTTTATGTCTGGTAAATTTTCTGGCCAAGGCAGTACACGCAGATTTTTAGATTCAAGTTCCGCATTACATTTTTTGTCTTATGACACGATGCATTGTCTTACATGAAAGTATATGTTCCTTGAATCGGATCCAATGAACCAATATAAGGCATTAAATAGTTTTGTAAAACTTCTTTATATTGTTTTTGTTCCATTGTTCCGCTAATGAAATATAGTGGTCCCGGTCCTTCTGTCGTAATATACGACCAAACCATTAGAGATGGGGGGTGTTTAATAGATTTGATGGTACATGCTTCTTTATAACGTTCTGAAGGACGTCGACGAACAAATTGGTTTCTCTCCGTTAGCACTTCTAACCGTAATTCGTCGCTATAAATAATCTAGGAAAAAGTAAAAAATGTAAAGAACCTTTAAGCGATCTACGAGGATGAATTTGACTAAAAATATAGATGATAGATGAAACTTACCTTTCTCCAATCTTTTACCGCTTATACAACACTAGAAAAACATTACAGGTATCACCAACAAAGTACGGAGATGTCGCTACATAGTATTTTTTTAAATAAAACCAATATAACCTGGGTAAACCAGTTCAAAACGCAAGAAACGATCTGAACGTGTGAATGATCGACGACCAACTTCGAAATATATCACGGCCTGCTGACATCAAAGCGCGCAGGCGTTATGTATCGGAGGTAACGGCTTTATAGGGTAATGAAGGCAAAAGAAAGTGAAGAAGCCAAGAAGAACAGACAAACTGTTTAACACTGAGGATAGTAATGTTTTATAAGAACTTAAACATTTCCGTCACGCCAACCTCATTTCGGCCACGTTTCATTATTTTGCCTGACGGAAATGAGAATTTGGTAAATAATAATGATTTATATCAAAATGTAAACAAAAAGATAAATTAAGGTTTGGAAATTAGAAACTGTACAGCATTAACTGTTTTCTTTTTTGTTTTAAATATTTAACAATCCTTTAATATTCCCCTTTTAAAAAAATATATAATAATATGCATCATTGGCACCTTTTCATTTTTAACCGATTTTAGAAAGTCAATACATGACAGATTAGGAAAGAATAAGTATTACTGTAATCGATAGTAATTACAGAAGTAAAAAGTAAGTGGCAACATTGAAATATGCCATAGTTACGCGCGACGGAAATGAGAGTTTAATGGTTAAAATTTAAAAATATATATAATTAAAAGTTTTGCCAATTTTTTGTTTCTGCCTTATGAGAACAGATCTCAATCCACCTGGTACGGCAGAATACACTTTGTAAGTTTACGAAATATCAATATCAATATCAATATTTAGACCATATAAACGCGTTTACACACTGAGACCATCTCTGCGTTTTGAATTGGTTTATCCAAATTATATTGGCTTTATTTAAAAAAATGCTGTGTGGTGATATTTCCGTATTTTGTTGGTGATACCTGCAATGTTTTCCTAATGTTGTATAAGCGATAACGAGGTAACCTAACTTAACATGGTGTTGGGTGTTTTGTGTGTGAGGCACACTTTGTAAATAAAAGAAAATATTATTTATTTTTCAACAGCTACAGATTCAAGGACCGGGGAAACTATAACTGTAAGTTTAAAAAATCCTAGGTTTAAAAAAATGCTATTGCAACTCAATTCCCTAACTGTCCGTTATATTTGAGAAAAAACGTGAAGATTTTATTGTTCAAATATTACGTTATATTTAACAAAATTATTTTTGAATAAGAGGAGATGTTTTTAAATGTGTCTAATAAACGTTCTCTTTTAATACAATATATTTTAAATTATGTCACGGAACGTAGCCATTTTGGATACTGATATATGTAAATGTCATACTCATAGCAATGAACGTATTGCAACAATTATAATAACTTGTTTTACAAATACCCTACTTAAAAATGATTGTGGGAAAAGTAATGATCGATTAGGTAAAACACCACATAATAGAAAAAGTAGATCAGGTAAAACACCACATAATAGGTAATTAAAGATCCTGGTTAAATAGTTTGTAAATTTTCGTCCAAATATACATGCACAATTACAAATATTAATAATTAGTCGATTAAATGACAAAAACAAAAACAAATACATCTTTCACGAAAACGATGATCGGTTACGTGTTTAGTTTTTCCTTTAAAAGTTTGTTTTTCCAAAATGAAATCGAATGGGACGTGAAGAAGGGCTTAGTTGACGGCTGGCAATCTCTTTAAACCGGAAGCCATTCAAAACTCAAAAAGAAATGCAAAAAAACGATTCTTTTACCGCTTAGACTAACATCGTGCATTGCAATGCATCGCCTAAACAGCGTGACGTCATTGAAGATCTGTCAGGCCTTCTAGTATCGTAGGTAACGGCCTGATGCGGCCGCCTCTCTGCATCATAGCACCGCACGGCTCTGACAAGTTCCTACTAAGCGTAGTCCTAAGATGCTTTATCCATAGTACAATGTTATTTCAGTTTATCAACTTTGATGCTAAGGAAATGGCAATAAAAATTCTGCCCTGTCCTAGTGTCACGTAATTAAATCTTATTTATTAATTTCTTGCTGCTCTATTTTTTTTTGTTTTTCTATCGCCAAGAACGATGCCATTACTCTGTAATAGCCGGCACTGGCAACGCGTCCCAACTCTAGCGTACCAGCTTTTTTCCTTCGTTCTTTTTTTTCCTTTTTAATACGTTCCTCGCACCAGAAAAATATTTATTTTATACGCTCCGAGCTCCGCTTATACATATACGTATACACCATAAATGCGTGCACGTACATATATTACATTAAAATTATATAAAACGAACTCACATATGTCAACAATAACACAGTAGGAATCATTGACATTTATTCCAGCACATTAAAAACATAAAGCGCGTCGATGACACGTTCGTCTTCCGTTCTCGTCTATCGCCGGAGTTGTATTGCAGCGATCTTCGTCTTTCGGTACGAGACAAGTGCGGCGATATCGGATTTCAAACTGACGTTTCGAAAAAACGACGATCGGCCACGTGCATTCGACCAATGAAGGCGCGCGGTTCGATAACGCAACGAAACAGTGGAAAAAAAGCTCAAATTAAATATCGCCGAAAAGCCGTGGAACGACCAATAAGGATAAGATGAAAAAAACCGAGTTGAAACACGATATTAGGCTGCCGGGAGCTGTTAGTACCGTATTATAGGTGTAATGTATTACGGTTAGAGGGAGCTTCGCAGCTACGGACGGTTTTTTTCGCTGTAGACTACATGCGTCGTCGAGGGTAAAAAGAAGGGTGTTAAATGAAAAACAAACACGTGGAAGTGGGTCGGCGTTACAGCTTTATATTCAACCCCCGACGTGACGGTAGATAATTTTATGATTTTTTGATGAGTATATCTTATCTGCTGAATTTTACGTAGTGTTGGCGAAAAAATCGTTAAGTATGTATGGATGCTGATAAAAGAAATGTGATGATAAACTAATAAAAATTGAATGTATATTTTTGGATTCACTTGTGCCACAACAGCTGCAATTGTCACTACAATTGCCACAGTATTAGTCCTTCTGGATTTCAGCAGGGCTTTTGATACGGTTCATTATGACATTCTACTAGCAATTATGAGGTCCGCTGGCTTTAATCCGTCGTCTATGCATCTGGTGGGGTCATACTTGGGAAACAGGGTGCAATAGGTGGCTTTGAACGATTGCGTATCGGAAAAAATTAATACACCTTGTGGTTTGCCACAAGGTGTCATACTTAGTCCTATTTTGTTCTGTCTATATACTAGTAACCTCCCAAATGTGATAAAACATTGTAAATATCATTTGTATAATAATATAATAATAATATATTTATTGCTCAACAGAAAAATTCCAATAAAAGGACAAAAGTAGCTTCATATACATACATACGAAAATTCAGGTAAATTAAACAAAATATTGCATACAAATTTAGTAAAAATTAAAAAAAATCACATAGCATATTTAGTCCCAACAAAAACATCAGTGTAAATGATGTCAGCATTTCTAGCCATATGGTGCAGAGGTGCGCATAGTAGCAGATTAATTCTCGGCGTCGTCCAATGCAACGTTGCTGCAGTTCGTGATGTCAGACGAGGTACATGGAAATTCACTCTGCACAGAAGATTAGGACAATCTATTTCATTGTTTAAAAGCTTAAACAAAAATCTTCCACTTGGTTTAAAGATTGGAACTAGTTGTCAGTAGAGTTGGTCACTAGCGCCAACGGGCAGTGGCGGAGGTTCGATACAACCCTCAGTATAACTGCGAGTCTCAACCAGATCTGTTGTGTATACATGTACGCTGCCGTAAATACTATTTCGTAGTTCTACGTTTGCTTTAAAAATGTTGGACAAAGTTACAGAATTTAGCCTGACCTAAATTATGATGGCGTTAAAATTGAATGTGTAGTTTGTAATATCCCTTTAATGTATTGGTCCAAAAGGGATTGTCTACGTCACGTCCTCTTCTGTGAACATGACGAAAACACAGACCACAATAGTTTAGATCGGTAACTCATACAAGACTCTTTTTCTTGCCATAGCGCTTCGATTAATAAATAATTCATTCGTCTCGCTTCGCTTCCACAGTATTGTTGCCGCTATTAAACTTCCAACCCTCGCATAAACAATTTCCAGTTGTTGTGCTTTATATCCATTATTGAGGAATCAGCGCGCCAATTTTCTTCAGACGTTTTACATCCACACACAAATATAAAGACGTTCATTGTCATCATGTGACTGGAGAGGGTGACTACTAGAGCCCAGTAACAGGGAGCCGTGCTAAAGCCCTACCTGCCTAGTACACAAAAGCAATAGTAAGAAAATAGAAAAAAAATAACAGAACTAATACATAATTATAATATGTGAAAAGTAGCGAAACACTCACCCTTTTAAGCAGCCTTGGCTACGGAACAGTAAATCTAGAAGCACCATTATCAGTATTAACATCGTATGGATAAGAGTGGCAAAAAGTTGACACCATTAGATGTGTTTCCACAGTTGTCTCGGTGAGCGATGTTCGCCGTGGTGAGAAAATGAGTTTATATTTTGAAAAAGAGCGTTCAACATCTACCGATGTTATACATGTATGATTAAAATACTCTTTGTACTTAGTCAGTGGATTATTCGATACACCATCACAAATTTGTTTTAGTGTGCTAAAATCGGGATCTTTCTGTAGCACACTCTCGAACTTTTCTAAAACGCGATTATATTTTGCGTCATGTATAGTCAGTAGCTGTGTATGCACTCCGTCCATAATTTGCAGAGGCTCCAATAATGATAACGATATATTTTGTAATTGGTCTATTGCGTCAGCTAATCCTTTATAGTAGCTACGAATATTTTTTAAATCTGTTTCAACGGAAATATCTTGAAATTTCGACTGGCTCCCCTTAATAGCTGCAGCTTCGGCAGGATTGAATTGTGCAACAAGCATAATAAAAAGCTGCCTGCAACCATGTTCCCCAACGTGTAAGAATCCGGTGGTTGACGAATACCAGGACACTCTGTTTGAAATGATGGTAGGCGTTTGGGAGAATTTCAAAAATACTTTCTTTGTGCTAGCTATTAATGCATCTACCTCGGGAGAGCATTGTCGAATGGTTTCTGCCTCAAGATGTAAAGCATGCACTTTACGCGTAACATGTAAACACTTGCAACCATGTTGAAGAAGAGAACGGCCTACCGAACGCATTATCTCTACGCCATCGCTAATAAACATCAGCACTATCTTTTGAAATTTGAAATTTTTTCAACGTACTAAGTAAAACCTTCGTAATTGCTGCAGCAGTACACTCTTGTAGTCTTCGACTAGCTAATAACAGTGGTAATGTAGGTTTACTAGGGTCTAGTATGCGTACCGTAATATTTACAATTGAATTTTTTTTTACAGTCTGTTGTCTCGTCAACACATAACCAAAGAAACTGTTTTTTTCAATATGCGTTTCATTTTCTTTTCCGCGTCATCGCGTACAAATGCAACATGCTTACGTACCGTTTTCTCCGTTGGCAACCGCAACTCGGGATTGTGTTTGTCCCAAAAGTCCTTAAACGGTTGTTTATCGAGTAAGCCTAGTGGCAAATTACAGTTTATCAACATAAGAATTACATAAAAAAAATGCACTTCTCGGTGGCATGCCCAATTTTTGTTTTCTATGCTGTACGGAATTTACGTGTCTTGTACAGTTCCACTTCTTATTTGACATCAAATATATTCTGCACACTTTACAAACTATCTTACTCCCGTTGTAAAACAAATCGGGAAAGTCAGAAATAAACTTATTTACTATGTCTTGAAAGGGTCGTTTTTTAGCCTTCGACATGTTCACTAAGAACTACAATTAATATCTACGTATGTATCAATAAAATCAAAACGCACTACACTAAATAATAACTACAATTAATAACTACGTCTATATCAATAAAATCAACACGCCCTATCCGCTATCCAATGCTAAACTGAACTGAGTGATGATGATTTGTCGTGTCGTATCATAATCGACCAGCCCTCCCCGCCTACCTAAACACAGTTACACCGCCGCTGCGATTTCTCTCCGGTTATCGGGCTCTAGTGATTACTAGAGACCACCATTCTGGGTTCCCTATCATAGGCGTGTACGAGCGAGCGACTTCTATCTGCCGCTCCCCGGCCTGTAGCAATCTACTGCTTGAGCAGCTATTGTTGTGTGAGGTTGTTTACCGACTTATTAACGAACACGCGTTCGCATAATTCGGACCGATTACACTGAAAATGCTGAAAGTTCCTGAAAACGCAAACAGTGCAAAAAGAATTTTATGGAAATTTCCAGACATAAAATGTAATAGTAAAGATGTGGTGTGTTTGTAACAAGAGTTTATTATGTTGGAAAACACAAATGTGCGGGAAACATGTACATAGTGCAACGCACAAATTAAAAAAATATATTATAGATGTTCAATACAATCTTCATCTAATTGCAGGAACTTTGAAATCGTACCTTTTTTGGTTTCGTAATATTCGCTGTATTGATGAATATTAAAGCCCAAGACCTGGTCTCGCACTAAAAAGCTTCACGATGTACAGTGAAGCATTTCAGAATATTTATGATGTTCTCGTTACTTGAAGCAACCGATTCTTTTAGTGGTTGTAGCATTTACTTTACCACATTTCAAAAAATTTGCTTCTATTTTCTTAAAAATATAGAGGGTGTTTACGTCACTTCCGGTGAAACCGGAAACGCAATTGACATGGCAAGAGTTAGTTCACAAAAAATAGAAATCGACTTATTTTTTCTGAAAGCGCTAGCTGTCGTTCAAAAGTTAGCATGGGGGGGTTGGAATAAGTGTGTTAGTGTTATTGGTTTTTGAAAAATGAAATTTTACATGTTCTCTAACCCGTTGTTTTCATAGCTAGATAGATAATATAAAAGCTCCCTTTGTAGTTAAATTTAGTATTAGATATCAGTGGTGCATAAAATTATAAAAGCAATTTTGAAGGAGGTGTTCTTTCAGTTTGTTTTTAATTGCGACTGTGATTGCAGCATGTTAATCGAAGTAGGTAGCTTGTTGTATAATGTTATTGCCGAGTATCTGGGACTCATTTCATATAATTGTGTTCTATGTGTCAGTATAGCTAAATTGTGTCGGTGATGTTTCTGCATGTTATTATAAATATCACTATTTTTAGTGGTCATTGTTTTTTAAAAAGTTAAAATTTCGAATATATATAGAGAGTTTATTTGATAAACTTTAAATTAAAAATAACTAGCCAAAAAGTGATAATTTCTTCTACTCACAGTAGTCCTTATCTTCTCGATACTGCCAAATCTGCTCCAAATTTTATGTTCTTCCTTCGTCGCAGTTATTTATTTCCCAAATGAATTAGGTCCAAATCAATCTAATTTAGTCGATTTATAGAATTATACGTATGTTTTATATAAAATTTTAACTTTCGTAGACTCGAAAATAAATTTTGAGTTTTTCCAAAAGAAAAAAAGTCTCAATTTTCAATCCCTTCTTCCATACTTAGTTGTTTCTTAAGGCCAATGTCCACTTCACAATTAAGATAAGGTGACTACCATTACGTTTTTAAAACCACGAATACTGCTTCGCCTCGCAAACTTGCTATTATATGTAAAGCAAATGTAAACAAACGTGAATCTCAAATAATAAACAAATACATACATGGGGGGAGGGGGATTTTAGGACCGCACTCTATATGTTGAAATAAAAAAAGTTTTTGCTCAAGTTAATTCAATTTATTTGACATTATTGCAATGTTCGGTGAAGCTACTGCTAAAAGTCATATGGCATCTATTAGCCCAATTCCAATTCCAAATCCGGCATAAACTTTTCCCTGTAAGGGATACCAAAAACGCAGTACAATATACGGTATTGTCTTTTCTACTTTTCTACTTTTCCCCACAAAAAGTAGCTTTCTTTTATTTATTTAGAATTTCGGAAAGTAAAACAATCTGGATGTTTATACTACGCGTGTTATATATCGGTTTACCGAAAACTTTTACGCTTATTAGCGAACGACCGCTGAAAGACGAAGGCCCATCATCTGGAAGTGTTGAACGGGATCGTACCTCTGCGCTTTTTTTTCCTATTCCAACTCCGCGGCCTGCATCATCAAATAAACATTAGGGGGCGTTACTGGTTAAGCCTTTTTTACACTTGCTAAATTAAATATTCGGCTTATGTAGGCCGAAGAATCCCGACGATCAGCGCTTACGGCTTAGTAGTTGTTATAAACGTAAAATATGTAAAGAAGCGACCGCATTATCTAAGACATGTGGTGCGCGACAGTTAGTAGAGAGCTTCGATGATCTATTTTGAGCGGGAATCCTGCATCGGAAGAACGCGAAGCTCCACTTATACGATTCAAATTCGAAAAGCGTAATTGATGTAGGACGAAAACAAAGACGATTTTCTTTTTTATTTTTTGTTTATCTTTTTTTTTTTTTGTTTACGCCTGCTTATTTATTTTCGCTTTGTTTATTTTAATTTTGATCTCGATCGATAATTTAAAACTGTGCGAGTTTTGATAGAAACAATTGAAATAAAATTCTCTCTGCATTCAAAAGGATCTAAACTTAATCAAGGTAAGTTTGAAACGGTCTAAAACTACATACTGTCATATAATTGCATGATCGTCTTGCCAATTTAATAAAAAAATGTTTTGAGATAATTTTGATTTTTTTTTTTTGGTATAAGTTTTTTTTTGATTAATAAGAACTGTTAAAAAAAAAGAAAAAGGATCTTATTAACGTGTTGTTAAAATTGAAATGTAAAAATTAATGATATTCGATAACATTTAAAACTATAATAATTTTGAATTGTGTTCTCTTAATTCATCACATAATCCTTGACTAAAACGAGTGTCCCCGATATCTCCCTTATTTGTAGAGATATGGGATTGAACAAGGTGTCGCCGAAATTGGTTTGTAGAATCCTAAAAGATACACTTTTTAAATTTACCCCTAGTAAACCACCCTCCCAGAAACCTCGCCGAAACCATTTTTTTAAATTGCATGTCTCATCTTTTTGACTTTTATGATTGAAGTACTAGAAGTTAGGAATACAACGATATAAACAAAAATTTCATTTAACAAATAGTTATTAATAAAAGCATATCAATTGTTAGATTAAATTTGGTTGTACGCGTACAATCGTATAGGTTGTTTGAATAAAAAAAAATTAGATACTTATTTCGATTTGAGAAAATAGTTTACATATAGTAATGAAGCAGTGTTGTTACAAAATCTCTAAATATATATGTATATAGAATCTATATCCTTAATATACCCTTAGGGTGTTAACGTTTATATTATCCAAAATTCAGCTATAAATAAATGTTGACCATTCCTTTTTGTTTTTTGCCATCTTTTCTGCTTCTCTCCTTGTCAGACCTCGTTTTTTCAAACACTCTATGATTACTGCGTTGCGGTCTGCCTCTCTGTCGTTTGTGTTGTGGTTTGGCCTGCTATATTCTCCTCCTCTACCATTCGTGCAACGTACCCAAATCATCTCAGGTGCTGTCTTTCAATGCTTTCTAAGATAGGTTCTACATTTAGCTCTTTTCTTACTGATTCATTTTTGATTCTATCTCTTCGTGTAATCCCCTTCACTGCTCTTAGATATATCATCTCCAATGCTTGAATCTTACTGTTTTATTGTTTGTTAAGAACCCAACTTTCACTTCCATAAGTTCCATAAGTGTAGGCTTAAAGATGGTTTTAAACCCCGTTACGTTTGTTTTCTGTGAGACTTCTCTTTTTGTTATGAAAACTTTAGTTAGAGCGTAATGTAACTTTGTTGCACTTTCCAGCCTTTCGTTTATTTCTGCCTTATATTTTCCGTTCTTGTGTATCTTGACTCCCAGATACTTAAACACTTCTACTTGTTCTACAGGTTGTTCATCTAGTTTTATTGTGATCTTCGTATTGTTTTTACCTATTACCATTACTTTTATTTTCTCTACATTAATTTTTAGGTTTCTGTCTTCTAAAGATTTTTTCCATATATTTAATTTTGTTTGTAAATTTTTTTCGTTATTGGCGCACATGAATAGGTCGTCCGCAAATGCACATTCTACTATTTCTATTACATTAAGATTTCTGTAGCCCAGTTGTAGTCCTCTTATCTTTCCTCTGGCTTCTTTTAACACATCGTCTAGTACAACATTGAAAAGGGTCGGACTCAGGACACCACCCTGTCTTAGCCCTTCGTTGGTAATAAACTCTGTTGATTCTAAGTTTCCTGTTCTTACATGATTTTTTGTGGTTTTGTAGACATTCTATTCCTTCGAGTAACTTCTCGTTCATTCCTTTTTTTATCAGGCTCTTCCACACTATTCTTCGAGACACACTGTCAAAGGCCTTTTCAATATCGACAAAGGCTACGTATATATCATTGGTAAGGTTCTTTTCTATTAGTTGTTTTAATGTGAAAATGTGGTCCTGTATCCCTCTGCCTTTTCGAAATCCACTCTGGGGTTTTTCCAACTGAGGTTCATAATTTTCTACAATCTCACTTCGAGTATTCGTTCGTAAACTTTAGACAATGTACAGAGTATAGTGATTCCCCTACAGTTTTTACATATTCTGTTATTCCCTTTTTTAAACGAGGGTAACAGTATTCCCACTTGCCAATCTTCTTGTATTTTTCCTTTACTTCAAGCTTGATTAAATAACTTTGTTACAACCGTTATTCCATTCTCTCTTAAATATTTTACCATTTCCGATGTTATTCGATCATGTCCTGTTGCTTTTCCCTGCTTCAATGTTTTTATAGCTTCTACGGTCTCTTCTATTTTTATTTCTCCGTTTTCTTTATCTTCTTGACCATCTAAGTATTGTTCTTCTGCGATTTCATTTCCTAGATTTAGTTGTACCGGGTTAAAAGTGCTTTCGGAGTAATCCCTCCAACGTTTCATTATATCCTTGTCATCTTCTAATATTTTTCCATCCCGATCTTTTATATAATTTAGTTTATTTTGTTTTCCTTTTCTTAAGGTCTTTACACTCGGTAAAATAGCTTCTGATTTCCTTGTCTATCTTTCCCCAAACTTTGTACAAGATTGTTGTTTCGCGATTTTTACTAGTTCTTTGACTTCTATTAGTTGTTCTTTATATTTATTATAATTTTCATCGTTTCTATGTCTAAGATATTTCTTCCATCTTCCTTTTTTAGATTTTATTTTGTTCCTTATTTCTTCGTTCCGCTATCTTGTTTGTTTTTTTGTTACTTTACGACTTTAGAACAACCACATGTTTCCTTTGCGACTCTAGTTATAATTTGTTTGATTAATCTCTTTAAAATGCCTTTTAATTTTTCTCCAAATGAATGTGTCGATATGTAATTAATTTATGGAGAGTTTCATAAAAATCCTCGTGAAGCAGGAATACTTTATGGAGAGTGATTTCCTAACAGAGTGGTATCATCACATATAGCATTTCCTCATGCTAAAGCTAAAATTCGAAGGGGTTCATTTCCATCAAATTTAAAATATTCTCATCATGTAACACCAGTTAGAACAGAAGAAATTGAAATAAATGTACTATAAATATCATCCTTTTAAAATTCTGCAAGCATTAAGGCCTGCAGATTTTAAACGGAAAGTAGAATTCATTGCTGTAATGCAAGAAATGTTAAACGGTAATCCCAATAATACCAATAACATTTTGTGAACTGACGAGGCCCGTTTTCGTAACAATGAGGTGGTGAGTCACCATAAATGCCATTACCGGGTTCCAGAAAATCGTCATTGGATGCATGAAACTCATTTTCAGGTAATATTGGTGTCAACGTGCATATTATAGAATGGACATATTTGGAAGAAGTTGTGTATGCTTGCAATTGTTTTTTTTTTCAACACCATTGTGATTAGCAGAAAAATCACTACATCTTTGGTAATTTAGCCAACATCGTAGCTACAATAATAAGAAAGTTAGCAATAGTGGTCCGATAACTTTGAATAACCTATAGAACCATTTTCGTTTTCTTTCTTACTAATTTATGACACGTACTAAGAGCTTACAGTTTTCTATTTTATTTTTTGGGAATTATCCCAATACTTCTTTCAAAGGATTAATAACATGGCAAAGTTTTTCAAATCCTCTTGAAGACATTCCTTGGAAGAATTAAATAATTGTCCACAACACGTTTTACGTATAAGATCATTGTTTTTGATAACACCGTGTTCCGGGAATTAGGCTAGGCATTCTTGTGGCCAAGTATCGCTTGTTTTTTTTCAAATGTTGACCCTTAACACTCTTTAAAAAAATGTTTCTATCGGACTTCGCAAGATAACCTTTAAAGAATAACTAACAGATTCCGCTTATGAAGTATCAATAAATACGAACACGAAATAAGGAGCTACATTGGATTTCACTGTTTGAAAAAAATTACGATGATATAACGCGTGAGCCAAAAAATAGTTCTTCAAAAAATAGTCGTTCCATGGCAGATAGAATGTAGGTTAAAATATGTATTAAATGCTTTAAAACTATACCAATATCAATAATAATAAAAAAAAAAAGATCTTTGCTGGAGAAAAATATTTATTAAAGAAGATGTTGTACGTGTCTACCACCTATTTCTCTACAGAGCACAATTCTTCTATTAATGGAATCAATAGCATTTCGAAGAATCCAAAATGTGTTATTAATCTCTTTGATCTTATCATCCTTCGTTGTAAGTCGTGAAGATCAACAACGGGGATTTAAAAAATGGAATTTTTTAAGTATGGCCATAAAAAGAAATCACATAGTGTCAGATCGCGAGACCGTGTTGGCCATATCATCTCTGTATTTAAACTTCAAAGAATTCCCTTAGAAAAGCTACGTTTTCATTGGTAGTGTGTATACGAGTTCCATCTTATTGAAAATGACCTTCCTGTAGTTCGTCACCATGTAACATATTTACAAATGGTGTTAAAATTTCCATTCAATATCGCGCATTTAGTATTCCTGAAAGTAGCGAAACCTTTATGAGGTTTCAATTATTACATAAAAAGTCAGAAAATGCTGGTATTATAGAGTTAATATATAGTTAATACCTAAAAATATGGGTCCAATAATCCTTCTCTGACTAACAGCTGCCCAAACACCAATTTTTTGTGAATGTAATGGTGTTTCCATAAAAAGATTTGAATTGTCTATACTCCATATTCTTATGTTTTGAGAGTTGACATAGCCAGAGAGATGAAACCATGATTCATCCGTAAACATAATCTTTGTATAACCCTGTCATTATTGAAACGGTTATTAAAACGTTCACAGAAATCTTATCTTCCTGGCATGTCTGCAGGAAATATTTCATGAATTGCTTGAAATCAATAAGGGTATAAATGTAGATCATTTTTAAGAACACGCTTACAAGTACCATAAGAAAGATCTAGTTCTTGTTGTGAGTGTCGCACAGAAGTCTGCGGAATTGCTTGTCTCACCGCTTCAATATTTTCTTCACTTCTGACTTTTGGTCTACCACTGCCTTCTTTACGATTGACACCTCCTGTATGCCTAAACAACTCTACAAAACGGTGTATAGATCTACTGAAATGATCATACGGAATAGCTTCATTTGGAAATCCTTCTAGAAAATCTTCGTACGCGTCTCTTGTAGAATAAATCCATACACCATCCATTTTTCTGTCATTTCTCAAATAAATTTCAACCATGTACCGTTTTTGTTGTTCGTTAAATACGAAAGCCATTATTTTACGATACTACAAAAATAGCTATCACTTGTGCTTACGAAATAAGAATTGATAGTTCAACTTCAATGTCTATTAATCTAAAAAGATGAATTAAACTTAGACATGACTGCTATGTCTATTATTCTCATTCACGGCCAACTCAGTTGAAAGATTTTGTGGCTCACACCTTAGCTCAAAAACAGTTGACAGCAAAATTTAGCGAAACTGCCAAATTTATTTGTTATTGCTTGACATGGCACTCATGATCTTCCTTACACACTATTGTAAAAACGCACATTTAATATACCATTTGCAAAATATCCTGTTGTTTTTTCAACGATATTCGTTAAAAATAAGCTGTAAAATTTAATTAACGCTTACAATTTAATTCAACATTTATTCAATGTCAGCACCATTTATCTTCATACTCACTGGAATGCGATCCCTTATATGCACACTGATAAAATAAATATTGACAGTAAAATCGCTATAACGAGAAAATGGCTAATTTTAAATTACCATGTTAGTAATTTTTTTTTAGAATTTTGCCGAAAAACTAAAATAATACATAATATTTGTATTGGAATTTACACCTGGGTTTCTGAACCACCGCAGGAGGAATCGGATTTAATTTATTAATTTATTTTTGATTAAATTATAAGTTTATTCCAACCAAATGATTCACAATATTTACAGATGCTACTTGGAGATTACACCATGACGAACATCACCAGCGTCCCAGCAAGTGACAAACTGACGACTACCATCTATACGGACATCAAATACTCACCTCCACCAATAACTTTCACCGAAACGCAAAAAGAACTCATGCAGAAGTTTAACATCGCCTTCTATGAGGCTCAATCGAAGTCCCCACCGCAGGTAGTAGATCACGAGAGCATCTTGGAAACCTTCGACGAACGCTATTTCACGAACATCGAAAAATACGAACAGAACGACTCTGTAGATACAAACTCCTTCATCGACTTTTTGCTACCGAGATCGGATAGTATCTCGAACATACCAACACCGAACGGTAGCGATAACAACTTCGATTACAGCGATTTTTGTGAAAAATTCGAAGAACAAGTGAACAGGCACAAGGAAGTGGGTAACACCGATCCCTGCATTATCGACGAGATATTTCGAACTAGGAAGCAATCGTTTTCGGCGGAAACAGAAGCATCTACAGAAGCATCAACCAGCCAAAGTAATTACGCATATTCTTCCTCTTATACCGATCCGTCAGTTTTCGAAGAGGATATTTATATAAAGTGTGGATCGGTTGAGTATTTTGACAGCTCAAAAGGCGGAGATATTAGAAATAATAGTTCTCCGTTTTATGTGGATCCTCCTTTGGAATCAAGGGCTCTTGATAATTTGGAATTATCCGATATTGAACTTAGTGAAAGCATATCCAACGCTTCGTTAGATTTGGATAATTTGGGTGATATAAGTTACGATTACGATTCCACTTATATAGAGCAAAAAGACGATTGCACCAGATTACCGCCTGTCAACACCATCAATAAAGGAATGGATTTTACTAATATGTTGCGAAATATCGGATCAGATTGCTTGTACATCGTGGAAAACCAGGTAAGTACATCTTGTAATACGAACAAATATATTTTGTACATCCTTGGCCAATAAAACAGAGTCCGTTAAACTTTGCAAAACTTTACACGTTATTGAAATACAATGATAACCATATTATAAAATTTCCCATGTAAATTAATATTGTGTATGTCTTCCTCGGGGTTTAATGACTGCCAGTATACGTTTAGGCATTGTACCGCACTTGTGTATATTTCCACACTTCTTTTATTGTGGCTTCGAGTAGTGTTTTTCAAGAGAGACCGTTTAATTAAATTTTCGCAAAGTGCCACAAATGCTCGACTGGATTTGGGTCTGGAAATTGGACAGATCAACCCAGAAGATGGAATCCATTTTCGTATATCCAATCTTTAGTTTTTCGAGCTGTGTGGCAGGGCGCGTTATCTTGAGCGTTGGACACAAAGTTTTCCTTAAAGCCCCTCTGAAAAAACTTTTGCATATGATGGTCTTAATGTCGCATTTAGATCTTCTGTGTATGTACGTTTACAACCCATATTAAAATGCTGCCACCTCCGTGCTTAAGATTAGGAACGACGCGATCCTTAAGAAATTCCTTGTTAACTCTATGACCGACAAAGGTACTTCTAGGGGTATTAAAAAGCTGAAAAATGAACTATGGATGTACTCTATTTATCAAAAGTAATGATTATCCTTTAAAATTGGCATTATCCTGAAAAAAAAATATATCTTTTTAATAATCAGCTCCATATTCATTTAGTTGGACCTCAACACCCTTTTCTAGTTTCAATTGTCCAATGTTGGTGTCTTTTTGCCCATTCTGAACGGTTTTTTCTGTTGATCTCAGACAATAACAGCTTTTTTCTTGACTTCCAACCATTTAATCATGAACTGTTTTAGCGCTTTCTAACCGTTCTAGCTGATAATTTTGGACCACTAATTCCTGCAAACAGCTGCAAAGAAGTTTTCTTCCTATCCCGAAGATAAAGTCTCTCTAATAGACGGTCCTCTCTGACTTGTTATTTTACGACGTCAGCTTCCTGGCTTATTTTTCTAAGATCCAGCAGTCTTCAATCTATTTACGGCTGAACAGCACGACGTGAACACTAACTTTTGAGCAATTTTATTTTGCAAGATGCCTGTGGAACTCAAAATTACAATTCGCGTCCTCTTGCTTTCACTTAATTGTCTCTTTTTTGCCATAATAATTGTAAATATTTTAGAAAAACACATACTCTTTGCTAGTGCCTGATTTAACAATCCGGATGCGAGTACTACTAAACATTGAAGTAACTTGGTTCTTAGAATTGTTTGTATCTCGATTTTATTTGGTTTCTCAGAGAAACGCCTGCATGCCATTTCAGAGTAATTCGCAGAATAACATTCTGTTATTTTTTCGCAAATATTACTTTTTGTATATTTGCGGAAATCTACAGGTGTTCTGTTTTATTGACCAAGCCATACAGGCTGATCTTTTAAACTCCCATAGCAAATGAATTTCGACATGAATATATCAGTTCACAATTATGAAACGTGAAAACAAAACAAAAAAACAAGAAAAAAATGCGTTTGAAACGCCAGAATCTTGAAAGCAAGTGCACCTGTTGGAATATCAAAACATACATCAGTTTAGAAAATCGAACAATTTTAGAAATCACTTGAATGAAAAAATCTAGATTTCCGTTATCGTTTTGAAAAAAAGAAGAAAAACTATCTCCGAAATTGTTGCCACATTTCGTTGTTAAATATATCTCCATCAATTTTCGCAATGTCTGAATAGTTTTCATGTTTTCAATGTAAAATCAGAGAAAGCCTTAGATTTCTAGATCTTTATAAGTTTCGTAAACATTTGCACTGCATTTTAAAGTGTTACGGGAGAAGTGATAATTTTAAAAGAAAAGGTTAGGAAAGGAATATAAAGAAAATTTCAAGAAAAGCCTCAGGCGTTGCTTGACCATTCATAATTAATTAAGACTAATGACAAAGTCACTAATTTTTAGAGAGAGAATATACTCTTTATTCAGAACTCCAAAAACAATGTGATGTTTCTTATTAAGCGAAACATTTCTAAAACTGGATATTTGAAGTATGTGGAAATACAAATGATATACTTAATTTTCCAAATCCAGGATTTTTGCGGTCAAAAATAATTTTTAACTGGTGCTCCAACTTGGTTCATAAACGCAAAGTATAGTATTGTTTGCCCCATTTTTCGAAATAGTTAAACCTCATTGCTACTTTATTGCTCATCGATAACATTACACTCAAAACTTTTTGCTCTTACTTTCTTTCTTTTACGCGATGTTTTTCATATAAAAGGACACCTTAATCAACTGCTAATTAAAATAGTGAATATAATTTATTTCAAACGAATACTACACAACTACAGTCGATGTATTAGAACTTGGTATAGCCCGTAGATTTCAATTTGGCATTGTTGGTAAATTAGGAATTAGACAAAAACAAATACATTTGAAATAGTTGGACATTTTTCCATGGATCCAAGCACCTCTTTGCATCAGGTTGCAACGTCTACTAGACTTTTAGACATCGGTACGCAAAGTCAAAAAGCTACATAAATTTCACACATACAAAGTAAAGATAGTGGAAGAGCATAGTAAGGCCAATAATGACATTCTTTTTTCAAAAAAGACACGCTGGCGCTTTCTTTGGAGAATAAGCTTTCATTTGAGGAACCACACGAATGGTATTTGTAGGGTCGTAGCCGCAAACATCATAAGTGCGATGCATAGGTCAGAGCATGTGTCCCTTATAATGAAAGTAAATGTGTTTTTGGAAATTTTTATTTTTGTTATAGTTTTTGAAATATTTCAGATGGATTACATTGTATATCCATTTTCAATAAAATCTGTCAAAGAATGGACCGTTCGTTTCATAACTTTAGTTTGGACAAAAAGGTTGTTAGGTTAAGGATTATATTACAAATAATAATTCCACATGCATAAACGACAAACGTCCAACTAAAAAAGTGCCTGTTTTAAAGAGTTTTCACTCTAAATACTCTAAAAATGTAATTTCAAGAAACTTCGGCAACTTTCTCCGTTACCAAGGCATTTCACCAGGTAATTTGGAAACAATTTTATACGAAAAACAGAAATTTCGAAACAAATTAGCAGATCCATTTCGTCCATAACGATTTCCTCTGTATTCTTCCTTTCTGGTATTGAAATTTTCATTACAGTGTATAGAAATCACCCTTATTCTGGAGTAATTCATTATCACTTTCAAATTTCTACTTCTTTCAGGAGTCCAAAGTCTGCAATGCATACGGTCATCTCCTTAGCAACAAGAACATCAACAACAATATCTCGGTGGTGCAAATCGTCGATGAAGATATCATCAGAGACATCTACAGTGAAAATAATCATGCTGTGATGAATCAGAGCGACGCCCTCATTTACGATGATCCCTTGCTAAGTTCTAGCAGTCTCATCTTGCCCAAGAGAGAAAGGAAATCCACGGTTAACAGCCAGGATAGCGATCTGAGCTTGGAATGTCAAGATATCCTGATGACCAACCAGCTCCAGTGCAAGTGGGAGAACTGCTTTCAAGTTTACGAGAACCAGAATGCTTTGGTTAAACATATCGAGAAAACTCACGTTGAACTGAAAAGAGGTATGGGTGATTGTGGAAGGGGAAATGTAAAGATAAGGCATCACATTTTATTTCTAATTGCAGGGGAAGAATTTACCTGTTTTTGGATAAATTGTCCCAGGAAGAATAAGCCTTTCAACGCGAGGTATAAGCTTTTAATCCATATGAGGGTACATAGTGGTGAAAAGCCAAACAAATGTCCAGTAAGTACTTTTTCTCTACTAGTACCAAATTTATTTCTCCGTTTTACCTATTAAATAGTCTCACTATTTAACAATGAATTTTTCTAATGCATATGTGTGATATTTGCAATAATTTTTGTAAAGAATGTTTGTTAATTTTCTGAAAGAAAATTAACAAACATTTGCAGATAAGAAGGTCAGGTGACGGTTTGTGTGCATATCATTTGACTTCATTTTTTAACCATAAATAAATAGCAAAATCGAAATGTACTGTAATGTTACAATGTACAACATCAAAAACAGTGATTACCGCCACGTATAGTGCGTCCATCCGTTCAACACCAAACTCCCTCTGTGTTCTTCTTCGGTGTTTCCAGTCCCTTTATTGCCTTTTACCTAGGTGGCGAGGGTGTAAGGAGATTATTATAAGTCCGGCCAACGATGATATTGGGGGAACGGCAAAATAACTTGTCTTCTCTTCATTTTCTTGATATCCTAAATCTACAATTTTAATCTAAACTTTTCCAACAGCAATTTACAGCATAAATTCAATCGTATCTCTGTCCTAGTATCGTAAATTAAATATTTCTGGTCAAGAAGTGACCCTGTTCGTTGGTAAAATGTAATATTGAGAACCTTCATTATAGTTTATCCTAAAGAATTAATCTATTTTTAAAATAGGGGAAGTTAATTGAAATTTGATATCAATTTTAAAATCGAAAGGTATATCCTAATTGGCTATGATAAAACAATCGCTATTGCGTACAAAGGAGTTACGGGACGCTTATAATTTTCTCAGTTGAGGTCAAATAGCCGTTGTATCTGTATTTGTCTAAGCGTTCTTGTACACGTGAATGGTGATTATATTCAACGTTAATTACGAAGTGAGAGTCAAGTTTGGCAACTTGAAAATAGGCGGAGTTCGTGTATGTAAAATATAAACATAGCGTTTATATTGCAACGTCACAATTTGAGGTTAGTTTTCTCTTTTTAAATTTAATTCCTTTATAACGTAGATAGTTGGGGTTAATTTATATTTAAACCGCCGAAAGAGTGTCTTGGGGACACTCTCGGATCTACAGACCGTACAATTAATTAATTAATTTCGTTAAATCAATTTTTCTCCTCATTCATAACATTACAGTACAATCGCTTTTAAAAATCTGGAACAAACGATACTATTATTATTATTACATTATCAATTTTAAACACATCTTGTAAAATATGACAATAACTTAATGTCAAATTGTCTGTCAGTGTCAATCGTAAATCGACAAGTGTCAATAATGCCCCATCAATGTAATATGGTTTTCAATAAAAATGCTTATATGTAAAAGTAATCTTTGATATATTTTTTGCTAAAAGCAAACAGTTTTTAAAATAAACGAATATAGTATATAACTTTTACACAACTGCAGCTATTTCCTAAACACAGCAACCTTCTCCAAAAGTTTCAAAATGTGCATGTTATTACCTTGCAGAGACAGATTGATGGCATTCAGTTTGCCAAATATATCGCACAAATACGCTAGTTTCAGCAAAAAGTCGGGTTCGACAAAGTACTTGGGAGTTTTCATGACCTTCCTCTTGTCCACATAGCGTGCAGTACTTTGCTGCGAATAAGTGCCTGCAATCCTCCATAGAAACCAGACATTGATCGAGCTCCATCAGTACACATATCGATGCACTTTTCCTAATCCAAATCATTTTTGGTTGTAAACTTGTCAAGCATCTCAAATAAGTCTTGAACCTTTGCGCTTCCAATGATGCTTTTGCAGAACAGAAGGTCTTCAACTACAAGATCCACGAGGTGTACATAACAAATAAGGTGCGTGTCTTTGTTAGTGACAGTGTTGTTGGACAAAGGCACCTTTGAAATTAATTTTCTCACTGATTCTCGAAGCATGATATATATTAACTATGTTAAGAGCAGCCGGTGGAATAAGCTCTTCTACGATGGTGTGAGGTTTTTTGCACTACGCCACCCTGTATGCGACCTTAAAAGCTACTAGCGGTACGTTGCTTGGTACTAAGGCTTGTTTAGTAAACAAACTTTTTTTGTTTTTGTAAATTTTGCAACTTGCTAGTAAAGAATTCGCGAGATATTTCAACCATGTTAGAGTGATTGGTTTCGAGATGCCGCTTTAGCTTACTTAGGAGCATACACTCGATCGCTAGAACAGAGAGCACACATTGCGGCCTCTCTTGATTGTTTACTTTTACTGAAGTAAAGCCAAAATTCAAATAGTTATCATCGTATTTACGATATTTCCGTTTCTTTGCTACCCCACCACTTGTCAATGCTTGATCACTCTCACTTCAACTGTCGACTTGCTTATTTAATAAAAATCCATTTTCCTACGACTATACGAAAACACAAAGCGGGCGTCTTAAAACCGTTTACTTTTCTTCTCAGATGTTTACTCTTCGATTGTTATTTAGGAATTGAACTGGTTCGCCGAAGGGGTGCCGTATTCATACTAGCCGCCCTACCTACTTAGAACTTTTGCGAAACTTCGACAACGTCCGATAATATGCTATATAAGTCTACTAGAAGGTTCTATACGCTTCACGAAAGTTCCATACTTTTCTGGAATATTCTATGTACTACGAGAATATTCCATACCTTTCCAGATAGATCTAGTCTAGATGTTCTAGAACGTTCCATTAGGTTATAAGCCGTTTCGAAATGTTTATTCTAGAATGTTCCAAACCGCTATGTCTGCTTGCGTTCGCAGGAGTGCCTCGCGGCGCCCCTGTTTACTCTTTACGGCTCCCCGGGGCGCACACTTAGGGAACCCCTGAGTTATACGTTCCACTTGCCCAATCGACTGCGTTGTACGTGATAATACGTGATACGCGATATAGTATAATCTTCAAAAAAATACCCAATAATTCCCAAAAAAATTGTTTCCTGATTTTATTGCCTTCAAAGACCTTTTCTCGGAAGCTGCATGCACTTGAATTGTAAACAGGAATAAATATCTGAACAAATATCAACTAAAATCACGCAAAGGCGCTATTCTTAACCGAATAATACTCTCTTTACTTAGTCCGTGTGAAAGATGTATTCGATTTTAAAACGAAATTATAACATAACAGATTTCATAACACCTGCGACACATCGTCAATGAAACAAAGTATATATCGTTATGGCGCGTATGTATCTGATGTGAAAACGTAAATAAGTCAGGATGAAGCTTTTTCAGACGGGTAACACTTTTTCTATCGAATAATAATCACAAACTTGATCTTGACATAGAGCGTAGCGTAAACTAAACATCCTCCCATGTCTTTTCATATTATACAGTTTATTTTGATACAGAGTCCAAGTAATGAATAATATTGTTAACCTAGTGTATGGTTGTAGCATACGTACCATTTATTTTTTTCTTATTTCGTTTCCTCCGCCAACAACCAGGGCGGTATATATAACGTGCATGTATTTATTGTTTTTTTCGTACAGTAACGTCTAGACATCCTTGTCGATAGACCAAAGAAAAGATTAAAACTTTAAGATGTACTACAATGTACTTTATCATAGTAATACTAGTTTCTGACACTAAACTACCTGAATTCTAATAGCTTTTAGTCTAATACAATGGTGTAATCGAAAAAATAATTAATAATGTGGTTAGAGTATTGTTGAATCGGCTTATCACGCGTGTTACATCTTTACCGATGACCGGACTGTTAAACATTTAATTTTTTACTGAACAGGGTAAGATGTATTGATAATTTATGTCTGAAGATAATTGACGATATAGTTTTACGGGATTTCCAAACCAGTTATTGAAAAGTTATTTCATCGGGGAAAATTTATTATCAGAATCAGGGATCGAGCGTCGATAATTCACGCTAACCCAAAGACAATTCTCTAAAAGACTTTACAGATTCAAAATTTACGCGACGATTCATATTGGGAACTCTTTCCTAATAGCGTTTAATTTAGTTATAATATAAAGATGGTCTTTAACACTAGAACCGCCGCACCGGTCAATTTGACCGTCTTTCAATTTTAAAGCCAAAATGTCGATGTTCGGACTGCGCTGAGTGTTTATCACGCGTGTGTTCAGTCTCGGCTTCAATACGGAGTTATCTTTTGGGGTAGCGCTGTAGATGCGAAAAGAATATTTATGTTACAGAAGAGATGTGTTCGGGCAATATTTCAATTAAAAACTAGAGACTCGTGTAAATCAGTATTTAAAGACTTTAATATACTTACCTTACCATCGATTTATATACTAGAATCTGCACTGTTTGTAAAAAGTAACAGTGAACTGTTTCAAAAATATGTACCGTACCACGAGCAGAATACACGAAGTAAAGATAGCTTGCATTTGCTACCTCCGCAAACTCATCTGACAAAGGTGCAAAGACAGGTTGTGTGGCAATGTATCGCAATATATAACCGTTTACCCAATACTTTAAAACAAATGCCGCTTTCCAGGTTTAAAATAAAGCTCAAGACATTATTATCTAGTCGGCCATTTTATACGGTAAATGAGTTTTTAAATGCGCCTCATTTATTATAGTTCGTACATTTTATTTATATATTTTATCTTTTATATTTACATATTCAATGTTTGTTGATTTATATGTTTATATGTTTATGTTTTTATATTTTATACATACTGTGACGTATTCTATGCATGTGCATTATGGAATAAACGATATTATTATTATTATTAGCGTATTTAGACGAACTGGAAAATCTTTCATCGGGAAATTCCGAGAATGATTCTAAATCAGTTAGTACGGACAGTGAAAATGAAATTTGTTCTCGAGTTGTTGCGAGTGAGGAATAACACAGTGATGAATCTGACAATGACACAGTTGGAGATGTAACGGTTGCAGTGACTAATGCTAGTTCCAGTGATATGCGGGAAGTGAAAACGTCTGTTCGTTCTAATCGCCAGCAAAAGAAACCAACAGAAAAAGGATTTTCCTTCAATCCCGGTGCAGTTTGCGAATCAAAAGATAATTCCCAATGGTAAGTAATTTCTGCGAGTCGGCCTACTGCAGGCAGAAAAACCCAACCCAATATATTCAGGGACAATCCAGGGTCAACAGGCTATGTAGAACAAAAAGTAACTGCACAAAATGTGACTAATTTCTGGAGATTATTTATAAAACAATGCACCGAGGTTGAAGCTAGAAGACAACTAGACAGTCAAAACTGGCAATTATCTCTAGGAGATCTAGAATCCTTCATTGCCATTCTATACGCACGTGGTGCTCGGGGTTCCAGTCACTTACATAGAATTAGATTCCTTGTGGTCTAAGAAGTGGGGAATATCGTTTTTTAGTCAAACGATGTCTAGAAACAAATTTAGAGAAATCATGCGATATCTCAGATTCGATCTCAAGTCTATAAGGAAAGAAAGATTGGAACATGAAAAGTTTGCTTTAGTTTCTGAAATATGGCAAAAATTTGCTTACAATTGCAAAATTTGTTGTGCCCGGAGAAAACATAACAATAGACGAACAACTTTTTCCTACAAAAGCAAGATGTCGATATACGCAATATATGTCCAATAAACCGGATAAGTTTGGCATTAAATTTTGGTTTGCTGTTGACATTGAAGCTAAATATGAATGCCTTCCCATATTTAGGAAAAGATGATCCTAGACCAATAGGACAACCACTTGGTGAATACGTCGTTCTAAAATTATTGGAGCCTTACACCAAGAAAGGAAGAAATGTGACAACCGACAATTTTTTTACCAGTTTGGAACTTGCAAAGAAATTAGCAAAACTAAACACCACAATTGTTGGAACTGTGAACAGGTCGAGAAAAGAAATTCCCGAAGTAATCAAAAAAAAGCAAAGGTTCTTTATATTAAACTGTTTTATTCACAAGTAAAGAAAATGTTTGTACTTTGACAGTGTATCAAGCCAAAATAAACAAAAATATTCTCCTAAGTACGCAACATCCAACAGTTTCGATTGATGCTGGTACAAAGGAAAAGCCAGAAACAGTTCTACACTATAATAGCACAAAATATGGCGTTGATGTAGTAGATCAAATGGCCCGAAAATACAGCGTGAAAGCACCCTCAAGAAGATGGCCAGTGCATGTTTTTTTATAATACATTGGATCTTGCTACAATTAATGCGTTTGCTGCATACAAAGACTGGCAAAAAAATAAAACATCGCGATTTCATACTGCAATTGGTAGAAGAACTCTCGCAACAATCCAATAACAACGAAGAATACCTTCAGGAGGGAACATCGAATCAAAAATACAACAAGAACTTACAGGCCGGATCAAAGACAGATAAGCAATCTCGCAAAAGACGTACACGTCAAGAAAAGAAATGTGAAAATAAGACTTACGATGGATGTAAGAACTGTAACAACATATGTGGAAAATGTGAATTTAAAGTAACTTATTGCAAAAATTGTAACAATATTTAAAATACCAAAGTTAAGTTATTTTTATATTTTGTGAATAAATATACATTTTTATGCAAACAAATTATGTTAATTAATAAAAACAGTCGAAACAAAATTGAGTTTTAATCACCGGTCAATTTGACCGGGGCAGCGGCTCGAGGCATGAGGAATTCTCGGCGGTTCTACTGTTAAAAATAAAATACTCTATGTATTAATACCTGTTCACCATGTGTGAAGTGAACTATAGGCGATATTATATCATAGTAGAGAGAATTGAAAGAACAAAGAATAATTCTTTTCATGAGAAAAAAAGCCCTGGACATACGTATCACATTTTCGATATCTGTTATCGTTTCCGAGATATTAAATGCATTTTTAATCGTGAAAATAACCAAATGGAATCTATTTTAATTTTGGTTACAGTTCCAAGGTTGCAACAAAGCATTCTCGCGATTGGAAAACCTAAAAATCCACCAGAGGAGCCACACTGGGGAAAGGCCTTACCTCTGCCAATTCACCAACTGCACAAAGAGTTTTTCCAATAGCTCCGACAGAGCAAAACATCAAAGAACCCATTACGACACGGTACGGATTAAAATAGTTCTTTTATATATGACCTTTTAGCAATGTTTGTTGTTCTTATTTATAGAAACCATACGCATGTCAAGTGATAGGCTGCTCCAAAAAGTATACGGATCCCAGCAGCCTCCGGAAACACGTCAAGAATCATACATACGAAGAACAAGTTCAATTAAAGAAGAAATCCGAAGATTACAAACCACCAACTCAAAGTTATTCGGCTGCTAACAGAAAGAACGACAGTTCAACGAAAAATCGATATAATTCTTCAACCAATTTAAGCAGGGACAAGTCTATCTTAAATTCCTTGTATACTACTCTGGATCACAGCTATTCGAATAGTTTCGTTAGTGGAAATTCCTTGTTGAGTTCCAATGTGAAGCAAGATTTGAAAAATAAGATTTCCGAAAAGATGAGCAAAGAAAAATTGTTGCTGATGTAATAAAGGTTGTCTATGCGACTTGTTGTGTTTTGTATATATTCTTCTGTATATATTAGTAAAAGTATTTTTGTATTTTTTGTAAATAAAATGAAAGTAAAAATTAATTTCCTTGTATACATTGAAAAAGAGAAGCAACAAAGTACTTATAAATTACGCCAAGCTCTTAGGTAACTCTGACACCAATAGGAGGGTACCGTATTGACATAGAACTGCTTCTCGTTGATTTCCAACGAACTTTTTATTACCACCACAAAAATAGTCATAACTCATAACTAGAGCAACGCAAACTGCGCTGAAAGCCAGTGGCGGACGCATAAAAGTTTACACAAAATAAACACGGCCAGGACAATTCGGTATAAGCGTCAGTATAACTGCGATTCGAAAGCCGATCTGTTGTGTATGCATCTACGCTGTCGTATACTATATCGTAGTTCTACGTTTGTTTTGAAAATGTTTCCTACGTCGCGAAAACGACCAAAGTTGGACATAATAAGAGAATTTATTGCAGAAATGCCTGATTTAAAGTGTGATGACGCTAAAATTCAATGTGTAGTGTGTAGAATAGATTTAATGTGTTGGTCGAAAAGTGGTTGTCTACGACACGTAAATAGTGCAGGGCATGTTTCAAAAAAAAATTCCACACGAGATTATGACAAATTTAAATTTAATTTATGTGTTACCTTTATTGCATGTAATTTACCATTTCATTTACTAAGGAAGAAAGCATACGTCTCGTTTTGGAATGAATATTCGGACTTTAAGTTACCAAGTGAGAGAGCATTACAGAGAGTTGTGCCGTCTGCTCGTGAGCATGGCGAGAAAAGAATTAAATCGGAGTTGCAAGATAAAAAACTGTGGTTATGTGTGGACGAAACAGATCGTAAAAAACATTCTGTGGTTAATGTAATGGTACGCACAATGGAACCACATCGACCGTCACCCTCAATTTTACTAGCTTCCAGACGAATACAACAATGCACTGCCGAAATAATTTCAGTGTTGGTGTTAAATACATTGGAAAAGTTTGAACTTTCAACAAATCAATTGTTGATGTTTATGAGTGATGGTGCCGCAAACATGCTTGCTGTAGGTCGATCTCTTAAAAAACATTGTGCTAACTTGTTGCATATTACATGTAAAATTCATACTCTCAGTCTCGTAGCAGATAGTAACAGAAAATGTTATCCCGAGGTAGACGCTCTAATAGCACATACAAAAGCTGTGTTTGTAAAATCCCCAAAACGTATTCGGGAATTTCATAGACTATGCCCCGGTATTCCTGAATCACCACAACCTATTCTTACTCGTTGGAGAACATGGTTAGAGGCTGCATTTTATTATCATAAATATTTTGAGAATATAAAGAACGTGATTCTAGAATTCGACCCAAAGGAAGCTGCGGCTGTCAAGGTAAGCCGCTTGAAATTTCAGGATAGTCAAGTTACAACAGATTTGGAAATTATTCAGAACAATTACGTGGGACTAGCGGATGCGATAGAAAAACTACAAAATTCTTCGGTGTCGTTAGTGGAATCTTTGCAAATAGTGCAACATGTTCACGCACAGCTATGCGCGATAGAAGACGCAAGAAATGTTTGTGTTTTAGGAAGGTTTGAAAGTGTTTTAGATAAAGACTCTGATTTTGGCACATTAAGACAAATTTGTGAAGGTGCGTCAACAGAATACCTTCATACTCCACATATTAACGAGACAAAACTCGAGTGTAATCCGAGTAAGTGCAACTTGCTCAAGAGTAACTAATGCTGTATGCATTCAAAAGCTTTGCTGAAATCTGTGTATATGACGCCAATCTGTTTTCTGTCATCCAGCGCTTTTGAGACCAGTTGAGTAAAGTTGCACAAATTTGAAGTAGTTGAACGACCTCTTATGAAGCCATGCTGATTACAATTAATACGGGAACTTATGTGCCGGAATAGATTATTATAAAGAATCGTCTCGATTCTGAAGTACAGTTCGTTCCCCAGACTTATATATCGGGACTATCTTTGTTTCGATACCGTCGGGAAGATTTTCTGTTTTATAACCCTTCACTAGGAATGATGGTACTGCATCCGGACTCGTAGTCTGATTATGTTTTTTTTGCGTTTTTGATGTTACATTCGCAAATAGCACACAAAAAGCAACCAAATCCCTCTTAGGAACCCTTCTGAATAGCTTTAACAAATTGTATTTTAAATGTGATGTAGTTTCAATTACAGGGAGTGTATAGGGATAACAGGAAGGAGTTTGTTAATCAACTAAAGGAGTGTATACCATAAATCAATTTTTTGAGAAATTTAAAAAATATATGCTTCCTGATTTATTAATTTTGTATAACTACATATATCGTAAGATACACACATTAAACTGAAATGGAAAAATTTTATATAGCCTCGTTCCCAATGGATCAACTACCGTCACTATGGAAGCATTTCCTGACATATCTGCAATACAAACTAAGATTCATAAAATGTAGACATTTGGCAATAAATTATTACATACTTTCTCCACTTGTAACTAGCGTAATTATATTTTGGAATACCTCAAAAACTCACATCGTTGCAACTATCGGGCAATTCTTCTTTTCTACAAAAACAAAAAATACAAATAATTTCAAATGCATCTATGTATTAACCAAAAATTAATGTTAATATAGCTCATGGTATTGGTGGAATCGTTCCCGGCAAAAACAATGTAGCAGAGAAAATAGCGCTAACACATGAACATGTTTCTGCCTACCCAACGTCATCAGCGTGATTCTGAGCTCAATTTTCTGCTGATACAATTGCGTTTGCCTCTCGGTTTATGCTGTTAATCTCCAAAACAGCATCGAACATGTGTTTCGGCGACACCTATCGCTAAAAGACAGTTACGCCGTCCCAGTGGGTAGCTAGACAAACCGGAGTGTAGATGTCCACCACCTATCGGGCAGCTTCTGGGCTGCCAAACGCAAGGGGGCGTTGTGCCTAGGCATAGCGACAACTATACGTGCAAATGATTCCTCAGGCTTACCATGATGTATAAAAATACACGTGGAAAGAATGCCTAGTAACAATAACCAAAAATTAATGCTAATCTACACTCCGGTTTTTATTGCTACCCTCTGGGACGGCGTGACCGTGTCTCTTGGCGATAGGTGTCGCCGAAAGACATATTCAGTGCTGTTTTGGAGATTAACAGCATAAATCGAGAGGCAAACGCAATTGTAGCAGCAGAAAATTGTGCTCGGAACCATGCTGATGACGCCGGGTAGGCAGAAACATGTTCATATGTTAGCGCTATTTTCTCTGCTACATTGTTTTTGATTATTGTTACTACGCATTGTTTCCACGTGTATTATCTATGTATTATACAGATATAAAATTTAGGAGCAACCGTTAACGAACATATTACAAATACATTGTTGATTAATCCGTATTCGAAGAGCAGAATGATAAAACGATATGGTTCTATAGCTACAATAGCTCTCTAGAGCTTAGCATTTTAATACTTAATAAACAAAATTAAAAGCTCAATTCAAAAAAGGTAACGTTACAAACTACCACAAGATATAATCAATCAGCATATTTGATTACATCTTGTGCAATACTAATTTCCAGAAAACAGTGATGGAATGTTTTCTGGCGCCACCTAGTGTCAAGAAGCATAGTCATACCGTCTAGAAGGTAGCGACAGAAATTAGTGACATAAGCTGAGAGGCAAATAGCGGTGTTAGGTGGGGAAGCATTCGGAGCAACGCTGATGACGCCGGGTAGGCAGAAACATGTCCGTTGGCTAGAATTTTCTTTCCTCATATTGCCTTTTTCGTGAGTGATTCCATTAATACCATTACCATATAAGCATTATTTTGATTATTTCTAGGCATTTTTTATGTGTGTAATGCACGTTTTAAAACAATAACACCTGCATTGAGAATTATTCTAACGAAACCATTTTGGCGATTTTATTTAAAAAAATACGAAAATAAATTCATTTCAAATTTTCGAACAAAAAACAGCATTTGCATCAAACTTACACAGTGACAAATTCCGGACTATCCAACGTGCAATCATTAATATCACTTTTATCATACCTGAAAAGAAAATCATATAAGCAAGTGATTCTGTTATATATTGTGTCTACATAAGTTGGAATTACAAGGAAACATTTTTTATTACTAGTTTTAGGAGAGTTTTAGAACGTTCTGCATGCAGTTATTTTAGACAATATCGAAAATTGTAATAAAGAAAAGTTGATTGGAATTAAAAATTATGCGCTAATATGCAATCAGATTCATCTACACTGAAAAATCAGGTTTTGTTATTTTTTATAGGTTTTTACCCATTGATTCCTTTTGAAATAGTTATATTTAATATTGCAAATCCCAATGCTAAACACATTTATCTCTATTGTTCATAATGACATGTGTTTAGATTTCATTAAGGGTCATTTTTGTTTGCTTACGTAATTTAAATTGCCGCCACTTTGTGCGCATGCTCCTTGTATATATTCAGTACAGCAGTACCATGTAAGCCGTTGGACAGTACAGTTAAGATTCGGTACAACACAAAACACGTGCATTCATTGTAAGCCATTATTTGTGAATTAAAATCAAGTAAAACAATCTACAGTCTATTATTAAACAATCAATAACATTGTTGGTTCTCCGTGTCGGATATTCCACGTTATTCGAAGACGGCAGCGAATATTCAAGCAACGCATACAACGACGCTACAAAGGTAGGTCTCCAATATTTCATTTTAAATATCCATTCCAAGACTAGAGTTATGCGCGGCAGTACTACTTTGTCAATTAGTTGAGAAAATCATGAGCACTATAAACAGTTTGAGTTATATATTGGACGGACTCAATTATTGTACTCGTATGGATAAAATCGACTACTAAACAGTGGAAAACGTTTATTGTGAACAGAGTCACTGGCATTGCGGGTAAATAATTAATGAATGCACAACATAATCATTTACTTTGCAAATCAGAAGGTATGTACAAATAATAACATAACCTTAATAGATTTAAAAATACATAGATTCTGCTTCGCTCCACTGATGTCTTAACATATCCACCCTCTCTTTCTAAACATATAATCGTTTTGTCAATAAATTCCTTATCATATCTGGAGTTATTTCCTAGATTGCTTTTGAAATGACGTTGGCAATATTGGTTACGACATTCTATTACAAAGTTTGGATTTTCTTGAGCCCACCATCTACAATTTTGAGTGCTCATCACTAGAATTGTTCACTAGCGCCAACGGGCAGTGGCGGAGGTTTGATACAACCCTCAGTATAACTGCGAGTCTCAACCCGATCTGTTGTGTATACATGTACGCTACCGTAAATACTATTTTGTAGTTCTACGTTTGTTTTCAAAATGTTGCCTACGTCGCGAAAACGACCAATGTTGGACAAAGTTACAGAATTTATAGCAGAAATGCCTGACCTAAATTATGATGGCGTTAAAATTCGATGTGTAGTTTGTAATATCCCTTTAATGTGTTGGTCCAAAATGGATTGTCTACGTCACGTAAATAGTAAACAGCATTCTTTAAAAAAAATTGCACACGACACTATGACAAATTTAAATTTAATTTATGTGTTACCTTTATTGCATGTAATCTACCGTTTAATTTACTAGACAAGGGAGTATATGTCTTCTTTTGGAATAAATATTCGGACTGCAAATTACCAAGTCGGGCATCGTTACAAAGAATTGCGCCATCTGCTCGTGAACATGTTGAAAAAAGAATTAAATCGGTGTTGAAAGATAAAAAACTGTGGTTATGTGTGGACGAAACAACAGATCGTAAAAAACATTCTGTGGTTAATGTAATCGTACGTACAATGGAAACACATCAATCGTCACCTTCAATTCTATTAGCTTCCAGACGAGTACAACAATGTACTGCCGAAGTAATTTCAAAGTTAGTGTTAAATACATTGGAAAAGTTTGAACTTTCAACAAACCAACTGTTGATGTTTATGAGTGATGGTGCCGCAAACATACTTTCTGTAGGTCGGTCTCTTAAAAAATATTGTGCTAATTTGTTACATATTACGTGTAAAATTCATGCTTTCAGTCATGTGGCACATAGTATTAGAAAATGCTATCCTGAGGTAGACGCTTTAATAGCGCATACAAAAGCAGTGTTTGTCAAATCCCTAAAACGTATTCGCAAATTTCACAGACTGTGCCTCCGTATGCCTGAGCCATCAGAACCTATTCTTACACGTTGGGGAACATGGTTACAGGCCGCGTTTTACTATCATAAATATTTTGAGAATATTAAGAACGTGGTTTTACAATTCGATTAAAAGGAAGCTGCGGCTATCAAGGAAAGCCAGTCGAAATTTCAAGATAGTCAGGTTAAAACGGATTTAAAAATTATTCAGAACAATTACTTCGGACTAGTGGAGGCAATAGAAAAATTACAAAATCCTTCGGTGTCGTTAGTGGAATCTCTGCAAATAGTGCAACATGTTCACGCACAGCTATGCGCGGTAGAAGACGCAAAAAATGTTTGTGTTCTAGAAAGGTTTGAAGGTGTTTTAGAGGAAGATTCTGATTTTGGCACATTAAGACAAATTTGTGAAGGCGCGTCAACAGAACCGTTAAGTTGTTCCAAAGATTATTTCAATTACGCAAATATAACGTCACTAGATGTAGAACGTTCGTTTTCTGCATGTAAACACACTTTTTCCTCACGCCGCACTCGGTTTGCCGAAACAACTGTGGAAACATATCTAACGTTGCAGATATTTAACAGACATTATTCACTTTGTGATTTCACGGAAGACTTTTAAGACGGTACGTGTTTGAGCACGTATTATATTTTATTTCTGACCATTTATTTTGTGTAAACCTTTATGCGTCCACCACTGGCTGTTGGCGCAAATTGAGCAACTCTACTCATCACACCGTTCCATGTGAATGTGGCCTCATCTGTCCGTAAAATATGGTAAGGAAAATTAATATTGCCACGAATGTCTTATAAAATGCAAAATAGTGGAAATCATAGCTCAATGTGCTAGATCTTCGTCAGCATCTCATATGTACACGATGTACTGTAGACTACAGTGATGCTGACGAAAGATATACGATATTGAAGGTAGCATTGAACTATGGTTCCGACGTACATAATAATAATAATAATAATAATAATAATGTCAATTGATTCCATAATACACAAATTGTATAGAATACGTCACACTTATATAAAAATAAAGTACATCGAAATATGCATGTATAAACTACACCGTATTTGTCGTTAAACGTAAATAGAAAAAGTACATACAATATATAAAAAACACAAGCAACACAATCAAAACACACATTAAAAAATAATTTAGTAAAGAAAATTACCCTACAGAAACTGTTTTAGTAAAGAATTCTCTAGTAGAGTAAAACGATTCACCGATCAAATATTTTTTTAATTTGTTTCTATATACCATTTTTGTGTTGTTTTTAAGTGTTTCTGGAAGGTGATTAAATATTTTCAGACATTGATGTATGGTTTGCTTCTGCATCTTAGTAAGATGTGTTTTAGGCGGTAATAAGTGAGAGTTAGCGTTTCCTCTAGTACTATGGTTATGCGCGAGTTCATATTTTTTAAACAATTCACTGTAATGTTGTTGGACAAACAGAGCAGTCTCTAATATGTAAATAGACGACAAAGTAAGTATTTTGTTGTTTTTAAATACTTCCCTGCACGAATCTCTAGGTTTTAGCTGAAACACTGCTCTTATACAGGCTTTTTGAATGATAAAGATTTTTTCAATATTGACTGCATTCCCCCAGAATATAATTCCATACATGATATAGCGTCGCGAATAAGCGTTTTGCTTTTAATTTTAGTGTGGTAATCATTCTTCAATTGACTGGTGTCATCGAGCTGTCCGAGCGCCTAGGCAAACACTTTGTAAGATTATGATCCCTCGGTCAATTCGAGGACGGGGGGCAGGGATTAAGTAAGTTACAAATATAGGTAGTTTGGAGTGATTAAGAGAGAATCCCTTTATCCGTAATAGATACTCTATTATGTCACAATGTCAAAATTTAGCTATAATGAATAATAAAACAATAAAAAATAAAATGTGTATCACTGCAGATGTCACTTACGTGTTATGAGCCCTTTTCCTATGTCTGGTAAGTGTTAAAGACCCAGAGCATGTAAAAAGGCAACTTTCGCATTGAAGCATTTTTGGCGATGTTTGTGTTTGAATAGTATTCGCGTCAGTGACTTGGAATTCTTCTTTCCTAAAACATACAACATATTTTCGACATGAAACGCAAAATATACGTTCAAAAAAGTATATCGCGCATAAAAGAATCAGGAAATTAGTTGAGAAATATAGCCATTACTACTAAATTAACGAGAGATTAGACGACAGACAGTCGGTGAACGATAATTTTGTTGCTCGCAAAGTACATTACAGTTTAGAATGCGTGTGAACACACGATCGACAGTCATGTCAGACCAACAAAGTAAATCAAACCTGTACTTTTTTTTTCGCCGACCCGACTGTCGGCCAGAAAAGTAGTCTGTCGTCTGCGCTACGCTTAAAATAGTACGATATTTATGTATTTTCAGCAAATATATATTATGTGTCCATCAAATTAAAATAGCTGATTTTATGGCTTAGCCAGCAAGCAAGCGAGCGAGCCAATAAACGAGTGAGAGAATAAACGACGCGCCCGTGGTGGTCAAAATGAATCATTTTTCACTCTTATCGTTTGGTATAATGTGCGGCATAAAGGCATTGAGTGATGAATAAATCTAGATTTATTCGGTAATTCGGTTGATAATGAGGATGCACATGAACCCTCAAAACGGCCCTTCCGATTTAATTAATTAATATTTTCTGCGGTGAGGAGTGTGCTGATACTTCGTGTTGTTTGCCACACTGCCTTACAGTCACACCCCACAGTATTCTGTGTCATGTGTCTATCTCGCTATCAACTAGGCCATACTCTAACAAAAGTACACGTGATTAAAACTTACATGATAACCTCGGACTCAGCAGATGTCTTCCTTGGAGGGATATTCGTAACGCTAAAGCGAATTTTATGCGTTCTGAAGAGATGCGTCTTCAAGAGGTATTTACTCTTACTTTTGTACGTACAATGCGGACAAAAGTAAGGCCGATCGTCCGAATGAGTCAACTTATGTTTGTTGAACTGGTATTGGGTATTGAAGTTTTTTCCGCAAAGAACGCACGGGAACTTCTTGGACCTATAAAAAGGAAAGTAAAAACATGTCGAACAAGTTAATAAAAATCAAAATTCAAATTTCGATTTCGAAAACCGTTTGTTTACAAACACTGGAATTCGAAAACCGGTTTTCTCAAAAGTCGAATTTTGTATAAACGCCAAAAATGCCTTACTCCACTACAGAGTTCGTGATGTCGTCTTCTCTTCCCGATTCCGTTTCAGACTCCATATCGGGTATATCCAGCGTACTTATGTTTACCTTATGTACCCTCCTCATGTGATTCTTGACGATCTTCTTGGTTCCTCCCTTGTGACCGCATATCTCGCAAGAATAAGGTAATTTTCCCGTATGGCTGGAAAAATGAGTGTTAAATGTGACTTTCGTTTTCCAGTGCTTATGGCAAATAATGCATTGGAAGAAACTTCCGTTCTTGACGGTGATGTACCGATCATCATGATCGGTAGAAAATTCATATTAACATGCGCTATTTTAACATTCTTCATCTGAAAAAGGTACTTATAGTTAAACCTGCGTAAAACGGAGTGTTGCCTATTCCGTATTTTTCTAGTGGGCCTGAATTGAACAAAAATGTTATGTGTTGATTGACTGAACCTAACGCTGCATCACATACACGTTTGTCCAGGTCTCACCCGGGTGCGAGATATATTGTACGTAGCGCGATCTGGCATCCTTGCATTTATCTACGCTGTCCAGCTTCGCCGAGCGTAACTGCCGTAGCTCTGAGAGTCCTATCTGACGCACTCTTTGTTTGTCTGTGTGCTCGTAAGGTTCTAACAAGTGATCGTGGATTTCAAATACACTAAGTTAGTTTTACAACCGCAGAGAAGATATAGAACATTAAATGTTATTTTGCCGGAAATTCCTACCAAAGCACGGCCGATCTATTTGCCGGAGAGTACGTGGATCGTCCTATTCCTTCGCATTCGACGATTGAAAGGATCGTCAAAGCGTTTGGGAAACTTGGCTGCGTGGTACGGGAATTGCCGTAAATGCCAACAAATAGACGAACGGCCTCTAATGCATCCCGAGCGGGAGGAGAGAGAATTGAGGGTTTGTTCGTCAGTTGAAATGGGTGAACCTTGCTTTAGCCGGCAAATTGCAGACGAAATTAGTGTTAGTAGAAGTACTGTGAGACGTATTTTGAAACGCAACAAACACAAAAGTTACAAAGTTCAAAACTGCCAGATTTTTCCCCTTAATAAAGTAACATTGTTAGAATTTCAATTTATTTTATAATTATTGAATCTACTTTTGTGCGGTGTACAGAAATTTGAATGTGTTGAAAAATTATGGGTTAGAAACAAACAAGTTACGAAAATAAAAATTATTAATGTTAAAATATTCATATCGCTGAATTTTAATTTTACACAAAAATCATTTGTAAATTTTAAGACGGTTTAGGGGAATGGTAACGAATTTTACCTCAATTATTTGTAATAATTTATGGATTCGTTTCTTGTAATGTTTATTATAGTAAGTAGTTATAACATTTTTTGTTACAAAAATTATTACAATTCATTGTTTGATGCTTTTGTTATCCGTCTAATTTTATTAATTTCTAGTCACTGGCCTGAGGATGTGTATATATACGAAACCGGTCGCCTAATTTATTAATTAAAGATATTGTGAGAATTTAGAGCATATTTTCATTTTCTTACATCGCTAGCTTACTTGTTTAAGCTAGGGAGCGCCACCTAGCGTTGATGCATTTGATTAGAAAAATACCAGAGAATACGTGTCCTCAGTCGACATTTATACTAGTTCTCAACGTTTTAAAATCTTCATTCGTTCTTGAGTTATCGAGCTGTCCCCTTCCTAACTGAACACACTGTATACCGCGCTCATTTCCTCCTAAAATATAATGACAACGCATGCTCTGAGATTTCGCGAGGTACCTAAATACATGGTCAAAGCTCTACATACAAATTCTACTAACTATGGAGGGATTTGGTAAAGTGTAATCATTTTAAACGTCATTGGATCCCCTAAACAAAATTCTATAGAAGTTTCAAAGAAACCAAATGTTCTTTCCAAAAAAGTAATTATTCTTGATGGAGGTAAAACTGTATAAAAAAATATCGCTTAGATTCAAAAAATTACCTTGGAATTGATAACTATAGAATAACGTACTAGAAATTATCCGTTTTGGAATATGTGGAAAAATTTCCAGTGAAGTATTTGAAGAACTTTGTTATTGAGCTATGTACTGTAATGTTATGGATATCAGCATTTTGTTTTCTAACAAAATAAATTAATTTTCACGGTCGGTAGGTCTGGGAATGTTACCTAGACACTCCTTTGATAAAGAAAAAATGTAAAATGAAATAATTATGTTTTTCAAAAATTAAATATGGGAGAAAAGAGCAAAAACAAACCTCAAAATTTGACGTTGACCGCGCAATGCATGTAGAGTATTTTATTTCGGGTTGGTATTATAGAATATTTTTGTTTATAACAAGTTGTGTAGTTTTTCCAACAATTAATTTAAGCGTAGCGCTTGAAAATCGCTGATCCTTTCATATGGGACGCCAAATGGCGCCAGTCGGTGTCATCACCGAATCGTGTCACCCCACAAACGCCCGTGTACATATTTCCAGTCTTACGCAAGTTTTGCGGTAAAATTGTTTGTTTTTTTTATCTTGAACATTTTTCTGTGGAAGTTTCTCCAACGTGTTTAAATACTACTAAAAATAGATAATACATAAAGCATTGAAACTTACGTTGGAAGTTCTTTCCTATGAGCAGTTGAGATGGGATCATTAGATTCGGACTTAACTTCAAAGGGATTTAAACATTCTGCAGTAACAGCACTTGTATCTCTGCAACATTAGAAGACAAATCTTATTAGTGCGGGCTAGAAAAATTCTGCATTCTGTAAGTGCAATTGTTAAAAACAGATAGTCTTCAATGATTTTTCAATTTTCAGGTTTATTTTCCGCCATCTTTGCCCTGAAAGCGAATGTTTTCACTGAAAACGAAGTGAGAGTTTTAGAGAATACATTCTTCGTGCAAGTCAACAATTCTGACAGCAATCATAAATCGAACACACAAATTGCATTCAAATGTCTTTAGTACCGAATTAATGCAGTAAATCGTATTCGTTATAAAACAGTACAGTCCATTATACTCTACATGGTATCCTAGGCAAGTGCAGTAAAATTTTAATAAGACGTTTCTTACATAATTTGAAGTAAATAACACTGGTAGATGTATATAAAATACGCAAAAATGACGACGTGATTCGCCCATTTATTTATTTCATAAGATTATTGGTAAAATGTACCGCCAGTTTTGAATATTTTATTATTTTTGAACCACTTTACAAACAAATACTTCGGCATCTAAAAACAATATTTACTAATAGGTTCTTTCAAGCAATTCACCGGTATTTTCAAAAAACTACTCTTTGCATTCAAGCGGCACGGTTATTGTATTCATTGGTTAATGACGTAATAGAGAAGCCCTTCAAAACGTCATAAATTTCCAAGTGAAATAACCAGTACTTACCTTGCTCGAGATCTGCTTTATTTGCAGTTATTGTAGCTATCTCTTTCAATTAAAACAACATGACTTGCCAGTTCATGAGGTTTGTGATCATGTTAATAGTGTTGATACAGATTTATCACAAACCAGCAGAAAATAATGGAAGAACAATATTCAATAAGTTTAAATTATGAAGGCAATGATTGCCAAGTGAAAGTTAAGGATTTGCAAACAGAGAGCAGAGAATTCAAACCAAAAAATGAAGACCTATTTGCCATGCATTGATCGACATATTAGGTTATATATAAAATAACTACCAAAACCAAAAGTAACCGGTCAATTCAAGCCGCTTTATCTGGTTAATAGAACTCTGACGTGAAAGGCATACACCAAGGGCATAACTATAGTAAATACCAGCAGATCGCTTGAAATAGCTTAATGTATTTTGTTTAAAATCACTTCAGGAATGTGTTGTCATATCTTTAATGACTTTGTCGGAAACACTCTGGTTATTTCAAACCTCTTAAAATACCCTATGGAGCAAAAAGTTGGCACTAAATAGATCGAATAGATTTATCGATAGTATTTCATAAAATGGTTAGTAAGATAAACGTTCCTACAATATTTGTGACTAAATTTGAGCCCGTCACATTAAAATTATATTTCCAGTTTACCAGAAGTAGGTGAAATGTTAGAGTAAAGTACCCTATTTGCCAAAATATCAATTAATATTGGAACTTAAAGTTATTCCAAAGAGTAGTTTTCAAATTAAATTTAATTTCTTTGTTGCAAAATACGTTTTCAAACAACATAACAAAGTTGCTTTGAAAATTTTGTAGTAACTGCACGTTTTATAGGATTCGTTTGTATTGTGTCGCATGTATCGAAATATACATTTCTGACGAAATTAAGTTTGCAAGCCACTCACGTAAAGCATTCTTCTCTTTGGAAATTGATATTTGCACATAAAATCTGACTCTAAATAATTTCGATATTTTTACAAATAAAGATACTCTACTTTTTCGAAGATTTTAAAGTTTCACCTTTTGTTCCACAAGGTACAAAAAGTTATACTTACAATTTCTCCAGTTTAACCTTCGGGTGATTATTTTCCACAGATTTTTTCTGGTATTCCCTGCAAAATTTACGATAAATCAAAGAATAATAATAAAGAACGAAAGATCTAAACTAATAAACGTTTTTTATTGCATTTTGGGAAGCTTATTGCTTTGTTATTCAATTGCAGCGGTTCTGAACAAAAGAGCAGTAATTTTTCTAGTGCTTTCTAGATCTTGATTAAATATTCCAACATATGGATTAACGGCAAACAACACAAAGTATCGGCACTGTCGTCACAAATTAAGTTCATAAAAATTACAAGCTTTTAAAACAAGGTTAAAGTCTAAATGATACTGATAAAGTTGGCGGACTTCCTAATTTTTTGATTTTTGAACGTGTAACTTTTTTCAATATCTCAAATTTAAATAAAAAATGTCTCACTACTCACTTACCTGATGTCTACTTTTAATCTTCCATCGTTCTCTATGTCTCGAAGGCGGACATCGAGGTTGTGTTCCTTCTTCAAGTGGCGTTTCATCGAATTTTTCAGTCGAATTTTCATTTTGCACAAAACGCAGGTCATGGGAAACTGTCCCGTATGCACCCAGACGTGTCTTCGCATGAGGTATCTCTCCGTCCTGGTTTCACCGCAAATCGTGCACTTATAAGCTTTTACTTCACCATCCATTACAACCGTATAATGTACGGACTCCCTGAAACAATGCTGGCGCATTATTAATTGGAATTAAGGAATACAGATGAAGAGCCAACTTCGGAAGAAGATGAAATGTAGAGAGGAGATAAATTTGGTGTTACTCCAAGCAAAATATAGGGACTTATATTTAGTATATGTATTTAAGTCAGTTTATTTCATATGCCCTATTGGTCATAGGAGTTCGGCCAAGAAGAAAAGTCTTTACTATACTTTCGCTGAAAGTTTTAATTGATCCAAGAATTATAAATTTAATGCATATTTGTTTTAAACACCTTTGGCCAAACTGACCAAGAAACGTCTGGCCGTGGCCACTTGCTAAAACGCTGTCCTAGGCTGCAGCCGCGTTTGCCAGGCCGTGATGGTTTAAGTGCACTGATAAGATTTAATATGCTGCGTTTGGCCGTCGTTGTGACCGCGGCCGCTTTGATTTGCAGAACCCTTAAGGGTACAGAGGCGTGAGTGCGACCAAGACGAGCTGGGCCCGTCCCATTCGCACCTTTACTCCATACTTACGTAGCCGTATCGCGTATTCTATGTAAAATAGAACGAATCGAATAACTCGATGCCCCTTTACTCAGCAAATGTGCTGGATAAAATATGTTTCCACTATCTCTAGTCAGAATGTTCCATAAATTTCAAAAAGATTTCTTCTAGCAATAACAAATCAGCAATTTTATCTGATATTACATTTTCTAATACTCACTTTTCCTCTTCCTTTAGAGCAACTGTATCACAGCCTTTGGCGTTGTTGCCGTGTCTGAAATGAAAATCAAAAAATTGTTGTTATATGCTATTTCAGAATTAAAATGGAAAATACTGAAATAAAAAATTCTTTGATGGAATGTACATGTATCTAGAGTCCTTGATAATAGAAACAAAAATTACAGGATTTATAACAAGGTTAAAGTCTGAAATATACTGACAAAGCTGATGGCCTTCACAATTTATTCGATTTTCGAAAGTGTAACCTTTTTCAATATCTTAAATTTAAAGAAAACATTTCTCACTTACTATTCACTTACTTGATGTCTACTTTTAATCTTCCATCGTTCTGTATGTCCCGAACGTGGACATCGACGTTGTGTTCCTTCTTCAAGTGGAACTTCATCGATTTCTTCAGTCGAAATTGCGCTTTGCACAAAACGCAGGTCATAGGAAACTGTCCCGTATGCACCCAGACGTGTCTCCGGATGAGGTATCTCTCCTTCGTGGTTTTACCACAAATCGTACATTTATAAGTTTTTACTTCACCATCTATGACAACCGTATAATGCACGGACTCTCTGAAACAATGCTGGCGCATTATTAATTGGTAATAAGAAATATAGATGAAGAACCAACTTCGGAAGATTTATAAAATGTAGAAAGGAAATGAATTTGGCCTTACTCCAAGAAAAATACATGAATATACATTGAATTCACTTAGAATATGTAAGTCAGTTCATTTCATACACGCTACTGCTCACATGAGTTCCGCTAAGAAGAAAAATCCTAACAATACCTTCGTTGAAAATTTTAATGGATGAAACACGACTGTTACTCAAATAAAGAATGTATTTCTAACAACGAACCTAATTAAATATTTTATAGCGAGCAATTTGTCGAAACATGTGGCCGGGATTAAGGGAAAATGGGATAATTTCTTTATGTACATAAGGTTTGTTCACAGGCGCAGTTTCTGTGTAAATGAGCATCGCTTCTGATTGTTTTTGACACGCATGCGCTTAGTTTGAAATTAATTTTATATTGCGCGTAAATTCTCAATCTACGATTTCGTAGCAACATTACACTGTAAATCTCTAAAAGTAATAACGATTTGCATGGATTTGTTGTCAGCTGTCTTTCTTCAAAACCTTTGTTTCACTTATCTAAATAAACAAATAATTGTAAGATTATCTGCTAACATACGTCAGTACACACTGACGATAAGTATTCATGTATTCACAGTATTCTATGCTATCTACTTTTTCCATAAATGCATGCACCAATTTAAATCGGAAATAAATAGAAGATAGGCGAAATTGAATCGGCTGATAAGCCTATTACAGCGGGCGTACTAGAGGGATCGGTGCTTGGACCATTACTGTTTACCATTTATACGTCATCTCTTCCTAAAGTTTTAAAAACATATAAGTATCATTTATGCGCCGACGACACACAGTTATACTACTCCTTCCCCGCTGATGATCTGCAGCATTCTATAAATTTAATTAATAATGATCTAAATATGTTTCTTAAAGTATCTGAGGATCATTTCCTAAAATAATATGACGCAATATTTAGCATTACGTCATATTATTCGGAGGTAGAAGCATTTCTTTGAATTTTAATAGCATAGCTTTAAAAATTAAGGATAATTATTACCTTTAGGTGACAAACCAGACAGCCTGTCCTAAAGTAACGACCTCCCCCCCCTCCCCCTTTTTGTTATCAACTTTATACATCAATAAATGGATTTATTATTATTATAAATCCCGAAATTCTTCTAATAGTTTGATAACCACTTCTAACTGCAATCTGAAACACTGCGAACAACACGTTGCAATTTGAAATTGGTCAGAACTTGGAATTCTTTCTGTGCGAACAGTAAAAATGAAATACACATGCATCAGATAATTTCTGATAGTTTCTTATTGTTCTACGAACAAAGCTATTGTAGCGGCCGGTCAGAAACGACCCGAACGCTATAGTTGAATGTTGCACTGCGAGACTGTCACACGCAGTATTTCTTTTTTATCTAGCGCGAAAGAGTCATCAAAAAGAAGGATTATTCAAACTAATGATTCGTTGAATTAGAGCTTTTATCAAATGCTAAAAGGTATCGTTAATTTTTGTATTTATAAAGTTTCGAATGAATAGAGTTACTTGTTCGTTGAAACTAGGAATCATAGTTTATTAGTGCCAACGTTGTTTTTCTTATTTAGAGCATCTAAGCATAATTTGCAAACTTGCCAATAGCATTAACATCCATCACGATGACAAAAGAAAAAGTTATTTTGTAAATACTGCGACGATCAAGTTACGACGACAAAAAAGTTTCATGCAGCATCTCCAAACCGGAAAACATGCAAGCAATAAAAATCATAAAGGAGAAATAATGAACGACAAGTGTTAATTTCTAATTTATCACGGCCTGGACCTAAACGCTTAGAATTCAATGAAGAACTTTGTATGGCTTTCATTTGCGCTGACAATCCGCTAGCCAAATTAAATGAAGTTCTTTGCAAAACAAAACATAAAAAAAAAATTAAAATATATATATATATCTCTGAGTTATATACAACACTGAACAAATTAAATCTCGCTTCGTCGACTGTAAAAAAAAAAGGCTATAGTGGACACGATAACAAGTGTTTGGGTTCGGGTAAAAAGGGAGAATGCTTTCGGAGTGCGTCATAATGTTCCATAAATTAAAAAAAGATTTCCTCTAGCAGTAACAAAATAGCGATTTTACCTGATTATACATTTTCTAATACTCACTTTTCCTCTTCTTTCTTTGGAGCAACTGTATAACAACCTTCGACGTTGTTGCTGCCTCTGAAATGACGATAAAAAAAAATCTGTTATATACTATTTCAAAATTGAAATGGTAAATATTGAAATAAAAATTTTTTTGATGGAATGTACACGTATCTACTGTCCCTGATAAATTAAACACTCGTCACGATTTGAGATGACAAAGCTGATGGCCTTTCCATTTTTTTCTTTTTTTTGTTTTTTGAATGTGTAACTTTTTCATTGTATTAAATTTAAATAAAACACTTCTCACTTACTATTCACTTACTTGATGTCTACTTTTAAGCTTCCATCGTTCTCTATGTCCCGAAGGAGGACATCGAGATTGTGTTCCCTCTTCAAGTGGAATTTCATCGATTCTTTCAGTCGAATTTTCGCTTTGCACAAAACGCAGGTCATGGGAAACTGTCCCGTATGCACCCAGACGTGTTTCCGGATGAGGTATCTCTCTTTCATGGTTTTACCGCAAATTGTGCACTTATAAGCTTTTACTTCACCATCCATGACAACCGTATAATGTATGGACTCCCTGAAACAATTATGAAGCATTGGTGTTAACGAATACGAATGGAGAGCCAACTTCCAAAGATTTACGAAATGTAGAGAAGAGATAAATTTGGCTTTACTTCAAGCAAATTACAGAAATTTAGCTTGAATTCGCTTAGTATATGTAAGTGATCGCACTTGAGCATAATCTAATCGCAGAATAGGATTATAATCGTGAATAATATTGATTTTGTGATGAAGTGATTATATGGTAATTATTATTACAGGTGCAATTACGAGAATATTCGAATTCCCCCAATCGGTATTCCTGTAATCGTATTCTTTAATTTTAATTCTTAAACAGCGGGCGCTCGGACAAAATCCGATGGTCGGGCAAGCCAATCTGTAGGTCCGGTGAGGCGGTAGGTACTGGAGTGATATGAATTTTGAAGTTTTCGTTACACATTTACACCTAAAATCTGATAAATTCGCTCTCAACACAATGAGGTTCTCGAATTTTCCATCGGTTTTATTTTGGAGTGTCAGTCATCGTGGCGTAGGAGAAAAGCCTTTCTTCCTGTACATTATAAGTGCATTGAACTTTCCAAACATTTGTAGCACCGCCGGGTAACATTTGAGCACTTCGCACTCTGCTTGAAGGTCATACAGATATTGGACTATAATCAATTCAGCTCGGCTTCTGGGGTCGTCTTGATGACAAGAGTCATCAGCATCGGGGCTCTTTCCAAAGTAAAAAAAGAACTATTTGAAGGCTCTATGTCCATCGGAACGCTGTCAAGGTTCTAGAAACAGCGTAATAATTTCTCTTGAACCTGACTTTCAACGCATGGAAACCACTCTTTTTTATAGAAATTGATTTTGTAGGTAAACATTTTTTATGTCAGAACAGCTGTTTTTAAAGAGAATGTTTACATTTACATTTTCGCTTTTCAGTAAGGAATTTTACAAATAAACATGGAATCATTAATCTAGTAGTTCTATACAATTTTTTACTCGCATATTAAAAATTTTTGTAAATTGGTAAATCTTCAACTATTAAAAAGGCCGCAGTGGACACGATAGCACCAAAATTCCACCTTGAAACAATAGAAGAGCGTTCTACGGATTCACAAATCAAGATTTCAAGCATACGAGTTCGGCCAAAGAAGAGAGAATGCTTCTGGAGTGAGTCTGTAATGTTCCATAAATTAGAAAAAGATTTCTTCTGTAGCAATAACAAAACAGTAAGTTTATCTAATATTACGTTTTCTAATACTTACTTTTCATCTCCTTTTGGAGCAACTTTGTAACAGCGTTTGGCGTTGTTGCCGTTTCTAAAACCAAAATCAAAAAATTTTGTGTTATATACTATGTTAAGATTAAAATGGAAAATATTGAAATAATTTTTGTTTTGCTGGAATCTACATGCAATCCCTGATAAATGAAATACTCGTCACGATTTAGGTTCACAAAAACTGCAGGCTTTTATAACAAGGTTAGCAGTCTGAAGTATACTGACAAAGCTGATGGTGTGCTCAATTTTTTGGTTTTGGGATAATCTTGAAACAAATAAGATTTTGTTTTTAGTGCATTTCTAGATGATTAATCGAATCAACATTTTTTCATCATTGCTATAAAATCCTTCATAAGGTTTCTGGAGTCTATTTAAGAGTATTATCACATAGTTAAATAAAATTTAAGTAGAGTCGTAATGTCTATTTATACGTGACTTATGAACTTCTCCAAATTAAAAAAAAAAAATAGTATATTACAATTACTTACATCCTATGTATTTTCAAATGAGTCCTATACGGGGTTCTAGTGCTAGAAGTGAAGGGGCAAAATTTACAGATGAAGCGTGTCCTTTTGTCCGTTTCAGGCTTCTCTTCAACCGGTTCATTCTTTATGTGATCTCTATTAAACATGAAAAACAAAAAAAAAAACAAAAGTAAAATACGTATCGAGAATGACAATTCTCCGAGATCGGTTTAAATAAAAGTTACTCGGGATCAAGTAGCTTATACTAGAAAATATTTTCGTGGTTGAAGATGTTCAACTTCGCCAATGCGTTATGTAGCTTTATCACTATTTTCTTTTAGATTTCTCGTCGCAGAGTTATACTGAAACCAAACAGTTTTTCAGATATTTAATTTTAGATTCTTGATGATTTTAGTAAATTTGTGATTTATGCGATTGCTTTTAAATGACCACAAAGTGAAGACCCCCTATTCAAAGCAAATTTTTACTGTACATTTCGTTTTTTTAATATCCACTACAGTTATAGTATTTTTGGTGCAAATTTATTTATGAAGACAACGTGGTCGTCGACAGGATTCGGCTGCCGCGGAGCAATTCGGTGAAATAATTCGGCTTGGTGATGGACAAGAGGATTACCACCATATAACAGAGAAAAAGCTTCTGCTTGCTGGTAATAAAACAAGGCTATACCTGATCACACTAAGGCCAATTTTAACGTATGGAGCACTGGCATGGGCTGCAATAGCGGAATATTACCTGAAGAAACTGGAGATATTACAAAATTAAATATTGCGTCAAATGACTAGGGCTCCCTGATATATGGGAAATAAGCAACTAAGAAAGGACCTCGAAATACCATCTGTTTGAGCCACGGCTCGAAATTTTGTTTTGGTCAAGTGGGTCAACGAACTGCAGGACCGCCTTCCGTCCAAAATCCGGGTAACTCGGGTCTGTGACCGAATAAGGTGAAATTTTAAGATCTGCTTGAAAATCTAGAGACATGGGTGAACTGATGAGTAAAGTAGAGGTTTTGATCATAAACTTGAGACCTAGCAGCGAGACCTGGACTGTATCATTAAGGGCAAGAGGGTACAAAGGCTTCGGCCCAACCCCAGGGAGAGAAAGCTGACCGAAGCAGAACGGTGCCACGAGTCACTTCACTGCCGCTGTTCAAACGTTGAAAATGGAATTGGGATAATTTTGGAGGCAGAGTCATTTCCCGATGAATAAACTTTAATTATTCTTCACATAGCCTAGACCTTACTCATTCCAAACAATCCATCCATTACAATTCCGGAAATGGGAATGGCAATTATTCGTAACTTCCGAAGATCCTAACAACCTATTTTTCGAAATATGATACGAAATCTTCAAGACTGGCTTGATTTCTGCCTTCAACAAAACAGTGGACATATAGAGCATATTATTCTCTTTCATAATAGACCTTTGTCTTTGTCATTTATGTTAAATTTGTCGAAGCTTATAGGTAATAATTTTTTTATTTTGGTGCTATATATTTATGGTCATATTTCCGTTCACTACTATTTTTATCTATAAAACCAATTAATAAAGCTCGTGGCTGACATTCTCTAATTAACTCATCATTCATCATACATCGCACATAATGCATTATTGCAATTATCAAAACTAATAAAATAAATTTAACAGATCTAGTTTAAAACATTTTTTTAGTAGAGCAAAGCATTTTCATAGGAAATAAAATCGTACACAAACAAAATTGCGTTTAAGTACATTGTTTTCTATAAAAAAAACAATATCATAAAAAAACAATATCATTTTTATTATCAATTATTTTAGAGTTCTTGTATATTCAGTGTCAAAATTTGTAGCTGTCAAGCTACTTACAGTGCGATACGATTTTATAATGAAATAAAATTCAGATACAATCAAACTTTTGATATTATTTTAAACCATATTTCATTGTTATGTCTTGAACAACACATCACTTAAGTGTCCGCCTCGACTTCGTGCGCACGAACGAATTCAATGAACCCAATTTTCGATGACTTTGTGCAACTCGGGCCCAATGTCACGAATGTTCAATCTCAATCCATCAAGGAGTCTCTTTTCGCAAAGATCATAGATTTCAAATAACCTCACAAACAGTAATCTGAAGGAGTTAAATCACAAATTCTTGGAGGCCAACAAACAGCTGCATTTCTTGAAATTAACCAAATTCACCAAACTGTTTGTAGAATATATCGATAGTGGCATTAGCAATGTGATATGTGGCACTGTCTTGTTGGAACCACATGTCCTCCAAATCAATTTTATCTAAATTTAGCCAGAAAAATCTGTTAACATCAATCGATATTGCTCACCAGTCACGGTAATTGTATCTCCTAGCTCGTTTTCGAAAAATATTACGCCATCCAATGACTTTTTGCGGATGCAAGGGTTTCTCATGAATCTCTCGTGGATTGTTTTCAGACCAACAAAGACAATTTTGTTTGTTAGTGTGGATGTGCTAACAAACAAAATTAACGAACTTCACGAGAAAATAATTTTTTGCTCAAAATTATGATCCGTATCAAATTGCTCTAAAGCCAACGCAGCGCTTTTCCTAGTGTGATGTAAGGGGTTAAATCGAGAAGAAGGCTTCTCCTTACATCACACGTGGAATCCCAACTGATTAAACCTCCTAGCAACCGCCACGCTTCATTGATCCATAAGCTTTCCGCTCCGTTAACTCGAAACAAGCCCTATATAAACCCGTCCGGAATAAATAGTCCCCAGTCAGTGTGCAGTAACAGTTTTGAAGGTGTTGCATAGGATGAAACGTCGGCAGAAGCTACGACAACAACACGGTTCCAACTCGGAAACCAAGAGAGTCTCCAAGACATTTTCGACCACTGCAGGAGCAATTTCATACCTTACCAATTTTTGCCAGCAGCTGATCGGTCTCACTTTAGTCGGTTTACCGGCTTAATGATTTTGACTGCTCTACTCATTCGTTTGACGCTCCTCGAATATCCGAATTTAGAAATTTTCAAATTCGACAGCATTAGTACACACCACTCAAACAATTGAGAACGCAAAGATATTGAAAAGAATTAAAAATCATGTCGGTGTTAAAAAAAAAGCAAAAGTTATTTGCTTGGAGTGGAATATTAGTTGCCTGTGGAATATTTTTAGTGGATAAACACATTTAAACATTGTTATTATGATGACTGTGATTTATATGATTCTTATTGAGAAGGATTCAGAAAAAAACGTACGGGATTTTTTTTTTTTAATTAAATATCTGAAAAGCCGTCTGGTTACGTTTACATTATTTTGCATTAAGGAAAATAAAAATACAATAATATACAGAACCTCCTACTTTAGTAAGAAAAACATCAAAGGAACACAACCATCCACGACAATAACAACATACTATTACCACAAATAATTAAGAGAACTAATCAAACTAAAAAAACATTATCCTTTAATAATCCTAATACTTACTTTATCTCTGTATCCACAAACAAAATCTCGAGTTTAGGTTGAACACTAGTAGATTCATTTTCATGTACTTGATTAACATGTTTCAACTCAACGTGTTCTTTCAATTCATCCTCCTGCGCGGTTGGATTATTACAATTAGAACGTTTGCGCTTCTTAATACAACTATGGATGCACATATGTTGCTTGAATAGAGCCCAATGTGAGAATGGAACATTGCAGAATTTGCAAATATAATGCTGAACTTGTTTTATATCGGTTTTCCTATGAAAAAATAATAAAAAATTTTACTTTCAGTAATATTGTTGTTTAAATTAAGAATAATATAATATTAGAAAACTTACCTTCCATTTATAGACAAGATCTTCTGATGTTCTTCTTTAAAATGGTGATAGAGTACATTTTTTGTTTTACTTTTCCACCTACAGATGGCGCAGTAATATGTCTTACTCGCTTTCGAATGGTTAAACATATGTTTCTTGAAGATATGTTTAGGGATATCTTGCCCGCAGATCTTGCATAGCACCTGTGTCTTTTTATATTGACTTTCATTTCTAAAAGGTAGCGTAATAAGAAGAGTTGGTATTTTTTTAAATTTCGCGGATGATTTAAGTTGGTAGTTCCGGCAATAAAGGGCCTATTCGTCTGTGTTACATTAAGAATTTATTGCCGGAACTACCAACTTAAATCATCCGCGAAATTTAAAAAGTGCCAATTCTAATAATAAGTTAGATACAAGGAAAAGATTTAAGGTGTTCAAACATAAAAATATGCATTAAATTTAATAATAATACATTTCAAATGCATGTTTAAAGATCAAGAACAACTGAACAAACCTTTATAAGAAAGAACAGCCTAAAAAACTTACATCACAGGTTGTGACTTGTTCTTAAGATAAGAATGTATGCGTAAATGTTCGTTGAACCTTTTCTTCGTATGCAACCTAGTATTGCAGATGGTACATTTGTAGAATTTCCTATTTCCATAACTTAACACCTTACAAACCTTTTTCCCACTACAAAATATAGAAATATACAAAGATTAAAACCGTTAGATATTAAACGTATTCAGTACAAAATCTATATATTAGTTATTATCGTTTACTACTTACAACTGATTTGGCTCAGTTACTTGATTATCCTTCCTGTAAAAAGACAGAATGATTAGACAAATATACAGGTAGAGTTGTGGAGTGTATTGACGATGTAGGCAACCAAGAGGCTAATTATCTAATTATAGATCCGTTGCTCTCTATTCAAATAGTCAAGCAGTGTCCAAAGACTTTAGGCTTTGGACTCTACATAACCAAAGTCGAAACTGGTGTGGGCCTGCAGAAACGCACTAAGTAGATTGCGTAATCTGGCTAAGGTGATAGCGAATACCAAAACAGACGAACTAGCTCGAGTCCCGGGTAGGCTCCATTACTAGTAATATCAAAGAAATCTCAAGCCTTAACACTTACCTATTTCCATTATCGCACTTCACGATATCGCTAGGGCGCACTACCATTCGATGCTGCATGAACATATGCCTGACTACGAGGGGGATCTCTCGACTTTTATGATCACATACCGTACATGCGTAGGGATAATCACCCGTATGCGTCATGTAATGATTCTGGAAACCTTTTTTACGAACGAGTCGTCGTTTGCAAACCGCACATTCGTATAACTTCCTATTTCCTTTTCCGAGAATAATTGTATATCGGGGGTCGTTCCTGAAAATTTGGTACTTATTCGCAATCTATCAGTTTCCGTGTATTGGTCCTCATTTAAAATGCCTGCATACAAGATTTCAGACCCCTGACAACAGTGGTTTATCTATATCACCATTTCTGTGAAGCTAATTTTATAGCAGTATGGTTTAATAGAATTCTTTTCATCAATTCCACAGTATGCATTCTTATCCGAGAATGACCGAAGTAAATTGAGATTGTAACCATGAAAGACAAAGTTGTGTCCTTACATAAGTTGAGTTTTTCCTTGAGATTTCATGTTGACTATGAATACGGCAGTTACAGAGTGGTTACAGTGGCATAGCAGAATGAGTACAATGGCAACAAAGTTCTTCACAGTCAAACGCGTGAAAATGTGTTTAATGTTTACACGTATTTTTGTAAACGTAAAACCAAAGAACAGACACTAAAAGATATAACAGAATACGCTTCTCAAGCAACAGGGGCGTTTGTAAGAACGCTAGAGGATTGTTCAAGAAATGAACGCAGATACAAATTCTGGAGAAATTTCGCAGTCCTGGAAAAAACCGCTCGGATTTAAATCCAATAGAAATGATATGGGCTGCTGTACAAATAATGCTGCTGCTAGGAATGTGACTTTTAAAATGGATAATGTGAAAGTGTCAGTTGGAGAAAGAATTTGATAAAATTTCTGTTGAAAATTGGCAAAAGCGATGTCAAGATGTGATAAATACTTAGCAAATGAAATGTTAGTTGACATGCATACAGAAATTTTAATTATTTCCGTTAATTGAGATAGTGACAGCGATGATTTCGATGAATTATTGGATGAAGAGGAGCAGTAGTTTGTATTTTGTGTCTTGATTATAGTTTAATTATATATTTGTTAATATAGTTCTTAATAAAATCATTTATCAGTAAACGCAGTTTTATACAACACATTGCATTAAATAAGTTGGCGGTACGTATTAATTGAAGAAATATAATTTTCTCGGCGCTACTGATAATCAGGAGTATATTCCAGAACCAATTACTAGCGTACAGCGTACCTTCCCTCACCGTACCTGCGCAAGAGCAACCCCACCGCTCGCCAAGTTATACGCCGCTTGCTGTAGAATACATTGTTTTTTTTTAACGTTAGATGGCGCCAGTCCCAAAAAAAATCTAATTACACCTTTTAGTGTTGTTATTACTGTTCCTAGTCTACGAATAAAATTGGGTATGGTAATAGAAGGACAAAGATGGGGGGCCGCCAATAAAATTCTTACCAAAAAGGGATCCCGCTTTTAAACAGTTAGAGAATTTCTGCTGTATATTATTGCATTTTCTGGATGGCACTCCTCAATTCACGCTAACTTTCTTCAACATTTCCTATAAAATTTCACTCGCTGTTCTAGCGTGTAAGATGTTCAAGATATCGACCGTTAATTAAATAAGGGCATTTCGTAAATATCTCAAATTATTTCAACCATCTCAAAAACAAAGCTAGATAGGTATAGAAGAGAATTGACATAAAGAGAAGGGAGATATCTAAAAACGCAGTATATAGGGTGCAGCGTCGGGGAGTGATTCTAGACGTTAAACGGTATTGAGCTTCTCCGGCTAGCATAACGTGGAGCAATACAATATAACAAAAACACAAAACGTAAATCTCAGGGCTTTTAATTTCTTTCCCAACAACCACAAAAACATTTTATTAACACTCAGAACTGATAATCTCACACTGCAGGCGTTGACCTAATTTGCACAAACAACAAAAAGGAATGGTTAAATATTTGAATCGGAAATAATCTCTAAAAGGTTCCAATCTAATGGCTGAAGGCCCACATATAGGGAGACCGAGGTACCTCGTTTACATTCGTTTCATACAATAAGGTAATGGTTATTGGTAATTGTTATCTTTTCTTCGATACGGTATTAAGGCGTCCCTTATTTTAAAGTGTCACTGTAGATAAGGCCGATGGCCGCGGCGATTCAAAACAAAAAGAAAGGAAATATTCGATGGAACACACCGATCTGTATATGAGGGGTTGTTATTCGCCTCGGGTAGTTCTGCTGATTCTCTCTGTCAGGGAGTGATGCTCCCAATCAAGCGGTCTTATAGCGGATCCCGAGATAGGTTATGGCTTCGAGCGGGAATCGGTAACGGACGCGCGGGAGGGCGTTCTTCTATAAGGACCGATCAATAAGCCGCTGCATTGAGCGTAGGTGGTAAATGCTAAATCGGGTTGCAGAGGAATCCCTTAACTGGACCCTTCTACAGGGCACAGATAAAAAAAAAATCCTTAACGGCGTGACACGGGAACTGCTATTCACGAAAATAACGACCACTTGGTCAACTTCCCAGTACGTTAACTGCAACCGACGCCTTAAGATCCGTTCCAAAATGGGGGACATTGGACGAAACGCGTTTTACAGCTGGGGTTGTTGCTTAGCTAATGATGATGAGCGGGGTGGAAGATAGCGCACGTAGCGGTCAATAGATTAATTACAGGCGCGAAAAAAGAATCCGGCGCGAAGTTATTGTACATTTGAAAATGCAACAAGGGTATTTCTTTCAAAAGGGAAATCAAACTTGTAACATGCACAGAGAAAACTGAACACCTTGTATACTTGAATATAATTTTATGTTGTGCAAAATTTCTTACTGAATAATTTTTATTTGAAAACTTTGCTCAGGGACAAAATTACCTTCTATCCAGGCATTACGTACACGTTGTGAACATTATTTCAAGCAAGAACCTTATGGACCTTTGTCCTTCAATAGAAAAAAGACAATTTTTTTGTAATTTAAAATTAGCAACACATGTGTGGTGGCATATTTCAATATAATTATGCTAAAAATATAACAAACATTGGCTCTAATACAAATTTTTAAGATGTATTAGTTTCAAAAATATTTACTTACTGGTCTATCTTAGGTACAATTTTGGGGATCTCCTCTGGGTCCACCAAGATCTGATGTTTAGACAACATATGCGTGGCAATAGTGTCACGGTTTAACGCTTTCCATCTGCACATCATACATTGATATGGAAATTCTCCACTATGTAATGTGTAATGCTTCTTGAAAGATCTTTCATGAAGTAATCGTTTGCAGATTCCACATTCATATAGTTTCTTGTTATTATCATCGATGATAATTCTAAATTGAGCCTCATTCCTGCAAGAAACAGAAGAGGATACAATTTAAAATACACGGCTAATTATTAATAGATTCCAAACGTTGTCAATTGCTGTGTACGCTTCAAATTATTTTAATGAAAGAAACACTTACTTTGTATTGCAATCATTTGACTCGGATTTATCATTTGTATTACTAAGCACATCCTGAAGGTGTATGTTTTCATCAAATTCTGGTATATAATTCTCTTCCTTAATATATCTGAAAAAGAAACATATTTACTATATGAAATTCACAGATAGAAATATTACAACCGGCAACAAAAAAGAAAATTTTTATTGTAAAAAGGAGTGTACACTTACATTTCCTCAGGTTCTGTTTTCACAATTTGACTATTCATGTTGCAACTACCACTTGAATATTCCTCCATGTCTTATATCTTTCAACCTGACGCTATAATAGTTTCTATTAAGAAAACTCGCATGAAAGGTTTTCTGAACGGGTAAATTAGATACAAATTCACATTTAATCATCCCTTAAAATAAAATAGTCTCTTTTTTTCAATTCTCTTGAATTTTTGGGGGAACAAAAGGATATAAACATTCACAATGCGGGGTAACTCTTTTACCTGCGATGGCACTACTCTGCAGTCTGCACTACTCAGTACCAGCACTACTCTACACAGAAGTCACACACAACCACAACTAACCATGGACCATGGCCCCAATTCAACCATAAACTCAACTATCTGTGGTCAACTATTAATGAGATGAATGATATTCAGTGTTGCCAGAGCCGAATTGCTAAGTTCTGCTACCAACACTCCGAAATTCCGCTACCGACTGCTACCAGCGCCAGAATATTCCGCTTCTTAATCCGCCACAGGATGTTAACATTCTTGTCCTGTTCTCCAGTTTATTCCTGCTATTTTATGACACTAAGTTGTTGCGATAGAGGAGTAAAGGATGTAAATGCATAACAAACAGAAAAAGTTCTTTAATAATATGAATAAAATATGAAACATGCATATACGTAGCTGTTACTTTTAACCAAATGCAACACCTGCTCACTGTTATTAGTATATACCAGTTGTAAAACGGCACACTTTTAAATAACAACCTATCACAGATAAAAGAGTCATTCCGGTTCTGAATGTTTGTTTATTGATGTATCCTTGTTTCCCCAAGAATTCAAAAGAAAATCGGAAAGAAAACAGTATTTTATTTTAAGCGATGATTAAACGCGAATTTGTATTGAATTTACTCGTTCAGAACACCATTCATGGGTGTTTTCTTAACAGAAACCAACAGTGATAGAGTGAGTGTGAGGGTGGAAGACATGAAGTAGTTTTAAGACATGGAGGAATATTCGAGTGGTAGCTGCAGTATGGACAGCCAAATTTTGAAAACAGAGCCTGAGGAAGTGTAAGTGTATGCTCCTTTTTACAATAAACATTTTTTTGTTGTTGATTGTAATAATATTTCTATCTGTAAATTTTATATAATAAATGTGTTTCTCCTTCAGATATATTAAGGAAGAGAATTATATACCAGAATTTGATCAAAACGTACGTCTTCAGGACACGCTCAGTAGTACAAATAATGACAAATCTGAATCAAACGATTCCGATACAGAGTAAGTGTTTCTTTCTATTTTGGTAGAGACTCTCATTGAAATAATTTGAAATTTATACATAGCACTTGACAAAATTTGGTACCTATTAATTGTTTGCAGTGTTGCCAGCAGTGTTCGTACCCACTTTTAGTTTTAAACATACTAGATTTGACTACCTGCGTACTATATTTGCTTAGCTCCGCATTAAATAGCATTACATTATGAAAGTCTTACTTTTTTTTGGAGATTATCGAAAAAATGTTTAAATTTTGCAGACAATTTAAGTGGTACTTTTGGGAATAAAATACTTATTCCACTTAAATTGTGCAGGTATTAACGTTGGCATGTACACTACCGGCCATTGAAGTTAGGACAACTAGCGAATTATCGCAAACGCGGATAAAAACGGTAATAATCCAAAAGAAAATAAAAATCTATTGCTAGAAATAAAAACATAAACAAATAATAATAAGAAATAACATAAAAAATAAAACAAACATATTAGGCTATATCTTTTACTCATTGAAATAGCCTCCTTTGCTCTTTCGAAGTTGGACTGACTTCGTATTCGTCTGTCGAGCTCTCGTCGGGTTCAAATCCAGACTCTATGAGGGCCAGGGCATGATTTGCAAAACGTTCTCTTCTGCTTGAGACGTTAGATAATCTTTACAGATTCGTGGACCGTAGCTTACCGTGACTGTTTGCCAGGAAGTATTCTTTATTGTTTTATGAATTACTGTCTTTCAAGACATTTGAGAACTTAATTTTTGTACAGGTAAAAATTTTACACAATTTATTGTTTCTTTTTATTTCTGAACACCCCCATACTGTTCAAAATATCAATGGCAATGATGAATTTTGTTTGCGCAGATAATGATGATCTACTTTTATAATTAGCACTACTCTACCGATTCTGCATGTTTACCTATAGCTACCCATTTTAAATTACATCCTCTTCTGTTTCTTTCAGGAACGAGATTCAATTTAAAATTGTCATCGATGATAATAACAAGAAACTATACGAGTGCGGAATCTGCAAACGGTTACTTCGAGAAAGATCTTTCAAGAAGCACTACGCCTTACACAGTGGAGAATTTCCATATCAATGTATGATGTGCAGATGGAAAGCACTAAACCGTAATACTATTGCCACGCATATGTTGTCTAAGCATCAGATCTTGGTGGATCCGCAGGAGATCCGCAAAATTGTCCCTAAGATAGAGCAGTAAGTAAATTAGATCCAATATTTGTTGTGTTTTTAGTGTAATTCTGTTGAAGTATACCGCCACATGTATATTGTGCATTTTAAATTGCACCCGTAAGGGGAATATTTCTTTCAAGTAGTGAGATTACTGTTGATATACAACATGCCCAGTTAGTGCTTGGTTGCAAGGTAATTCAATGCATATCAACTCTCTTCAACATTCCTTATACTTATCTAGCTTAGTTTTTGAAAGAATCCAAATAATTTGAGATCAGGGGCGACTCGTGGTCAAATTTACGAGGTGGCAAAAGTGGAATAAGTTGTATTGCACGCACCTTTAAAAACGACTACTCTCTTCAAGTATTGGAACCTATACAGCAACAAAGTGTATAAATCCAAGAAATACTCCCGGATTTTTAGACAAATCCCGATTCGTCGTGCCAGCGCAAGGCAAGCTCAAATATTCCAAAAAACCTCATGCAATCAATTATTTTGTTCAAAATATATCGATTTTTTCACACATTTTCATTGAATTCCCTAATAGATTGTCCGTATGCATTATCTAGTTGTAACCAGATATCAACGTTTCCAATTATAGCATAGTTCACGGAACTTTGCATGTGTTCTGCATAAAGAGAATGCTTTTGATTTTTTCTTTGAGGTGCTTCAAAGCTGTAACTTCGGTTTTACACCACAAGGAATCGTTAGAATGCATACAAAGCAGTAAAATACGTTACTTACATCACAACCATAAATCCATCCAGCTAAATCATACATAGATCTACGGAAATTACGACGGACTTCCTTATTTTTGTCTTTACTAGTTTGCCTAATTTTAAGTTCTAGCAAAGGGCGATCATTTCTTTTCAGTTCTAAACGTTTCTCAAAATTTAATTCATTAGCATTTCTTGGATCTGTTATTTTTTTTTTACCACCGACATTATTTACAATATACGCATACACGCACAACAAAATAAAATTAATAAAATGTAAATAAATAAATGAAAAAACATTTTAAAATAAGATGATTTACAAATATCGTCAATAATAAGCTTACCACTGCTGTATTTGTAATTTACCAACTGTTAATTTCCGTATATTGGTGCTCATGCCCACACATAAAATTTCCGAACCCTGACATCCTTCGAAAGGTAAACGTGAGGAAGTGAACCCCTAATATCAAAATTGTTTTTTTTCTAAATTTGTGATATCAAGATTAAGATATTAAAACGAAATAAAAATTAAATATTGCCTACATGTTAGTTCTGCATTATACATATTTTTTTCATAATTATTGCTCAATTCTGAGGGAGGCAAAAAGTTATACAGTAAAACCTCTAAAAAGCGACCTACAAAAATTTATTGTAAAAATGGCCGTTTGAAGCTTGAAAACTTGTCAGTTTTAAATTTTCGGCTACTTCCAAAGCTTTTTCTTTTATTAAAGGTCCAGATATAGGGAGATTTTTATTTCTGGCTTTACAGAACCAGTTGTAAACTGTAACAATCGCCGATCCTTCGGTTTTGGGAAACTTTCTCTTCTGCTCTAAATTGAAACCTTCTTCAAAGCGCTTCTCTAAGTCGGATTTGTTTTTTATAATTTCATTAACTTATGTTCTTCCAACATCAAACTTTTCATCCAACTTTCTAGCACTGGTACTGAACTTTTCACTTTCCACAATAATATCAATTTTGTCTTTAAGAGACAAACGTTTTCTTTTTAGCGACATGATGATCGTTACAAATGCACAGTCGAACATAAACTTACTCACAATCTATGAAATTAATGTGCTTGAAGTGAATCGACCGAAAAGTTACAAACAACTAAATATACACAACCATACATACATGTTATGTACATAATTCCCCCAAATCTTAGAAATTTGTAACAATACAATGTATATAAAATCATGTGCAATAAAGTAAATCTGCTTACAATTGTTTCATCTGTTTTAAATTGAATGAATAAACGTCAATTACGGGAAGGCGGTATGTCTTTGAGGTGGGTAAGCCGAATACCGTTTTTCATGCAAGTGGCCGTTTTATGGAGGTGCCCGCTATTAGGAGGATCATTATTACGGGTATTCCTATAATTGGTTTTGTAAATTTGAAAAGCTGGCCGTTTTTAGAGGTGATTGCTTTTAAGAGGTGACCGAAAATAGAGGTTTTACTGTATATTTTTTGGGGGGTCGTGTTTGGTACCAACCCGTAGAGTAAAAAAAAATACACAAGAAGATAGATTTAGTGGAACAGGGTCAAAAAAGTAATAATTGATCTAATTCAAATTAAGATGTGTATTTCTGTTAAGCCATTATATACAGGCTGTCTCACGAGGAACTGTATCGATCGATATATGAAAGAGTGTACATTGGAAAATTCTAAAAGCTTGGTAATATACTAAAGCCTATATGTACTATTGAACTAAAATATTTCCCATTATCTAAAGCCTAAATTACATTATACTAGATTCGCCTTTTTTTCATACTTTTTTTTTTTAGTAACTAGAAAAGGTGCTAGAAAAAAGCTGGAAAAAGTATGGTGTATAGATGCATACTACACTGGTTTCAAAATTAGAACGTGTCCTATTCCGATACTATTTCTCGTACTAGAAATGAAGTATTCACACAAGTGTCCAGTAACATGCCTACCAACATACCTACTTTGTATTAATCATCTGTGTTTATTTATGTTTATTTACGTTGGCAGACGTTGTGAATATCCTCCGAAGTATATGTAATGCGACTTGCGGATATCTTCATTGCATTCTAAATTTATGGTTGCTCTATTGAAGGTTAAATTCTAGATACTTAAAATAAGCATGGAAAAAAGACGAATCTAGTATAACGTAATTCAGGCTTAAGGCTTCCTGTTATACTGGAAGTAGCTGCCAACTTGGTTAGTTGGTTGGAACACGCTCTATATTATTACATTTTGAATTTCTAATTCGATTTTAAGGTTTGTTTGGTAAAACAACTATTGCTATTTTGCTATTTCTAGCCATATTTGAAATATTGACACTTTTTGAAAATTTTCGACAGATGGAGACGTTAATTTTTATAACGTTACGGTGTTACGGTTAAACTTTCAAACGCAAAAAGTGTCAAAACTGAATTTTTTTTAATACAACTACCTACTTTTCACTTTCTTATCAAATTGTTCTTACGAAAACGCAAAAAAAATGTCAAATTCATTGCGCATCTAAGATGGATATGTTTCAAGATATCTAGGAAAATGTGTATTGTAGCACAACTTTCTTCCAAAAGAAGGAGTATCGCAAAACCAACGAGTGATGGCAGGCGGTGGGGATGCTGTTGACCAGATTTCGATAGTCCCGTCTTCGCTGTCTATAGTGCAATAAATACGTGCTTATTAAGTGGTTTGCAACGCAGCGACATAATCGTGTTCGTTTGAGTATATTGGCTAATGTGAAAATTAGTGTCTTCTGCACGCCACTTGAATTCTGCATGTATTCGTCCAACCAATTATGTTTAAGAAGGGCGTTACCTTACCTGCGCAATTCAATCTCCACCGCTCGCCATCACTCGTTGGTTTTGCAGTACCCACCAATGAGAATGTAGCTTATGTAGTGTTTTAAATGTCATTCCATCGCTATGGAATTTTACCACCAGTTCCGTGCTGTTGAATCGCTGTGTTGCGAGCGAGGAGTTCATGTTTGGAAACAAGTTGTACTCGCTCGGCGAAAGATCCAGACTGTACCGCGGATGATTAAACACCTTTCATCCAAAATAATTCAATAGGTCTCCGCTGTACTCCGTCTTCATACGTTTCGTTACTTCCGTACACCTTACAAACTTGCCGATAGATTTCAATTGCTCTGTGGTTTCTCACCAACAAAAACCTAATCATCGAACGACCCTCGCGGGATTTTCTCTTACAGCATACATTTTCAAAATTCACGGTGAATAAATCGCACGCTACCACAGCTGGATATGTACTGTATGAGAGGACGCTTTGACACTAAGATGGCGGCGCTAACCCTCCGCCTCGCATTGCCATGCTAAAACCTAAATTATTTTCTGGGTAGCCCTGGTAAATATTCATATGTTTTTCAAGCGTGAATATGAGGGTAGTTTGTGAAATCCGTGCTTATTTTTTCGGAATAAACCATTTTTATTTTTTAACGTAGTCTGCTCTTAGACTTATACATACATTCCGTCCTTCGCTGCTCTAGTTTGTTAATCCCTTCAGAATAATAGAATTGGTTCAATTTCATAAGATAGGCATTCGTTTCCGCAATTACATCCTCCTTTGAATGAAATCTCTCCCGCCAGCCATTTCTGCCTGTTCGGGAACAGGTAGTAGTCCGGAGGAGCTAAATCTGAATAGTGGGAGGATGTGGAACCCTAACTTAATCACTTTCGCGACCACAACTCCAGAGGAACGAGTTGGTACGTTGACGCGATGGAAAATGATTTTTGTGGTTTTCAAACGGTCCAATAACGATGCATAATATGCACCTATAATAATTGTACCCGTTTCCAAATAGTCGACGAAGATGATTCCTTGACAATCCCAAGAAACAATCGCCATAACCTTCCCTTTTGAAGGAACGGTCTTCGTCCTATTAGGTACCGATTCTCCGCTGGCAACCCATTGTTTGGAATGTTCTTTGGTGTCAACCGTATAGTGGTGTATCCATGTTTCGTCCTCAGTGACGAAATGACGCATAAAGTGATGTGGATTCCGTTGAAATAATTGCAAACCGTAAATTGTATCTTGTCTGTTAGCTTGGCTTCCTGTGGTTATAGCCACGAGTATGAGGTTAAAAAGCATAGTGAAAAACGGTACACCTTGTTTTAACCCACTTTTCACATCAAAATCTTTTAAGCTAATTTTTTTTTAGCTTTATGAATTTATGTGGTATTTTGAAATTTCTTATCTATACACCGATTGTGAAAATGCGAAATTAGCCATATCGCTATCCCCTCCTCGCTCTCAAGCGGAGAAGTTAGCGGCAGTAGATGGCTCAAGGTTACCGATGTGGTTAGTTACGAGGTAGACTGCATGATGTGCGAACTATCTTAGTAGGAATTTCTAGAGTATTTATTTTTCTTTTCTTTCATTTCATCAGAATTTGTTTTTATTTTCGTCTTCAGAATTTCTTATTAATTTCGTCTAAGCTTCGTAGCAACAACGAAATAAATATGCGAAACCCTCATTTCCAGGCGATTTGACTTCAAATTATTACGTGCGCTTCTCGTCCGTAATTGTCCCGACATTGTCTACGTCCCGACATTGTTCGAAGTGTACTAGCACGTCCCGCATCGAATTGCTCGGATTTCATTCAGTCCCCTCCACGGAGGGGATACCGATATAGCTAATTTCTCATTTCTCCAATCGGTATACGTGTAATTCACGTCTAATTGTCTCATATGCTTGCTTAAAATCTATGAACAATGCGTATATAGGCATTTTCATGATATTTAGTAAAATTTTTTGATTTCTTAAGAATAAAAGTGTTTTTAAAGAATTGTTGTTTGCATTTTTTGATTTGTGGTCGCGGGCCTGATCTACATGTACTTATCCTATAATAACAACACTATCATGGCAATTTGAAAAGAATATGTTTTTAAAATTCTTAAAACAAATCATCCTGTGTTAGTTACGTTAAGTGAAAGACCGTTATCTTTAAGTCTTAAAAAGGTAATGTTTTTTGATCATGTATATTGCGAATTTATACATTTTTTCTATAGATAGTGTAATAAGTACTTAACTAATGATGTTTATTTCCGTGAAGTCATATCATGTCAGATACTTCGGGATCAGGATCACATAAGAGGAGCGCAATATGGCTTCATTTTACAGCAATGTCAGAAGATAAAGCAGAATGTAGTATATGCAGATCGATATACTCTTATAAAGGAGGAACTACTTCTAATTTAAGAAAGCATCTTAAAACCAAGCATCCCACCATCAGCTTTGAAAGATCTGAACCATCAACGTCAACTTCTGTAGAAATACCACCGCACTCTGGTTCAGTAATTGAAGGTATTTATTATTTCTTTAGAGCATTGTTATTAGCACTATCATGAAGGTGTCATTTCACGGTACAATAAAATTTCCCGATTTTTATGTTTATTTTCTGGATCTTTTCTGCTAATAAATCACGAAATTGCTGGTGTTTCTTGCAGGACAGGTCAAATTTGGCTTACAATTAATTTGTTTCAAACAAAATTCAATATAAAATATCTTTATTGTTTTGGAAATTTGTTACTGCGTTTTGACATTCGTTTCTTCAATTTAAATAAAATAAATGTATCATCAATAGTGAAAAAAAAAACAAAAACACATTACTTTTGAAACGAATTTCATCCGAAATTTGATCTGTCACATATTCCACAACTGGTTTAAGTAATCTAAATCTTTATCGTCCCAAATTTCGAATTGATTAGGCATATTTCTAGTTTCTATGTTTTTGGCTGTCTGGGATGCATTGATTGATTGATTGATTGATTTTCCTACCAAAGCAGGGCTCTTTACATCCCTAACACTGAAGCTTAGTAGCTTATTGTATTATTCCTGCTTCGGTTTTGTTTTACTCAAACAGGTTAGTTCCCGCAATCAGGTTTAAGAGCCTATGTAGTAAATCTTTCTCCATTGGTAGTTCAATTGTGCTTCGCATAGCGAATCTGCGTTGAGCTAACGCTGCACATTCGAAAATAATATGAGGGGCTGTTTCCTCCTCCTCATTGCAAAGTCTACATAAAGGCTCATCTTTGTAGATCCCCATCTTATGCAAGTGGCCTCTCAAACAGCCATGTCCTGTTAATAGACATGTTGCTGCCCTAAGCTGTATCTTGCTTAATTCAAGCAGGTCAGCAGTCAGATGTTGCGACGGTTTTCCCATCATCCGTTTGCTGTGCTTTTGTCCAGCTGCATGTTTCCAATTTAATTGGTGTTGTGTTATGATCCATTCATTAATTGCACCACGCACTGCACTCTTAGTAATACCTAGACCCGGTTCAGGGCCTATATAATTCATTTTTGAACCTTCCCTCGCTAGCTGGTCTGCAATTTCATTGCCCGCTATGCCCCCGTGCCCTGGCACCCACACCAGTGTGACCTCGTTGTGTTTAGACAGAGCCATTAGGGTTTGCAGGCACTCTCATACTAGTTTGGTTATACGATAGGATGCTAGTGCCTTTAAGGCTGCCTGACTGTCAGAAAGAATGCAAATCGTCTCACCCAGCGGTCGCCGACGCAGACTCTCCCACACGCAGGTTTGTATAGCATAAATTTCTGTTTGAAATACCGTGGTGTATCGCCCAAGTGATACACATACTTTGTATCCCTGGTTTTCTCCCCTCTCCAACCCTCCATTCTTCCCAATTCAAGAGAACTTTGAAAGGTTTGTCATAGGAGATCCTGGAGATTGTTGTATCATTACCCATATTATAGATAGGGTTTGTTACTACTGCTTCTATTCTGGTGTGCCCAGATCCACTGTGGGATCTCCAGTTGCTAGTATTTTTCAGTCTGTATGCACCCATTCTGGCTTCTCCCTTGATATAAATCTCAAGAGGAGGTAGGTTTAGCATGGTTTCCATAGCAGCTGTTGGAGTGCTTTTAATAGCTCCTGTTATACATAGACATGCGAGTCTCTGAATTTTCGAGAGACTAGCTATCGCATGCTTCTGTCCGATCTTAGGCCACCAAACCAGGCAGCCATAAGTTATCATGGGTCTTACCACCGTAGTGTACAACCAGTACGTCATATGTGGTTTGAGTCCCCATGTTTTCGCAACTGTTCTACGGGTTGTCATTAACACCCTCTTACACTTGTCGGTCATTTTTTATAAATGTGAGTTCCAGTTCAGTTTAGAGTCCAAGGTTACACCTAAGAACTTAGCCTCCTGACTGAGTCTGGGATGCATTACAATATTAATTAGATTTAAAAAAAATCTTCATCGTCGCATAACTCCCCTAACATTTTCACGTAAATGACGTTAATAGAAAAAGAAGTGCTTATATTTCAAGTTCAATCTTCACAACACGGTTTATAGGTTGTATTTTATGTCAAAATCTACTAGGCTTGGACGTTCAGTTGACTAGGACATTGACTCTCAGATCAAGCTTGAATTTGGTTGGTACAACGGCGTTCTCTTGAACTGAAGTTTACGTCGACCAACCGGTAAACTTGGCTGGCACCAACTGGCAGCTTTTCACCTCTTGACGCACATGCACGTCGAACCTGAACGATTGCAGCACGCCGATGTCACGTGATTCATAGTCGATAGTGGAAGTCGTCGGTCGGCAGTCTAGTTATCAATTATGAAAAGAAATCACTAAATCAACTAGAATTTTAAAAAAAAACGCGCTATTTTCAGCAACTTTTATATTTTTATAAAAGAATTCGGGTTATTTTTTGTGGTGAAATACAAGAAACTGATAGTTTACTGTTAGCTTGAAATTGTATTTGCAAAAACAAAATCTGTTTAAAATTTACAGATGATCGATCTTCAATATCGTCAAGATGCGAAACTCAAATAGTTCCTATAGTCTCAACATCATTTGGAAGTGAAGCTGGTAGTGCTTCGAGAAAACGTAAGGAAGACGCAGATCTACTGTCCTTGGCACGAGAGCAAAAGATTAGTAATGCAATTTTACGTATGATTGCGACAGATCTCCAGCCTTTTTCCATCGTACAAGATAGTGGTTTTAGAGAGCTGCTTTACTTACTTGAACGATCTTATGAGATCCCCTCCCGACCAACATTTTCAAATACACTTTTACCGCGGGAATATAGCAAGGCCGTAGAAAAATTAAGAGCACTATTGAATGCAACTGAAAATGTTTGTTTAACAACAGATGCATGGACGTCCGTAACTAATGAGAGTTATGTGGGAGTTACCGCTCATTTTATCACTCAAAACTGGATTTTTTATTCTTGCCTTTTAGATTGCTTTTATTGTGAAAGAGATCATTCAGCATTTCATTTGTGTAGTGATTTGCGACGCATAGCATCAGAATGGGGTTTATCAAATAAAGTTTATGCAATTACAACTGATAATGCTACAAACATGGTTGAGTCAATAAAATTGACGGGATGGACACATATCCCATGTTTTGCACACACTGTAAATTTAATAGTGCAGAATAGTCTCAAAGAAATTGAAGTAATCTGTTCTAAAGTTAAGAATATCGTGCAATATTTCAATAGAAGTACTCAGGCAAATAATAGATTTATTTCAATACAAGAACAAATGGATCAAAACGTAACTCCGCTGAAATTGAAAAATGATGTTCCAGCAAGGTGGAATTCGACTTACTCTATGTTAGAAAGAGTACTTAAACTTCAACAGCCTATAACAGCTACTATAAGTGCATTACATAATCCTGTCGAGTTACTGTTAGAGCATGAATGGATTACAATTAAAGAAATATGTAAAATTTTAGAACCGTTTGAACAAATAACCAATGAGATAAGTTCTGAAACGGCAGTGACTCTTTCAAAAGTAATATTAATTGTTAGGGGTTTGGAGACTTTTCTTAAAAAATTAAAATTAGTCACCACCACAGAGGCAGCTAGTAAATTAATTGACAGTTTGCTTCAATCGATTACGAACGGCTTTCCGTACCTTGAAACAAATTCGGTTTTTGCCAAGTGCGATTTTTTGGACCCTCGATTCAAAAAGAGAGCATTTGCTACAGATGAAGCTTTCGAAAAGGTTAAAGATGAAATTCATCAAGAAGTGATGTCGCTAACCAATAAGAACACTTCGATATCACAAACAGCGGAACTCCGACCAGAAGCAAGTGAATCTGTCCGTGAGAGCTCTATCGATATTATTGATTTAGTGTGGCAAGATTTTGATGTATCAACGAAAACTACAACATCTATTAATGTAATAGAAAAAACCACATTAGAAATTAGATCATATGTAGAAGACGTACCTCTAGAACGGAAACAAAATCCACTTGAGTGGTGGAAAGCTAGAGAACTCCTTTATCCCAATTTAAGCAAATTAGCAAAAAAGTATTTATCTGCTGTTGCCACATCTGTACCATCGGAGAGACTGTTTTCTAAAGCAGGACTAGCAATTTCAGAGAGACGCAGTAGACTAAAAGGAAAGAACATCCAAAAGATTTTATTTTTACATTATAACCAACACTTATTGGGGTAAACCGTTACCTACGATATGAGAAGGCCTGAGCGCTCTTCGATGACGTCACGTTGGGTTGGTGATGTATCTCCATGCACGATATTAGCCTAAGCGGTAATAGAATCGTTTTTTTGCATTCCTTTTTTGAGTTTTGAAGGGCTTCCGGTTTAAAGAGAATGCCAGTCGTCAACTGAGCCCTTCTTCGCATCCCATTCGATTTTATTTTGGAAAAACGAAGTTTCAAAGTAAAAAACCAAACAACTCGAAGTATCGGTACAAAATATTAATTAAACTAAGGATTTTATGCGGTGAGGAGTGTGCTGATACTTCGAGTTGTTTGCCATACTACCCCACAGTCCTTGATATCATTATTTATTTTTCAAAGCCAAAACCAGACATGTAACCAAACACCGTTTTCGTGTGGTTAATATTTAATCGACTAATTATTTGGATGAAACTAAGATTGAAATGATACAGTAATTTCAATTTTACACATTTCACATTTAAAAACATCTCTTCGTGTTCAAAAATAATGTTAAATATAACGTAAGAATATAAAACTGTTTGAACAATAACATCTTCACGTTTTTTGTCAAATACAACGGACAGTTAGGGAATTGAGTTGGAATAGCATCTTTTTTAAGCCTAGGATTTTTTACTGAAACAGTTCACTAAAACCCTTACCACAACACAAGTGTTGTGGTAAGGGTTTTAGTGAACTGTTTCAGTGTTCCAGTGCCACAGTTTTAGAGTATCCGTTTAGGATTTTTTAAACTTACAGTTATAGATTCACCGGTCCTTGAATCTGTAGCCGTTGAAAAATAAATAATATGTTCTTTTTCAAAGTGTAACTCATAAACAAAACAGCCGACGCCACAGTTTTTAGGTTATCCCGTTTTTTATCGTTTCAGAAAAGGTTTTATCGCTTAGGTATCCACCAATACCATGAGCTATATTAGCTGTAATAATTATTGCTGTTTCATGTGTAAAAGCTGTTAAACCTTGTACATTACTTCAAAAATTACATTTGTTTAAACACTGATGTATCGGCACACTCTGCAGTGTACTTGTTCTTAGCCATAGCCTTACCTTATACTATGTACTGGTTAATAAATTTACTTACAGTGACTGATGGTTTTCTTATGCGCACATACACATTTTATCTTAAAATATGGTAATTCGAAGGGAAAGAATATGTAACAAAATGTCCAATTAAAAAAGCCTGCAATTAATAGCTACATTCATGCCGGTTTATCAATTTCGTGTCAATTTCTGTGCGTACTTTTGAGGTTATGATATATTTAATTTAAAATGAGGTATTTTACAATTGAATATAGTAGATGTATTAAATTTAGATTACGTTATAATAAAATAACATGTTATTGTTGTCAGTTGTTAATATATCGACGAAATTAGTGCAATATTTCGCACTAATTCGTACACTAATTTCATACTATCCTATGTGATACTACTATTTAAATCATACCAAATAAATTATGAATTTTATGTATATTACTCGTTTCCGTAAAATACACATCTTTATATGAGTTACATCAATTTTTATTTTTTTTTTTACCCTGTTCCACTAAAGTGATCTTGAGTGTGTGAAATTTTTATTTATAATAGGTAAGTAATAGATGATTATTTGTGATTTTTTTTGGAGGGTGTCATTCTAGGGATCCCCAGGAAATAATTTATTTCTTTTGTCCCCCCTCTGATTTGGGCAATAATTACGAAAAAATGTAATACAATATATAGGCTGTTGTTGTTGTGTATTGGGGGAAGCGTCGGATTACAGAATACAACTCGCACTTCTAGGCATCGATTACTATGATCATTAGCCAACCCTACTAGAATTTTGCCGAATCTAGGTGTTCCAACCTTTGCTAGGGATTTTTAACGTGCCAACCATCGTATTGGCACGGGACCTACGGTTTCACTTCCTTATCCGAGAAGAAGGCATACCTTGATTTTTATCCGTAATTAAAAAACAACCGTCTCGCCCGGGATATGAACCCGCGCCATTCGGATCGAAAGGCAAGTATGCTAACCATTCGACCACCGAGACGGTCATATAGGTTGTTTAAAGTTATCCGGCCACTCTTACCAACTTTATTATTTTAACTACGATATTGGTTAAATTACCAAAGATGTAGCGATTTTTGCGCTGATCACAATGGCGTTGAGAAAAAAACAATTGCACATCGCATTTCACCGCTAGCTTGAATTGTTCATATTTTTTTAAATGAAACTTTGCGTAAAATATCTTTATAGCACTACATCACTAAAATGAAAAACAAAAGAGATACGATGAAATTTACATTGGATAATTGGAACTGTAATAATTTTGTTATTAGAGCGGCTGTTGTGATATATATTGGATTTCGCCCAATAAAATGGTGTAATCAAAAAAAATTGCGCATAGTATTTCAGCGTTTGGTTAAATAACTCGCTTTTTTAATAAACACTCTGTATATTTTTTCACAAATCGATAGATAGGGACATTTCAAATAAATTACTCTTAAATGCTAAGGTTCCAAATGAGGGAGAAAAAAGATTTAAAATACGAATCAAAGCAAACAAACGTTGTTTTTTTTGGACCGTTTGCAAATCTTGTCCGGCATTGCGATCAATTAGAGAATTCATATTCATTAGTGAGAATAATTGCTTTTTGCCTCCAGTTTTTTAGATTTTTTTTACTTTTGATGTTGATTATGCGTTTTATAGTTATTATTGTTGCTACTATAATTACTGTTATCGTTTATTTTATTTTCATTACAATGCCTTTTACTCATACAGAGAGCTGTGACAAGCTTGAGGTATATTTTGGATGCAGTAGGAAGTGCGAAAGAGCCCCGCAGTGTTACGGCGAAACATTTTCGAATAGGGTGCTGCCTAGTAGAACATACTTTCTACGGTTCTTCCGAAACCTCGCGAGAACGAGAACACCTTTAAAGTTAAGCGATCTAATAAAAGCGTAATCACAAATGAATTGAACACCATGTATATTTTTCGATTATTCGATAGGAGGTAAAGATCGACATCCGTATATAAACACGTGAATATAAAAAGCTCGTGTACACCTGTGGTTCGTGTTCACGTTCAAAACCAGCAGTTTTAGTCTAAAATTTTGTTTGCGGGTATATCGAATGAGGACCAATACAAGGAAACTAATAGCGTTTAAGCATTTTTCACGCGCTTAATCTTCTAGACCCGTCGATGGTGAATAAATACTACTACTAGTTTTTCAGGACCGATCCCCGATATACAATTGTTCTCGGAAAAGGAAATAGGAAGTTGTACGAATGTGCGGTTTGCAAACGACAACTTGCTCTTAAAAGAGGTTTCCAAAATCATTACATGATACATACGGGCTACTATCCCTACGCATGTACGATATGTGGTCGTAAAACCCGAGACACCTTCCTCATGGTCAGGCATATGTTGATACAGCATCGAATGGTGGTGCGCTCTAGCGATATCGTGAAATGCGATAATGGAAATGGGTAAGTGTTAAAACGTAAGCATACATCTGCAGTATATTATATAAACTATATAAGTTCTTATCAATACACACGGATAATAGTTAATTATGTACCGAAGGCATCAAGTAGATCTTTGTGCTCCGAGAGCAACAAGCTTACAAGCCGTTTACCATTACCACAGTTCAATTGGACGATTTTTTTCTGTAATCACTCTGTCTTCTTACAGGAAAGATAACCAAGGAACTGATAGGAATCACTTGTAAGTAGTAAACGATAATTACTAATATTATACAAAAAATCGTCGATTTCTTTTTGTGAGCTATAAAGTATAACATATTGATGGATTCGCTTTTCGATTATTTTTCCAGAAACGTAAAAATATACAGGCTGTTCTACTTAAAATAAGAAAGTTGACGTCACTTCCGGTGACACTGGAAATACAATTGAACTGCCGATAACGGCAGAAAAGTTAATTCACAAAAAATAGAAATCGACCAATTTTTTCTAAAAACGCTAGCTTCTGTCGTTCAAAAGATAGATTTTTATCTATCTTATTTAGGACCTCACTGCGCAGATTTTGTACCGAGTACAACATTCAACGCTTTTTATCTTTGTACATTTCAATATTTTGCAGTGGGAAGAAAGTTTGTAAGGTATTACATTGTGGAAATAGGAAATTTTACAAATGTACTCTCTGCAATACAAGATTGAATACGATGAAAAGATTCAATGAACATTTTCGTATACATTCTCATCTTAAGAACAAGTCGCAGCTTGTGATGTAAGTTGTTGTCTTGTTTTTTTTTTTTTTTCTAAAGGTTTGTTCAGTAGTCCTTCATCTTTTAAAAAAATATTTGAAACGTATTATTATTGGATTTAATACCTTTCTGTTTCTTTTTTTATACTTATTTGAACACCTTAAATCTTTCCCATGTGTTTTGTGTCTAGCTTATTGTATTATCTTTTAGAAATGAAAGTAAATATAAAAAGGCACAGATGCTATGCAAGATTTGCGGAGAAGATATCCCGAAACATACCTTCAAGAAACATATGATTAACCATTCGACGGCGAGTAAGACATATTACTGCGGCATCTGCAGGTGGAAAAGTAAAACAAAAAATCTACTTGATTGCCATTTTCAAAAAGAGCATCAAAAGGACTTGTCTATAAATGGGAAGTAAGTGTTCACATGCCACTGTGATAATCTTGATTTTAACAATATTAATGAAAGAACTAATTTTTTAATATTATTTTTTGATAGGAAAGCTGATATAAAAGAAATTCAGCATTATATTTGCAAATTCTGTAATGTTCCATTCTCGCATTGGGGTCTATTCAAGCAACATATGCGCATCCATAGTTGTATTAAGAAATTCAGACGTTCTGGTTGCAATAATCCAACCGCCAAGGAGGACGAATTGAAAGAACATGTTAATGAAAATGAATCTACTGGTACTCAACCTAAACTCGAGATTTTGTTTGTGGATGCGAATGTGAAGTAAGTATTTCAATTAGAATTATTAGAATGAATGAGTGGTTTATTTGTCATCAAGACTTACATGACAAGTCAAAATCAAAAAGAAAATAGGTTGCATTTTTTAATTAGGTTAGTTCTCTTTGTTTTATTATTTGTTATAATACTAGGTTGTTATTGTGGTGGATGGTTAAAGATTTTCCTACTACAGTACCGTGCAATCGAATTAGGGCCACTATATAAATTTGAGTTTCGGCTTAATAAATAATACAAAGTATCAACGTTTGATAAAATCAATTTTTATTTATTTATATATATATATTTATATTAATTTTATTTATTTATATTAACACGTACATTAATATTTCGTCGAACCACCCTTTGCTCTTATGACAGCAGCAATTCTTTTGGCATGCTTGCTATACACGCTGTTGCAACTTCTTTAAGATAAGAATTTTTTTGCCAGCTATTTGTTATGTTTGCTTTCAAAACGTCAACTGTTGTATTGGGAGATGCATAAACTGTACGTTTTAAAGAATTCCAAACATTTTCGATTGGATTCAGGTCGGGGGAATTGCCTGGCCATGGCGATATCTTCAGTTTTCTTGCTGAAAACATATTTAGAATTGTGTTTGCCCTGTGGCACGGTGAACCATCTTGCATAAATGTTTAAGAGTAATTTTCAGGGTCTAAAGATGTCATATACGGGATTAAGATTGATTCCATAACTTCTTTATATTGAATTTGATTCATGGTACCCGTTACAAAATAGAGCGGTCCAAGCCCTTCCCCTGATATACAGGACCAAATCATGACCGCCGGTGGATGTTTCACTGTTTTTACCACTGCGCTTTCATCATACCGTTCCGATGGTCTTCTCCTGACGAAACGAACAACTTTAGTTACAGTCTCTAGCTGTGACTCGTCACTAAAAACAACCTTTAGAAACAGAAATTTTCATTACATTTTCGAATTTACTAAAAATGTTCCAAATTTTGAAAATATACGTAAAATATTGATACATACCTTTTTCCAATCCTCAACAGTAAAATGCCGATGCTGTTACGTCCACTGCGATCTTGTCCTTTTCATCCTTAAAGTAAGTTTCGGCTTTTTTGCAGGGCGTCTACTTCTGATATTGGCTTCATATAAGCGCGCTTTTAATGTTCGATCTGATATTTTTATATTATCAGCCTGTAATATACGCTGAAGTTCTTTAATGCACAGTTGCCTGTTTTCTAATGCCCTTTTTATGATAATTCTGTCTTCCCGTGGCGAAGTTTTGCGAATACCGCCACAATGAGAACGACCACTTGAAGTCGCGGGTAAATTTTCTTTCTTTGACATCGCTACCCTGTCGACTGTTTGACTAGAAACTCATTCTCTTCTGGCTATTTCCCGATGCGAATACAGCCCCGTCTCTAATAACACTTGAATTCTTGTTCTTTTTTCTCATTTGAAATGTCTTTACGTTTGCCCATTTCACAAAATTTATCAATAAAAAAAGAAAACTAAACGTCACAAAATTTCAATGTAATTACACTAAAACAACATGTAAAACGAATATTATAGCACGAAAATATAATACTTGCACTTTACACCATCAAAACTACACGTACACTAATTTGAAGCAGGTAAAGCCCATCACCGATTACCGACCCTAAACGTACCTTGGATAGAAAGGAATGTTTGGTGGGGGTTATAATAACGAGAATTGTATACCTACTTAAGAGGATTATCTCAAATACAATTAAAAACATTTTATTGCGGAAAATATTAAGAAATTTTGGTTATTGTAACATTAATAGCAAATATTTGTATAAAATCAAAGTGGCCCTAATTCGATTGCACGGTACTGTAAAATAGGACGTTCTGTATATTGTTGTGTTGTATTTAAAGTAAAAATAAAGTAATTAACATACTAAAACCAAACGGTTTTTCAGATACTTCACAATCGCATTGCTTAATTGTGTCTATCCAGTACAACTATTGCACGGGCAAGTAATATTCCATTCAAAGCAAATAACTTGACGTCTTCTTTTAACCCAAACGATTGCAGTATGAGCAGTGGCTCTGTCCTGTTGAAACCAGATGTTGTGAATGTCCCATTCATTTTCCTCCAATAAAAAATTCACGAAGCATAGCAACGTATCGCTCTGAATTCACCGTTACCGCCTGCCCTCTTTCATTTTCAAAAAAATAAGGTCCGATTATCCCAACTTTCGACAAAGCACACCACACTAACTTTTTCGCTGTGAAGAGGCTGCTGGTGCAATTCTCTTGGGTTGCCAGTTGCCCAATATCGGCAATTTTGTTTATTTACGTAACCATTCCAATGAAAATGTGCTTCGTCCGATGTGATGGTCAATGCAAATTCGTTCTGAAGAATATCCAACATGCGCTCACTGAATTGCACACGTTGAACGTTGTCAGTTGGAAGGAGCCTCTAGATGACCATTACCTTGCAGGGGTGGAATTTTAAATGTTTTTTTTTTTTAAATGGTTTGAGGGCTCCGACGCGAAATTCCAAGTGCTAACGCGCGTTTTCTCGTTGAACGTCGTGGGCTTCTCTCAACGGAGACTTGGACACGATCCACATTCTCGGGTGTCACCACAGTTGGAACACGTGTAGAGGGGGTCTTTGGGACAATATTACCTTGTTGACGAAAATGTTCAGCCCACTTAGAAATCGAACGGTTATTCGGGAGGGTTGCAGGCGGAGCGAGGTTAAAATGTGTTCGGTAGGCGCGTCGCGTGGTCGCAAAACACTCATTATTACGAAAGAACGCCTCCACGGCGAACGAACGTTGTTGAGCACTCCAACGGGCCATGGAAACTAAACTTCCCAACGAAGGCTACAGAATGAGACCTTGAACGATCTTCCCTCACCTACCGACCGCAAACCACGCCTTTTTCAAATGTGGTCATTTAGTCTCCGCCAGCCTGTATTTTGGTGAATAGCATTAATTTCTGTCGTTCTTACGTTGACACATTGTGGAATAAAATGACTTTCCTCTGATTTCATTTCAAAAATTACTTGAGCCACAGACGTTCTTAAATTAATTTTCTTTTTAGACTCTAACAAACCCCTAATAACCTACAAAACACAAATTTGATCTAACCGTTAAGATCTAACTTTCCATACAATATGTCATGAGGTCATCAGAAGCCAGAGCTAAAGATATTTATTTTAATTGCACTAAAGGTAGTTAAATCATTGCCTGATGCAGCATCGAATTCCTGTAACTTTGAGATTGGAAATCGAATCATTAAAAATCAATATCATCTCTATTACCAATTATTTTACATCAATTAGATAAAAGCAGGTTATTTCTTAGTGCTTAAATTCGTTTACATTTCTAAAAACATCCTCTCCAATTCCAATGTAATAAAGATGTCTGATACAAATTATTCAAGGTAAAACACTGTTGCAAGGATATCCACAATTTGTAAAATAATAGATACTAAAAGTGATGATTTTTTAAAGAAAACCATATATATAAATACAGTTTTTCCTTAAAAGTTAAGTATCCGAAAAATTGATTGGTTTTAAAATAACCGACGCAGCATTGCAATAATGTACCGAGTGTTCAAATCAAAATAATAAATCTACCTAATGCATTGGCAAAGTTAAACATCTGTATACACCAAAACATCTTTCTAGTAGGAGTTATTTTATCCTAAGTAACCTTTATTTGAAATATTTTTCAATGAAATGATGAGGTTATCTGTGTAAAACCGATTCCAGATAATTATCATACCCGATATCTACTTTATTTTTAACAGTTTTTTTCTATTTTTTCATATTTAATAGAGATCATCTAAAAGAGGAACCAGTTAAACGGAAATCTAAAAAGGACAAAAGGACACGCTTCAACTGCAAATTTTGCCCCTTCACTGCCAGCACTAAATCACCGTATAGGACTCATTTGAAAATACATAGGATGTAAGTAATTGTTCCAAATATATGTCCCGTTTTCTAATTTGGAGAAGTTCAAAACTCTTTTATCAAACAGACTTTACAACTCTGCTCAAATTTTATTCAATTATGTGGTAATACCCTTAAATTGACTCCAAGAACCTTAAGAGGGATTTTATACTAATGATTAGAGTAACCAAAACTTGCGGACTCGCATAGGCGTCGGTATTACGGGTTAATATAAGAATACGAAAAATTCATAAATAAACTTACTTGCTAATTATTCAACAAATTAGAGGCATCAGGATGTGAACTACTGTAAACTTGCATCATTGCATATGTTTCCACAGTTACTTCTTTAAACCTTGTGCGTCGACAAGAAAAAATATTCTTATACATAGAAAACGACCTCTCCACATCTAAGGAAGTTACATTTGCATGTAGAAACTGTTTTTCAAAATCACTTAAAAGTTCACTATTCTTACACTTATTATAAACGGCCTCTAAAGTATTAAAATCGGAATTTTTCCTTAAAACATCTGCCAACTTTTGGCTAGCGCATAATCCTGGCGAATCATTTAATGTGTGTAATTTATTTTTTACGCTCTCCACTATGTCTAATGATTCCTGCAATGACAATTCAGTACATTGTAATTTTCTGATGGCATCTAGTAATACTGTATAATTGGTACATATTGTTAAATCTTCTAAAAGTTGAGGAATTTGAAATTCTCTTTGACTTTGTCTAATTGCTTTGGATTCATTCCAATTAAATCGCATTATAACTGATTGAATTTGTTGAAAATGGATCAAATAGTAAGAAGCTGCTGTTAGCCAAGTACTCCATCGCGTTAAAATTGGTTCAGGAGGTTCTGGAATACCTGGACAAAATTTACGAAATTCTTTTAAATGTTTAGGAGATTTACGAAACACTGCTTTAGTACTTCCAATAATCCGATCAACGTTCCCGTAATGTTGTCGAGCAACTTCACCAACTAAATGCAAAGCATGCAACACGCAGGTTATATGTATTAAGTTAGGAAATATATGTTTTATGGATCGCCCAACACTTAACATCGTTGCTGCATTATCTGTCACAATCATCACAACTTGATCTTGGGCAATTTTAAATTTTTTCAAAGCGTTCATTATCACTTTTTGAATATTTTCCGCGGTACATTGTTGAACACATAAAATTGGATTAAATTAAACGTTTTGTACTCTGAAATATTGTCAATAAAACTATAATATAGCTAGAGTTACACCAATCTCTCTAAAGCGCGACGGCAATTTATTAGAAAATTATAGACTCATTATTGTTTCGAATTCGTTTTCAAATATTTTTGAATATGCTTTTTTGAACCATTTGTTAAATTTTATTTCTATGTGTGGACGAAACAACAGTTCGTAAAAAAACATTCTGTGGTTAATGTAATGGTACGTACAATGGAACCACATCAATCGTCACTTTCAATTCTATTAGCTTCCAGACGAGTACAACAATGTACTGCCGAAGTAATTTCAAAGTTAGTGTTAAATACATTGGAAAAGTTTGAACTTTCAACAAACCAACTGTTGATGTTTATGAGTGATCGTGCCGCAAACATGCTTTCTGTAGGCCGGTCTCTTAAAAAACATTGTGCTAACTTGTTACATATTACGTGTAAAATTCATGCTTTCAGTCATGTGGCAGATAGTATTAGAAAATGCTATCCTGAGGTAGACGCTTTAATAGCGCATACAAAAACAGTGTTTGTCAAATCCCCAAAACGTATTCGCAAATTTCACAGATTGTGCCCCCGTATGCCTGAGCCACCAGAACCTATTCTTACACGTTGGGGAACATGGTTACAGGCCGCGTTTTATTATCATAAATATTTTGAGAATATTAAGAACGTGGTTTTACAATTCGATCCAAAGGAAGCTGCGGCTATCAAGGATAGCCAGTCGAAATTTCAAGATAGTCAGGTTAAAACAGATTTAAAAACTATTCAGAACAATTACTTCGGACTAGTGGAGGCAATAGAAAAATTACAAAATCCTTCGGTGTCATTAGTGGAATCTCTGCAAATAGTGCAACATGTTCACGCACAGCTATGCGCGGTAGAAGACGCAAAAAATGTTTGTGTTCTAAAAAGGTTTGAAAGTGTTTTAGAGAAAAATTCTGATTTTGGCACAGTAAGACAAATTTGTGAAGGTGCGTCAACAGAACCGTTAAGTTGTTCCAAAGATTATTTTAATTACGCAAATACAACGTCACTAGATGTAGAACGTTCGTTTTCTGCATATAAACACACTTTTTCCTCACGCCGCACTAGGATTGCCGAAACAACTGTGGAAACATATCTAACGTTGCAAATATTTAACAGACATTATTCACTTTGTGATTTCGCGGAAGACTCTTAAAACGGTAAGTGTTTGAGCACGTATTATATTTTATTTCTAACCATTTATTTTGTGTAAATTTTTATGCGCCCGCCACTGGTTGTTGGCGCAAATTGAGCAACTCTACTAATCACTCAAAATGTCGGAATTAATTGCTATACCGATCTCTATAATAATACAGAAGTGGGTAACGAGCAATGCCCCATGTTCTGCGAGGGTATTATTATTTATTTCCCTTGGTGTGATAGTCACTAGTCGATCCCTACTACCTTCGCAGAAAAATAGTGAAAGCCATTAACTTTGTCAGTATATTTCAGACTTTAACCTAGTTATAAACGCCTGCAATTTTTATGAACTTAAATCATGACGAGTATTTCATTTATCAGAGGCTGTAAATTCACGTAGATTCCAGCAAAGAATTTTTTATTTCAATACATTTTGATATGTTTTTCGTTTCAGAGACGGCAACAACGCCAAAGGTTGTTATGCAGCTGGTCAAAAGGAAGAGGAAATGTGAGTATTAGAAAACGTAATATCAGGTAAAATGGCTATTTTGTTACTGCTAGAAGAAATCTTTTTCTAATTTATGGAACATTATGACACCTCTTCTTTGATAGAACCCAACACTTAGAAATATTGATTTGCGAGTCCATTGTTCTTCCATTGTTCCACGGTCGAATTTGTTATGTTATCGTATCCACTGCACCCTTTTCCTTTCAGTCGATGAAACGAGTTCTACTTGCTGGAAAATCCTTTTTGATGGAGTCTTATAATGCTGGATCATCTAGCAAAACTTATACTTTACCACGAGACAGTTTACACATAAATTTCCACTAATTGTAACACATATGGGATAAGAAATAAGGTCTTCTAGGAAGAAAAGGAGGTGGAATAAAGCCTTTACGTATTTAGTTTTATCGATATGATACCTGTGCTTGCAGAGCAGTAAGGAACTATCAAAAATCATCCAACGCATGTACATTTCATTTTTGCTATTCGTACAGAAGGAATTCCCAATTTTGACCAATTTCAAATTGCAGCGTGTTTTGGCAGGGTTTTCAAATAGTAGTCAAAAACGATTATTATACTATTAGAAGAATTCGGAGATTTATATTCAATTTCAAATTTGCGCATGCGTACTACTACAACATAAAATTTATGGAAAAGATAGCATAGAACGTGAATACTTATCATCAGCGTGTATTAACGTATATTAGAAGATAATCTCACAATTATTTGTTTATTTAAATAAGTGAAACAAATATTTTAAAGAAAGGCAAGTAACAACAAATCCATACAAATCATTATTACTTTTAGAGATTTGTGGTGTAATATTGCTACTAAATTGCAGATTGGGAATTTAGGCAAAATACGAAACTAATTTCAAGCTAAGCGGATGCTTGTGAAAAACATTCAGAAACGATGTATCTTTAAACAGAAACTGTTTACGAACAATGTCTGTAATTTAAAGAAATTTTTGCATTTTCCTTAATCCCGCGCACATATTTCGGCAAATTGTTGGCTACAAAACATTTAACTAGGTTTATTGTTGCAAATATGAGGTGTGGTCAAAAAATACGGTGAATAATTTTATTACAAACAAAGTAATAAGCTTACATCAAATTTGAATTGAACTCCTTCAAAATACTCTCCTTGGCTAGCGATGCACTTATGTTGATTTCATGATTGGAAGCATTTCTGGAAGGCTTCTGTCGGAAGGGCTTTCAGCTGCTCCGTCGTGACCCCCTCAATGTCGGGAATGGTGTCAAAGCGTTTGCCTTTTAGCACGGGTTTTATTTTTTGAAGAGTCAGAAGTCGTATGGTCCTAAATCCGGAGGGTAAGGCGCATATGGACAGACTGGAACCTTTTTTTCGACCAAATACTCACGGATCAGAAGCGAGGTGTGGCACGGCGCGTTGTCATGATGAAGGAGGAAGTCATTGTCCCATTTTTCTGGTCTCTTTCTTCGTACATCGTTTCGCAAACGTTGCAATATGCCCTTGTAATATTCGGAGTTTACAGTTGTTCCCCTTGGAACGAACTCTGCCTTCGCTATAAAAAAAAAACAATGAGCATCACCTTGACGTTCGACTTTGACTGACGGTGCCTTCTTAGGGCGAGGAGAGCCACTCGTTTTCCATTCGGAACTCCGAATTTTCGTCTCACGGTTATAGCCATAAACCCAACTGTCAACTCTAGTTATAATATTGGCCATGAAGTCCGGATCTGCCTCAAGACGATCTTTCAATTTCGTGTAAACCGACACATGATTTTCCTTCTGTTCGCCAATCAAAAGTCTGGGAACAAATTTCACACTCACTCGTCTCATTTGCAAATTATCGGTTAAAATGCTTTGCACGGACCTGTACGAGGTGTTCATTTCCCCGGTAAGCTCTCTAATAGTCAATCGCTTGTTTGAACGAATCATTTTTGCCACTTTTTGCACATTTTTGTCTGTTTTTGAGGTCGAAGGACGTCCCGACTGTTGCTCTTCCACCGACTTTTAAATCGCTCATACCATACATACATTGATACACTGATTTTAACATTTCATGAGCTTCTTTGGCGCTTTTTTTGCAACTTAAAACTTAATGTTGTTCCAAATCCATGACGCGCGACAGACACGGTAAACATGACTTCACTCTTCCGGCTCTGGAAGTGAACTGACAGGTCACAACTTGTTCAAACTTGACACTGACTATCTTAAAGGATCAAGCTATCGAACTTATTACTTCAAATGAATGTAGCATCAGCAGTTGCTGATATAAAAATTCATTTACGGTATTATTTAATCACACCTCGTATACATTATCTTCATAATTTTTGAATATTGTGAATATTGTGAAGATTTTTCTTCTTGACCGAAGTACTGTGAGCGGTAGTATATATTAAAGGAACTGACATATATACAAGTGAATTCAATGTGAATTCCTGTATTTTGCTTGGAGTAAGGCAAAATGTATGCCATGTCTACATGTTATAAACTGTCCGAAGTTGGCTCTTCGTCCATGTTCCATAATACCAATTAATAATGCTTCAGCATTATTTCAGGGAGTCCGTGCATTATACCGCAATCTTGGATGGTGAAGTAAGAGCTTACAAGTGCACGATTTGCGGTAAAACCACGAAGGAAAGATACCTCATCCGAAGACACGTATGGGTGCATACGGGACAGTTTCCCATGACCTGCGTTTTGTGCAAAGCGAAAATTCGATTGAAAAAATCGATGAAATTCCACTTGAAGAAAGAACACAGGCTCGATGTTCGCATTCGGGACATAGAGAGCGATGGAAAATTAAAAGGAGACATCAAGTAAGTGAATAGTAAGTGAGAAATGTTTTATTTAAATTTAGGACATTGAAAAACGTTTTGATTTGTTTGTGAGTATGTAATTTAGCATTGTACCACATGATCGCACATTTAATTTATTTCTAGAAGGCACTAGAAAAGCTACTACCTTTTGGAATTAAGCTTGTGCTTTTGTCCAGAACCTGAACTGAATACGCATATATTTTCTTTTTAGTTTAGATTTGTAATTTTATATTATTATTCTTTAATTCATTGTAAACTTTATAGAGAATACCAGAGAAAATCTGCGGAAAATAATCAGCTGAAGATTAAACTAGAAAAATCGTAAGTGTAACTTTTTCTGTACGCCATGTGAAGCAAATGATGAAACTTTAAAATGTTTGAAAGAGTAAAGTATGTATATTTATTTGTAAAAATATCTACTATAGTATAAATAATTAAGCAATGAATGCACGTCATCAACAACGAATGACGTCAGATGTTTAGATGTTGTCTTGTCGCATTGTTTATGACAGCTGTTGTTTGCGTTAAGTGGATTAATATTAGGTTAGAATACCATGAGCATTAAGTGCAAAATTGTACATAAAATACTATTAGTAAGAAAGGACAGATATTTTTAAGGTATCTGAAGGAAGTGAAACAATTTAAATCATAATTCTAAAAAGAACTAACAAAACTCTACAACAAAATCGATTAATAAAACTGCAAGTAAAATAAGTAAACAGTGATCAGCTGATCACGTTAGGATTATATTACAGTTTACGGCCAATTGAAGCCGGCAACATCGATGTTTGTTAATCCAGGATGACCACCATGGTAAAAATAACATTCCCTATTCATATATATTTTCCTTTATAATATATGAGTTTCTCTAGTGCAAAATATATCAATATTAGAAAGAAACTACAAATTTTCAATGTACGACGTCACTAATACCGTTTATTTTCGAAAATTATAGATTTTCGTGTTACAAATCAGGCACCGTAATTTTTAGTAAGTTTATGTTCTTATAATTGCAATAAAACGTCATATAAACGTCATTGATGATCTGCGTTCATTGCTTAATTATTTATACTATAATATTGTAACCAATTTTCAAAGAGAATGCCATAAAGGATTATTTTTTTTAATTTTTATCAAAATTTAATTGATGTATGGGTATTTTGTAGTAAATTAAATTTTGCCAGAAAACAATCTTATCTACAGTGAGCTCCTAAAGTGGCCTGTACTGTTTTATAGCGAATTCGATTTATAGCACTGGCTCTACACTGAAAACATTTAAGTACAATTTTGTGTGTTCGATTTGTGATTACTGTCAGCGTAGAATAACATACTAGAAAGGCAACTCTGGGCATGGACATGGACCCGTATTTTGGCGCCTCTCGTAGACATACCGGAAATAACAGAATACACGGTCTATTTATTTTAAATTTTCTTTAATTATTGTCAAATTCTGTATTTAACACAAATGTTAGAGCATAAAACACAAGTTTTTATTTACATATATATGTATTAGCGGAATTTAAGATTAGACATGACACAGTACTCATAGGGCGTATGGGTGTCTTTCGATGTAATGCGTTTTTCAATAAAGAAAATATATTGTCCACGTTAAAGCAAAATTATCGCATTGCGAATTTCTCTAGAAGGATAAAAAACTTACTGGCCCATTAAATTGGGATCTAGGGTGACTAGAGCGGGCCAAGAGCGCCACGCGCCAGGTTCGCAATCAGGCTGCCGGGCGCATATATGTATGTAAACATAGGTAATTTAAATATGTAATTATTAGGACGAGGACCAAAACCACTGTCTATTACGTCGTGAAGACGCGCAAATATACACCTGCAGTTTGGGTGTTCGTTGATAAATAGGGCGTTGTTCACAGTGGGCCACTACAAAAAAAAAGTTCATTCATCGACGGCTACGAACTAACAGCGCGCTTATTCATTTACGGATGACGCGCTCTATTCATCAACAAATGACGAGTTTGTAGATGTTACGTTTGCACCACTTCGTGGCATACTAGAAACAAGCGTCGGTGTGCTCGCTTTAGTGATTATGTCTAACGTAACTATTAAAAATAAACGGCCATTACCTACGAAAGTTAATAAATTTCTTAGTGAATTTGTGGATTTACACTACAATGGGAGTACAATTTTCTGTAAAGTTTGTAAAAAGAAACTACTGTGCTGGAGCAAACGTGATTGTGAAAGACATATAAATAGCGCACACCACAGAAATAAAAGAAATGGTGTGTCACAACAACGCCAATTTCAATTAGAATTGCTTTTAACGTTTATGGTATGTGGTCTACCACTTCGTATACTTGATAAAAAAGCATTTCGAAAATTCTGGGGTACATACAATACCGAGTGGATACTACCATCTCGGACAGCGTTACGGAGAGATATTCCACGAATACGTGAGGACATTGAAAATCGAATTAAAGCCGAATTAAAAGATAAACAGCTGTGGCTATGTCTTGATGAGACGACAGATTGCAAAAAAAATTCTATTTTGAATATAATAGTGCGCGTATTAGATCCTATTAAACCAAATTTTGCAATTCTATTAGCCGGCAGAAGGTTAAAACAGTGTACCAGTAAAGCAATTACGGCCGTAGTTCTCGAAACGTTACAAAAATTTCAAGTGTCAACCAGTCAACTGTTGTTGTTCATGAGCGATGGTGCAGCAACAATGTGTAGTGTAGGCCGTTCCCTTAAAGAAAAGTGTGAAGGACTTTTACATGTTACGTGTAAAGTCCATGCTTTACATCTTGTGGCACAAACTATTCGAGAGTGTTACCCGGAGGTGGATGCATTAATAGCAAACACAAAAAAGTGTTTCTCAAAAGTCCTAAGAGGACTAGGGCATTCCACAGGTTATGCCCTGGTATTCGAGAACCACCACAGCCCATTCTTACGCGTTGGGGAACGTGGTTAAAAGCCGCTTTTTATTATAATGAACATTTTCAAGAAGTCAAATCCGTTATTTTGCAATTCGTCCCTGCCGAAGCTAGAGCTATTAGGATGAGCCAGAAGGGATTTCTCGATATTTCTGTTGAAACACATCTAAAGAATATTAGCAACAATTACAAAGGGTTAGTAGACGCGATAGAAAATTTGCAAAATTCTGGATTGTCGTTGGTAGAATCAGTGCAAGTCGTGGACGAAGTTAGTACATTGTTACACAGTATAAACGATGCAACAAGTGGACGAGTTTTAGCTAAGTTCGATAGTGTTTTAAAAAAGAATCCGGACTACACGAGATTAAGACAAATGTGCGATGGGGCATCTGCAGATTCCTTGACTAAGTCTAAAGATTATTTTAATTACGCCTGTCTTACTTCGGTAGACGTGGAACGGTCGTTTTCGAAATATAAGAACATTTTTTCATCTCGGCGAACATCCTTCACCGAGGCAAATGTGGAAACTTATCTGATGGTGCAACTTTTTAAACAAGCCTATCCGCATTATTAAGAAGGATAGAATTTATTTATTATATCTTTATTTACAGTTACATTATTAAGTACAACAGAATAAAAAAAGCGTTTAGTTTCTCAGTTATTTCATTATTACATCCCATTTACAACGCATACCGTTTTCAATCAAATAAAAAATCATAATGAAAATAAAAACACCTCAGCGTGTACATATATATATATCCGCTCTAATTACTAAACATTATTATTGCGTCAGCTTTTATTTTTTTACTCTTGTGTATTAATTTCGAAATATCACATATCTGCTGTGACTCACATATACGCTATTTACAATAAGCGGCCGTTGCGCCTGATTCCGATTCTGTTGGATGGCGCAATTTGGCCCGCTCTAATGATGACAATATTGGAAATAAACATATTTTAAGTAACATAATTTACAAATACCATGAATAATAAACGTACCTATTGCTGCAGTTGTAGTACTTGTAAATAAAAATACTAGTAATTGTTAAATTTGTCTGTACAGGCAGCTTTGAACAGGCTAATCTTTAAAAGAAAACTTCAAAGAACAATTAAACGAATACGAAATGAACAAATCCACTGTAATTCACTGAAAACTACAAACAAACGTGCATAACTGAACAGGAACGCAGCATTCACTTGCCGAATGACATTTTCAATCAATTACTATGATTACAAACACCCAAACATGTTACAAGCTTCAAAGCCCTAGTTACTAACCAATTATGAAAGAGATAGATATAGGTTAGTTGCAGTATGTCTACGAGAGGGCCAAAAGCAGTTTTCTCATTGGGTTCCAATAGTCCCCACCCCTTGAGCGTCAAAATGATTGACGCACTGTTGTAATGACAATTGTTTTATTTATCGAAAAATTGCACGAAAATGCACTCGGTGTATTTTTTCGAACTCTTGTCCCGCTTTTAATACAAAGTTGGTGGAAAATAAGTTTGAAAATGAGGAAATCATCGAAGCTGTCAAGACCATCTGTTTTTGACAATTGCGCTAACAGATTGTAGAGTTTTTCTAGTGCGCATTGAGTGCAAATAAATCGAATTCGCTAAGTTACTGTATTTTAATATAATATTTGACTCCTTACATTGCAGAGATACAGGTACTGTTGTTGCAGAATGTTTAAATCCTATTAAAGTTAAGCTGTCTGAGTCTAATGGTCCCACCTCAACTGATAATACGAAAAAACTTCCAACGTAAGTTTCCATACTTTGTACAAAGGGTATTAGGAAAGTTTTGCAATATGATGCGACCATGTGTCGCAGAAGTCTAATTGTTGGTGCAGGTTGTGAGATGTTCATACTCACACAGTAACCGCTGCGCCAAGTCGGTGGGCTCAGTTATTTGTTAGCAGTGATAGTGTAAAGTGGCATCGTGGCCCCGAAATGAGATACGGATAGTTTTACGGTATAACATCGCGTGTGGTTTAAACGTAGACAAGTGCTTGCACTAGGTGATATTTATCCACATCGTACGACTATATTCAGGTGGTACAGAGAATTCCAAAGGGGAAATTTCACCCTGAAGGACGGTGAGAGGGCGGGAAGGCCACGAACGTCGGTTACGGAGGAAAACATTACTGCTGTGAGGAAAATGCTTGACGAAGACAGGGGAGTGACCTACCAGCAGATTGAGAATACCTTAGGCCTAAATGCACCAGCAATTCGTTCGATTCTGCATGATCATTTGTACACGAGGAGACTTTGTTGTCTCTGGGGGTCGCATAGTCTGACTAAAGAGCAGATGACACAGTGTGAGATGGTGACTAGTACACCATGAAGCACTGAAACTTCTTCAGCACCCTCCTTACAGTCCAGCACTTGCTTTGCACTGTTTCCGCATGCGAAAATGAAGCTAAAGGGGAAGCGGTTTTCCAGTGATGAGGCGTTTCTGAAAGCTTGGCAGATCCGGTTTAAGGGTTGGTTTCGGAGGTTGGAGAGGTGTATTGAATGTGGTGGAAATTATTTTGAATAAATTAAATAAATAAAGCAGTATTGCAAAACTTTCCTAATACCCTTTGTATATTGAAATTTTTTTGTCTATAAGTATTTAGATACGTCGAACAAGCTTTCATAGAAAAATATTCAAGATAATCAAATAATTTTATTGCAAACCCTGCATATGATTGGAAATGCATGGGCGCTTGTGTGGCAACACTTGGTGTCGAGAATCAACCATTCGCGACTTGTATAGCCTCGGGACCCTCTCTTCTTGTCCCTGCCGTTTTATTAGGTAAAGGTAGACGATAATTCCTTCTATTTTCTTCACGTCGTAAATGTTCGTTTTCAATGTAACATTTTCCTACAAACAGATATAGAATAAATTTTATTTTATCTTCAGAAAGAGTGTCTAATTGACATTGCCGGTCCTACAAACTATGAAAATTAATTAAATTATTTAGAAAGCAAATTGCTGATATTCATAACATTACAGTACATTGCATTCAAGTGGTTTCTGGTGCTAATACTGTTTCCCTACCATGACAACAGTAAACAAAGAATACTAAAACTGAAGTTTTTAAACTATTGATTCATAATTTTGAGCCCCAAGTAACTACTTGCAGTCAAAGGCGAATCTTGCACTTCGAAATTGAATCATCAGTGGTTTCTGATGCTAATATAGTTTGGTTACCATGACAACAATAAACCAAACATACTGAGATTAACAATTTTAAACCGTTGATTGAAAATGTCGAGACTAAGTAGAGTTAGATAATAGGAGTAATTTATGTTTTAGGAAAAAGTGGAAGAAATGGTATATTTTGGGTAGTAGGTTGCATAAGCTGCGTTATCCCGACGGCCCAACGAGGTCTTTAAAAATTTTTGTCACAAAATTACAATTATAAATCTCAAATTATAAAATATAATTCTAAGCTTTTCACAAAGAAGATTGTTTGTATCGATCAATGAACTATCATTAAAATTATTTTAAATGGAGACAGAGACAACATATTAAAAAGAATGCTGGTGTTACAATTATTTTTTTTTTACTAGGACACAATTCTGGCTTGAGGATGAGCGGTACGCACGAAACCTGTCGTATTTTTAAAGACTAAATAGAATTTTGAGAGGAAAAGATCACTTTTATTTCCATAAAGTGTAATAGTATTATTAATATTAGATACGTAAACTTTCCTCGATTACAGTGTGACGTAGTGGTGTTAGACTCGTATTTGATGCCAAAAAATATAGTATAGAACACGAATTCGTTAACATTCAATTTTGAGCCATGCATATGTTGGGTTTAATTAATCAGCGCATAACATTTCTGTTCAGTTCGTGCCTATTAGAAGATTACGTAATAGACAATATTCCATTTTACGAAGGCTTAACTACAAGTACCTTTTTCGCATGTAGAATTTTATAGCAGTGTATGTTAACATGATTTTTTTCTACATTTATGGCGTTTCGTTTAGAGGTGATGATCGGTACATCACGGTCAAGAACGGAAGGTTCTTCCAATGCGTTATTTGCCATAAGAACTGGAAAACGAAAGGCGGATTTAACGCGCATTTTGCCAGACATACGGGAAAATTACCCTACTCTTGCGAGATATGCGGTCACAAGGGTGGAACCAAGAAGATCATCAAGAATCACATGAGGAGGGCACATAAGGTGCACATAAGTACGCACGATATACCCGACATGGTCTCCGAACCGGAATCGGAAGGAGAAGACGATACCACGAACTCTATGATGGAGTAAGTAATTTTTAGACTTTTCTTCCTTTTCCCACCTTGAGTCTGTTTATTCACCTTGTCAGATGGAGTTGCTTTTTTTACTTTGGTTCCCTTTTAATTCGACAGATGTCGCTGTACATATTTTATCCTTTTTGGGGAACATTTTTTTGGTTCGCAGTGCCAAATTATCCTTATAATTTTTAATTCATATGCTGCCTATGTTACACATAACTTATGACGTAAACACAAACATTCATCACATGAACTTTATGCACTACGTTAATGATGTATTGTCGTATCGTTTTCTCAGGATTGTGGGAATCCCCTATACAACAATTGAGAATAACTCCGCAGTATTAGTAAAATGCAAAGTGTGCAACAGGATATTGGATAATAAACATCAATTCGGATGGCATTTCAAAGGACACAAGAAGGAATTTCCGTTCTCTTGCGATATATGCCCTTACAGGAGTAGGGATGAAAGTTATTTGAAATCGCATATGGAAACCTGCCACCCTAAAGACATGCGCTTCTCGAATCATAGTAACGGATCAAAGTAGGTTGAAAATAATTATTATAAATATTACGAGAGCAATGCTAGCCAGTTCTGGAATTGCAAATTCTGAGAATCTCTCAGGAAAATGTACTGTTCACACGAATTATGCACGAAATATCGTTTTATAATTGTTTCTTTAATTAATGTTCAGATTCACTTTTTAAAATGGAGAAATTTCATGTACCCCAAGTCATAGTAGTAAGAAAAGCTTCATTCATCGCACCACATTCGCGTCGGTTTACATACGAAAAGCGGCGAAATATTGTTAAAATATTTTCATTAAGAGCTATGTGGGTTAATTGGGAGCAAATTTTGAAATTGTTTTTTTTTTTGGAACCCCCGTGTATTCATTATTGTATTTAGATTCTAATTTTAACCATTTTTTTCCTATACTTCTATATTATATTTTATTATTAATTTAGCATTTTCAATTTCGAATATTCAGTTCTTGCCATTTATTTTATGAAAGTAGACTTTGACGGAACTGAGGTTATTATTACTGCTGTAAGTCTTCCGAAGAAACTGTGTAACGTACAGGGGATTCTATTTCATTTCATCTTTGCAAAATAAATAGACTTTGCGAAACATACGCAGTTTGTTCTTAATTTAGAAAGATTGAAAGTAGTTTAAGACCAACTCGTAGCTGAATTTCGACTGGAAAATGTATATCATATGTATATTTACGAAATATGGGCTTTGAAAAGGAAAAATTGTCAATTTCAAACTAGGAATATTGAGTAAAATTAATTTTCTTATAGAAAATAATAGAGGCATCATGCATTTTATTTTATGTAAAAATCGAACATTTTTTTATCCGTTTTTATTATTATAGAGTTCATCCCAGTGCTGGTAATGGGATGACGGCAAGAAGTTTACGTTTACAAGAAAGCACTAAAAGCAGTCCGCATGGAATTGTGGAGTGAGTAAAATATGATCAAATTATGATCTCTTTTGAAATCTCACAACTTACTTTTTGTTCTGCTTTATCTAGGATCGAAGGGGACGGATGCATTTTAATTGAAAAGGGTAATAACGTGATATATAAATGCTTGCTATGCGAGAAAGAGGTTAAAAACCGATATATATTCAATTTACATTTCGTAATTCACAAGGGGGAACTCCCATATTCTTGCAAGCAATGCCCCTACCGAACTAAGGAGAAGTCCTACTTGAAGGAGCATTTGGAAATCCGCCACAATGTGGAAATCGAATTAGAAAATATTGAAGAGGATAATTTCGATAATAACGAATCATCAAGGTAAGTTATTTGGATTACTTTCTTTTTAAACATTTACCCAAATACGTCCATTTCTGGACTAGATTTCCAGAACGTCCTGCATTTTGATATTTATTTATTATGAAGAGAATGTAACGAATCTCATAACTAATTGTAAGTTACGTTGCAAATACAGAATAAAAGACATTGATGTTTGAAGTGTGCCTTGCGCCTGTCAAAATTATTAGAAAAAATTCGATTTCTGAAAGTCCCTACATTCTAATACCATGATATCATTGGTGTATCCATTTCCAGTTTAATCAACAGTGTTATAGAATTAAAAATACTTTTAGGAAGACTTTTTTTAAGGAAACCCATATCAATGGTGGCTGGTCGTGGTTGACAGAGTAGTCAGTTCCCACCCAGTTAAAATGAAATAAAAATATATTAGTTTCTTTTGTTTTTTTTTTTATAAGCTAAATAATTAATAATATAATTTTCTCTGGTCTTAGCGACTTACACTAACGACATTACTTATGGGAACTATTTATATTTATATACTTATTAGAATGCATTTCAACATCACTTAATTCTTGAAACGAAAGTGGTTTGCAACTGAAGTGAAATTTGTAGCAGAAAATTTTTTAAACTAAATCCCACGAAGTAAAGAAAAGTACACCACTGTTTGAATTTAATAATGTAAAATTGACTTTGATGCGATTAAAACCAAATATTCTCGACTAACTTTACAATTTTACGTGGGCAAGTTATGATCCTAATCAGGATATTTCATAAAATTTTTAGATACCTAGTGGTGCGTAGCGGTAGCCGAAGGCTCCTGAAATGTCGAATTTGTGGCGATCTAAAGACGAGGCGACACCATTTCAATAAGCACTACCTTCTCCATACCCAAGAAGCCCTATATTCGTGCAACTCCTGCGATTACAAGGCAACCGAAAAGAGATTCTTGAAACAGCACTTGCAGATAAAGCATAACATTATAGTTGAAACGAAAGATATACTGTTGGACGGCGAAATGGCAATCGATCCATTGAGGTAAGTTTAAGTTGTTTTGTTCTATATTGAATCATCTTTTTGTGAGATCCGTACAGGTTGGTCACATTAGCTGTGCTAGCAAAATTTGGTTTTTCTGTGGTAGAGATTGAACATTTGTACAAACAATTGTATTTTATTTAATAATACGAAAGCAATACGAATGTAAGTTACGTTAGACATAATGTTATTCACATTCATGCATGCCTTAACTATATGTACTTTTCCGAAAGATAACATTATGCTGCTCCCACCCCCTAGTCCTGTTCCAATGAACAGAAAAAGCGGGCTGCGCAAATCTTCGACTTAATAGGACAAATGCTAGGCGACCCTCAAACGCCTTGAAATTAGTACATACTATAGCCAAAGATTATCTTCCCTATCTTGACAATTTTTTTCTTATAGCCCAATAAAAACACGGCTAAATATGCGCCAATGCCCCTCGTGAGCAATTCCACACAACAATGAGCGTCTTTTGCCACACACGCCTTACGGATATCGCATGTTCCATCTGCCGAATCTGTGTATTTGCTCGTATTTATATTTATGGATATGGGGCTTGTATGGTTATTTTTTTTTTAGAATGTGGTATTGCCAAGTTATTAGTTAGCTTATTAAAATTTGATTTCATGCCGACCTACTTTCGAAAAATTATGGCTTAAGAGTTGGTTATGACTAGATTGTCCGTCTATTCTAAAGTTTTCTTTGGAAAATAATAGTTAATATTTTAATAAATCTAACGGATATTCTAGATGTTATAATAACTTGTTCCGTTTGAAAGAAAAAGAACATTGGCCCACCATGCATAGTCTACATAGAGGTTTACTCTAGGTAAAACTTTAAAACTCATTATTTATGCTAATAGTACGTTTATCGACGTCAAACGAAGACAATCTAATTTCTCTCTTTCTTTCTATTTTTTTAATTTTTTTTATTGAAGATTTTCTCTTACGGGAAAATTTTCAATTAGACTCTTAAGAAGAATCTTTGTAAGATATTTGCGTGATAATAATTTGCACACTGTTTGCTGTTTTATCAGCCCGCACTAGACACTATTTCGCGCAAATGTATTCAAAATTCTTGTTTATGATACATACATGACATACGCAAAGTTGAGCGTAACTTTCACACATTAGTTGCTGCAAGAGGGTTAAACGTGGATCATAGAGGCGATCTTAGATGTCTAACCTTGTATCACGAACTTATGTTGCTAAAATCGCCGCCGTTCCTCTATCACAACATTAAAGTTAGAACGAACATTCGATATCACCGCCAATGCACAAAACTACACTTTATGAAAGATCATTTTCGTTTCAAATTTATATTAAATAATATACTAAATAAACTTGGAATACACAGTTCTTTATTTTAAGGCCCAACTAAGGCGTCGCTTGTTTTCATTACAAAATGTCTGTGTTTCATAATATTGCTTAGGCATATGATATTATATGTTTTACTTCTTATTTTGTTTAACTTTGCATGCACTCTTGCCACTAATTATCTTCGTTGTGGCGTGTGTTATTACTTTTGTTACTAAGACATAATTGTCCTCTCTTATATTAACAATTTATCTCGTTTAATTAGGAATATTGTATTGTTATGTGTTTGTAAGTAATTCTTTATTGATTTCTTTTCCTTCTTTACTGTGCTAAACTTTATACTTCAATATTCGTCGAACTCAAATTTAGACATCCTATCCAAAAAAAGTTCTTCAACATCACAGCATTATAGTTAAATACTTTAAGCAGCTGTTACTCTTATACTTATTACGTAAAATTCAAAGTTTGTGTTGCAAAGCAGCTATTCTATTGTTGTAATCTGAAAAATGTATATTTACCATTGTTATTTTAATTACTGTCGTACAGTTTGTAACTAAATCATACAATAAAGGTACATACAGTTTGTGCGTTATAGGATGGCGAACGCTTCAGATGCACGGTGGAAATACAAGACATTATTTTATAGTCGTTTTTTATTATGCTAACATAATTTAAAAAATAAGTCGAGCTACATGTTGCATTGAGACTTGAATTTTCTCGAACGATGTCCGACAGTACCTTCGGACAGCGCCGAAACTCGCCATCCTACAACGCGAGCCTTGTATGTATTATTATTATTTTTGTAGGACCGAGAAGTTTCCGTGCATTCTTTGCGGAAAAAACTTTAATACGCAGTACCAGTTCAATAAACATAATTTGATTCATTCGGACGACCGGCCTTACGTCTGTCCACATTGCACGTACAAAAGTAAGAGTAAATACCTCTTAAAGACGCATCTCTTCAGAAGACATAAAATTCGTTTGGGCGTGGCGGATATCCATCCAACGAAAACACCTGTCGACTCCGAGGTTATCGTGTAAGTTTTTAACCAGAAATATGTTATACTTGTTAAAGTATTGCGAGCTAGCGGCTAGAAAGTATTTGAAACATGGTAATTCCAACGGAAGTGGTTACGAATACTCAAAGCGACTGTTGAGCGTGTGCTTTTGTCACTTCCAGATGTTTGAATTTAGAGCAATTATGATGCATGTATATGAACAACTGCTCGAAAGCAAAATGCTAGTCGCTCGTTTGAATTTAATTCAGTTTGATCTTGTGAGCGGTGAAAAGGGCTTAGGGTGTGTTTATAGTGAAGTTGTAATACTCGATGAGAGCGATGAGTTAGCAAAACGAGTCAATCGGTGCACGTTACGGAAAAGTGCAACGTTTACCGATTATTCCGTTTCGTTCCACTCATCGTTCTTATCGAGTATCATACCTTCACCATAAACACACCCTTAGAGTCCGATTCAAATCGGATGGCACCTCGTCTGCGTGAATCACATGATATGAGCATGTGCAGAGCATATTGGGTAAAGAAGCGTCAAACGTATATACATAACCTTACTGTTCACGTTACTTCCTCTGAACGAACTTGCTGGTGTAAGCGATTCCACTTATATCGAACAATTACGCTTATAACGATATTAATACGATAAGAAAATTACAATGCTTTCTTAAATACGCTTTATTTCGACATCTTTCTCCACCTCTTCTACGTCAATACACCAGCATTGCGTGAACATTACGTCACCAATACGTAATAAAAGTAGGGATTTGGAACGGCGGGAATAGAAATATATTTAAAACTAGGTACAAAACCAAAGAAAACCAAACACTTACTAAAAATAATTCTTCTCATGTTTACGGAAAAATAGACATACCGCGTGGATGTTTCTTTTCAAAATAATTGTAAATATTGAATCAAACAAGAATATTCGGGAACAATTATTCTCTTCTATAGCGTGCTTCCGATACCCGAACTCTGCGAATGTCGACATTCTAAGAATCTAATAAAACTACTTGACATGATTATAAGCACATAATTGTAGAAAAGTAAAAAAATAGTTTCTACGCACTACAGACTTTTATATTCCAATATTTTTTTAGAAAAATTACGCCGATCAGTTGATTGTTAGACGATATTTGCAGGTAGAGCTTTACACGAAAAAAATATATATCTGTTTCACTGGATTTCATAATACCATCTCTTTTTAGTGCGTATTTTTGTCTCTGCGCAAGTCCATAATGTTTGTATGTTTTAGAAAACAAGAATTCCAAGTTACTGATTCGAATACGATCCAAACACAAGCATCGTCGAAAATGCTTAAATGCGAGAGTTGCCATTTTACATGCTCGGTTTCTTCGACACTTACCAAACATAGGAAAAGGGCCCATAACATGTAAGTATTTATGAATTACTAGATAGATTCACAAAGTGAACTCTACCTTTGAATATGTTCAATAAGGCTTTTACTTCTTTTGTTTTTCTATTCAACGTTTTTATCTTGTCTTAAGGAGTTTAAAAAGGAACTGCAAATATACGATGGAGAATCATTTGTTGGATATCCATATTGTTTAAATGTATTGATAAGACAAAATGGTCAAGATCTTCAAATGTTTTTACAGATACCATAAATGCCCCCGTAATAATCTATGAAAAAATGTTTGGATGGAGCGAAAACGAAGCGGCCATAGAAATCAACCACTTCGCAGTTTTAGATTTTTTTTTTTTTGTTTTTAATTGTACAAGAAAAGGTTTTAATTGTTGCTTTATTTTATTGTTATAGCGGAGGCCTTAATTATACTCTCACAAGAATAGGCACGCAAAGAAACTACAAATGCGCAGTTTGTGGTAAAGTTTATCGTACGCGACCAATTTTCGATGAGCATTTCACCGCACACATTGAAGAGTTACCTTATTCGTGCCCTCTGTGCCATTTCCGAACCGCAAACAGTTTGGAAGTCGGTAAACACATTGAGGACTTTCACAAGGGGTAAGGAAGTTGTGTACAAATACTCTACAGGCTGTAAAATCTTAATACGCCCATTACCATGGAAAAACTAAAAATCGACAATTGAAATCTTGTCGTCTAGCTCACTTCATCTGATATAAATGATACCGGTTTAACTAGACTGGTAGTGCAGTGCCTGTAGCCTATATAGCCTATGTTTAGATCAAAGTATTGCTCTTATGGAGGTAGCACTAAATAATTTCAATATAAATTAGATGCTTAAATATACAAGAACCAAATATTTAGAAAGGAAATAAATCAAATCGAGTATTTTTTATTTCTAAATAAGTCCAAATGCAGTTGTATTCCGTTGATCATACAAAACACACAAATTTATATACTGTTATGTTCAACTTTGTATGTACGACAACAACAACCTCTCTCAGCTGTCACTTCGGAACGACTAAATGTCGGGTTGGCCACTCGTTGGTAACTAAATATCCCTGTTGCGGGGAAAAATTGAAATTTCCTCGTTACCATCCCAAAATAAATAATATTTCATCAATTAAATCTTTATCTGAAAGGTTTATGTAAATTATTAGAGAATTTTCACGTTTAAAGCTTGTCGGTGACATTTTGTATCATAGAATCATCGAAATACAACCTCCTACTTGAGTCACTGCATTCATTCTCGTATGCTATTTGCAGAAAGAATATCATTTGATCGAAATTCATCGTAAAAGTTTCTATTTGGGTTAAATTATCAACATTGGCTGTGAAATAAAACAATCGCCGGTCTTTCGCGATTTAAAATAAAAGAAAGAGGAGCGACGCCGTAATTTTTCATCAATCTTTATTCAGCCTTGGTTGAATCAAAGTGTTTCTTAACTCCGATCCCGATATAAAATGCTCGATTGTGAAATCAATGTCTTTATTTGAAGAGAAAAGGGTTATACTTTCCAGAACAGGCAGTTTCCTGTAGTGGTTATATAAACAGAGAGCTTATATAACATTGGCATCGTTCAAGTTTCAAGGTTAGTTACATTTAGAATCTTAAAATTCGTTAATTTCGTTTTATTAATTTGGGTATTCGTTATAAAATGGCCGAGAGGGTATCCAGGGATACCCCCGAACCTACTAAGAATCGTTAATTTAGTTTAAAATTAGAAAATTTAACAATTTTCCCAAAATCCCCTGAGAAAGATATTTCAAAATTGGCGCCCAACGTGCATTGTATGTAATTTGGCGCCCCTGGCTATGAACAACTCGTTTGTTATACATGTTGATGAGCTGCAGAAGATGATGAATAGTATTCTACGAGATATACAATCAAATGTCTTGGTCAGGTCCAAGAAGTAGCTCGTTATCACGTTTCCCGCCTCAAGCTCGTCAGTGATGAATGCGATGATATCGATTAAAAAAGTTTTGGTAGATCTGCCCCCACGAAAACCATACTGGTTATGGTTTTCAATACTGGTTACGGTTTTCAATACATTTTTCCTTCTAGGTATTTGACTAGTCTTTATTTCAAATATGTTTATAATAATTTTGATTAAACAGGAACCAGAGATATTGGCCTGTAGTTGTCAGGTTATCACCTTTCTTAAGGAATGGCGTTACTTTGGAAATTTTCAAGCAATCAGGAAACTGACCATATTCAAAACAGAAATTGACAAAGTATGTCAAATATCTAATTAATTAATTTTTACTCAATTTTAGTAACTCACTTGTTAGTCATAGTAATCTGATGATTTAGAGTTACTTAAGTTGTCAATAATTGTAGTCACCTCGGTCACATCAACTGGGTCCAGAAAGACAAAACAGCACGCCACTGCAACGTGATTGTTTGGAATAATTGCTGTTAACCACATCCGATTTGTTTATTATTCAATTTCCAATATTGCAGTAATAATTAATTATATTTACAATAGTCGACACTATTAAAAGGTGCAGTAGTTAAAAAACGTGATACAATTGAAAGGAAAATTATGGAAAAATAAATACTAGAAATAATAACGAACTGAAATTGACAAATAACAAACGTAAACAAAACAAACGTTTTACCCTGGGAATAAAGCCCGATTTATTTGGCTTAGCAAGACTCCTAGTTCTAAAAAAGAGTAGTTATATTCCAATCGATAAAAACCAATAAAGGGCTACGTGGCTACACGCCATCAAATCCAATACTTCGATCTCAACAAGAAACAGGCTATAGCGTGCCTGGTATCAATTTATGAGTCTCGGATGTAAATCCCGGGGCGGTTAATAAATTTGGTTATAGAAATGTTTGTTTAATTGCAAAAAAAACCTGTTTTTGCTTCAAATAATTCAACTATTGCTTATAACTAGAGCAACGCAACTGCGCTGAAAGCCAGTGGCGGACGCATAAAAGTTTACACAAAATCAATTAAATGTGATACGTGCTCAAACACTTACCGTTTTAAGAGTCCTCCGTGAAATCACAAAATGGATAATGTCTATTTAATATTTGTAACATTAGATATGTTTCCAAAGTTGTTTCGGCAAAGCGAGTGCGGCGTGAAGAAAAAGTGTTTTTGTATGCCGAAAACGAACGTTCTACATACAAAGATTCCACTAACGACACCGAAGAATTTTGTAGTTTTTCTATCGCATCCGCTAGTCCCACGTAATTGTTCTGAATAATTTCCAAATCTGTTTTAACTTGACTATCCTGAAATTTCAAGCGGCTTACCTTGACAGCCGCAGCTTCCTTTGGGTCGAATTCTAAAATCACGTTCTTTATATTCTCAAAATATTTAAGATAATAAAATGCAGCCTCTAACCATCTTCCCCAACGAGTAAGAATAGGTTGTGGTGGTTCAGGAATACTGGAGCATAGTCTATCAAATTCCCGAATACGTTTTGGGGATTTTACAAACACAGCTTTTGTATGTGCTATTAGAGCGTCTACCTCGGGATAACATTTTCTGATACTATGTGTACTTTTCGACCAACACATTAAATCTATTTTACACACTACACATTGAATTTTAGCGTCATCACGCTTTAAATCAGGCATTCCTGCAATAAATTCTCTTATTGTGTCCAACTTTGGTCGTTTTCGCGACGTAGGAAACATTTTCAAAACAAACGTAGAACTACGATATAGTATACGACAGCGAAGATGCATACACAATAGATCGGCTTTCGAGTCGCAGTTATACTGACGCTTATACCGAATTGTCCCGGCCGTGTTTATTTTGTGTAAACTTTTATGCGTCAGCCACTGGCTTTCAGCGCAGTTTGCGTTGCTCTACTTATAACTGCAGATTAGTAATTGTTATTTGCTTGATATTTTTCAGCATTCAAAGATCGTTAGGAAATGAAGTGGTTCCTGTAATAAATCAAAAAAACTACAAATGCGAACAGTCTCCTTATATCCCTCTCACTAAACAGGAATTCTTGGAACATGAAGAATCTCATTTGGTGTATGTATTCTTAGGCAGTGCAAATATCTCTTACGATGTCTTTTACGTTAACAGACGAGATATGTCGATAGTAATTGCACACTATCAAACATTGAAGTACAAAATTACTTAAGAATTATTCCTATTATTTTAATTAAGATGTATTTCTCAACATAGTCTCCTTATAACTCTATACGCTGTTACAGTTTTAGTTCACTATGTGTTTTAATTGTTGAATGGAGAGCATGAGACTAAGTAAATAAAACTGAAAATTGTAAGTTTACCATAAAATACCTTTCTTGTTAATATCTCGTCAAAATGTCGCTGGGGTTTCTTATTCGAACGTATAAACATTTTCAATCAATCAATCAATGCATTAATAAAAACCTTATATCACTAACTTATTTACGGTAAACTTTGCTACCATTATTTGGAGTCCACCGCATGTTAAAATTTGAAAATTATTTTGTTACATTTTTTGTATTTGGGATATCACTTTGTTCATAGATTACAATGTCGTCTGTTAACGTGGGAAGATCTACAGCGTGTCCATCTAGGGCGTGAATTTCCTTCCCTGAGCAATTTAGAAAAACAAAAATTATTCGTAGGTGAATTCTGCACAACATAAAATTATATTCAACTATACAAGGCGTTCAATTTCCTTGCGCACGATACAAGTTTTTTTTTTTTTAATAGAATATACTATATATTGCTACATTTATCCTCTTCAATATGCTCAGAGCGATTAGAGATGAAGTAAGTTCCTTGCTATACCATATACGTAAACATACATTTATTTGTTGCTTAATTCATTAGGGCTCTAATTTGAGGATCAACAAAAATACCTTTTTTGGTCTTCGCTTCTGATAGGCTAGGAAATTTTTCACGCAATAATTGCAAATATCGACCTAGTTTGTCCAACGCTTTACACAAATTGCTACATTAGACCAAGTTTAATATGGAGTGGAGGTAATATTTTTGCAGGATCAATTAGACTTTCACGCAGCACATTCTTGTTGCCGGGTGTTTAATGCTCTTTTGTTGGCCAATTTCTCTTTACCCAATGTTGGTCTCTAGCTCTATCATACCACTTACATAAATATTTGATGAATTCAGATTACCGACCTAAAAGTAGGTCTAAAATGTTCAGGTCGCCGCGTAGAAGCCAGTTATGATTTTTGTAGTCTATTCTCTTGAGGAGCTCTTGAAGATGTTCCTAAGTCTCTTTCAATTGGGTTGGATGGTTAACAGGAACAGAGGCATAAGAGTTGACGTAATGTAAAAGAATAGTCTTAAGGCGTCTTTTTGGCGAGTCTATCAAAAGTCTCCAGTCAACGGTAGCACGGTAGCGAAATAACTAGGTCAGTGACATTTTTACAATGTGCAAGTGGTCTATTGTGTCCAAAATGTTTTTTACGATCTGTTGTTTCGTCCACACATAACCAGAGTGTTTTATCTTTCAACTCCGATTTAATTCTTTTTTCAACATGTTCACGAGCAGATGGCACAATTCTTTGTAACGATGCCCGCCTTGGTAATTTGCAGTCCGAATATTTATTCCAAAAGAAGACATATGCTTCCTTGTCTAGTATATTAAACGGTAGATTACGTGCAATAAAAGTAACACATAAATTAAATTTGAATTTGTCATAGTGTCGTGTGCATTTTTTTTTGAAGAATGCTGTTTACTATTTATGTGACGTAGACAATCCCTTTTGGACCGACACATTGAAGGGATATTACAAACTACACATTGAATTTTAACGCCATCATAATTTAGGTCAGGCATTTCTGCTATAAATTCTGTAACTTTGTCCAACATTGGTCGTTTTCGCGACGTCGGCAACATTTTTAAAACAAACGTAGAACTACGAAATAGTATTTACGGCAGCGTACATGTATACACAACAGATCTGGTTGAGATTCGCAGTTATACTGAGGGTTGTATCGAACCTCCGCCAATTTTACAACCAACAGTTTTTGAGATATAACGTCGTTGTCCACTTTCTAATTAGTCCCACCTTTCTTTCTCTTAGCTTTCTTGTTAGTGCATGCTGATACCTTATAGCTGCTAGAATCTGTTATTTATTTGTAAATTTGTTACTGATCTTCCCCAGAAATATTTTCATCTTTCTACGAATAAAGAGAATCAATATTTAAAGGAAAATATTTTATTTTGTATGGGAATCAGCTATGCGCTAGGTAATATAGTACAAAGTACATTTAATTATAAAATATCGTCTTTAATTTGTGCTTTTCACGTACAGTAGTAAATAAAATTAACCCTTTTTTTTCTATTAAAAAAGTTTATGTAACGAGAATCGAACGTGCAATAATTTCGATTGCCATCTTGTAGAATTTAACTGCTTTATTTTTTTTTAATGTATTACTGAAAACTACAAAAATGCTTAATGTAATAGAATTTGAATAGCTTCTCTAGCGTGCGAGACGTTTTTTAAGATATATGATGTTAAAGAAGCATAAACAGGTATGGGGAATGTTGAAATAATAATTGAAAAATAGCATCCAATACAATACAATACAATAATACATATACATACATGATAATGCATTTAAACAACTAAACATATATCGTGTGTGGAGGAAACGGAACATTCTGTATAGTTGAACATAGTTTTATGTTCCATAGAACTTGTCTTCAATTATTTTTTACTTGTAAAGTTCTTCTGTAAATTGCTCAGGTAAGGAATTCTCTTTCGCGCACGAATTAGGTGGACACGCTGTAACAGAATCATTTGCTTATGTTTTTTTTTTTTCAGGGATGATAAAAGTAGTATTAATGGTTATACGTTGGATACTCCAGAATATGTCACTGTGTAAGTTTGATACAAATGCTGTTTTTCTGTGTTAGAAAATTGAAATATACATATTTTCGCTAATACGGTTTTGAAACGTGTGTTAAGAATTATCTATACATGCGCAGGTATCGCTTAGGTTTTGTACGATGTGCGCACGCGCGAAGAGCAAGTTAACAGAGACATTGTACAACAGACATTCATAGCAGTAACTTCAATTTTTTTTCGGTAGAATTTACACAGAAAATTAAACAAAAATACACGTTTAATTTTATCTTGAACAACGTGAAATACCTTCAACAACAAACCAAAGATTAACACGAACGAGTTAAATATGTCGATAAAGAAAAAAAATGTTTACATCCTGCATTAATTTTATTTCTTGGTTTTTGTACAGTGGAAAGGCTGCCAACTTCGCACCTGCGGACACACTTGTGCCCATGCTATTCTCTTAATATCCTCTTAATATGTTGATGTAACTTTTCAAAATTACTTTTTTTGCCAAAAATTCAAAGCTAACATAATACGATGGATGATTGTAAAATAAGGTTCCCAAAGTCCTACAGCAGCAATAAGACGTGTTAGGCGAAATCCGACAACATTGGCGTGCGCAGCAGCTCTCCCGCTCTATATACGTACCACTCCCGTCTCGCTATGCCGCTTAGTGTTGGCTAAGCAGCTGTCCGAGATGGAACTCCCGATCGCCGCTACCGCTAGGTGTGAAATTCGCGCTGTGATACGTTTTTTAAACGCGAAAGGGGTTTCACCTATAGACATTCATCGTCCATTAACCGAAGTTTAAGGAGAAAAGTGTATAGCTGTTCAACACGTCCGCAAATGGTGTAGGGAATTCACCATCAGTTTCAGAGGAAATCGTTGAAAAGGTCGAGAGCATACTGCTTGAAGATCGGAGGGTCACCATTCGTTAACTCGCTCTTCGGATTCCTGAGATTTCCAACTCCACAATTGAGCTTATTCGATTCTTGAAAGGACTGGCGGCAGAATTTTATGACATGGGGATACAGAAGTTGGAGCACCGTCTGCAGAAATGCTTTGATAGAAATTACGATTATGTCGAAAAATAGTTTTTACCTTTAAAATGACGTGTAATCTTAACGAAATAAAGAATGCTATCTATTTTTAAAAAATATGGCAACCTTATTTTACGGTCATCCCTCGTACATAAGGTATTCCATTCAAAATAATTAACGTTTTAATAGAAATATGTCACACCAACACAATATTACGCGCATCTCATTAGCAATTCAGAACCATATGAGCACGTGCATATTAGATCCCTTTATCCAAAATCACATACGTCTAATACGCACTTCTGAAGAAATAACGATTTCTTTAAATGTCGACTTTAAAAAAAAATTCTAATAATTCTGAAACGCTTAGTTTTAGGACAGTATCTTATTAGATTTTGCTTCAGAATTTAACCAGAATTCCAAAAATGGAATAATATATGGCATGTTCCAGTTAGAAAAAAAGACAATTTTAGGTAGCTGCTAGTGTTGTTGGTATCCGGCAGAATTGAGATCCCGATATCCACTAGCCGATTCTCGGATCTGTCATCCGATTTTCGGATTCTGGATTCGGATTCATTGTCAAACACTTCGCTTCCAAATTTTATCGCTTCTGGATCAAATGTCTAATTTATTTTGTATTTTACAAACCAGTTATCATATTAAAATACTATATGCACCGAACCGTATCGGGATTGTTTCGTTTTATCATTTTCCTCTTTAAAGATAGATTAATCCATCAATGTGTGTAATGTAGATATGTGTAATATAGATGAATTTTAAATTACTTGGTATTTATATTTTTTTTTTTAGAAAAGAAGAATTGCCCGATAATTATAACGATGTGAGTATTTGAAGTATTCCAAAGGATAATTATGGTAATTGCAAGTAGAGAAAACAGGTGGTAACGCGCTGAAATGTGTATCAATATTTTATGAATCTTAACTAATATTGCAGGTATTTTTAAAGTTCCCAACCTATGTCAGGAAACGCTTCCATGACGACCGTAGTTGACCCATTGACAAGAAGGTTAAATCTAATTTTCCCATTCCAGTTCAATGTGTGTATCTCATGATAGTTATACAAAATGAATAAATTACGAAGCACGTATTTTTTAAAATTCTCAAAAATTTAATTTACGGTATATTTTCCTTTAGTTAATTAGTAATACTCCTCTTCTTAATTCCTATTATCCTCATACACTCCTTGCAATTGAAACTGCATCACATTTGAAATATTCGAATATGTCGTTAAAACTTTCCTGAAACATTTCTGAGAGCGATTTGATTTCTGAAAGGTGCAAGTGTTTAATTTAATTTGATATTTATTTAATTCAATGGACAAAAAAATATACAAAATATACAGTTGCGGCAGACGATATGTCAATAGAAAGCACATCATTTACTAGATTGCGGACCGACGACTTTCCCTATCGCAGCTGGAAGACGCTGCAACATACACTTTCGGGTGTAATACCGATGCAATGTTGCTCTGTTAAAAGGGTGATCGTAACATTGCTTAACAATACAAAGCTAGGGATTTTGTATTTCACCGTCTTCGAATAGATTTTCACAATGCACGCAGACCAAAGAATGATGGCCTCCGACCGAAATTAAAATGTTAATTGGATCATCGCGGAGCTGTGAAGACGGCAGGCATTATTGTTTTCCCCTTCTGATTATGTTTTTGCTAATAAGTTAACCAAGCAAGTAAAAGATAAACTAGTCAAATTCCAGAAGCTGCAATGGAATGAGAAATTGAAGTCTTAAGCGGTTGTGGATGATTTACTCGGGCGTATGACTAGTGCGCTGAAGGAAGGCACTAAGCACCCTGTACAACCTTTGCAAGGTGAGACAAGATTGGTCTCTTCAGATGAGGAAAAGGCTGAGGCCCATGCTGACTTCTTGCAGAAAGTTTGTTCGGGTCGTGACGCTGAGGATGACCGATTAGATTTGCTTAGTACTGATGATGAGCACTATCCGCGTATTTTGAGTTCGAGGAGCTGTGAACTCACACCAAGCGCCTTAAAAACGATAAAACCCTCTAATATAATAACATCCCTAATAGGTCGTTGACATATCTCCCCGTGGAAGCCGTCACTTTCTTCTTGTTAATGCTATCCTAAAATTTATTTCCTTCACATCTAGAAACACGCGACCGTAGTTATAATTCCTAAGCCGAACAAAGATCGAAAATTCCCGCATGATTATCGCCCCATCCTGTTCTCTCTTTTCAAAATCTTGGGGGCGGTCATCCTTACTAGATTAAGGAATGTACTGAGTGTTGTTGGGCCGCTTCCAGACGAACAGTTTGGGTTTCGTACTGGCCTTTCTACTGACTTCCAACTGCTCCATCTGTCAGAATGTGTCAAGGGCGCCCTGGAGCGAAGGGAGACGGTTAAGGCGCATTTGATTCGATCTGGGACCACGGTCTGTTGCACCGACCCAGTAACAGAAAAGTACGAATTTTATTTAGTGTTTTTAAAGTAAAGTGAGGTTATATTTCGAAAATTTACGACGATTATGATGTAATGGATAATTTGAATTAACTAACCGCAACCGAAGTAACCTAACCTATATCTGTGCCTATACCAAAACTGCCGAAACATTAGACAAAAGCAGATGGTCAATCTATTTTTGTAAGCAGATGAAAATTTCCTATTTAATAATTTCCCTGCTCAACTATTAACAAAACTAAACGACTAATGACGACCGCAAAAAAATTGTCCAATTTATTATAAAATGTAAAATAACATCCACCAATTTCTTTGTCAAGAACTTAAGCCTGTTTTATACGCCGCGATTTATTGGCTAATTCATTGAACAAGTTCTTGACCAAGAAATCAGTAGAAATACGCTGTTTTACATTCTACAATAAATTGAACAATTTTTTTGCGATCGTGAATACTCGTTTGATTTCGTTAATAGTTGAACGAGGGAATTATTAAGTACGAAATTTTCATCTGCTTATAAAAATAGATTGGCAGTCTAGTTTTGCCAAATGTTTTGGTAGTTTTGGTATATGCACAGATTAGCTGAGGTTGCTTCAATTTCGGTTACTTAATTGAAATTATCTATTATATCATAGTCGTCGAAATTTATTCTCATCTTACTTTAAAAACACTAAACAAAATTCGTAGGTATTTTTCTGTTACTAGGTTGGTATTAAAACAGCAAAATTAGTAATAAATCGTGGCAAAAATAGAGCATGTCCTACTCAATTCAATTAATCGTACGATAAATTGTTCAAGAAATTGTACCGATTTTTGCTGTTATACGGTACGATAAATCGAAGATCAATTTGTTCAATTAATCGATCAATAAATCGTAGCGTGTAAAACAGGCTTTATTCAATTAATTGGCCAATAAATCGCGACGTAAAACAGACATCATGGTTTATGGTCTAGTCAGTTCACAGTTATTGAGGTCCTGTGGAAATTGTCTGAGGTTTGTGGTGCGATTTAGGTTAGCTATTTATATGGTGTTTAAGTACCAATTTATATTGACAAATATATTAAAAACAAAACATGGAGTGGTGAGTTTTATAGGTTCACTTATGAAATAATTGGGAATGAAATGCAACCTGTCGTTGCATAGAAATTCATCGGCAACTTTACCGCGAAAGGTACGAAAATGTTACCACTAAAAGTCTAACAAGAATGGAAACACCAATTTAAATAGTTACCCAATTCTTGTGGGACAACTACTTAACAATTCCCTCGGTTCTTGCCTCTTGTTAATCGAAAAGAAAATTAAGTGCATGAACTAAAAATTTAATTTTGATAACTTTTTGAAAAAGGTACAATCATAAAATTCGGATATTGTGTTTGTAGGATAATGTTTGCCTTTAACCTTCACAAATTATGTTTAATGGATATTAATTTTTGAAGAAGTATCTTTTCATTTGTTAAATAATTAAAAAAAAAACAGATTTTTTTCTTCCTTTAAAAATAACCGTTGGTCTTTTGGTATATTGCTTTTACCGCTGCCTGTACACTAAACCCGTCACTGCGTTCATCGCCCAACGTCACCTCTGGGGTGCGTTCGAAAAAGTTGGGTATAGGTAGGGTACTGGTAATAAGGGCAATGGTCACGTGACTTCTGCTACCTTTATTATTTGAACTGGTTTGAACGCAAACGAGTGATGGATGCTGGAGTGGGATGTAGTTTGAAATGTTAGTTAGTTTAGATATCAATATTTTGAAATTTGTTAATTGTATGTGCTCTATAATTTGATGGATTTACAAAGAAATATGGATTTGCAAAGAAAACAGTGGATTGTAATCGACACATTGGTAGCATGTTTTTTTTGTTTCTATTAAAAGTTCTTTTTTTGTTTAAATGTAGCGCAATCCTTATCATATTAACTACTTATATTCTTATATTAACATGTATATTGTAACAGATACCCTTTCAATACATGAGCATCAAAAGTTTTGTTTTGGCTTTTAAATGAATGAAGTAACACTGCGCATGACGGGTAATTCTTCCCAACGTCCGGAGGTCGGTAACATTTGGGTTCGAAAAGTACGGTAAACATTGTCCAGAGCAAGTTATCCGCTATTTTCGAAGGGAGTACCTGGGATTACCTACTGAATTTTCGAACGCACCCCTGGTCGCTGGTAATGTAGCGCCATCTAGTACGCAGATAGACAAAACTAACAAGTTTAAAACATAGTTTGTACGAATGCATTCTTCTTGTTGGCAACACTGATTCTTCCTCATGACCGCAAGAGGCGCGGAATCTAGTATCTTCAGTACGTTTGAGTGCATTTCGGATTTTAGTGATGATAATCTTGTTATACATATTTAGAAGATAAAAGGGCAAATAAACTCTCCACTCCCTCAGATAATTGCCTGTTTTGTGAAATAATCATGTCAGAACAATGTGGAACCTCAGTACAATTACTATTCAAAAATATGGTCGATTTCGAGTGTTACGCCGAAAGCGTAGTGGATTATACTGCGAAATACAATCATAACATGACGATCTCCTATGGTCCCGAGAATCTAACAGGAAAACCTGTGAAATACCCTGATTACGGTGATTGCGTAGATACCTATATGCTGGTAAGAAACTGTTTGTCCCGTACTCATCCTCATATGTATAAATATTTTGAAAACAGCGAAAATATGGAAAATGGTGGGTAGAAAGCGAAAATTCGCAAAAGCACTATATGCCTCAAGATGTAGAAGAGATACCATGCCAAGATTACATCACTTTAAGGTAAATTTATTCTACTTTGTGTAAAAATTTTATCGAAGGACACATTAAAGATTCGAAGATGCAGTAATACCAACAGCTGTGATAGTATACGAAACTTACAATCCAGGTGCTGTTGTGAGAATCTGGGGCCGGCATACTGGTGAAAATTGGATAATCTTATGGGAGAGTAAACCAGAGATCTGTGCGCAAACTTCACGATATTTTTCACCACCTATACGTCAAATTTCCAATTTAATCAAGTAAGTATAAAACATATTCGCTAGCAATCGTTTAAAATGTTTCAAATTTCAGCGAAATTCGTTTAGATTTGAACCATACTTTGCTAGATTATCAGACAGCTCTAGACGCAGTGTTATTGGCAGGTAAACAGCCAACTTCGGAACTGCAACGGAGATTACTGTCAAGTCGCTTATTGACAATTCAAATGAATAAATCGGATAGGGAATCATCAAATTGCGATGTAGATGTACAAAATAATATTTTCGCAATATTACCTGTAAGTACAATAGTTTTTCTAGGTTATAAATATTTACGTTACAATTTTCTTTTAGTACGATGTTATAGTACATATATTTAAATATTTAGACTTAAAGACCTTGTGTAGATGTGCCCAAGTTAATAAATTGTGGTTAGCTGCAACCTTAGACCCTAGAATTTATTGCCATTTAAGTTTAAAGGTTTGAAAAATTAATTTGTTGTATATTCTATCTGAATCTGTTTTGTTTGTAGCGTTATTGGCATAAAATCGATAATAAGTTACTTGAAATGTTTATGGAAAGATGCCGTAGATTAAAGAAACTGGATTTATCATGGTGTGGAGATGATCGTAAGATATCAGAACAAACATTTGCAGAGCAAGTAGCTTTTTATTTGATAATGTGGCAGTTACATTGAGGTTAATGTAAATTTTGACAGTTATATTGACGTTAATGTAGTTTTTTGATAGTTAATGTGAGGTTGGGATTGGTAAAAGCTAATCCTGTCTTATTTCTTTCAGATTTTTAAAAAATTCTTGCAAATATCTTACACACCTATCATTATGTCATAGTAAATTCGTTACCAGCAATTGCATAAGCAATATAACTTGGTATTGTAAAGATTTGGTAGAGATACGATTGCAGGATTGCAATCTTGGTGAGAATTCTTCACAATTCCGTAGTCTAGCTGTGTTAAATAAGTTGGTAACGCTTGATTTATATTCTAGTAGTATACGAGATGACGATCTCATCTATATACTCAGCAACACTTCAAATTTACAGCATATCAATATTGGTAAATATATTAAAAAGTACAATATGATCTTGAAGAAGCGATTGAGAGGGCAATGTTTTTTTTTATTATTTTTTTTTATGTTGGTTACAACCAGTTAAATCCAAGATCGAACCATCAAATTGCATTTGATATTTATTGATAGGTTTGACAATTCAACCTATTTACGTATCTTACAAATTTTAAAGCATGTTTACTACAGATCACCACGCGGGTTCATATCCCGGCCGAGACGGTTGGTTTTTAATTACGGATAAAAATCGGAGTATGCCTTCTTCGTGGATAAAGAAGTAAAACCTTAGGTCCCATGTCAATATAATGTTTGGCGCGTTAAAAATCCCTACTGGAGGTTGGAACACCTCTAGATCCAGCACAATTCTAGTACGGTTGACTAATGTCACAGTAATCGATGCCTAGATGTGCCAGGTGTATTCTGTAACATGATGCCCAATAATAATGCAACAATAGAATGGGAAATGGTCTTATTCTATGCAACTATGCATGGATGAATTTTATCTCAAGTGTCCAGATTTTGCAGTATAATATCGATTTATATCAACAAATTGTTCGCCGCATTGCTAAATTTCGTGAAACTGGTGCAGTCCCAAACCGGGTAGTGGTAGACTCAAGAAAAGAACTGCTGAAACTTATTCTTAGAAAAGACATCGAAGAATATCCATGTTGTGCAAGATCTCAAGCCCATCGATCAGGTGGTGAGAGTATAATAGTGCAATTGGTTTGAAAATCACATGAATGATGATAATATTCTTGGCAAATCCTTCTCAGACGAAGAACCTTGGTTCCACCTTAACGGTTTCTATTAACAAACAAATCATACGTATACGATCTAGTGGAAACCGTTATGTCATGTTACAGAAACCATTGCATTGTAGAAAAAGTTGGTGCTTGTATAGCAGCTTCATGGAAAAGAATTATTGGTCTATTATTTTTTTTATGAAATGGTAAATGCAGAAAGGTATCGTAATAACTTACTGCAACATTCTCTAAACCACTTGCATGTTGACGAACTAAGGGATGGATACGTCCAACAAGACAATGCCACAACTCATAAAACATTACAAGTAATGAACCTTTTACATGAATATGATTTGATAACCATGTAGTAGATTTCTCCACATTCTTCTGATCTAACTATTTTATTTTTCCACGCCTAAAAATACAGTTTTTAAAAATACATCGCACATAAAACAAGAACTTACCAAAACAATCCAACATGTTTTTGACACGATAACGCCTCATCACCTCAACGCATTTAACAACATAAAACGAGTAAGGGCCACCACAGACCATAGACTTTTTCGTCGATCGACACTTTATCGCACGCAATCAATTTTTAGTTAAGCGATAGTTTAATTGATAGACATAAATATAATATGTTTGGTAGGCACAACTGCAGATCAACTTGATTATTTAGTCAAAAGCAGTCGATGAGCACTTATGATTAAAAGTCGGGCTATGAACAACTGTTAACGTACCACAGACGGATATTGAAGCGCGCACACGGTCGGCTATTTAGTTGATCAATTTTATTTCAAAATTTGTGTTGGAATATTAACAATATCTCGCCAGCCTCCCATGAAGCCGCTAGTTATTAATGATATGGAAAGGTTTATTGAACTAGTTGAAGTACATCCGGCTATGAAAAACCTGAAGGAATATGCAGATGTGAATGTTAAAAAGAAGTTATGGCAGCAACAAAGGCCTACTGAGGGTAACCTACTAGAAGAAGAAACAACAGAGCCGGAACATCTCAATTTGGAAGTTGTTGAAGCCGCTGGTCCTGCTAGGCCGTCAACCTCTACAAACAGGAAACGAAAAGTCCATCACAAAAATACCACGACTATTGAAGAAGATATAGTAAATGTCCTTCGACAAGACTATGATGAGGACACTAATTTTGCGTTGCCATTAGTTCCTCAATTGCGATCCTTATCGGAAGATGACAAATTTGAAGCCAAAATTGAAATATTACGAGTTTTGCAACAAATTAAACGAAGGAAATCACTGAACTTTCATCCAAGACCTCCACCACAACAATTCACCTATATATCAGCTGCTGCTGTTAACACACAAACTTATCTATCCACATCTTAGATCAATCTACACAGTTCAAACTTCTGCAAGATATCAGCATAATCGCTCAGAACCGCAACAGTCTACATATCCGATTACTCCGCTTCCAGCAAACACCGATGAGACTGTACTCTTATGTTTTGCAGTTCACTCAGGGTTTCTCCGCGTCCGATGAAATATGAGAATTGGTGCAAATGGGAGCATGCCAAATGACTCTGTCGGGGAAGTGCATGGTGGAGAATTACGAAAGCAATTTATAAATAATGTAGTATTTATATAGACAAACAAAATTACGAAAATTACAACTAACTACCTGTTGTGTTAAAAGTTACTTAAAGAATAAAAAAAAAAACAACAGAAACTAAACTAACAACTCGGTTGGCAAAAGATTTGTTGGCACTACTTTCGCTCCCTCTCCTACACGCGCTTAAGTATGTATTTTTGCAGTAGCCTCTCTACAGGGTACAACCTCGTGAATCTTCTGGAGATCTCCCTTTAACGAGGCTACGACATTACTTTCTGGGCCGATTTTACGTTTATACAATGCCAATCAAAGCAAGTAGTCTATCGATAGTTGTTCGACTTTTAAATCAAAAGGGAATCGAGCAGCCCATCGATTACAAAATCGAAAAATATAGTGTCATACCTATTCCAAAGACGACTAAACTGTCAAACAACTAAAAGTCTGCAGTACATCTAAGGATTTGTATTGAACATTTACTATAATTGTTTGCTAAATTCTTTTACTTTTACTAAGAAGTAATTTTTTATTCTGCTAGCTTTATTTTTATTGGCTTAGCTTACCACATTAGTCATTTACGCTTTAAACAAAAACTTATTTGCATCATTATTATCAAACGTAATTTCAAGTTTCAATCTTAATATGATTTAAGTAAGATTTAATTATCAAATGTTGTGCCAACAAAAATAATTAAAACAAAACGTGGCCCTTTCAATTACGTTCTTTTTATGATCATATGTATTTCAAGGATATTGCGATAATGGAATGTACTTTGGGCTTTTTCTGTAGATATGTGCAGCAATCTAAGACGTCTCGATAGCATTACAGAGGTTGTTAGTCAGTGCAATAAAAATCTAGTGACCTGGAGCTCTTGGAAGGTCGAAAGAATGACAGTTGTTGGTGTGAGGAATTTGGCCAAGTGTCGCAGACTACGCGAACTAGATTTAGGTTGGTGCTTTGTATCGAGTGACCCTGAAGATTGCCTAGAACATATAGCTTATGGTTGCAGGGATTTAAAAAGGTGCAAATAAATTTTGACATTGACATTTATTAATTTTTTTGACAAATTGAGTGGTTCTTTTGTTTCAGATTAGTTTTATCTAGATGGCGCGGTGTACACGATTACTTCCTTCTACCCATAATACGATATTGCAAGCAGCTAACTCAACTCGATCTTTTGGGCGCGTATATTTCTATAGATATGTGCGATATGGCTTTAGTATCTTTACACAAATTACAGCTCTTGGACATTAGTTTTTGTGACTCTGTAAAACCGGAACAAGTAAGCGTTGATCGGGAAAATCATTCCGTAAAGCTAATGTAATGCATTTTATTCTGCTCAGGTGGCGCTATTAAAAGAAAACTATCCGAATGTCGCCATCTATCATAGAATGGAATTTGAGGTTTGAAGAATGGAATTTTTTGTATATAGTGGTTTTAGAAGATAACTATTTTAAAATATGTTATTCTAATTTTATAAAATATTTTTAATTTGTTGTTTTTATTTTAATTTATTCCATTAATAAAAGTAAATAAAGATAGTTGTTTCATTTAGAACTTAAAAGTGAACCAGAGGGTTATTCCGTAACGGCCGAGAGTTGTTTTTCAAAATGTAACGTCAAATTTTCAATAGGACCTTTCTGATTCTTTAATTTTACAGCAGTGCACATGTAATGATGCTGTCGCTTGTGCTGTAACTGTTTTCGACACGTTCCAAGGTGTTGCGTTAGAGAAGTGATATCGTTTTTGATTGAAACGTGCCCAAGCGTAGTTGTGTCATTTGCGCATACTACACTCAACGTTATCAACACCCGACAAACACTACACCACAACACTAATCTATAAAATGTGAAGTTGATGTCAAATTTTGTTTTAGGGCGATAGTGTACAAACGACACAACAGCGCATGCGAGACAGTCGAAAATACCTCGATTCTGTTTCGATAATAATGAAGGGGGGAATTATTAATAGGACATTTTCATCTTGTCTAACGTCAAGGATTAAGGGTATGCGGCCACTGGTGACGTCACGCCACAATCTGTCACTCTTCAGTATAAGCCGTTGAAGGCATGGAGATGCGCACACCAGGCGACGTGACAGTAGAGTGATTTTTTTGTCACTTAAGCAGGCAACTTCCCAGTGAAGAAACTGTCACTCTCGTATGCACATACGGGTACCTGTCACTTTGAGAGAGGCTATGTTGTATTTTTTGTGTTATTTTTTTCACATTTTGTTAACATAATTATTCTTATTACAGGTATTTATTTTTGCATTACTTACATTGTATTTGATTCTTAGAAACAGGTATTTTTAAAAGTAATGGAAGCTGCAGCAATTTGTCAGAGCTTCTACGCTTATTCTGTAGTATCCAAAAAACTTCTTAGAATAATTCTTCAATTTCTCATGCAAGGTGGATATTAATGGATCACTCCAAACTGGGTAAACCTAGTAATATTTTTTCTTTATTTTTTTCGGTATTTAATTAAAAGAGCGCACACAACCACAGTCTCGTTGAAGGCCATTTTAAAATTAAATTGAAAATTTTTAAAAAGTCGCCATGCCAGTCACCTATTCGTTGGCGCATCTGAATTTTGGAGGAGGACAGTTACAGAAATTTGCGTGACAAAAGTCACCCGTGGGCGCATACCCTTAAGGACAAGTCTCCAATCTTTGCTAACGTCATCAACGTTTTGGCAGTTTGGTTTGGTTTTGGTATAGGTTGGCAGTTTGGTTTGGTTTTGGTATAGGCACAGATTATTTCGATTTCGGTTAATTAATTCAAATTATCCATTACATCTTAATGGTCATAAATTTTCGAAATTCAATTTCACTATTTAAAAAAATTTTAAATCCTTGCAAATTTACTAAACCAAATTCGTAGGTACGTTTCTGTTACTAGGTTGGTATTAAAACATCCAACAGCAAAATTAGTGACAAATTGTGGCAACAATAGAGCATGTTCTATGCAATTAATAGTGCGATAAATTGCTCAATAAATCGGACAATTTTTGCTATTTTACACGTTGTAATAAAGTCAAAGATTAACTTCTTCAAATAATGGGCCAATAAATCTAAACACGGTCTAAAACAGGGTTTAGAAATAGCGGCGAATTCAAACTAGGTTGACACCGTCGTAAGCGCGAAAGTTTGGTTATCAAAATTCTACGATAATAATAAAGTATAATATCGAATAGAATTATAAGTATTATAACAACATACGTATTATTAAGTATATTACCAACTAGTTTTTTTTCTTAAATTGCTGGCGCTAAACATTTTGTTGTCGCGTGTAAGTAGTAGATGGTAATAGAATAGTGAAGTAATCAGGTTATACCGGTTTGCAAAGGCAAAAAAATGGAAGAAGCTTATGACACTAGTTATAACATTAAGTTAGAGCCCGTAGAAATGTAAGCATTTATTTTAATTAATTTATATTCTTGGATCACTTAAGTGTGCAAATCTATGTATATATTCTGCATTTATTTTAGAAAAGAAGAAATCGAAATATTCGAGGGTGACGAGGATATAGATTTGAGAGATTCACGTTTTAATCCAAAGAACAAAGAATCTGCAGCCCATGAAGTTGGGGATACCAAGTAAGTATTGAGTATAAATTATACATGACATTTCTCCCAATACGCCAGGCTAAGGCTTAGCCGGGCTTGATAAATAGCAGACTCAGTTTGTAGCAAGATGTAGATAAATATCATCTTACCACAGCATTTTAAGTAAGCCGTTTATAGCTACCACCGACACAAATTAAAATTTAAGCTTGAGTTAAGTTATAATGACTGGTGGAATATGAAATCGCAGTCAATTTAGACAGGCTGTCATTCTAAGATTAAATTTTAATTCATGTCGTTGCAACTAGCCATTAGTGTCTCAATTAATCTCAGTTCAAATTGGTAAAAAGTATACAGCTATTATGCTTTGTTACATGTGAATTTCTTGGGATGTCTATAAAGAATTGGATATATCAAATGCACGATTAAATGTCAACGTCATAGACATATTTGCCAGTAAACCAAACTATCAGCAACTTTGGATACCCAATAGACTATTTTGCCGACAATGATCAATAGAAATATTGGGTAAACATGCAGTTTAGGTACTCCGTTTATAAAAGCATACGTGCATTGAGTAGATGTAATATGTGAAAAGTTAGTAGAAAAAAATACAACATTGTTGCCAGATTGATATTCATCTGTAGAAACGTATCTTAACATAAATGTCAAATGTATGTTTGTACACCCGGCCCAGAAAGTAATGTCGTAGCCTCGTTAAAGGGAGATCTTCCGAAGATTCCCGAGGTTATACCCTGTAGCGAGGCGAGAGATTGTGATTCTGTGAGAAGCGAGGCGGTAACGTAAAGACAAGGATACCGATAGAACTGTTAAGACGCACTGACAGATGTTCATTTAGCACACGTGATATTTTAGGAGGTAGCATTTTGAAAAACAGATTATTTTGCGGTGCAATTCTATGAGTGACAATCGCCGAATACAATAACTGAGTTGTTGGTTTAGTTTCTTTGGGTTTTTTTATTTTTCAAGTAACTTTTAACACAACAGGTTTTTAGTTTTAATTTGTATTTTAGTTTGTACTTTAATAGGTAGTGGTAGTAATTAGTAGTAGTATATAAGTACAGTAGGCGTAATTAATTTTAAAATAAGTAGACATAACGTAGTAGTGCGGTAGGTATAATTAACATTTAAAATGGGTAGGCTTCAAGACCAACGGGAGTCCTCTTTAGAGAAAAGAGGATATATTATTGGGCTATCTGAATCTGGCTTATCAGCGAGTGAAATTGCTCAAAGAGTGGACTTGTCAATAAGTAATTTTAATAGTATCTGTTCTTTAGAAATTATTAAATTAACATTTATTTTCAAAATTAAAAACAATTCAAACGTGTAACAATTTCTTTTTAATAAGGAGAGACAAATTCAACGATGGCTTCGTCGTGCTCAAGAAAATGGGGACGGTCCTTTGAGGAGTTTACCGCGTTCTGGACGACCACGCGTTACCACCCGAGAGCCAGATGACCAAATTAGGGAAATGATTCGTGAAACCCCGTCCACAAACGCCATAAACATTCCAGATCAATTGCAAGCGTATTGTTCTTCTCAAACAATAAGAAGCAGGATTCATGAAGGTGGACTCCATAGTAGGAAACCGGCCAAGAAACTCTTACTGACCGAAGAACATGCCTCCGCCTGGTTACAATTTTGTAATCAAAATATGAATAGAGATTGGAGGTGTGTAATTTTCTCTGAAGAAAACATTTTTTCATCCTCCCAAGATGCACCTGTGGCTCTCTGGAGGCGAAATAACACCCGGTACAACAGAGAATCTTGAACATCAAGTAAAATAAACGTAAATACGTTTATACTTATTCGTAACAACGTTTAATTTGATGGATATAATATGTTCTATATTCTGTATCCACTGACGTCATTGCTTCAGCAGGCTATTTTTAAGCCGATGCAACCTTTACAATATACATTCTACCATCCTTGGGTACTGAGTGGTTGCACTAAATATTTATTATATTATTAAAGGAGTATTTCGCAAGTTAGTGTTTTTTTATTCTCACCAGTCGCAAATATTACAGTTGATAAAGATAAAAATTTACAATTGTTTAATTAAACCTGGTTTATATTTTTACTATAACAGTTACATTACATTTCGTGGTATTCCTATTCTTTAATATGTGCTGTTATTACTTCTATTTTGATCATTTAATACATAATTTATAGATATAAAATTCCTAACAAATTTTTATTCTAACCTTTTTTTTTATTATTTAATATCTGTATTGAGTCCGGATCGTATCCGAGTATATGGAAACACGCATTAATCACTCCTATTCCGAAGGTATCGAAACATAAAGAACTAAACGACCTAAGACCTATAAGTTTACTACCAATATTATCTAAAATTATGGAAAGGGTTTCGGAACTGCAATTAAAACAATTTGTTAACGCACAAAATTTGATTCCAGCCATCCAATCGGGATTTAGAGAAGGCTTCAGTTGCAGTACAACATTATTAAAACTAACCGACGATATACTAACAGCTACGGACAAAGGTTTACAAGCACTTTTGGTACTTCTGGACTACAGTGAGGCATTTGACAGAGTAAACCATAATATACTATTAAACATTCTGAAATGTGTGGGTCTAAATCAGCGATCATCGTTACTTGTGTCGAATTACTTTTTCTGTAGGAAACAAAGTGTTCGATTAGGAAGCAATGTTACTGTATCTTTAATACTATTGTAAGGGGTTGAGCAGGGATCGGTGGTTAGCCCGCTTTTGTATTGCATCTATACGTCTGGAATTAACAATGCCGTTAAATCATTAAATTTACTAATGTATGCGGACGACACACGGATCTATTATTCTTTTAAAGCCGGCAGAGTGGCAACAAGCTGAAAAAATTATAAATTACGATCTATCCAGTGTAACTGCATTCTCAAAAATTCTGTAATCTTTTATTATAATTTTATTGCAGCCCATAAATCAAAGGCCGTGAGAGCTATCGCTTTCCTTGTCTATACTGATCCCTTCTAATAGATTTTGACCGCTTTCATACCTGCGGCAAGGAAGCACGTGTTTGATGTACACCTATTCATCCCATTCTTATACATTATTCTCCATATTATCTATCTCTTAAAGTAAATATACGTAGGACGATTGCTTTCTTGCCACTTTCTGCGCCCTTTCCTACACGCGCGTAAGTATGCATGCTCTCACTTGCTCACCGTAACACCTACATTTTTTGCAGTACGCATTCGTCTTACAAGAACTGAACGTTAGGACGGTCTTGCCAGTAGCCTCCGTACAGGGTACAACCTTGGGAATCTTTGGGAGATCTCCCTTTAACGAGGCGGCGCCATTACTTTCTGGGGCGGGTGTACATATAGTATCACACAATACTCTTATCTTTTAACTTACATATTCATATCTTTTGGTGCGTAAAAAAATAGCAATATGAAATGGTTTTATGTATATTATCATCAAAACTATTATACATTTACATTGGTAAAACATATTTGATTAAATCGTAGTCTTATTAATATAGGAACTTATTCCAAATAAAACTTATTTGTTCTGATTTTCTAAGTGCTATTCTAATAGTTGCACTTTTTTCTTTTCCACATCTAACTTTTCTTGTTCTAGTTGTGTGTCGTTTTTGTCGCTTGTTGTATTTTTCTTTTTTCATCGCGAAAAACGGTCCTATATTTAGAAAGTTTTATCAAACTGATCACATGATGTCACTCTTTCAGTTTGATCAGTCTAGATTGACAAACTGTTTGATAGTCTGACACGGGCTTGAGACAACAATGCATATGCGATACCGCCTCTCTGCCCCTACTAATGCCGACGTACAGCTGTGGCTGTGGTATATCGGGATATTGTACAACCGGGCTTATTTTATTTTATTTTTTGTAATTGCTACTCTAATCATTTCGAGAAATGGATAGTTACATCTCATATCTCTGGTCATTAGACACGGAAGCGTAAATTAAAAAAGAACCTTGAATTGGTATTAGAAATTGCAGATCAATAATGTTATGTGGTATCTTTGTTGCAGCAGCAGCAGAAATTATATGATTGTGTCAATCTGTGGGAAGGAGTATTTCATTTGCAGAAAGTGCCAGAAAGTATACTCATCCCGGAATAAGTTGGAGCAACATTTTGACGTTCACATGCAGTAAGTAAGAATTTAACACTAACAAGGAAACATCGATTTCAACGAAATTTTGTGTATTTATACATCAATTTAGCGTTAAGTGTAAGAAGAGTGGCAGTTTTTTTAGGTGTCTAATCGCTCGCTTTCAGCGTGTAGGGCATGCTAACCGCAACACGGTGCCTCGCTATTTGCGTTAATATCTCGAGAAACCATGAATACATTCACATTGTAACTAAGTCGGAAGTTATAACTAAAGCTGGCCACGAGCGGTACCGCGCAGTAGCGTAGAGTCGACCAGGCCTCGCGTTCCACTAGAGTTATTCTGCTAATAGAGATGTTTGCTGCCGCAAATAATTTCGCTCATCTTTTAAATAAAAATTAAATAATACGTGCTCAAACACTTACCATTTTAAGAGTCCTCCGTGAAATCACAAAGTGAATAATGTCTGTTAAATATCTGCAACATTAGATATGTTTCGACTGTTGTTTCGGCAAAACTAGTACGGCATGAGGAAAAAATGCGTTTATATGCAGAGAACGAACGTTCTACATCTCGTGACGTAATATTTTCGTAAGTAAAATAATCTTTCAAATAACTTAACGATTCTGTTGACGCACCTTCACAAATGTGTCTTAATGTGCCAAAATCAGAATTTTTCTCAAAAACACTTTCAAATTTTTCTAGAACAGAAACATTTTTTGCGTCTTCAATCGCGCATAGCTGTGCGTGAACATGTTGCACTATTTGTAGAGATTCTTCTAACGGCACCGCAGGATTTTGTAATTTTTCTATTGCATCTGCTAGCACGAAGTAATTGTCGTGAATGATTTTTAAATCCATTTTAACCTGACTATCTTGAAATTTCGACTGGCTTTTCTGGATAGCGGCAGCTTCCTTTGTATCGAATTGTAAAACCACGTTCTTAATATTGTCAAAATATTTACGATAATAAAATGCAGCCTGTAACCATGTTCCCAACGAGTTAGAATAGGTTCTGGTGGCTCTGGTATACGGGGGCACAGTCTGTGAAATTCGCGAATACGTTTCGGTGATTTGACAAATACTGCTCTGATATGCGCTATTAAAGCGTCTACCTCAGGATAACATTTTCTGATACTATCCGCCACAAGATTGAGAGTATGAATTTTACACGTAATATGTAACAAATTAGCAGAATGCTTTTTAAGAGACCGGCCTACAGAAAGCATGTTTGCAGCACCATCACTCACTAACATCAAGAGTTGGTTTGTTGAAAGTTCAAACTTGTCCAATGTATTTAACACTAACTTTGAAATTACTTCGGCAGTACACTGTTGTATTCGTTTGGAGACTAATAGAATTGAAGGTGCCGATTGATGAGGTTCCAATTTGCGTGCCATTACATTAAGAACAGAATGTTTCTTCCGATCTGCTGTTTCGTCGACACATAACCACAATTTTTGATCTTTCAACTCCGATTTTATTTTTTGTTCAATATGTTGGCGCGCAGATGGCACAATTCTTCGTAACGATATTCGACTTGGTAATTTGCACTCCGAATAGTTATTCCAAAAGTAGATAAATGGTTCCTTGTCTAGTAAATTAAACGGTATATTACATGCGATAAACGTAACGCATAAATTAAATATAAATTTTTCATTGTCTCGTGCGCAATTTCTTTTTGAGACATGCTTTTCACTATTTACGTGTCGTAGACAATGTTGTCTGGACCAACACATTAACGGGATTTTACAGATTACACATTTAATTTTAGCACCTTCATATATTAAGTCTGGAATTTCTGCAATAAATTTTCGAAGTTTGTCCGACCGCGGTCGTTTTGCTGACGAAATCATAATTTTTCTAGGACAGATAAACAATTGCGCAAATGACCGGCAGCGAAAATGTCCGTACTGCTCCGCAGACGAAGTAATACTACCGTTCCTCTCGGTCCGAACTGATTCTACGCCGACGCGCGGTACCGCTCGTGACCAGCGTTAGTTATAACTATCGTAGTTCGTAATCGGGTTCAAACAACCGTTTACATGGTAAAATATTTGACAACAGTTAGTACATCTGATCGATATTAGCCATATTTTATGACTAAGGTGCGGATCGACGCGGTTCCTTTTTCGATACTATCAGACGCGTAGACAGTGTCATGTACTACCGGTAGCTATCGGTTAAGCGAAGACGTATTTATATTCGTGTTGAGTAGAACAAGTTGATATTACGTTTGTTCTTGCACTGCACTGCTGCACTTTTTACTCAAGGTTTGTTAGCTCGGGCTAGCTGCACTTTTTACTCGGCGTAGTGTAAAATGACGTCACTGGAGTGGTCAGTGCAAGTAGGTGTATGGTTGTTTCCTTCTTTATTATATCTTATAAATCAGAGTTGTGTGCAACTGCACTAAATTTTATTGTTGTAAGAAAAATTGTTTTTTTTTTCTACAGCAAAAAATGCGTTGCCTATTAAGCAAGGTGTATTACATGTAAAACAATAGTGTTACATGTACCTACTCTTTATATCATGAATGTTTACGTACGCGTTATCGGCGTAGGAGATTAAGCTATACCTTCATCGCTATACTTTACTCAATACAGTATAGATTGAGACAAAAAATTAATGAATATTGCTTAAATAGATTCGCATAGTACAATATTACAATACATGCAACATCATTATTGTTTGTTCAAATCATATTGAAATATCAATAAAATTTATAACCTTTAATTCATATGATGCTTACATTATACACAACTATGACAAATACAAACATTCACGATATGATCTTTATGTAGCATGTTAATGATTGACTTCTTCTCTCGCTTTTCAGGCTTGTGGGAGTCCCCTATACGGTAATCGAGGATAACTACGCAGTAACACTAAAATGCAAAGTGTGCAACAAGATATTCGATACAAAACATAAATTCGGATGCCATTTCAAAAAACATAAGAAGGAATTTCCGTTCTCGTGCGATATATGCGATTACAGGAGTTGGGAGGAGAGTTATCTGATATCGCATAAGGAGACCTGCCACCCTAAGAAAATGCATGCCGTAGGGAATAATTCGGATGATACTAACGAATCAAAGTAAGTTGAAAATGATCGGTTTATGCGAACCCCGGTTCTGAGCAATTCTGGAATTAGTGACTAATACGAGTGCACCATTTGCCTTGCGCAGTTCTGGAAAATCCCGCACAATTCGTAATTCAAATTCTGCGCCGAACAGTTCTAAGAGTTCTTGTCGAAGAGTAGATATTTGAAATCCTCACCTAACTTGGAAATGGGCAATCATTATTTTATGACAAGGGAAATACACTGTCCGTGCAAATTATGCACGAAATATTTTTTTAGAATTGTTTTTTAAGTAGTGTTTACAATCACTTTTCAAAATGGTGTACTTTGTACCCAAAGTAGTATTTGGAATATGAAAATATCGTAAAAAGGGATATAGAAATTTGAAGAAATATATAACAAAATGGATTGTCGTCAGCATAATTCTTACAACCTAGTTATTTTGTTATTTTACCGCAGTTGTACAATTCTGGATTGTAAATAATGGGTGAACATACGTACTACTACTAAGAATTTAAAATTCCTGAATAATTTAAAACCATTCTAAGGTATCGAGTTCAAACAGACTTAATATATTTGAACCTTGATTGATCTTGGTCCAGAATGATGTTGGTTATGTAACTTGTGACTTCTTGTTTTTCAAGAAGTAATTCCTCCTCAACGCAACCTAGTTAAAGATGAAGAACGTCATCCTCCCGTATACCGTCAATCGGGGTGAAGCCGATCAAAAAATTACGATTTTTTCAGATAACCGAAAAACAAATTATTATATTTTAATGCAATTAAAAATATAATTCAGGTTTTAACATGGAATTATGAAAAAGAATTCCTTTTTCTGTCAACCACTTTATCGTATCCTCTTTTTTACTAACTCTGGTAGGCAACTTATTAATTTGCACGTTGTGGTCAGGTGCATTATCTATGACAACCATGGGGTTTTTTGGCTTATTTTGTAGTAGTTTCTCTTCAAATCACATTCCATAATTTTCTGCATTCATGTCATGTTAATCTCCAGTTTTACTGTCAGATTTAAACATTAACAGAGAGGTTGGTATAGAACCTACGCCTAGCCCCTGCATGCACTATGATGTACCTCTGCTCTTTCGATATATCTTTAAACAAACTTAGAAAAATTCGGTCGATTTATATTTTATATGCAGATAGAACATTCTGTATATTTTTACGTTTGGAAATGTAATCAAAAGGCAAATCCAACGATACCACATATGTTACACTTTAATTTAAGAAATATAACGATATGCAGCAATAAAGCATGGTAATCTGTTTTTGTTGTTTCGCAAAGTTGGTTAGGAAAGAGCGCCAAATAGTTTCTTATGACGCCTGACTGATCTAAAGAGTTCGTTGCTAAGCAAAGTAACTATAACAATTACCAAACTGCCAAATCTCAATTCTAAAAGTATAAATTACTTTTGATATTTATTGTTACTATACTTGCAATCGTCATACTTTTGTTCTTTCTGTACGTTATTATTTTATCTCATTTTAATTTATTTTGTTAATTGTTGTTTCTCCTTTACTTTATCGAGCTTTATTGTAATTAATCAATTTTGATAGGCAATGTGCTTATCTTTCAATTTTTGATGTTGTTGATTTTACAATGACTTCTGGATGGACCGCGTAAGCTAAACATCAAGTACCTAATTTTAATACTCGGTGAATTTGGCAGCAATTACTACGATGTGGAACATAATGAACACTGCCCTTGTACTGCCGGAAATATTTGAACTTTGCGCTAAGTAAGCATGGATAGTATAAAATTTTCAGGGCGAACTGCTTTAACAGAAGATAATATGATTTAAAAAGTTGAACAATTTGTTGCGAAACCACGGTGAGTAAGGTGATAATTGAGCCGGATTTACATAATATTCAAATTGGCTCTGCAATTTTCCATGGTTCCGCCGACCGAGTAAATCTCAACGGAGATTTATTTGGTCATTCGGTTGATAATGAGGTTGCATAGGAGCCCTCGAAACGATTGTTCCAAATTAATTAATTAATATTTTGTGTGATGAGGAGTGTGCCGATACTTTGTGTTGTTTGCCGTACTACCTCACAGCCCTTGCTATCATTATTAGAGCAATGCAAACTGCGCTGAAAGCCAGTGGCGGACGCATAAAAGTTTACACAAAATAAACACGGCCGGGACAATTCGGTATAAGCGTCAGTATAACTGCGACTCGAAAGCCAATCTGTTGTGTATGCATCTACCCTGTCGTATACTATATCGTAGTTCTACGTTTGTTTTGAAAATGTTTCCTACGTCGCGAAAACGACCAAAGTTGGACACAATAAGAGAATTTATTGCAGAAATGCCTGATCTAAAGTGTGATGGCGCTAAAATTTAATGTGTAGTGTGTAAAATAGATTTAATGTGTTGGTCGAAAAGTGATTGTCTACGGCACGTAAATAGTGCAGGGCATGTTTCAAAAAAAATTCCACACGAGATTATGACAAATTTAAATTTAATTTATGTGTTACCTTTATTGCATGTAATTTACCATTTCATTTACTAAGGAAGAAAGCACACGTCTCGTTTTGGAATGAATATTCGGACTTTAAGTTACCAAGTGAGAGAACATTACAGAGAGTTGTGCCGTCTGCTCGTGAGCATGTCGAGAAAAGAATTAAATCGGAGTTGCAAGATAAAAAACTGTGGTTATGTGTGGACGAAACAACAGATCGTAAAAAACATTCTGTGGTTAATGTAATGGTACGCACAATGGAACCACATCGACCGTCACCCTCAATTTTACTAGATTCCAGACGAATACAACAGTGCACTGCCGAATTAATTTCAATGTTGGTGTTAAATACATTGGAAAAGTTTGAACTTTCAACAAATCAACTGTTGATGTTTATGAGTGATGGTGCCGCAAACATGCTTGCTGTAGGTCGATCTCTTAAAAAACGTTGTGCTAACTTGTTGCATATTACATGTAAAATTCACACTCTCAGTCTCGTAGCAGATAGTATCAGAAAATGTTATCTCGAGGTAGACGCTCTAATAGCACATACAAATTGAAAAGTAATGCCATCACCTATCCACCATCTATGGACGCGCGTTTCGATGTTATACATCTCGTCGGCATAGCTTTGTGGAAGGTAATGGCATTTCAATATTTTAAATCGTATATATACGAACTAGATGTTTACATCTACGCATGAGGAAATCTAATTAGATATCCTCATTTGTACGTTTTTGTCGAGTAAATTACTGCAAACGCCTCTACAGAACTGAACAAATCGTATTGCTACTAATTCTGATGCGACAGTAGTCTCAACTACTGGCTTAAACCGCCATAGGTTAATTAATTGAAAAATAATGCCATCACGTGCGTACATGTAAGCACATACAAAAGCTGTGTTTGTAAAATCCCCAAAACGTATTCGGGAATTTCATAGACTATGCCCCGGTATTCCTGAGCCACCACAACCTATTCCTACTCGTTGGGGAACATGGTTAGAGGCTGCATTTTATTATCTTAAATATTTTGAGAATATAAAGAATGTGATTTTAGAATTCGACCCAAAGGAAGCTGCGGCTGTCGAGGTAAGCCGCTTGAAATTTCAGGATAGTCAAGTTAAAACAGATTTGGAAATTATTCAGAACAATTACGTGGGACTAGCGGATGCGATAGAAAAACTACAAAATTCTTCGGTGTCGTTAGTGGAATCTTTGCAAATAGTGCAACATGTTCACGCACAGCTATGCGCGATAGAAGACGCAAGAAATGTTTGTTTTAGAAAGGTTTGAAAGTGTTTTAGATAAAGACTCTGATTTTGGCACATTAAGACAAATTTGTGAAGGTGCGTCAACAGAACCGTTAAGTTATTTGAAAGATTATTTTACGCACGCAAATATAACGTCACTAGATGTAGAACGTTCGTTTTCGGCATACAAAAACACTTTTTCTTCACGCCGCACTCACTTTGCCGAAACAACTTTGGAAACATATCTAATGTTACAAATATTAAATAGACATTATCTACTTTGTGATTTCACGGAGGACTCTTAAAACGGTAAGTGTTTGAGCACGTATCACATTTAATTTATTTTGTGTAAATTTTTATGCGTCCGCCACTGGCTTTCAGCGCAGTTTGCGTTGCTCTAATCATTATTCAACAAAAACAGACTACCAAAACCTTTATTGCTGCATGTCGTCATATTTCTTAAGTCAAAGTATAACATATGTAGTATCGTTGGATTCGCTTTTCGATTACCTTTCCAAAGACGTAAAAATATACAGGCTGTTCTAATTTAAATAAGAAAGTTGATGTCACTTCCGGTGACACCGAAAATACAATTGAACTGCCGATAACGGCAAAAGTTAGTCCACAAAAAATAGAATCGCTCTATTTTCTCTAAAAACGCTAGCTTCTGTCGTTCAAAAGTTAGCATGGGGGAGGACACGTTAGGATCACACTGTATGTTTCGTGTAAATAAACGATCAGGTATCCCTTTTCCCGAAAATATTTACTTTTCTTTAAATAATCTATCCTCTTCGAGTGAATGCCCATGCACTTGAAAAAATCAATTGAAACTTTTCTATAATTTTGTGTACACCTGAAGTTAAAACCAATGTTTTTTAAAATTCTTCTCAACGATCTGTCCGAACCGTTCCATCCTAACTCGTTTTTCATTTTCACATGTAAAACTGGCACATTTACACGAAATTCTTCTGTGCGGTGGAAGTTATAAATGATATTCCGAACATTTCTAATTTCATGTTCCGGTAAATTAGTTATTGAAGTTGTTCGTTGTCGTTTTTTTCCAGGACTGCAAAATTTCTTTTCACACATATTGAAGGGTTACCTTGTTCGTGTTATCTATGCCATTTCCGATATAAATATCTGTAAAATGTAAAAAACGCCATGTTCGCCAACGTAGCATTGCTATAGGTCACCTAGTAAGCTAAATAGATTTTAATTGTGCAAGGAAAAGTTTTAATTGTTGTTTTATTTTATTGTTGTAGCAGAAGCTTTAAATATAAACTTACAAAAATAGGTGGGCAAAGAAACTATAAATGCGTGGTTTGTGATGAAGTTTATTATACACGACCGACTTTCGAAGAGCATTTCACGATACACATTGAAGAGTTACCCTTCTCGTGCCCCGCATGCCATTTCCGATCTGCAGACAGTTCGGAAGTTGGAAAACACATCGAGGACACTCACAAGGGGTAAGGAAGTTGTATATTATGCATATCCTCTACAGACCGTAAAATCTTAACCGATGAATGATATATTGGGTCAGTGCAAAAGTTCGTGCCCGATTTATAAATAAAAGTCAAGCAGTTGTTACTGTAAAAAAACACCTTTGTTAATCAGTTATGTATTCGCCACCGTTCTCGACAATCATTTTCCAACGCCCAGCCAATTTATGGATCCTACATTTGAAAAAATCGCGTGGCTTAGCGTCAAAGAACGCGGTGATGTGATTTTGGACAGCCTCCACAGAATCAAAATTCTTGCCATTTAAATTGTTTTGCAATGACCGAAACAAATGACAACCGGAGGGTGCAATATCCGAAGAATATAGTGGGATGCAATAAGATTTCCCATTTCAACTGTGCCAATTTGTCCAGAGTCATTTTCGAAGTGTGTGGTCTGGCGTTGTCATGGTGGAAGATTACGCTTTTACGATTAACCAAGCTCGGGCGTTTTTCTTTGATTGCTGCGTCCAATTTGGTTAGTTGTTGGCAGTATTTCGTTGAATCAATCGTCTGGCCAACAGGAAGGAGCTCAAAAAATATAACACCTTGACAATCCCACCAAACGGACAGCTAGACCTTCTTCGGATGCAACCCGGCTTTGGGGACTGCATCTGTCATTTCATTTGCTGGACATAACCGACAACAGACGATCGCCATCTTCTCTGTAGAGTACGTCAATCGGCCTATTCCAAGCGCACAGACAATTTCAAATATCATGCGCGTTTGAGAAATTTGGCTGTGTTGACAGGTATTGCAGAAAAACGAACAGCCTCAAAACCCTCGAATTAATTCCGAATTATTGTGTATACATATTTTTCTAGAGTATTTATTTTTCTTTTCTTTTATTTCATCAGAACCTGTTTTTATTTTCGTTTTTAGAATCTCTTATTAATTTCGTCTAAACTTCATAGCAACAACAAAATAAATATGCGAAACTCTCATTTCCAGGCGACCTTGACTTCAAATTATTACGTGCGCTTTTCGCACAGTAGGCCTACCTACATCTCAACATTGTTCCAAGTCGACTAGCATATCCCGCATTGAATTGCTGGGATATCACTCAGTCCCCTTCACGCTCTCTCGGATGTACGTCGAGAGAGCGAGGAGGGGATACCGATATAGCTAATTTCTCATTTTCCCAATCTGTGTAAGAGATCTTACGAAAAATTAGCTTAAAAAAGGAAAAATTATCAAATGTATCAAACTGAGAATATTGTGTAAAAATAAATTGCTTAGAGTTAACAATCTTATCATGCTTCTGATTTCATGTAAAAATCTAACGTTTTTTTTATTCTGTTTACATTATTACAGAGTTCATCCCAGTGCAGCTAATGGGCTGACGGCAAGAAGTTTACGTTTAAAAGAAAACATTGAAAGCAATCAGCATGCAATTGTAGCGTGAGTAAAACACTGTTTATGGTTATTATTAAGCGATTATCCCATTTCAAATCTCGCTAATTAGTTTTTGTTCTTCTTGATCTAGGTTCGAAGGAGACGGATATATTCTAACTGAAAATAGCAATGGCGAGATATACAAATGCTCGCTATGCGAGAAAGAGCTTAGAAACCGATATACATTTAATCTACATTTCGTCGTTCATAAGGAGGAATTCCCATATTCCTGCAAGCAATGTCCCTATCGAGCTAGGGAGAAGTCCAACTTGAAGCAACATTTGGAAACCCGCCACAATGTGGAAATCAAGTTAGAGGATATTGAAAGGGATAATTTCGATAACGAATCATCAGGGTAAGTTCTTTAGTCGACTTTTGTTATAAATCTTTATACAAATACGTCCGTTCTTGGACTAGATTTCTAAAACGTGTTATTTTAATATTTATTATTATTAGAAATTGAAGAATGTACAGAATCTCATTACTAAGCTACGTCGCAAACAAATAAATAAAAGACGTTGATGTTTGAAGTGTACATTGCGCCTGACAAAATTTTTTGAAAAAAATCAATTTTTCGAAGTACGTAAGTGTTGTAAATTTTGTAAATTTTATATCGTCGAACGCAGCTGTCTCTTTAGCGAATATTAGCTCTTTTTCGGAAGCTCCTACTTCTCTCCAAGCCTCCGATCTTTGGAGCGGGGATACTAGGAAGTTTATTTAACTCCAGCCAACAACAAACGTGAGGTAACGGGGAAGAAAATCCTCTTCAGTTCATTTTCTTAACTTCCTCAAAATTAATGGAATATCTTAACAGATAACAGCATAAATTCAGAGGTATTTCGAGCATAATTTCGTAAATTAAATATGTATCGTCAAGTTTTTGCCAAGAACGTCAGTAAATTTTTTCATTATTGTGTTGTCAGTGGATTTTTGTAACACAGAGTAATATATTTTGAGACATCCAGTCGCGTCACTACATTCACTTCATTATCCCAAATTAATAAATAGGTTTATTCATCAAAATTCATCGTTAAATTATATTTCGAAAGGAATTATCAAAATTTGCTGTAGATAAAACAATTGTCATCGTGATTAAAATGAAGGAGTAGAAGGACGCCAATTGATTTTCTCACTCTGAGTTAAATTTTTACCGAGGTAACCCATATTTTGGCTGCGCTCCCAGTTTCAAGTGTTAATATTTCAAATCATATTATAAATTCAAGTTAGAAGAGAAGATTGATGGTTAAGTATAGGCAGTTTTCCTGTAAATGTGATACAAACATAGAGTTTATATTGACATCGTCTTAAAATCCAGATTACTTTTCATCCTTCAGTTTAAATTTCGTTAGAATCTCAGTAATCGATATTAAAATTCATTTAAAGTGCCGAAAAAGTGTTTTAGAACACTTCCGAGTCCTCAGTTCACATAATTAATCCATTAATTTCGAAAATAATTTTTTTTTATCAATTTTCCACTTTTAAAACATTTTAGTATGTACAAGATCATGTTAAAGAAATATAAAATATAATGCAAAATAAGGTAGTAGAAATGTATCACAAATACTGTCGCGACGTCTTACGGTGCGGCGCATACAGTTATTGAGGGCCGCGTGCAGCGGATGACACTGTATTAACTCTATACTGCGGTTATATCTCCAATATACCGTATTGCTCAAGCCGCTACGTAAATATATGAAACGGAGAATACTAGTGGGAGCATGTATGGCGCACACCCCGCTTATATTTTTCCGTTTCAATATTTACGTACGGACATGAGCACTACGGTATGCTTTTGTGAAAGTGTTTATGAGAAAGAAATCCGGCCAACAATAGCCGAGTACAGCCGCTGCTAAGGGAACACTATTGATATATTCTCTTGCAAATGGGAACACATAAGATTTGAACATTAGCGTGTAGATAGAGAAAGATATATTTACGTCATACTCTCCGGGGAGAGATTTGGGTTTCAGAGTTTCTATGATTAAGCAACACAGACAATAGATTTGCTAACATCATAGGTGGGCGTGTTGCTTCATTGCCATTGCAATTGTGTGCGGCGTTGAGGCTAGTGCTGTTGGTTTAATTCGTTGTTGAATAGTCAAGTTTCAACGACCCTAGTATATTCGTCATAAGCGCTATTCATTGACTTTGATCATAATAATAATAATAAGCGTTCAAACGGTTAAGCTGGTGATTTGATTCTCGCATGGTTTAATTCATACGGTACTAACAGTGACGTCATTGTGACGCAATCATACGTTTTCATGGTTTCGATAATATGTGAGTTAACACTTTGTAACAGAAATACCAGTAAACAAGTATACAAAAATAGATTGCTGTTTGAATTTAGCAATAAAGAATTGACTTTGATGCAATTACAACCAAACATTAAAAATCCTTCAATATTATCCACAATGTTACATGGATGAATTATGATACCAATTAGAACATTTCATAAAACTTTTAGATACGTAGTGGTGCGTAATGGTAGCCGAAGGTTCTTGAAATGTCGAATTTGTGGCGATCTACAATCGAGGCCATACCGTTTCTACAAACATTACCTTCTCCATACGCAAGAGAAACCATTTTCGTGCAACTCCTGCGATTACAAAACAACCAAAAAGAGATTCTTGAAACAGCACTTAAAGATTAAGCATAACATTGCAGTTATAGCGAAAGATATACAACTGGATTGCGAAGCGGCATCGGACCCATTGAGGTAACTTTAAGTTGTTTTGATTTATACTGTAGCATTGTTCTATGGGATCCATGTTGACGCATACAGGCTGGGCACGTTATCTAGCAAAGTTCAGTATTTTCCCTATCGTTAAAGATATAAAGAGATATTTATTTCTTGCATATGTTAGACATCCATACATATATCGATCTCTATAATTACGACGAACGCTGCGAAAGGTTGATGAGAAACTGTTGCAATAAATCAATAATTTTATTCGCTGAGGTAGCCCGTGCCGATTCATCTGCATACATACGTCGCGTCGTGGGCGCGGCAACCTCACTTTTAACCTGGCCCGGCCTATTTATTATTATTGAAATAAATTACAATTACTTGAATAAATGATATTTGAATAAGCTTGTATCATCAAAAAATAGATTACACGAGTAATTAATAATAATAATAAGTTTATTGATCCAAAAAAAAAGCAAAAGAAATAATACAATAAAAAAAAAGATAGATGTAATACATAAGGATCAAATGGGAGAGAATATCAGTTTTCAGCATAATGCTGTTGACTGGTTTTCAATTCTCACCAAAATAAACTAAAACCATGCGAAAAAAAAAGAATTGAAAAAACATATCTTACAGTTAGTCACAAAAAAAAATAATGAAAAAATAAAAATAATACATTATCACATAAATTGAATGTCCGGATCACACAAGACTTATTGTTAGTTCTGCTGCCGCAAGAGAATTATTTTCATTTTCTTCTTAAAACTAAGAAAAGACAGTTGCCGGAGTTGCAACGGTATCGCATTATAGACGTATTAGTTACTTTAAATAGAACTGAAGTATAATTAATTAAATCCCGAACAGTTAATAAAATAACTTTAGAGTGGGCGTACGTCTAATACATTTGAAGTGGTGACGGCACTGATATCGATTACTCATTGCCGCTGGATGCAATAGAGGCATATTATTATTATTTTTGTAGGACGGCGAAGTTCTCGTGCGTTCTTTGTGGAAAAAACTTCAATACCCAACGCCAGTTCGACTTACATAATTTGGTTCATTCGGATTATCGGCCTTACGTTTGTCCGCATTGCGCGTACAGAGGCAAGAGTCAATACTTTTTAAGGGCGCATCTCTTGGCAGTGCATAAAATTCGTTTGAGCGTTGAAGATATCTATCCAATGAAGGCATCTGTCGAGTCTGAGGTTAAGTAAGTTTTAAATCACAAATATATTACTTGTTAAGATATGGTTTAGATGACAAGCAAGAAAGTTTTTCAAATACGTTAATTCTAACGCAAGATATTTTTGTATTTAAAAATTTATTAACAAATGCGAATATAATTAAAAAGTCTATACCGATACAAGAGGTATTTTTCTGGATTTTTGACTGGCAAAATCATGAATTACTTTTTCAAAATCTATCACTTTAAGCTTTGCTTAACATTTTTTAATTGATATCAGTGACAAACTGTTCAATCTTTCTTGAACCATACTTCTCAGTTCGTTTTTGATACTTTTCAATTTTGAGGAAGAGCGTTCCCCACTGCAGTTAGTGACCATCATGCATGAATGCAAAATAAACTAGGCCTGTGCCTTTTGATCTCCTAGTAAGTGTGAGCAAGTTATCTGTCGCATTAATAACGCAAAATATTTGTAACCGGTAAAATAAATTAGGTTTTAGTTACTATTTATTGGTAAGGGGGTCATGAGATGAGTGTTTTTGATTTATTCTCGGGATCGCGACACTAAAAAGGTTGCGCGTCGCTTATTCGCTTACTCGCTCGTTCGCTCTCTCGCTCGCTTGCCAGCTAGTCCGGACTCTTATTCGTTGTAATGCATGAATGCCATTTGCTGAAATACACAAAGATAATGCTGTGTTATACAGGGCGTAGTTCAAAAACAAAGTACATCATGTGAATGCTCTTTATTACGATATGTACTTGAAAGTGTAATGTTATCTTTTATTAATCTATATTTTCCAATCATAACTTTTTATATATTTTTGAAGGTACATCTTACGTTTCATGTTCTTGATGTTTGTATGTTTTAGGAAACAAGAATTTGATGTCACCGACCCGAAGACAATCCAAACACAAACATCGTCGAAAATGCTTAAATGCGAAAGTTGCAATTTTACATGCTCTGTTTCTTCGACACTTACCAAACATAGGAAAAACGCTCATAACATGTAAGTGCTATTATCTATTGTACTACTAGACAGTGAATTAATTTATTATCGCACAAGCAACAACAAAACAAATATGCGAAGCTCTCATTTCCATGCGACCTTGACTTCAAATTATTACGTGCGCTTTTCGCACAGTAGATCTACATCCAAACATTGTTCCAAGTGGACTAGTATCTCCCGCATCGAATTGCTGGGATATCACTTAGTCCCCTCCACGCTCTCTCGCATGTACGGCGAGAGAGCGAGGAGGGGATATCGTTATAGCTAATTTCTTATTTTCCCAATCTGTATATATCAACACGTTGATTCCGTATAGATATCATTATGGTTTGGAGGGATCGGGATTTTATTCTGTATGTACTTATTAATTAAACGTTTAATTCAGTAATCAAAAAATTATTTTGCTCGCAGAATCAATCATTCAAGTCCATGCAACGATGATCATAATGCTGACATGTCATTTGCACTTTTCAATATGGTCCATTGTTAATAATAATTGGAAACAGTCACTAGATAATTCTGCAAACAATGCCTTAAAGTGACCGAGTAAGAGAAATTCTATTTAATAAACTGATGTTATTGACGGTTAAAATTTTTAATTGACTGTTATGCTTTAAATCATTCTAATTATTTATGTATCCGTTTTGCCTAATGTTAATGGTAGAATTGTTTGGTCATTTATTAGCTAAACAAATGGCCAACATTTCAGCTTTCCACTTTTTCCCGATTCAATGATAGCAGAAGTAACAGTTAAGCCTTATAGCTGAAAGTTTTAATAAAAACAGTTGAATAGCGCGAAGACGGTGCATTTTACACATACGGCATGTTACATAAAGTTATCCTAAAATTGAGCTAGGAATCAAAAAATTACATAATATACAGGCAGTTTCATTTAAAATAACGAAGTTAGGTGCGATACAGCCTTAACGGAACGCTCTGTATGATAAAAATAATTCAAAAAGATGCACACTTTCAATTGAAGAAATTTGTATTTAAAATATTTTATTCTAAAATCGATAACAAGTAAGATATTGCAACTTTTATAACACCGCCGGTCAAATTTGTACCGGCCGCGCTACTGTTCGCTGGAAAAACAATCCATCTCTAATTATCTCACATTACCAACTTCAGAAGAAATTCTAAATAAACGATTATTCTTTGCTTCTATAAAATATGTTATTTTTGCTAAAATTTATTAAAAAGATACCGGTTCTTTTTGTAACGATCTCTAAACGACAGGCAAGGGACATTCGTATACATTCGGCTAGCGTTGAACAAATCCATTTTGAAATCTGAACACCGCCGAACTGGTGACTGAATGCTTTCGAAAATCTGCTGTAGGCGCGTGTTACAAAATAAGGATAAATCTGTAAAACTTCAAAATTAGTACAAAAGGGACCATATTCACCAAAGTAGCATTATTATAGATCACCTAGTAAGCTGAACAGATTTTAATTCTGCAAGAAAAGGTTTTAATTGTTATTTTATTTTATTGTTATAGCAGGAGCTTTAATTATAAACTAACAAAAGTAGGCGGACAAAGAAACTACAAATGCGTAGTTTGTGATGAAGTTTTTTATACACGACCGACTTTCGAAGAGCATTTCACGGCACACATTGAAGAGTTACCATATTCGTGCATTCTATGCCATTTCCGATCCGCAGACAGTTCGGAAGTTGGAAAACACATCGAGGACACGCACAAGAGGTAAGGAAGGCATCGTAACCTGAGCTTAGCGCGTGGAGAGTTCTTTAAAAATGGAATTACCACCAGCCACTCACTTCAATTGATTCGTCCGACGAATCAGTAGTAATCTCCTGAAACTGTGAACTGTTATTACTTTCCATCTCCCTCCCTCCTCATTCATAACTCTAATCCTTGTCCATTCCTCTTTCGCCGTTAACTTACGCCTGGTAAGGGTTTGTATGTGCGCATAATATAATCGCAAACCAGCATTTTTGCAGATGTCACTTCCACATGCCTCTTTCTTCACAGCTGCAGGCAGATGATTCTCGTTATCGTTTTCCTTTGCCACGGTCTAGTGTTTTACCTGTTTTTTTCAACTATCTTGGAGACATTGTTTTTGCAAAATAAAGGCATTGAAAACTAAAAAATTATGCTAATATAGCTCATGGTATTGGTGGAATCATTCCCGACAAGCACGGACACACGGACATGTTTCTGCCTACCCGGCGTCTTGCGCATTGTGTCTACCTCTCGGTCTATGCCCCCAATGTCAACAACAGCGCTGAAAATATCTCCTGTCGCCCCCTAGCGCCAAGAAACACACGTACTAGATCGTGGCGACACACAACGGGATACAGATGCCCGCCACCTATCGAGCAGCTCATGGGTTGCTGAATACAAGATGCCGTTGCGCTTAAGCGATAGGTGACGGGCATCTGTACTCCGGTGTGTGTCGCCACGGTTTAGGACGGCATGTGACGGCTGTGATTCTTGGCGCTAAGGGACTCATTGCGGCATATTGTTAATGATTATTACGAGTGTTGTACACATTGATTAGTGCAAGGTATATTTTACTCAATTTTGTGGTTGTAACTTTACCTTTTTTGCATCAAATATCTAATTTATTTTGCATTTTAAAAAATCACGTCATATTAAACTGCTATATTTTAAATAGCTACTGTATTTATAGAACCCCACAATGATTATTTCGTTTAAATATCATTTACCTCATGATTTTGTGTATGTATATAGATATAACTCGGTACTTTTCTTTGTAGAGAAGAAGAATTGCCGATAATTGCAACGACGTGAGCATTTTAAGAGATTAATTACTCTAATTACAAGTAGTGAAAATGGATGGTAATATAGGGTTAAGTGTCTATCTACATTTTACGGATATTAATTTATGTATATTGCAGATATTTTTAAAATTCCTAGCCTATGTCAGGAAATGTTTCCATAATGGCGGTGTTTGATCCGTTGAGAAGAAAACGGCATTTAATTTTCCCATTCCAGTTTAATGTGTGCAAGTTATGATGTAGTTATACAACGTCAATAAATTACGAAACATATATTTTTTAAATTTTTCAAAAGTTTGGTTTACTGCATCACATTTAAAAATATTCGAATATTTTGTTAAAACTTTCCAGAAACATTTCTAAGAAGGTTTTGATTGGTTTTCCCAAAGGTGCAAGTGTTTCAATTAATTTAGTATTTATTTAGTTCAAAAAAAAAGGTACGAAATATACAATTACGGTAGACTATATCAACAGAAAACATCAATATGTATATGATGAAAACATCAATATGTATATGATTAATTGACGACTTTCTCTCTCGCACCGGGAAGACGCTAGAACATAGACATATGGGTACACTGACAGTATTATATGATGTCACCCTTCGGTTATTTTCTTATTCGCAGGTATGATTTCTATTTTGCAAATAAATAATAATAATGCCCTTCCCTGCTCTTCTTCTATCTGTGAGCTGACCGAAGTACTCGGCCTAGCGTGCGGAAGATAGTATCAATATTTAATCGTCGCAAGGGGGAGACATAATGTAATACTGTCACTACATCGTATTTAGTGGATCGTATTTAACGGATAGACAACAATATGTCGAGACGAATTCAAACAGATCGGGCATGATGATTGTGGAGCGCGGCATACCTCAGGGATCTGTGTTGGGGCTACTTCTCTTCGTTATATATATCAACGACCTGGATGTGAACTTGTCTGCTGATAAGGTTCGCTTATATGCGGACAATACGTCGTTGGTAATCAAAAAAAAAAAACAAAAGAAGGTAAGCGCACGAAAGCTGAACTAGTTATGGAATAAGCGGAAAAGTTTTTTGATTCCAATAAACTAAAACTAAACATGACTAATACCTAACACCTGGACTTTACCATGAATAGGAGAAAGAAAAGCACCAGCATTAAGATCCTTCAACTGCGAGTAGGCGCTAGATTTAATTGGTCTGCACATATCGACGAATTACCAAAAAAACCATCGGCTGCTATTTGTAGTATAAGAAGAATTAAAATTGTTTTTAATCACCATGCAGCTAGATTGACTTATTTTGCGAATTTCCACAGCATCCTTGCGTACGGATTGCAATTCTGGGGAATGGCTTCGGAGGCAGATCGTGTCTTTCGATTTGAAGAGAGGGCGTTGTTAACGGGTCTGAAAAATTAGTAGAGTGGGGGTGCTAGGAGATTACTTTATGTCCAGTCAACAATGATCATGGTGGAACCGGTAAATAACTTGTCTTCTGTTCATTTTCTTCACATCATAAATCTTCAATTTTAATGGAATATTTTCCTACAACAATTGACAGTATAAATTCAGTTGTATCTTTAGCATAATTTTGAAAATTAAATATCGTTCGTCAAGTAATCGTCTTGTTTGTCAGTAAATTTTAATATCGTGCAGTTGTTGGTGGTGTTACACGTCATAGGGTAGCATAGATTCAGTCTTTCATTTGCGTCCCTGCATGCTATTTAAAAAAAAAATAGGAATATTATCATCAAATTATATTTCGAAAGGTATAGTTATCTAAATTAGTTGTGATTAAACAGTCGCTAACGCGAATAAAATAAGCGGGTAAAGGGACGCTAATCATTTTCTCATTTTTAGTCAAAATATTGGTCCAGACTTTATGTTACACCTTACTTGTTTGTTAATTTGTTACTTATTAGAGTTGCTCAATTTGCGCCAACAGCCAGTGGCGGGTGCATAAAAGCTTACACAAAATAAATGGTCAGAAATAAAATATAATACGTGCTCAAACACTTACCGTCTTAAGAGTCTTCCGTGAAATCACAAAGTGAAAAATGTCTGTTAAATATCTGCAACATTAGACATATTTCCACAGTTGTTTCGGCAAACCGAGTACGGCGTGAGGAAAAAACGTGTTTATATGCATAAAACGAACGTTCTACATCTGGTGACGTTATATTTGCGTAATTAAAATAATCTTTGGAACAACTTAACGGTTCTGTTGACGCACCTTCACAAATTTGTCTTAATGTGCCAAAATCAGAATCTTTCTCTAAAACACTTTCCAACCTTTCTAGAACACAAAATTTTTTGGCGTCTTCTACTTCCAGCTGTGCGTGAACACGTTGCATTATTTGCACAGAATCCACTAACGACACCGAAGGATTTTGTAATTTTTTTGTCGATGCCCGACTTGGTAATTTGCAGTCCGAATATTTATTCCAAAAGAAGACATATGCTTCCTTGTCTAGTAAATTAAACGGTAGATTACATACAATAAAGGTAACACATAAATTAAATTTAAATTTGTCATAGTGTTGTGTGCAATTTTTTTTTGAAGAATGCTGTTTACTGTTTACGTGACGTAGAGAATCCCTTTTGGGACCAACACATTAAAGGGATATTACAAACTACACATTGAATTTTAACGCCATCATAATTTAGGTCAGGCATTTCTGCTATAAATTTTGTAACTTTGTCCGAGATTGATCGTTTTCGCGACGTAGGCAACATTTTTAAAACAAACGTAGAACTACGAAATAGTATTTACGGCAGCGTACATGTATACACAACAGATCTGGTTGAGACTCCCAGTTATACTGAGGGTTGTATCGAACCTCCGCTACTGCCCGTTGGCGCTAGTGACTAACTCTACTTATTATATCACGTAGATGGTAAGTACAAAAAAACACGTGTTTATGTCTTTTACAATTTTTGGCGCTCTTTAAAAATCGCACTTGAAGTATTGTTTTTGTAGCCATGTACCGCTTACAACGTGTTGTAGCGTGAAATGGGCAGGTTTAGACATGTTCAGTATCTATACTGGAAGAGCCACGCTGTTCCCCTTCTCGGCTCTGAATTTATTATAGTGGGTGCAGCGAACAGTGCGAGTGGTTATAGTAAAAAACCGAAGGTAAGAATATCATTGATTGCAAAAATTACAATTTGTAAGAATAATAGATATATAATAATAGAATAAATAGAACGTACATATTGCTATAATAACAAAAGACTATAATAGGTTGTAATAGTAAATTTATTTGAATAATTGATTGCACAATGCAAGTATTACTCATGCTGTTCGGGTTTTTTAATTAAAATATGCAAATTTAAGAAAACTAAAAAAGTGTAGGAACATAGTAAAATTATATCGTCATTTAAAATATTGGTGGTAACGATCCAGCTACCTTGAAAATTGCTACAAGTGAAATTCATTTGGCCAATAAATATATCTTATGATTTGCCTCTGTTTTATCAATCTTATTTTTTTTTTGTCTAAAAACAACATTATTTACGAGTACATGGGATATTAAATTTCAGAAATGTTATTTTATTTTTTAATTAGAAAAATTTTGTTGCACATTTTGTTTTGGCAATATTTTAGGTCCTGAAATAAGTTCATTCTCCACGTTTACCAACTTATCCATTTGTTCTGCTAGTTTCTGTCAAAAACATGTAATCTAACCTACATATTTTAAATAACTTTTGTAAGAAATCTTCTGAAATCCTGCAGGGTCAAGTGGAGTTTAGTTTGATGTGTTTCTGTTTAGTGCTAGCTCCATAAGCTGCTTACACCGGTTTGTAAAGGCAAAAAAATGGAAGAAGCTGATGATAATGGTCTTAATATTAAGTTAGAGCCCATAGAAATGTAAGCATTCGTTTTAACTAATAAATCAAGTCTAGTATTCTTGGGTTAGTTAAATACGGAAATGTATATATTTTGTATTCATTTTAGAAAAGAGGACATCGAAATACTCGATGATGATGAGGTTAGAGATCCATGTTTTAAGCCGAAAAGCAAAGAACCTGCAATCAATGAAATTGGGAATACCAAGTAAGTTCGTGGGTACTAGATAATTATTATACAGTGTTTGTCAGATAAAGTATACATGATATTTCCTTCAAAACTCTTGTCCTAAGCTTAGTGATAGGTTACAAAACGACCTGCTTATTTGGAACTGTTAACTATGGTTAGCAGTTTGTAGCAGCTATTCAATGCCAAAGCAAACTGCTATTTCAGTAGCACTTTTGTGATGTAGTAGACATCTGTACGTGTCGAGTACGCAATAATTGCTTCTTTGCATTGTATAGTAGGTATAGATAATGTATTACAAAACAGCTGCTTATATGTTCACTACCGTTCATGGAAGTTCGGGCAAGAAGTCAAAGAAAATAAGAGAAATATTAAATGGCCATGTATTTAATACTTACTTACATGATTTTACATATTTTCAAACAAATTTATTAAAAAGAAAAATTTAATGTAATACAAATAATTTAAATCCGATTTTCATCGAAAAATTCACCTTTTGCCTTTAGGACTGCTGCCACTATTCTCGGCATCCGATTCACTAATTTTGCTAATGTTTCATTGGGCAAGCTTGTCCATACCTCCTGGAGAATGGTCCACAAATGTTCCTTCGATTTTGGACACTTTTTCCTAACACATCGGTCTAATTCTTCCCATAACAACTCTATCGGGTTCAGATTGGGGGACTGTGGCGGCCATTCCATAATTTTTAGGATTCTTTCATTTTCTTCTTGCTGCAGGTAATCTGTGCACAATTTAGATTTATGTTTGGGGTCATTGTCCTGCATAAATTCAAATCCACGACCAATTAATCGGACTCCTGACGGTATGGTATTTTCCTCCAGGATTTTCCGATATTCTTCTTTGTTCATTATGCCCTCAATTTTGAGCAAGTCCCCTGTTCCGATTAAGGAAAAACAACCCCAAACCATTACAGATCCGCCTCCATGCGTCACCGTAGGAACTATACACTCCCGTAACATTCTTTCCTCTCTTGATCTGCGTACGAAAACTCTCCGTCTATTTCCAAAAACCTCAAACTTGGATTCGTCAGTCCACAAAATGTTCTTAAAATCGTCCACTGTCCAATCTCTATGGGTATGTGCCCATTTCAGTCGTTTCAGCCTATTTCCTCTTCGGAGTAACGGTTTTCGACAAGCCACTCGCCCATGCAACCCAGCCTCTTTCAGCCGACGTTTCACAGTACTCACGGAAACTTTGGAATCTCGCTTATTATTGAATTCTGCAGCAATTTCTGATGCTGTTAGTCTTCTATTGCGCTTACTAATTCTTTTTATTCGTAAATCTTCCGCAGGAGCCGTTTTTCTTGACGGTCCTGGCCGATTACGATCTTGCACGTCACCGGTTGTCTTAAATCGAACTATAGTATCATGTACTGTAGATTTTTTTATTTTTAATTTATCCGCAATCCGTCTTTCTGCGTACCCTTCCTGATGCAAGGTAATAATAGCAGATTGTTTTTAAACAGCTAGAGGCTTTCCACGGGGCATTTTAAGCAGTCAAACCGAAATTATTTTATTTTTCACTTGCACAACCACAGATACTTTCACAATAACAATCTCTTCAGAACTACTGCGTTTACAAATGTTATAATACTTTATAAAGGGTATACGAATATTTCCAGGTAACACGAGTGAATCAGCTAACCCTCCTAGGGATTATTATAAAGCTTTATTGTCACTGTAATTATTGGGGATTTCCAACATAATTATATATTTTATGATAACGGTCTTATAATAGACAAATACTACCTGGAAATTGGTAAAAGGCTTCCAGAAAAGGTTAGTTTTAAATATTCCTCACAGAAATGTATATTATATAATTTTAAAATTTTTCCTAAACAGTTAATATAATTTGTCAGCTTGCCCGAACTTCCATGGACGGTACTGTATATGCATTACATACATACATATCGTGGGGTTATTGCAAGAACTTGATATATGCTTAATCTCTCAAATTGAGAACATAAATTATAAACGTTTGATCAGTTACCATAAATCACTAGTAAACGGACTTACATGTTGTGATCCAAGCAGGTAATTGAGTTAAAGGTATGTTTTAGGTCTTATTTGGTTTTGCCTGTAGATAATACTTAAGTTTATGAATGTAAAGGTGTAGTTAACTCAAAATTGTCCAAGTGGACTTATCTGGTTTTTGCAGTAACCCCACGATATGTAATTTATTAATTTGGAACATTTTGTATTTGAAATTTTGGTGCATATGTAATAAGATCATTATTTTCATGTGATTACTAAATCATTATTGATTTTAATTGTTTTTTTAAAGTATATAAATCACTATTGTTTGTGTATTCTAAATGCAGTAATTTTATTTATTATTATTTTTATTATAGTTTTATCAAATTAATTACTAAAAATGTGCCGAAAAAATAATATATAATGAGATAATTGTCATACCCGGTATGAACTTTATTTTTAATAGTTTTTTTTTGATTTTCATGTTTAATAGAGATCGCACAAAGGATAAACCAAGTAAAGGGAAACCCAAAAGGGACAAAAGAACAAGCTTCAACTGCAAGTTTTGCCCCTTCACTGCGAGCACTCTATCACCATATAGGACTCATTTGAAAAAGCACAGGGTGTAAGTAATTGTTACAAGTATATACCCGTTTTTTTAATTTTGAGAAGTTCAAAACCTATGTATCATCAGATGTTACTCAAATCTTATTCAACTATGGGGTAATACCCTTAAATTGACTCCAGCAAAAGAAAGTAACATAGTTCTTGTGACACTTAGATCTGTACTTTTCATATCGGTTCTATTTAACCAGGTTGGTTATAAGTAGAGTGCGGATCGACGCGGTCCCCTGAATAGTGCACGACGCGTCGAGATAGTAACCCATTCATAGCGTACAAATGAATCACGCGGCAGGGCTATCAATATCAACTTCTTCTACTCGATCCGCTGGATGCGTTTATAAAACTCAATTCAGCAGTAGTGCACAGAAGTGAGCGATTGATAAACAAAAACCCAAGACCAGCATAAATACGTCTTCGCTTAACCGATAGCTATCGCTAGTGTACGGCACTGCCCACGCGTCTGACTGTATTGAAAAGCGACCGCGTCAATCCGCAAGTCAAAACTGCTGCGGAGAATGTTTAATTTGCAGCAGCACGACTTACGTTACAATTTGAAGTTTCAAATATTTCAATTGTTTTCGTATCAAATTCGAAACAGCTAGACAAAGATTAATACTGCTAGTTTAAACTCTCTTGCGGGAGAGATTGCATATACACTAAAAACAAATCTTTTTTGATTAAAGATTATCCAAAAATCGAAAACGTCTTCAGCTTTAATTGTCAATATATTTCACACTTTTAACCCTGTTATGAAAGCCAATAATGTTTGTGAACTTAAATTGTGACGAGCATTTCATTGATCAGGGATTGTAGATACATGTAGATTCCAGCAAAGAATATTTGGTTTTCAATTTTAATCTTAAAACAGTATGTAACAAAAAATTTTTGATTTTCGTTTCAGAAACGCCAAAGTTGCTCCAAAGGAAGATGAAAAGTGAGTATTAGAAAACGTAATATCAGGTAAAATTGCTGTTTTGTTACTGCAAGAAGAATTTTTTTTTCTAATTAATTTATGGAGCATTATGACACACTCCGGAAGCATTCTTTGACCAACACGAACACCTGAAATATTCATTTGTGAGTTCATAGAACACTCTTCCATTGTTTCGAATTCAATGTTAAAATTCCAATAATTTGCTTGAAGTAAGGCAAAATTCATATTTTTTCTACATTTTACTAACCTTTCCAAGTTAGCCCTTCATCCGCATCCTTTAATACCAATCAATAATACTTCAGCATTGTTTCAGGGAGTCGATGCATTACACGACTATCTTGGATGGTGAAGTGAAGGTCTATAAGTGCACGATTTGCGGAAGAACCACCAAGGAGAGGTACCTCATTCGGAGACACGTCTGGGTGCATACGGGACAGTTTCCCATGACCTGCGTTTTTTGTAAAGCGAAAATTCGACTGAAAAAGTCGATGAGATTCCATTTGAAGAAGGAACACAACCTGGATGTTCGCATTCGGGACATAGAGAGCGATGGGAAATTAAGAGGAGACATCAAGTAAGTGAATAGTAAGTGGAAAATGTTTTATTTAAATTTGAGACACTGAAATAGGTTATATTTTAATTTGTTTTCGAGCATGCAGGTTAGCGTCGTAACGTATGATCGAATATTTAATTTAGATCTAGAAAACACTAAAAAAGTTACTACTTTTTGGATCTAACCTTAATCTCTTGTCTAGAACTGGTGCAATTAAAAAAAAAACAATAGGAATCCCAAAATACGCATATTTTCTAGGTTAGGCTTTCCATTTATTATTATTCTTTAATTTTTTTGTAAAATTTACAGAGAATACCAGAAAGAATCTGTGGGAAATAATCACCCGAGGGTTACACTGGAAAAATTGTAAGTTTAATTTTTTCTACATACCATTTGCAGCAAGAAATGAAACTTTAACATGTTCGAAAGAATAACCAAAAGTGCAAATATCAATTTTCAAAGAGAACGCTATAAAAGAGATTATACATATATATTTTTTAATTTTTTCCTATAGGACGTGCAGGTACTACAAAATTTTCAAAGTACTTTTTTTTTTTTGAAAAGGTATTTTGTACCAAAGAAATGAATGAAGTACTTCACTAAAACTCCTCCTACCTCAATACTTCACTCGCACTGAACCGTTACCACCGAGACCACAAGGTCTGAGCGCTCTTCGATGACGTCACGCTGTTTAGGTGATGTCTGATGTATTGCCATGCACGATATTAGCCTAAGTGGTAAAGGAATCGTTTTTTTGTTGCATTTCCTTTTTAAGTTTTGAAGCGCTTCCGGTTTAAAGAGGATGCCAGTCGTCAACTGAGCCGTTCTTCGCATTCCATTCGATTTTATTTTGGAAAAACGAAGTTTCAAAGCAAAAACCAAATACGTAACCGAGCACCGTTTTCGTGAAAGATGTATTTGTGGTTGATATTTAATCGACTAATTTTATTATTGTTTGTAATTGTAAAAGTATTTTATTTGAAATTTTGTTCAATTTCATGAGAAAATTTACAGACATGCTATTTAACCAGGATCTTCAATTTCTTATTATGTGGTGTTTTGCCTAATCTATCATTATTTTTCCCACAATAATTTTTAAGTAGGGTGTTTGCATGTGCAAATGCATAATTATCCTGAGCCTAGTGATTACTGTCAGAATGATTGACGCACTAGAGCATTGACAAGTGTTGTATTTATTGAAAAAATTGCACGAACTCTCACCTCGCTTTCAGTACAAAAATGGCGGAAAGTAAGTTTGAAAATGAGGAAGTCATCGAAGCTGTCAAAACTATCTGTTTTTGACAGTTGCACTAGCAGAGTGCAGAATTTTTCTAGTGCAAATAAATCGAATTCGCTAAGTTACATGTGGAATCCGTATTTTAATAACATTTTACTTTCTACGTTGCAGAGATACAAGTACTGTTACTGCAGAATGTTTAAATTCCATTGAAGTTAAGCCGTCTGAATCTAATGATCTCGCCTCAACTAATAATACGAAAAAACTTCCAACGTAAGTTTCAATGCTTTGTATATTGTAATTTTTTTTTGTCAGCATGGGGGGGGGGGGGGGGGGTACTTTAGGACCTCACTGTATAGGGGGCAGTTATTTTTAGAATCATCGTCGATCTATACGCCAGAAGACACATCGCATACTGTCTCAGCGTCTATCTGACTTCCGGCGCATCGGCCGATGATGTAGATGATGATAGTGGAACTTTCCGTGGCAATACCCTCCCCTTTGCAAAATATGCCCCAGCATATTGGTATACTTAAGGTTAGAGTAAAGGTATGACCACCAAAGTTCCACTGCTACTAACCTATTTCTTATCCTATTAGTTATTCGAAAATGAACATTACAAATACAAATACAAATAGAAAAAATTATTATTGAATGGATAACAATGAAAAACATTATTGGACACTATTTGAACTATTTCTGTTACATGGATCCTCCGGCGGAAAACGCTTTCAAACCATTCAACTGAAGTTTAGAGGTATCTTCGTCGCAATCTTCGGAACGCTTTCTTTGCCACTCGCACGATTAGTCCTAAAATGTGCAGCTCATCTCTACCCTACTTAATTCAGACGGAGTTCCTGAGCTAGCAACATTCTTCCTATGGTTGGTCTAAGTTCCATGAAGTATTCGACTCATCTCCACCCTACTCAGTTCAGATCGAGTTCCTGAGCCAATCATACTTCTTCCTTGGTACATGAAAACCTTTTGGCTGGTCGAAGCTTAATGAAGTGTACGGCCCATCTCCACCCTACTTAATTCAGACACCGCCAACACTCCTTCCTTCCGCTCCCGTTAATGATGAAGTGGACACCTTCTAACGTGCCAACGATTCATTGCTTGAAGTTGAAGACAACCTCTTCTCCAGCGATTCTTGGATTAAACTCGTCTTTTTCGACGTGACACATGAAACAGAAAATAGTTGCTTATCAAGCTTGATTTTTAAAATTTATTTCGCATGTCATCTATAATGATGCTGTTATTACAAATTATCTAAATCTGCATTACTCGTAGCACGCTTCAAATTTATCTTACAATTACGACCATCCGGTAGGACAAACGTGCCATGTTCGAATGTCTCTAGATTGACAATACCACACTTATTTTCTTTAATGTTTAATGCAATTGTAGATATTAGGTACGTCAAATTTCCCTGATTGCTTTGTGACATAGTGGTTGCGTTAAACTTGTATTTATGGTGAAAAATACAGTGTAGTACACGAATTCGTTAACATTAAATTTTACGCTCTGCGTATGTGGTGCTATGTTGGGTTCAATCAATGATAATTGAAGAGATAAAAGTGGTCTTTACTCACAAAATTCTATATTAGTTTACACAATGCCACCAGGGTCGTGTACTAAATACATCCTCAGGCAAGAATTTGTTAAAACAGTACAAATTGTCAACGAATGCAATTGTTTTAAGTTTACTACACTGGCCTAGACGTCAAATAAGTATGTAAATCATTTAAAATTTTTGTTAAAATTATTGTGAAAGTGGACTATATATGACACGTTAAAATTATGACAGTAAGTGTAATAAAATTACAATATTATTACACTTACGTGTTGTGTATAGGCCAACTTTTACAATAATTTTAACAACAATTTTAAATGATTTACATACGTATTTTAAGTCTAGACCAGTGTAGTAAATTTAATTTCATTCGTGAGCCTGAGGATGTGCTTAATGCACGAAACCGGCAGCATTGCTTTTATTTCTTCCCTTATTACGAAGAACTCACACAGAGTCACCATGGAACGTTTCAATAAAAGATGTTTGTTCAGTTCGGACCTATACTAGATTACGCAGTAGGAAATATTCTATTTTACGCAGGTTTAACTATAACTACCTTTTTCAAATGTACAATTTTAAAGTAGTGCATGTTGACAGGAATTTGCTACATTTAGAACGTTTCATTTAGAGGTGATGATCGTTACATCACGATCAAGAACGGAAGGTTTTTCCAATGCGTTATTTGCCATAAGAATTGGCAAACGAAAGCCGGATTTAACACGCATTTTGCCAGCCATATGGAAAAATTGCCCTACTCTTGTGAGATATGCGGTCACAAGGGAGGAACCAAGAAGGTCATCAAGAATCATATGAGGAGGGCGCACAAGGTCCACATAAGCACGTATGATATACCCGATATGGCGTCCGAACTAGAATCGGAAGGAGAAGACGACACCGCGAACTCTATGATGGAGTAAGTAACTTTTGGACTTTTGAGAAAATCGGTTTTCGAATTTCAGTGTTTCCGAAAAAAAACAGATTTCGAAGTCGAAATTTGAATTTTTATAAACAAAAAAATATATAACTAAAAGAATTTACGAAGAGAGGGAAGTGATATATTTAGAAGGTATTTTTGAAGTTTGAAAGAAGTTAGGTCATTTAGACGAACGCGGGTTTTCTTACATGGCGGGCTAGCATGTAGAGGGCACGTAAACGTCATAGTATTTTTTGCTGTTATTAGTTCATCATTTGCAATAGTTCATTTAATGAATTTATTCATTTAAATTGCCAGAAGGGTATCTAGTTAATACTCCCGAATCTACGAGAAGAAAGATCTACAAGATTCAAAATAAAATATTACAATACATAAAACCGGTTTTTTTAGTTACTTTTCGTATTTTACAACTTCATGACTGGTAACCAAAAAAATAATCCTAATATACCTCATGGTATTGGTGGATAGGCGACGGACATCTGTACTCCGGTTTGTCTTGCTATCTTTTGGAACGGCATGACTGTGTCTCTTGGCGCTAGGTGTCGCCGGGAGACATATTCAATGTCCGTTTTACAGATTAGTAGATAAACAGATACAAAGACTATTTAGACAGGGAGGATCTCGCTCGTAGCCACGCTGATGACGCCGGGTAGGCAGAAACATGTCCGTGTGCTAGCGATATTCTCTCTGCTGCATTGTCTTTGCCGGAAATGATTTCACCAATACCATGAGCTATATTAGTATTATTTTTATAAATTAGCTTTTGGAAACCGATAGACCCAAATACTTTGTGTAACTATTTTAAGTTTGGAGAAACGACTTGTTAGAAAAATTGACTTATTTGCTTTACAACAACAAAAAATGTATTGCTTATAAAGCAACATGTATTACATTCAAATCAACGATGTTACATGTGTCTCTTTTTTTATATCATGAAAGTTTATGCTTGCATCATCAGGTAACTGCTGTAGTGACGTCTAAACCTTATTCTATTGTACATATAAATTATAGATAGAGTCACATATATAGCATATTATTTCAATGCATGCAATATAATTATTGTTTTTTTCAAATCATGTTGTAATAAAAATATAACTTTAAACAAATATTTTGGAAACTTTATATATATGAACAGTAAAGACAATTGCGACGTCTGCAGTTTACAATTTTAAACTATGCCACAAACACAAACATTCACGATAAGAATTTTCTGTACTACGTGATTCACTTCTTTTATCGTATCATTTTCTCAGGATTATGGGAGTCCCCTACACGACAATTGAGGGCAACCCCGCAGTAAAATGCAAAGTGTGCAGCAGGATATTCGATGGTAAACATCAATTCGGATGGCATTTCACAAGACACAAGAAGGATTTTCCGTTCTCTTGCGATGTATGCCCTTACAGGAGTAGAGATGAGAATTATTTGAAATCGCATATGGAAACCTGGCATCGTAAGAACATACACATCTTAGGGAGCAATTCGGATCATAGTAATGGATCAAAGTAAGTTGGAAGTAATCGGATTGTTCGAACCCACGGATCTGAGTAATTCTGGAATTAGCGCACATGTGCACTATTTGCCTTGTGCAGTTCTAGAATTATAAATTGTGAGAATTTCACACAATTTATAATCCAAATTCTGTCGCAGAACGGGTATTTTCAATCCCTGCCCAACTTGATTGAGCAATCATTATTTTACGTCAAAGATAATGTACTGTTCATGCAATTTAGGCAGAATTGTCTTTTAACATAATGCTTAGATTGATAGATTCCTTAAAATGGGGACATTTCATGTACCAATCACATGTATTGTGTTTGCGACCCAAATAGTATTTGGGATGTGAAAATATCGTAAAAAAGGTTTCATTTGATAAATTAATTTGAGGAAATATACAGCGGGTCCACCTAGTGTGTAGACGGAAGATAATTCCGTTCCTGGGCAATTTAGATAAAAAACTTTCAAATAAAAAATATTCGGAGATAAGTAACTGCATAATATGAAATTAGCAAGGCGAGCGAACCGGCTTAAATACGAGGGTAGCCTGAAAAGTTTCAAACCTCAACATGAAGATGGCGTTACTGGTCAAAATGTTCTGGTAATGTAATTGCGCTTGCGTTTGTAATATTCTTTTGAAAATTTCGACCTTGTTGGACGCTGAGTTGTTATTTAACGGTCGTTTGTGTCAGTCGATGTTAGTGTTTTTGTAAAAATGGAAAAAATCGAATATCGTCATCGAGATGGACGCTGTTTACGAGGACTCTGCACCAATGTGTAGAATGCCTTGAAAAACATCGTAAGTACACGAAACTCAACTACAAAGGAAGAATTACAACAACATATTGAAGATGTATGGCATAATAGCGACGAAATTAAAAAAAAAAAACAATAAAAAGCTGCATTGGCAGCATGCCAAAAAGGATTGGGGAAATAATAAAACACAGAGGAGAAACAACCAAATATTAGTAAAAATATGTTCAAATTATACTTTCTTGCATGTTATATGTAATTACCAACTGTTTTTTTTAAATTTTACTCCAAAATCATGGCCCTAGTTCGATGGCCAGATACTGTACATCGGCATTACAAAACAAATTCAAGTATAGTATATAGTTCAAGACTAATGGTAATAGTATATTTTGATTATGACGGAGGGGTGAAGCAAGGAAAGTAGATGGACTTTGCCAAACATTCGAATTCTTTAACTTGGAACTGACCTTCAAGTGGAAAATGTATATCAAGTACAGTTTGTGCGTTATAGGATGGCGAACGCTTCAGCTGCGCGGTGGAAATACAAGACTTTATTTTATAGTCGTTTTTTATTATGCCAAAATAATTTAAAAAATAAGTCGAGCTACGCCACTGCATGTTGCATTAAAACTTGAATTTTCCCTAACGATGTCCGACAGTACCTTCGAACAGCGCCGGAACTCGCCATCCTACAACGCGATGCTTACAGGTCTTGCGATGAATTTGTTTTGAAATGAAAGAATTATCAAATGTTGCAATCTGGGAATATTGAGTAAAAATAAGTTGCTTACAAACAAACTTGTAGGAGCGTCATACACCTTATTTTATGTAAAATTTTTTATTTTGTTTATATTATTACAGAATTCATCCCAGTCCAGGTAATGGGATTGAGGAAAAAAGTTTACGTTTACTAGAAAACGCTAAAAGCGTTGTAGAGTGAGTAGAAGCAGTATTTATATTCACTCTTAACGGATTATTCCATTTTAAATCTCACTTGTTACGTTTTGTTCTTCTTTGTCTAGGTTCGAAGGAGACGGATATATTGCAACTGAAACTAGCAATGGAGTGATATACAAATGCTTGCTATGTGAGAAAGAGCTTAAACACCGAGGTAGATTCAATCTACACTTCGTCGGTCACGAGGAGGAATTCCCATATTCTTGCAAACAATGTCCCTACCGAGCTAGGGAGAAGTCCTACTTGAAGCAGCATTCGGAAACCCGCCACAATGTGGAAATCGAGTTAGAAAATATTGAAGCTGATAATTTCGATAATAACGAATCATCAAGGTAGGTTATTTTTTTTTAATGAAATTTGTTGAAGCTTCCTTTATATTAGAAAAGTAATTAATGTCTAACTCTTGCCAATTGTCATGTGAAATAGATAATGGCATACCTGATAAACTCTCTGCGTTCAACCAACTGAATGTCATAATCATAATTTGCCCGTCTCTTTATTAAGTTTATTTGTGGGGTACTTGTGTATACCTTTTCCTGGATTCAAAATTTGGATGAAATTTTGCTAAAATTTTGCAAAAAATTATAGCAAGGGCCTTTTTCGATTTGAGAGTATTTTTTCTCGACAATTAATAGAGTTCTGGACCCGATGACTTTTCCTCCTTATTTGGACGGAAATGATTAGAGTTGCTCAATTTGCGCCAACAGCCAGTGGCGCGCGCATAAAAGTTTACACAAAATAAATGGTTAGGAATAAAAAAAATAATACGTGCTCAAACACTTACCGTCTTAAGAGTCTTCCGTGAAATCACAAAGTGAATAATGTCCGTTAAATATCTGCAACATTAGATATGTTTCCACAGTTGTTTCGGCAAACCGAGTGCGGCGTGAGGAAAAAGTGTGTTTATATGCAGAAAACGAACGTTCTACATTTAGTGACGTTATGTTTGCGTAATTAAAATAATCTTTGGAACAGCTTAACGGTTCTGTTGACGCACTTTCACATGTGACTGAAAGCATGAATTTTACACGTAATATGTAACAAGTTAGCACAATGTTTTTTAAGAGACCGACCTACAGAAAGCATGTTTGCGGCACCATCACTCATAAACATCAACGGTTGGTTTGTTGAAAGTTCAAACTTTTCCAATGTATTTTACACTAACTTTGAAATTACTTCGACTGTACATAGTTGTACTCGTCTGGAAGCTAATAGAATTGAAGGTGACGATTGATGTGGTTCCATTGTACGTACCATTACATTAACCACAGAATGTTTTTTTTCGATCTGTTGTTTCGTCCACACATAACCACAGTTTTTTATCTTTCAACTCCGATTTAATTCTTTTTTCAACATGTTCACGAGCACAATTTTTTGTAATGGTGCCCGACTTGGTAATTTTCAGCCCGAATATTTATTCCAAAAGAAGACTTGTCTAGTAAATTAAACGGTGGATTACATGCAATAAAGGTAACACATAAATTAAATTTAAATTTGTCATAGTGTCGTGTGCAATTTTTTTTTGAAGAATGCTGTTTACTAATTACGTGACGTAGACAATCCCATTTGGACCAACACATTAAAGGGATATTACAAACTACACATTGAATTTTAACGCCATCATAATTTAGGTCAGGCATTTCTGCTATAAATTCTGTAACTTTGTCCAACATTGGTCGTTTTCGCAACGTAGGCAACATTTTTAAAACAAACGTAGAACTACGAAATAGTATTTACGGCCGCGTACATGTATACACAACAGATCTGGTCGAGACTCGCAGTTATACTGAGGGTCCTATCGAACCTCCGCCACTGCCCGTTGGCGCTAGTGAGTAACTCTAGAAATAATTATAAAAAAGATTCTAGAACAATTATAAACTTTCCTTGTTTCGATAATATGTGAGTTAACACTTTGCAGCAGAAATTCTCGAAGTAAACGAAGCGGCTCACTGTTTGAATTTAATGATGAAAAATTGAATTTGATGCGATTTAAACCAAATATTAAGAATCCTTCAATATTCTTCACTAGTTTTCCAATGTTACGTGGGCGAGTTGTGACCCTGAACATTTCATACGTTTTTTTAGATACATAGTGGTGCGTAGCGGTAGTCGAAAACTCTTCAAGTGTCGAATTTGTGGCGAATTAAAGTCGAGGATACAGACTTTCAACAACCATTATCTTCTCCATCCGCAAGGTGGCCTATTTTCGTGCAACTTATGCGATTACAAGGCAACCGAAAGGAGATTCTTGAAGCAGCACTTGCAGATTAAGCATGACGTTATAGTTGAAGCGGAAAATATACGACGTATACGTACACTCGGTGGCAAAGCGGCAACGGATTCATTGAGGTAAGGTTAAGTTGTTTTAATTCATATTGAATCTAAATTGATAATAATAATAATAATTAGAGTGAGGTAATCGTCTCTGCGTGTGCAAAAATCGATTCTCGTCTTGTCAACGTCCGCTTGTTTATTTTTCGCTCAGCCTCGGCGAACATTGTTCAACGAGATAGCTGTGGAAACATATCTGATGCTGTTAACTTTTTACGACTCTCATCCAGTGGGTAATAATACTGAACATGGTACTTCTCCTTTTAACGTTCGGTAATTTGGATGCAGCCCCTCAATCTATTTGATAACGCTGCTTAAGAGGGTGAGCGTTTCACAACTTTTCAGAAATTATAATTCTTAATTGGTTCCGTTATTATTATTCGATTACTTATTTTTTGGTATTGTACTTACTGAAGGAAGCGCATACCTGCGCCGCGCAGAGACATTGCCTCGCTTTACTTATTAGGTAAAATTCGAGGTTTGTGTTGCAAAGCAGCTTACGCTGAACTTCGCATCGCGATTGTTCATAAACTCACTTTATTTTGGTACTTCAATTACTGTCGTATAGTTTGTAATTAAATTATATAATAAAGGCATATATTATTTTTATAGGACCGAGACGTTCCCGTGTACCCTTTGCGGAGAAACCTTCCACTCCCAATACCATTTCAAGAAACATCAATTGATTCATTCGGGTGATCGGCCGTACCTCTGTCCGCACTGCACGTACAAAAGTAAGACTAAATACATCTTAAAAACGCATCTCTTCAGAAGACATAAAATTCGATTGGGCGTGGCGGATATCCATCCAACGAAGACATCTGTCGGATCCGAAGCTATCGTGTAAGTTTTAAATTACAAATATGTTACTTGCTAAGATATAGCGAGCTAATGATAAGAACATATTTCAAACCCTGGTTGGGTCGTTTGCGCGACGTACGCAACATTTCTAAACAACACGTACCGCACTAATGGAAGGTCGAAGCTACACCGAGGCTTGTATGTAACCGTATAGATACGACGCAGCTGCCTGTTGGCGCGCGTTGCCAACTCAAGTTATCACACTAGGAACTCTAGTGTACTCTAGGTTTCATCCTAACAGCTCATATATTCTCGAACGCACATTTTCCGGTTCATGTTCATAATGTTTGTATGTTTTAGGAAACAAGAATTCCAAGTCGCTGATGCGAATCCGATCCAAATACAAGCATCGTCGAAAATGCTTAAATGCGAAAGTTGTCATTTTACATGCACTGTTCCTGCGACACTGACCAAACATAGGAACAGGGTTCATAATTTGTAAGTGCCATCGATGTATGTAATTCTAGATAGCACAGTTATTTATTATTACACAAAATGAACTCTACCTTTGAATATGTTCAATAAATGATCGAAGACGTTTTGGAGATTTGAGAAGCACTTTTTTATACTTGCTATTAATGCATCTACCTCGGGTAAACATTGTCGAATAGTTTCTGCCACAAGATGTAAAGTATGCGCTTTACACGTAACATGTAAACACTTGTAACCGTGTTCGAGAAGAGAACGGCTTACCGAACGCATTGTCGCGACATCATCGCTCATGGGCATCAACACTTGACGTGGTGAAACATGAAAGTTTTCTAACGTACTATCACTCTCACAATTGCTGCGTCAGTACACCTTTCTAGTCTTTGGCTAGCTAGTAACAGTGGAAATGTCGGTGTATGAGGGTCCAGTATACGCACACACAACATTTATAATAGAATTTCTTTTATAATCTGTTATCCCGTCAACACATAACCAAAACTACTGATTTCTTAATGTAGATTTGATTTTCTCTTCCACGTTTTCGCGTACAAATAAAATTACTTACGTGCCGTTTTCGTAGTTGGCAACTTCAAGTCGGGGTTGTACTTGTACCAACAGTTCTGAAACGGTTCTTTTTTGAGTAAGCGAAGTGACAAATTACAGGTTATCATAATGACAAATCGAAAATAAAGGCATTTCTCGTTGGCATGCTCTTTTTTCTATTTCTGTGTCCTTCGATATTTACATGTTTGTTCCGCCTTATCTCAGCACATCAAATGTTTCTTGGACACTTTACAAACTATTTTATCACCGTCAAAGGGTCATTTTTTAGGCTTGCTCACATTATACATTTTAAATTAATAGTTATATATTTATAAAGAATAACACGTAAGATAAAACACAACGCATGCTCTCGTTTCCTAAACTAAACGAAAAACCGGATACTAACAAAGCGAGAATCGATTTTTGCACAGCCCGCTACTCCGGTGAAGCGCCTACAGTGGCGGCCAGCTAATTAGCACAAACAAAACATCGATTTTCATATGAACTAGAAAATATGTACGACGCCCTGTGAACCAAAATATTAATAATTAATAAAATTAAAGTTCACTATTAAGGGCATTAAGCATGAAGGAAGAGACATAATGGTGTGGGCTGTAATGTCGTGTTATGTCTATATTGATAAATTTAAATATAAAAATACCTTAGCGAACACAACGGAGCCATATACAGATGAATTTATGCCCATAACGGGGCAATTAATGCACGACAATGATCCAAAACATAAAGCAAAGATCGTATCAGAATGGATTTATGTTAGAAATATTAATGTGTTGGACTGGCCGGCTCAAAGCCTGGATGTAAATCCCATTGAACATTTATGGGGAGATGTTGAACAAGCAATTCTTGCAATAAAACCGTCTTCTTTGCATAATTTGTGGCAGATTGTTCAAGACGCTTGACAAGAAATTCCTCGGGAGCGTTGTCGGACGTTGGTCTAGAGTTTACCGAGAAGATGTGCTGCAGTAACCGAAAACGAGGGTTTTCCGACAAAGTACTAATATGTCGCACGAAACAAGTACAACAAAAATAATGCCTTTAATTTTTTTATTTTGTAGTTCATATGAAAATCGATGTTTTGTTTCTTGTTTATGAATTGATGTATGTAAAGATAAAATCTAGTGAATAAAGTTTTCCTTTTCTAATTAAAAAATGGGCAATTTTATTCTTTGACTGTGTAGAAAGCTTGACTGTGCTATTTAGCTGGCCGCCACTGTATGCCTCGCAGAGACGATTGTCTCTACTCTTGCTCTTATCTTTCGTTATTTATATTAGGTCTTTCCACTATGTAATTTTATTTCATTGAATACGCTTGTAGCTGGCCTGAGGATGTGTCCTTAAACACGAAACCGGTCGCTTAATTTTTAATACAGTATTTTGTGAGATCTGGACCCCTTTTTCATTTCTATCTTTCATATAGTATTACAATTAGATATTTTATACAACTGTTACTGTTATACTTATTACTAGAGTAACCAAAACTTGCGGACTCGCATAGGCGTCGGTATTACGGGTTAATATAAGAATACGAAAAATTCATAAATAAACTTACTTGCTAATTATTCAACAAATTAGAGGCATCAGGATGTGAACTACTGTAAACTTGCATCATTGGATGTTTCCACAGTTACTTCTTTAAACCTTGTGCGTTGACAAGAAAAAATATTCTTATACATAGAAAACGATCTCTCCACATCTAAGGAAGTTACATTTGCATGTAGAAACTGTTTTTCAAAATCACTTAAAAGTTCACTATTCTTACATTTATTATAAACGGCCTTTAAAGTATTAAAATCGGGATTTATCCTTAAAACATCTGCCAACTTTTGACTAGCGCATAATCCTGGCGTATCATTTAATGTGTGTAATTTATTTTTTACACTCTCCACTATGTCTAATGATTCCTGCAATGACAATTCAGTACATTGTAGTTTTCTGATGGCATCTAGTAATACTGTATAATTGGTACATATTGCTGTTAAATCTTCTAAAAGTTGAGGAATTTGAAATCCTCTTTGACTTTCTCTAATTGCTTTGGATTCATTCCGATTAAATCGCATTATAACTGATTGAATTTGTTGAAAATGGATCAAATAGTAAGAAGCTGCTGTTAGCCAAGTACCCCATCGCGTTAAAATTGGTTCAGGAGGTTCTGGAATACCTGGACAAAATTTACGAAATTCTTTTAAAACGTTTAGGAGATTTACGAAACACTGCTTTAGTACTTCCAATCATCCGATCAACGTTTCCGTAATGTTGTCGAACAACTTCACCAACTAAATGCAAAGCATGCAGCACGCACGTTATATGTATTAAGTTAGGAAATATATGTCTTAAAGATCGCCCAACACTTAACATCGTTGCTGCACTATCTGTCACAATCATCACAACTTGATCTTGAGCAATTTTAAATTTTTTCAAAGCGTTCATTATTACTTTTTGAATATTTTCCGCGGTACATTGTTGAACACGTTTGCAAGCTAACAAATATCGAGATGCTGTGTTCTCGCTAGATAAAACGCGAGCTATTACATTCACAATACTGTTTTTCTTTATAACGGTCGTCTCATCCACGGTAATCCATATTTTTTTGGAACACAAATCACGTTTACATACATTTTCTAGCATCTCTTTCATTCGCGGCAAATGATTCTGTAATTGTGTTTGTGAGGGTAATGGGTACTTTGGAACGTATTGTCGCCAAAACGTTTTAAAAGCTGCTTTTCTCACCAACGACAACGGAAGATTACAAGAGGTAAACATAATTAATAAATGTATGAGGAATAGTGTATAAGGTATTTCAGTTCTTGCATTTCTCATATGCTTAATACCATTGACATGCCTCTGGCAATCAGTTCTGTCCAATGCAGCCAAACGAACATTGCATATTAAGCAAAAAACTGCACTACCGTCATATTTTAAATGGGGAAAAAGTGACACATACTTGTGTACATTAGTAGCAAATCTATTACGAGGCATTGTTTTCTTAGGTATGTAAATATTAGTTCTATATGAAACGATACACTAATTATGTACTTGGTATAGTACTACAACACACAAAAAACACCAGCTATATTTTCAAAAGCGACACGTAAGTACATAACCTTGACCGTTCGACTAATCTCTGCAACAGCTCAACCGGTACTAAAACGAAATCTCTCTCAGCGCGGTTTAACATGATTTATATTCAAGGTCGACACTACATGCCTGCTTCTCTACCGGTTTAGTTTATTTATGAATTTTTCGTATTCTTATATTAACCCGTAATACCGACGCCTATGCGAGTCCGCAAGTTTAGGTTACTCTACTTATTACGTACAAATCGAGGTTTGTGCTGCAAAACTCCGCCTCGTGATTATTTGAACTCTCGCTTTATTGTTATAACTTGAAAAATATATATTTATTATTTGTTAATGATGTATTATTGTTCGTCATATATTTTGTAACTAAATTATACGGTGAAGGCACATTAATTATTTTTATAGGACCGAGAATTTGGACGATCGGTTTTACTTTTGTCCGCATTGCACGTACAAAGGTAAAAGTAAGTATCTCTTGAAGTCGCATCTCTCAGGAAGGCATAAAATTCATTTGAGCATTGCGGATATCCATCCAACAAAGACATCTGTCGAGCCCGAGGCTATTATGTAAGGTTTAAATAGTAAATACAGGTCGCGCGTTGTAGTATGGCGAGTTCCGGCGCTGTCCGAAGGTACTGTCGGACATCGTTCGCGAAAATTCAAGTTTCAATGTAACATGTAGTGGCGTAGCTCGTCTTATTTTTTAAATTATGTTAGCATAATAAAAAGCGACTATCAAATAAAGTCTTGTATTTCCACCGCGCATCTGAAGCGTTCGCCATCCTATAACGCACAAACTGTATGTTACTTGTTAAGATATAGCTTAGCTGATAAGCAAGAAAATATTTCAAGCACGTTAATTGTAACGGAAGGTGTCACGAATACTCACTCAGAGCGACTGCTGAGCATGCGCTGTTGTCGCTTTCAGATGTCTGAATTTAGAACAATTATCACGCATGTATACGAACAACTGCACGAAAGCAATTCATCGGTCGCTTGTTTGCATTCAAATCAGTTTGGTCTTGTGAGCGCCGAAAAGGATTTGCAATAATAATAAAAAGTCAACTACTTCATCGATAGAAAAATGGTTCACGGCCAACAAATTTAAAATAAATGAAAATAAAACATAAACTCTTACCTTGTCTGGTGCGCGTACGGAACAATCCGTGTTTTCTGGGCCTAGACCCGAAATGGGTTGGAGCCACCATATTAGCAAGCTATGCAATAAACTAATCTTTGCAGTACATACAATTAGAATAATTAAAGCAGTTTCAATGTTTAACGCAGAAAAACAGCGTATTAAACCTGTTTTACACGCCGCGATTTATTGGCCAATTAATTGAACAAGTTCTTGACTAAGAAATCCGCAGAAATATGCAGTTTTAAGTTCTACAATAAATTGGACAATTTTTTAACGATCGCGAATATTTGTTTAGTTTCGTTAATAGTTGGATGGGGGAATTATTAAATAGGAAATGTTCATTTGCTTATAAAAATAGATTGGTAACCTGCCTTTGTCAAATGTTTGGCAGTTTTGGTATAGCCACAGACTAGCTTAGTTATACGGTTAAATGGTTTCGGTTAGTTAATTCAAGTTATATATTACATCATAATCGTGATAAATTTTCGAAATTTGTCCTCACTTTACTTTAAAAACATTTAACAACATTCGTAGGAACTTTTCTGTTACCGCGTTGGTATTAAAACAGCAAAGTTAGTGAAAAATCGCAATCAAATCGTACGATAAATTGTTCAAGAAATCGTACCGATTTTTGTTGTTGTACCGTTACCGCCGACATAACAAGGCCTCAGCGCTCTTCGATGACGTCACGCTGTTTAGGTAAAGTATCGCCATGCACCATATTAGCCTAAGCGGTAAAGGAATCGTTTTTTGCATTTCTTTTTTAAGTTTTGAAGGGCTTCCGGTTTATAGAGGATACCAGTCGTCAACTGAGCCCTTCTTAGCATCCCACTCGATTTTATTTTGAAAAAACGAACTTTCAAAGCAAAAAACCAAACATGTAACCGAGCACCGGTTTTGTAAAAGATGTATTTGTCGTTGATATTTAATCGACTAATTATTATTATTTGTAATTGTACATGTAAACGGATACTCTAAAACTGTGGCACTGGAACACTGAAACAGTTCACTAAAACCCTTACCACAACACTTAATTCGTACTGGACGCACGTTTCGATAGCCAAGCTATCATCATCAGCAGCAAAACTGAACTGTTCGAAATTTTGTTCCAATTTCACGAGAAAATTTACAAGCATGCTATTTAACCGGGGTCTTTAATTTCCTATTATGTGGTGTTTTACCTAATCTATCACTACTTTTCCCACAATAATTTTGAAGTAGGGTATTTGTAGAACAAGTTATTATAATTGTTGCAATACGTTCACTCCTGTGAATATGACATTGACATATATCAGTATCCAAAATGGCTACGTTCGGTGATTTAATTTAAAATATATTGTATTAAAACAGGACGTTTGTGATAGACATTTAAAAACATCTCTTCGTGTTCAAAAATAATTTTGTTAAATATAACGTTAGAATATAAAACTATTTGAACAATAATATCTTCACCTTTTTTTGTTAAATACAACGGACAGTTAGGGAATTGAGTTGGAATAGCATCTTTTTTAAGCCTAGGATTTTTTAAGCTTACAGTTATAGTTTCACCGGTCCTTGAATCTGAAGTTGTTGAAAAATAAGTAATATCTTCTTTTACAATACGTAACTCCTAAACCCTAGTATACATTGTTTGGAAACAGCCGACACCACAGTACTATAAACAGGCCCCCCGAGTCGTGCTTTTATCGTTTCAGAAAAGGTTCTATCGCTTATACTACACTAGAAAAACATTACAGGTATCACGAACTAAGTACGGAAATATCACTACCCACTACTTTTTTTTTAATAAAACCAATATAATTTTATGGCCGATCGTTCACCTAAGACAATATACGTCACAGGCTGCTGATATCAAAGCTGTTAGTGCTTGTTTAATATCGGAGGTAAGAGTTGTACACAGTACCATACAATCGAAGACCAACTTGTTCAATTAATTGACCAATAAATCGCGGCGTGTAAAACAGACTTTATGCAAACTTCCATAGCGTAGCTATATATGGAATCCTGCCCCGGGGCACGTCGACAGACACTGATCATGTCTGAATTAAAAAATCTGTTTTTGCTTAAAATAATTCAACTATTGTTTATAACTGTAGATTATTAATTGTTATTACTTGATTTTTTAGCATCAAAAAATCGTTGGGAAATGAATTGGTTCCTGTAATAAATCAGAATATCTACAAATGCGAACAGTGTCCTTATATCTCTGTCACTAAACAGGAATTCTTGGAACATGGAGAATCTCATTTGGCGTATGTATCATTATGCAGTGCAAATATCTCTTACGGCGTCTTTTACGTTAGGAGGCGAGATATGTTGATATCAATTGTACAATATCAAACATTGAAGTACAAAATTACTTAAGAATTATTCCTATTATTTTAATTAATATGTATTTCTCAGCATAGTCTCCTTGTAACTCTATACGCTGTTACAGTTTTAGTTCACTATGTGTTTTACACATAGACATATTATTTTCCGGTATTGTGATTTGTTGCTTTTAATAACTCGAATACCGTTTTTATCTTTTTTTTTTAAATATTCAGTATTGTTGTTTTTAATACTTTTTTCAATTACGCTTATGTGTTTGGTGGATAGAATCATTTGCTTATAGATTTCTTTTTCAGGGATGATAAAAGAAGTATTGATGGTTGCACGTTGGACAGTCCAGAATATGTCACTGTGTAAGTTTGATAAAAATGCTACTTTTCCGTGTTCAAAAATTATAAATGTGTTTTATTTTCGTATTTTTTAAGTAAAATCGCTAATATGGTTTCGTTAAAATGGTTCTCGATGCACGTGTTTCCGTTTTGAACCGTGCAATACCTTCAACGACACAATAAAGATTAACAAAAAAGGTTAATAATGATATCAAGGACGATGGGATAGTATGGAAAACAACACGAAGTATCGGCTCACTTCTCACCACACAACGTATTAATTAAACTAATCTGGAACAGCTATTTCGAGGGCTCCTCAACCGAGTGACCGAATGTATACTAGGTTGATAATGAGGTTGCCCAGGAGCCCTCGAAACAGCTGTTCCGGATTAATTTAATTAATATTTTGTGTGATGAGGAGTGTGCCGGCACTTCGCGTTGTTTGCCAAAAAGGGCTAAATGTATTGATAAAAAAGAAATATTTCCATTCTACATCAATTTTATTTTTTTGTTCTTGTGTAGTGGAGGGGATGTCTGCGAACACACTTAAGCCCATGTTACTCTTTTAATGCCTCCTTAATATATTGATGTGACTTAAAAATTATTTTTTAACAGTTTAACAAATTTTGTGGTAATTTGTAACTTTATCTTTTTTGCACCAAATACGTAATTTATTTTGTATAGTACGTATATAGATGAATTTGACATTGCTTGATATACTAGGGTAGGTAAGGATTCACTTATAAGCGCTGCTCCCATACATATAGCGAATAATGTCGCTTGTGCTAGAAACGCCCTCCCCACTCCTCAGTGTCCCTAGACAATCGCACACAGTCGCAAGTCAATCGCCTAGCATATGTGCTCGAGATATCTGCTGGACGCAGATTTATAGAAACACGTAATACATCTTATTTGATTTTTATCCTGTTGATGGACTTTAATAGTTGATTATTTCCAAATAAATACTTAAATGTAATATTGTCATATATAAAACAAAGAAAACGTTCTTAATTTAATTAAAAGAAAAAATGATGAATTCCAAAAATAAATAGAACCTCTTATTATAAAATAACTAGATGTTTAAATGATAGTAAGTCAATAATAAATACATAAACATTTAAGTGCAAATTCTAAAACGAAAACATCTAATTGGTGAAATTTTATGTCAAAATGAATCGTATTTGTGTGTGTAAAAATTCAATTGAACCTATTATTATAATAGATGTTCGAATAAGCATTTGCAGTGCTGCCTCTAATGTGATACCATTTTATGACTTCTTAGTTTATAAGGATATAATTAAAAAAAAAATTATCGCACAGTATAATTTCGAGACGCAAACAAAGCCAATTAAAAATAACCAGAGAGAAAAGATCGAGAAAGGCAAGGATGATCAATTAAAGAAATAAACTAGTGGTATAATGCATGACTAGAGTCTAGCGCGATGGTCCTCTGACAGCGGTTGGACTGTTACTGATTCTGATTCATTTCCTTCGCGCGACTCCACGCCCTTTTACTTTCATAGCGAGTAAACGTTGCAACAGTATCCCATATATTTTAGCGGTTCACTTTACTATGAAATTTACTAACGCGGTCTATTTCTTTTTGTAGAAAAAAGGAACTGCCCGGTAATTCTAACGATGTGAGCATTTGAAGTATTCCAAAAGATAATTATGGTAATTGCAAGTAGAGAAAACAGGTCGTAACACAGTTAAGTGTATATCTAGATTTTATTAATCGTAATTTATATTGCAGATATTTTTGAAGATCGCAACGTATCCCAGGAAATGCTTCAATAATGACGGTGGTTGATCCATTGAGAAGAAGGTTAAATCTAATTTTCCCATTCCAGTTTAGTCTGTGTATCTTATGATATAGTTATACAAAATTAATAAATAACGAAGCAAAATTTGTTTTAATTTCATAAAAATTTGATTTACGGTATATTTTCCTTTAGTTGATTAGTAATATCCTCCCTCTTAATTTCCTCTTATCCACTCTGCAATTGAGACAGCATCATATTGAAAATATTTTAATATTTTGTTAAAGCTTTCCAGAAAAGCTCCCGGGAACGATATCATTATCGCGTACATATTAAAAATGGACATAGTCACAACTGTAAATATTATTAAACCGTTGATATCAATCAACGGTTTAATAATTCAGTTCAGTGGTCACAACTGACCAAACTGAAAGTATATAACACCACAATAAAACCAATTCTTCTTTATGGCTCTGAAACATGGATGGTAACTGAGAACTTGATGAAAAAACTTTATAAATAGGTGCCTAAGGAAGATACTTGGAATCTGGTAGCCAAACCGTATATCAAACGAAGAACTATGGTAACGAACAGGCCAGGAAAACAAACAGAGAAATAAAAAAGAGGAAATATGGATGGTTAGAAGACACCCTGAGGAAACATAGAAGCACACCCAGTCACTCTGTATTAAAATGGAATCCACAGGGAAAGAGATCGAGAGGTAAACCACTAGTAACGTGGAGGAGAATTGTCTGAGGAAACGAAGAAAACCATTCCACAACTCAGACAAATCGCACAGGACCGAAAAGGCTGGAAAGAATATACAGAGACAATATAAACATATTTATTTTTAACCAAAAAATAAATGCTAATATAGCTCATGGTATTGGTGGAATCATTCCCGGCAAAAACAATGTAGCAGAGGAAATAGCGCTAACACATGAACATGTTTCTGCCTACCCGGCGTCATCAGCATGGTTCTGAGCACAATCTTCTGCTGCTAATCATTGCGTTTGCCTCTCGGTTTATGTTGCTAATCTCCAAAACAGCACTGAATATATCTCGGCGGGTGGATAGGTGGTGGACATTTACACCCCGGTTTGTCTTGCTACCCTCTGGGACGGCGTGACTGTGTTTCTTGGCTAGGTGTCGTCGAAAGACATATTCAGTGCTGTTTTGGAGATTAGCGACATAAACGCAATGATTAGCAGCAGAAGATTGTGCTCAGAACCATGCTGATGACGCCGGGTAAGCAGAAACATGTTCTTGTGCTAGCGCTATTCTCTCTGCTAAATTGTTTTTGCCGGGGATGATTCCACCAATACCATGAGCTATATTAGCATTTATTTTTTGGTTATTGTTATTAGGCATTCTTTCCACGTGTATATTGATTTTGGTTTGTCGTCAGTCGTTCGTCATGAAAATGCCCAAAGGACGTCAGCATTTGACGTGATTCTTACGTCTTTTAGAGATGTAAATGTCACAGCCTCACGACGTCAGTGGATCACGTCATTTTTACGTCCTTAATTAACGTACCATTGATGTCCCTTTTAAATTACGTCGTGTGGCGTCCTAATAACGTTTACCCCGTATGGTAGTAATGTAATTTTCAGTAAATGAGCTCATGTAGACCATGAATACTAAGGACAGATACGTCATTATAACGTAATCTGCGCAATGAGCTGTTTGAACTAGTCCGAACCAATAACAGCTTATTGCGCATATTACGTCATAACGACGTGTGCCCCATAGCAAAGGTATTCGTACATTACCTGTATTTACTGCAGCGTGCGAAATCCTGCACTATTTTGGGTGCTAAAATTAATATTGAAGTAGGAAAAGATTCATACATAGGCTAGCGATTGATAATTTTCGAAAATAATTCATTCCTAACTACAAATGATCATATCTTTAGATATAGGTTTGTCTTGATAATAAGCTATTTAGTGTTCTTTCAAGAGAACTTCGACATCTAATTAGAGTTAATTTTCATGAATAAAAACAATTAGTCGTTAAACATATCATTTATTACATAAAAAAAAAAACAAGAAAAATACAAAAATTAGTAATTTTGTTCTTTATATGTATCTATAGCCCATTCACTTTAAAAACATAGATAGCGCTGCAATCGGCGTCCGTATAACACTGCCAAAATTCTGAACTAATTACGAGCATTATACACTCACAGACAAAAATATTGCATATTTTATTTTCGGCCCTTAATAATTTTTCTCTTTAAAACTGTTGTGATTTTTGTTGCTAAATCTTGCACACTGGAGTGTTTTAAATTATTGATAATCAAATAAATTACATATGGAGGATTCATAGCAAATTCGTGGAGGAGTTATTGAAACAACTTTTTGGCTAAAACGCTTAATTGAAGAAAGCAACATTAATTACCCATAAACATAATAACAACGCAACATAATAACACTTTAATACTTAGTACTTCCTCCTCTCGCTTTAACGATATCCTGCATCTTTGATGATTTCTTGCGGAATTCGATCCCATTCTTCCTGTGCAGCAATTCTTAATTTTGCAATTGAGTTAGGAGCTGGATTTCGTGCTTGTAAATTCCTTTTTAAAATGTCCCATAGATGTTCTATGGGATTTGCGTCACGATTAATTGCTGACCACTCAAACGCCCCAACCCCCACATCCGTAAGGTACTGGATCACTATCCTTGTGACATGGGCTCGGACATTATCATGCATTAGCATAAAATTATCGTAGCCAATAAAGACGGCATTATGTAAAACATGTTCTTCAAGGATGTTGTGTATGTGTTAGTCAGCTTTCATTCTAAAATTTATCTCAACTAGTTCCGTGCGACTCTCCCAACTAATGCCGCCCCATAACATCACCAACCGCCACCAAAGCTAAGATTTTGTGCAAGATTACATTCTGCGAAACGTTCTCCTGACCTGTATACACAACTACGTCCATCAGGCTTCTATAATTGTATTCTTGTTTCGTCTGTAAAAAGAAATTTTTCCCATTGATGTTGATTCCAGTTAGCATGAGCTCTTGCAAATTCTAGACGTCGAATTTCGTGTCGTGGGAGAAGCCGGAGACCTCTGGCAGAACGTTTTGGATTTAAGCCGACCTCCCTAAGTCTCCTCATTACTGTTTTGAAGGATACCATTGACTTATCTTGAATTCAATAATTCATTTCTAAGATGCGGTGCTGTAAGTGGGCGATTTGGTAAAGATTGAAGTCAAATATTGGTCATCTCTCGGCGTTGTACATCTTTTACGTGCTTGACCATGCCGCCTCTTGTATTCTCCAGTCTCATTGTGTCGTCTTACCATACGACAAACAGTCGATTGATGGATATTTAATCTCCGTGCAATATCTTCTCTTCTGTATTGCCAGTGAAGCCAATGAAGAGATTGGCTAAACAAACAATGTTAACACAATTTATGACACTTAAATGAGGCACCTCGCTAACCGAAACTACACACTTGTTCACTAAAGCTCTAGAAATGTCATTCTGACAATATCGGCGGAAGATCAATCATTGCTTTGGTGGACACATTAGGCTAATTTATAACGTTTTATCGTTATCTCTTATGCACTTATAAAAGGCTATATTAAAACATTCTTATTTCCGTAATAAATTGAAAAATACGTAGAACACTCCAGCGTGAAAGATTTAGCAATAGAAATCATAAAAGTTTTAAAGAAACAAATAATAAAGACGTAAACTAGGATATATAATATTTTTGTCTGTGAGAGTATAAAGATAGTAATATCTTAAGATATTGCACTTACTTTTCGGCTGCACTGACCAAACACTCCAAACACCAACAATTAACAGCTGAAGCAACAAAATAGATTTGGCGGGATAAGACGTATCGTTTTTTTTATAGGTTACAATTCTGGTGCAATTAATTATTGCGAATTATATGTATTAACTACAACTAGAATTTTAAAAATACCTATTTTAAGATGAAAGCAGACGTAAACAATTAAGTCGGTCCCGGGCGAATCAGAAAAAAAGTTACGATGAAAAAATTACAAATGCGATAGGATATGATACTGGATTATATACGATACTGGTTCTACCGCCTCTTCGCAATTCGTTATGCATCCGGCAATGATCCGGCACATGAGTAGAGCGGGCCAAGAGCGCCACGCGCCAGGTTCGCAATCAGGCTGCCGAGCGCATATATGTATGTAACCATAGGTAATTTAAATATGTAATTATTAGGACGAGGACCAAAACCACTGTCTATTACGTCGTGAAGACGCGCAAATATACACCTGCAGTTTGGGTGTTCGTTGATAAATAGGGCGTTGTTCACAGTGGGCCACTACAAAAAAAAAGTTCATTCATCGACGGCTACGAACTAACAGCGCGCTTATTCATTTACGGATGACGCGCTCTATTCATCAACAAATGACGAGTCTGCAGATGTTACGTTTGCACCACTTCGTGGCATACTAGAAACAAGCGTCGGTGTGCTCGCTTTAGTGATTATGTCTAACGTAACTATTAAAAATAAACGGCCATTACCTACGAAAGTTAATAAATTTCTTAGTGAATTTGTGGATTTACACTACAATGGGAGTACAATTTTCTGTAAAGTTTGTAAAAAGAAACTACTGTGCTGGAGCAAACGTGATTGTGAAAGACATATAAATAGCGCACACACACAGAAATAAAAGAGATGGTGTGTCACAACAACGTCAATTTCAATTAGAATTGCTTTTAACGTTTATGGTATGTGGTCTACCACTTCGTATACTTGATAAAAAAGCATTTCGAAAATTCTGGGGTACATACAATACCGAGTGGATACTACCATCTCGGACAGCGTTACGGAGAGATATTCCACGAATACAGGAGGACATTGAAAATCGAATTAAAGCCGAATTAAAAGATAAACAGCCGTGGCTACGTCTTGATGAGACGACAGATTGCAAAAAAAATTCTATTTTGAATATAATAGTGCGCGTATTAGATCCTATTAAACCAAATTTTGCAATTCTATTAGCCAGCAGAAGATTAAAACAGTGTACTAGTAAAGCAATTACGGCCGTAGTTCTCGAAACGTTACAAAAATTTCAAGTGTCAACCAGTCAACTGTTGTTGTTCATGAGCGATGGTGCAGCAACAATGTGTAGTGTAGGCCGTTCCCTTAAAGAAAAGTGTGAAGGACTTTTACATGTTACGTGTAAAGTCCATGCTTTACATCTTGTGGCACAAACTATTCGAGAGTGTTACCTGGAGGTGGATGCATTAATAGCAAACACAAAAAAAGTGTTTCTCAAAAGTCCTAAGAGGACTAGGGCATTCCACAGGTTATGCCCTGGTATTCGAGAACCACCACAGCCCATTCTTACGCGTTGGGGAACGTGGTTAAAAGCCGCTTTTTATTATAATGAACATTTTCAAGAAGTCAAATCCGTTATTTTGCAATTCGTCCCTGCCGAAACTAGAGCTATTAGGATGAGCCAGAAGGGATTTCTCGATATTTCTGTTGAAACACATCTAATGAATATTAGCAACAATTACAAAGGGTTAGTAGACGCGATAGAAAATTTGTAAAATTCTGGATTGTCGTTGGTAGAATCAGTGCAAGTCGTGGACGAAGTTAGTACATTGTTACACAGTATAAACGATGCAACAAGTGGACGAGTTTTAGCTAAGTTCGATAGTGTTTTAAAAAGAATCCGGACTACACGAGATTAAGACAAATGTGCGATGGGGCATCTGCAGATTCCTTGACTAAGTCTAAAGATTATTTTAATTACGCCTGTCTTACTTCGGTAGACGTGGAACGGTCGTTTTCGAAATATAAGAACATTTTTTCGTCTCGGCGAACATCCTTCACCGAGGCAAATGTGGAAACTTATCTGATGGTGCAACTTTTTAAACAAGCCTATCCGCATTATTAAGAAGGATAGAATTTATTTATTATATCTTTATTTACAGTTACATTATTAAGTACAACAGAATAAAAAAAGCGTTCAGTTTCTCAGTTATTTCCTTATTACATCCCATTTACAACGCATACCGTTTTCAATCAAATAAAAAATCATAATGAAAATAAAAACACCTCAGCGTGTACATATATATATATATATCCGCTCTAATTACTAAACATTATTATTGCATCAGCTTTTATTTTTTTACTCTTGTGTATTAATTTCGAAATATCACATATCTGCTGTGACTCACATATACGCTATTTACAATAAGCGGCCGTTGCGCCTGATTCCGATTCTGTTGGATGGCGCAATTTGGCCCGCTCTACACATGAGTACTCACTCGAGCAACATCGGCTATAGTCAGTAAATAAACGTCTTTTAAATATTATTTAAAACTAAAATTATTAGAATATTTTCCAAAGCTCTCTTAACAAATATATTTTTATATCACAAATGCAAATGCATTTTCAAATTTTCGTTACATCCCCAAATTTTTTCTTCAATAAAAGTAGTATATAATATAAAAGTACACATTGTTGTCTTTAGGTTCTCTTTCACATAACAACGAAAACACACGTAATAGGTTATTAACAAATATATTAAACAAAACATATAGACGACACAATGTTGGACACTTATTATGATTTTTGTACTCTACCACTCCCTATTATTTCCCGCGTTTCTTCCCCACTTCGTTTATTGCAGGGTCGCCAACAACATATAGAATTTTTTACTTCTAAATTATAGAAACACTAAATAAAATACATATCACTTTGGGTTGTAGTGATATTCAACAGCGACAAACGACATCACTTAAAAAAGACGTTATTGGGACATTAAACTCGTGACGGCAGCTAGACGTCAGAAATATGCAGGAAATAAGGCGTACTTTGGACGTCATATTCTGCCGAATGACGAAAGTGACCTATAATGACCTAAAACCAACGTCACTGTGACGACATTGGGAAATACCAAATAATGTATGTACATAACTATACGTGTTCAAAGGATATCTAAATTGGAGAAGTTCGCTCAACATCGTATATTTGTCATACCAGCTATATGCTTGCGAAGTTCCTATGTATCATATAATTCTCTGAATTTTTTCGCAAACGACCGATTCAATTAGAAACTGCTATTGTCATGCATATTTCGCTTGTTTTGTTATTGTATCTGTGTTTTTATTAATTCGGAAATCAAGATTCCATCCTTAGTTTGGCTTTGCGTTGGTAAGTTCCCCTTTCCATTATTCTCTTGCATTATCTGACATTAATTTTCAACTTCTATACGGTTTCGTTAATTTAGCCCGCAGCGATGTGGTATACACGTCTGCAATCGATTGGGAAATACTTAACGATGTGTAGATCACCTCTAGCAGGTTTATGAACTTACAACTTTCAAGATATTTATAATTAAATCGAGCGCCTATTATTATGGGTAGGTATCCAGAAAAAGATTTTATATACAAAAGAAGGGGCAAAGTTGGTGATCTCATAACGAAACCAATGTTAGCCATTGACTATAATGACACAATGGCTGCGCTTATAGTAAAATATTTTTGTACTTATTAGATATTAGTAGAGCCCGGTAACAGGGAGCCGTGCCATAGCCGTACCTGCCTAGTATACAAAAACAATAGTAAGAAAATAGAAAAAAAATAACAGAACTAATACATAATTATAATATGTGAAAAGTAGTGAAACACTCACCCTTTTAAGCAGCCTTGGCTACGGAACAGTAAAACTAGAAGCACCATTATCAGTATTAACATCATATGGATAAGAGTGGCAAAAGTTGACACCATTAGATGTGTTTCCAAAGTTGTCTCGGTGAGCGATGTTCGCCGTGATGAGAAAATGAGTTTATATTTTGAAAAAGAGCGTTCAACATCTACCGATGTTATTACATGGATGATTAAAATACTCTTTGTACTTAGTCAGTGGATTATTCGATACACCATCACAAATTTGTTTTAGTGTGCTAAAATCGGGATCTTTCTGTAGCACACTCTCGAACTTTTCTAAAACGCGATTATATTTTGCGTCACGTATAGTCAGTAGCTGTGTATGCACTCCGTCCATAATTTGCAGAGACTCCAATAATGATAACGATCTATTTTGTAATTGGTCTATTGCGTCAGCTAATCCTTTATAGTAGCTACGAATATTTTTTAAATCTGTTTCAACGGAAATATCTTGAAATTTCGACTGGCTCTCCTTAATAGCTGCAGCTTCGGCAGGATTGAATTGTGCAACAATAGCTTTTACTATTTTGAAAAATTCAGCGTAATAAAAAGCTGCCTGCAACCATGTTCCCCAACGTGTAAGAATTGGCTCCGGTGGTTGGCGAATACCAGGACACTTTGTGTGAAATGATCGTAGGCGTTTGGGAGATTTCAAAAATACTTTTTTGTGCTTGCTATTAATGCATCTACCTCAGGAGAGCATTGTCGAATGGTTTCTGCCACAAGATGTAAAGCATGCACTTTACACGTAACATGTAAACACTTGCAACTATGTTCAAGAAGAGAACGGCTTACCGAACGCATTATCGCAGCGCCATCGCTCATAAACATCAACACTTTATCTTTTGAAAATTGAAATTTTTCCAACGTACTAAATACAACCTTCGTAATTGCAGCAGCAGTACACTCTTATAGTCTTCGGCTAGGTAGTAACAGTGGTATTGTAGGCTTACTAGGGTCTAGTATGCGTACCAAAGTATTTACAATTGAATTTTTTTTACAGTCTGTTTTCTCGTCAACACATAACCAAAGAAACTGTTTTTTCAATATGCGTTTCATTCTCTTTTCCACGTCATCGCGTACAAATGCAACATGCTTACGTACCGTTTTCTCCGTTGGCAACCGCAACTCGGGATTGTATTTGTCCCAAAAGTCCTTAAACGGTTGTTTATCGAGTAAGTCTAGTGGCAAATTACAGTTTATCAACATAAGAATTACATAAAAAAATGCACTTCTCGGTGGCATGCCCAATTTTTGTTTTCTATGCTGTACGGAATTTACGTGTCTTGTACAGTTCCACTTCTTATTTGACATCAAATGTATTTTGCACACTTTACAAACTATCTTACTCCCGTTGTAAAACAAATCGGGAAAGTCAGAAATAAACTTATTTACTATGTCTTGAAAGGGTCGTTTTTTAGCCTTCGACATGTTCACTAAAAACTACAATTAATAACTACGTCTATATCAATAAAATCAACACGCCCTAGCCGCTAGCCAATGCTAAACTGAACTGAGTGATGATGATTTGTCGTGTCGTATCATAATCGACCAGCCCTCCCCACCCACCTTAACACAGTCACACCGCCGCTGCGATTGCTCTCCAGTTACCGGGCTCTAGACGTTATTTTCCCATGAAATAATATTTTTTTAATGTTCTCTGTCCGAATTCGAACTTATGCATGTGCAAACATCAATTTTAATGAAAATAAAACGTGCGTCCGGGTCCATCCCACAGGTGGTGAGCTCGAACATTATATATTAAAAAAAAGTGATAACGTTAAAATTTAAAATGTTTCTCTGCCGAAGATTATTCGGGAAGTAGGATAGTGTGTAAATTATTTTTTCAGATTTTTTGTAACACACGTTAACATTTTATCAACAAAAAATATAAAAAAAATCGTCTGAATGCACGTCATATTATGGTATGTCACGATAAGCGTCGGTTATAAAAGTATATGGGAAGAGAGTAAAATAGAAATTTGAACATTTACATACGCAAATTAGCCTTGAAAACTAGCTCAGCCAAAATATTTTCAACTGCATCTCTCTCTCTTATACCAGAAGTAGCATTCAACTTCCCTATTTTAAACGGAACACCACCGTTTTTATGTCAAATTTGGATTCTGTGTTAAATTTTCCCGAGATTATGAAAGTAACCCGTTTTGTGGTTTTAAGTTACAACTGTTTCTGTTAAAAAAAATTGAAAAATCACATATCCCAAAGAAAGTATTCCTTAGGTCCAATCGTTTTCAAATTTAGCAATAAAATTTGTTGTGTGGATCCGTTGAGATTGGGTGACGATGCACAATTACATTCTGCATCAATCCATATTAGGTTTCGCTATACCTATTGCTGGCAGTTTCTATAATAATCCAGAATAACGAAAATTCCAATATTCACCTTTTTTTTCTATTTTAAATCAGATTATAAGTTAATTAATTTAAAGAAAAAACGGATGAAGGTTTTTTCCTCCTAAGAAAAAATAAAATTTGTTGAAATGCATAAGTAAAAATAAAATATTACGTAATATTATGTATAGAGTAACCTAAACTTGTGGACTCGTATAGGCGTCGGTATTACGGGTTAATATAAGAATACGAAAAATTCATAAATAAACTAAACCTGTAGAGAAGCAGGCATGTAGTGTCGACCTTGAATATAAATCATGTTAAACCGCGCTGAGAGAGATTTCGTTTTAGTACCGGTTGAACTGTTGCAGAGATTAGTCGAACGGTCAAGGTTATGTACTTACGTGTCGCTTTTGAAAATATAGCTGGTGTTTTTTGTGTGTTGTAGTATTATACCAACTATATAATTAGTGTATCGTTTCATATAGAACTAATATTTACATACCTAAGAAAACAATGCCTCGTAATAGATTTGCTACTAATGTACATAAGTATGTGTCACTTTTTCCTCATTTAAAATATGACGGTAGTGCAGTTTTTTGCTTAATATGCAATGTTCGTTTGGCTGCATTGGATAGAACTGATTGCCAGAGGCATGTCAATGGTATTAAGCATATGAGAAATGCAAGAACTGAAATACCTTATACACTATTCCTCATACATTTATTAATTATGTTTACCTCTTGTAATCTTCCGTTGTCGTTGGTGAGAAAAGCAGCTTTTAAAACGTTTTGGCGACAATACGTTCCAAAGTATCCATTACCCTCACAAACACAATTACGGAATCATTTGCCGCGAATGAAAGAGATGCTAGAAAATGTGTGTAAACGTGATTTGTGTTCCAAAAAAATATGGATTACCGTGGATGATACGACCGATATAAAGAAAAACAGTATTGTGAATGTAATAGCTCGCGTTTTATCTAGCGAGAACACAGCATCTCGATATTTGTTAGCTTGCAAACGTGTTCAACAATGTACCGCGGAAAATATTCAAAAAGTGATAATGAACGCTTTGAAAAAATTTATAATTGCCCAAGATCAAGTAGTGACGATTGTGACAGATAGTGCAGCAACGATGTTAAGTCTTGCGCGATCCTTAAAACATATATTTCCTAACTTAATACATATAACCTGCGTGCTGCATGCTTTGCGTTTAGTTGGTGAAGTTGTCCGACAACATTACGGAAACGTTGATCGGATGATTGGAAGTACTAAAGCAGTGTTTCGTAAATCTCCTAAACGTTTAAAAGAATTTCGTAAATTTTGTCCAGGTATTCCAGAACCTCCTGAACCAATTTTAACGCGATGGGGTACTTGGCTAACAGCAGCTTCTTACTATTTGATCCATTTTCAACAAATTCAATCAGTTATAATGCGATTTAATCGGAATGAATCCAAAGCAATTAGAGAAAGTCAAAGAGAATTTCAAATGCCTCAACTTTTAGAAGATTTAACAACAATATGTACCAATTATACAGTATTACTAGATGCCATCAGAAAACTACAATGTACTGAATTGTCATTGCAGGAATCATTCGACATAGTGGAGAGTGTAAAAAATAAATTACACGCATTAAATGATACGCCAGGATTATGCGCTAGTCAAAAGTTGGCAGATGTTTTAAGGAAAAATCCCGATTTTAATACTTTAGAGGCCGTTTATAATAAGTGTAAGAATAGTGAACTTTTAAGTGATTTTGAAAAACAGTTTCTACATGCAAATGTAACTTCCTTAGATGTGGAGAGATCGTTTTCTATGTATAAGAATATTTTTTCTTGTCGACGCACAAGGTTTAAAGAAGTAACTGTGGAAACATATGCAATGATGCAAGTTTACAGTAGTTCACATCCTGATGCCTCTAATTTGTTGAATAATTAGCAAGTAAGTTTATTTATGAATTTTTCGTATTCTTATATTAACGCGTAATACCGACGCCTATGCGAGTCCGCAAGTTTTGGTTACTCTAATTATGTATTATAGAAAGTAATGCAAAACTTAAGCGAAATTAATAAAATATTATGTGATATTACAAACGCTGTCTGGAGTTGCCTTAATTCTTCAGATGTTATGCGAAAAGCGTTAATAATTCACTGCTTAATGTGCTCTATTGTTGTTGGAGCCTCAGCATACTCAATTTCTTTAACACGTCCCCACAAATAAAAATCAAGATGTGTTAGGTCGTTATTACCGCGAATACAAGGCTAAACAACTTTGATGTCAGCAGGCTGTGACGTATTTTTAAGTAGGTCGTCGATCATTCACACGTTCAGATCGTTTCTTGCGTTTTGAATTGGTTTATCCAAATTGTATTGGTTTTATTTTAAAAAAATACTGCGTAGTGATATTTCCGTACTTTGTTGATGATACCTGCAATGTTTTTCAATTGTTCTATAAGCGATAAAACCTTTTCCGAAACGATAAAAACGAAGCAACCTAACCTAACACGGCGTCGGCTGTTTTGTATGTTTTCTTTGTGAGTTACACTTTGTAAATAAAAGAAGATATTATTTATTTTTCTACAGCTATAGATTCAAGGACCGATGAAACTATAACTGTAAGTTTAAAAAATCCTAAGCTTAAAAAAATGCTATTCCAACTCAATTCCCTAATTGTCCGTTGTATTTGACAAAAAATGTGAAGATGTTATTATTCAAATAGTTTTATATTCTTACGTTATATTTAACAAAATTATTTTTGAACACGAAGAGATGTTTTTAAATGTATGTAATAAACATTCTGTTTTAATACAATATATTTTAAATTATATCACCGAATGTAGCCATTTTGGATACCGATATATGTAAATGTCATATTCACAGCAGTGATTGTATTGCAACAATTATAGTATCTTGTTCTACAAATACCTTACTTAAAAATGATTGTGGGAAAAGTAATGATAGATTAGGTAAAACACCATATAATAGGAAATATAGATTAGGTAAAACACCACACAATAGGAAACATAGATTAGGTAAAACGTCACATAATAGGAAATTTCAGCCCCTGGTTAAATAGCATGACGACTGGCATCCTCTTTAAACCGGAAGCCCTTCAAAACATAAAAAAGAGATGCAAAAAAAACAATTCTTTTACCGCTTAGGCTAATATCGTGCATGGCGATACATCGCCTAAACAACGTGAGGTCATCGAAGAGCGCTCAGGCCTTTCTAGTTTCGGTGGTAGCGGTTGGGTCCGGAGATCTAGGCGGTTATTTTGCAGGATCATGCCTTCCCAACCATCTCTCGAGATACGTGTTATTCGGATGTTCTCGTACAGCTGTAGAATAGTGGGGAGATGCTCCGTCATGCTGCAGCCACATTTCCTCTCGGATTTCAGGGGAGACATTTGCCAATAATCGTGCTAGTTCATTTTGTAAGAACTCCAAGTACATAGGTCCCTTTAAATTATTTTTAAGGTCTTACAATATACTCGCCAAATGTTAACGCTCCACCGATGTTGCTGATCCACTTGCTAGGATTTTCATCGGCATAATAATGAAAATTATACTTTTTTAACACAAATTGTAACTCGAAAACCACAAAGCAGGTTATTTTCATAATCTGTGTGTTCATAATAAATGGAGTGTAGTAGCGATCTTTAATAATGTAAAAATGTACAGGGCGTTTCATCTAAAAAAGTGAATATTTTTTTGTGCTACCTTTCCTATGAAACATCCAGTACATCGGAATATATTTTCTAAAGATGCACAATTAACATTATACACATATTAGATCCCCAAAATATCAGATTGCTATCTAGTATACAGCCCGAGTAATAAAAGATGGACGTACTGCTGCTACACCCTGTATACGATGAGTATCTAGATGAACATGCAATCCAGTTAGTTGAACTAATATGTTCTATATTCCCGGAATAACCAACATAAATTATCTGCGAATTTTAAAAATTTCACCCGGAAAGAACCAGTTTTGATGTTTAGCCTTACAGCAAACACATCGGAATTATTTGGAATGTAAAGTTGCATACAACGCATCGAAGTAGATCTATAAGAATATTAAGTTAAATGAATAATAGTATGCTCTTCTTTCAGAACGTTCCGTACTGCGCAATGATGAAACAAACTCCTGGCTCCAAATGCGACGCAGGAAGTAAGTACGAACTTGGCGTAACAGCACTCTTCGCCTCCCTCCTCGCCAAAAACGAGAACGTACAGGATTTCCGCATCTTCTCCAATTTGGCTGACGCCCACCCATTTGACGACATAGTAGCGGAGGTACACTTTAAGGGATTAGAGCAGAGCCAAATCTACGCGATACAAGTTAAATCTGGTAAAGACAAATTGAATATAAATAAATATTGTGATGGATATGATAGAATTATAAGAGAAGGAGGCCTAAAGCCTGGAGAAAATGTTAGAAGCGACCATATCAGTTTTTGGTACTTCTGCAGTAAAAGTACAACTAAGAGAGCGTTTCCTATAACAAGAAACGACGACACTGTCGACCTGAAACTTAAACCGCGCAGCAGACCCTACAATCTACACGAAACTATTTTTGACAAGGCCGTCTCTCACGAATTGTTTTCTGAAGACCCAAATATGACGGATCACCAAAATCTTTTCGAGAACTTCTATCTACTTTTTCATCAGCCCGACACCGACAAGATTATTTACATAATTAAAAGGATATGGAACATTGACAACCCCTGGCTAATACTTCAGTATCTAGACAACTACTTAGCTAATAGTTCGAACGGTCTGGATAAGTCAACATTCGAGCATGAGGTACTAAAAATTCGTCTGTCTGATTATATCGTTGTTCCGACCGCAGCAATCGCACTTCCGCATCAAGCGGTGGACGAGTGGAATCGACTAACCTTAAAGCAGGATGTCACTATAGTGCAGAATGAAACGAATATCGAACTATACCTCTTTGGGTGTATTTTGCAGAATATTTCCCATATAATCAGTATTGAGGAATGGAACCACGCTGTCGATGATGTAGGGAAATTACACCGCGATTTTAAAAGTAGGCTTAAAGCAATACCATTCAAGACAAACACATTGACGGAATTAATATTCCAGGCGTGGGTAGATGGAAAAACACCTCTTATTTTAAGAACCAGCACTTCACTTCATTTTTTAAAGGAATTTTCGCACTTGAAAAAATGTTACGTTATAATAGATTCGAACGTTGATAAAAGGTACAACGAAATTAAAAGTTACCACTTGAGCGTGTTTAAGCATCTAGACGATGTCGAATCGAACGAATTGATAAAAGGTATTCCGGTATCACTACAAGGTAGACAACCGACTTCCCTGTATGAGATCATCAATGAAGACGAGAAGTTAAAGGAAGTAATAACATGCCTTGATGTCATCAGTTTTATGAAACCAAGAGAGTTGTATCTTAAGCAACAATCTTTAGAGGGCAATGATTATATGCTCTGTATTGTGGAAGCTAGAAATGGCCGACGGTATAACGACGACGAGGCCCAAACCACCGGCAATAACATCGCAGTATATTGTGAGCCTAATGAAAGTGAGTCTATTTATTCCAAGTATAGATCAGAGTCTAGATTTGGGAATTATAAAATCCTTCGTCTTCGCTTAACAGATGACGACAAACTAAAACTGATACCAAGAACACGGGGGCAATATGAAGAAGAATATCGTGGTTTGGAGTGTTTCTTCGTGGATGAAAACGGAGAAAGTGTGTATAATATGGCTAATGATATCATTGTACCGGTTATTGGGGAAGTTTCGATTTATGCAGGTACACATTTCTGTTGGAAATACGTGCGTCGTTATTTACGCGAAGGTATTATTATATGTGGTTTCGTTTATTGCTTTGTAATTTATAAGACTGCTTAATAAGTAACGTAATTTATTCACATCATTACATGAATGGTTCTCATACAGAACTGCCAACTTTTCTAACATAAACTCCCTAACCGATATATCTATTACAGGTATCATTAAGGAAGGCCATGCAAGTTCGTCGAAACAAGATGTTTTTGATAAGTTCACCATAAAGTATAATGGAAAACTGTTAGAAGAAAAAGATATTTTGAAAAAAACTAACGGTAAAATTACCATTGTAACGGGAGAGGCAGGTATTGGCAAAACTACGCTCTTACATACTTTGTTCAACCGTTGTGAAACTAAGTATTACGTTCTGTTTGTCGATTTTGCCCGCATTCGAGCTGATTTACTTAATGGCAAACTGAAATCGTTCCAGCATCTTTTAAATTTAACACGCAACAAATACCGTTCTTTACCATACAATTGCTTTATAAATACTCTGCTGAATTCCACCAATCGACTAGTATTAGTATTAGACTCGTTCGACGAAGTAGTGGCTACATGCAAACAAGAGGTGTTAGAATTTATAAAAAGCCTCCAGGAAATCGTTCTTCCAAACGTAATCATCGGTTCAAGGTTGACAGCTATTGATCTGTTACTCAATAATTTTCAAACTGATACGTTCAAAATAGAAGGCCTTAATGAACACTACCTTGACAATTGGAATTTAGATGTTAATAATTTGCGTCATATACCTTCAGAATTTCTAACTAATCCTCTATATTTGAATATGTTAAAAACCATTTCAGAAAACGGTATAGATCTTGAAGTTGTAAGTAGATGTAATCTTTATGACAAGATACTAAATTTAAGAGTAGAAAATTACTGCCGGCAAAAAGATTATGACAAAAACGAGGAAAAAGATATTATCGCGAATCATGGAGAGCTTGCTTTGAAAATTGTACTTGGTACGGATAAACTCCCAGAGAAGTTACAGAAGAAGAAGCATGGAGTTCCGTCTAAATATTCCAATTTTATAAGACTGGGTTTTATCATTAGTTACGACGACGAAAATCCTGTTTTTGTGCACCATACGTTCGCAGAATTTTTTGCTGCAAAATGGTTAATCATGAACAGTGGTGATGACGATGCGGCATATATTTACGAAATGATGTTAGACACCGTATATATCAACCAACCAAATATATCAAAGGTGTACGTAACGCTACCATTGCATAGTGCTGTTATAAACTGTAATGTCGAGGAAGTAAAACGCTTAATTAAAGATAACACAAACTGCCTGCTGGAAACAGACTGCTTCGGAAAAAACGCTTTGCATCTAGCTGCAATTGTTTACCAAAGTTGTAATAAGGATATTCCCGAAATTCTTATTCAGGGTATGCGCAAGGAGGGGTATGACATTTACGTGCGCGACAAGATGAAATGGACGTGGATTGATTACATCGAAAAGTTTCTACGTGAAGAATTTCGCTACCTCCCGCTGACGATGAAAGAAGCTTATTTTAATTATTATGCAACCCATATTGAAAAACTGGGACATTGCGTGTATTGGGTTAGAAACGATTTCATCGACTTGTATGATGATGCCGTGTGCTCTTCCTCGATAAGTATGATACGAGATTTATTATTCTTGAAATATCATGAAAACGAGGTTTTTTCAGAATTTCGCGAAATGTGCTTGCGTTCGTATGGGATAAAGGTAAGCCGGATAGATTTACGGGATGAAAAACTGAAAGGTGCACATCTGGCGTGCATTTACGGTAACACCGAGGTTGTAAGAGCTATATTAAAAGTGGAGCAATCTTCACTAAAACTGACAAATTTAACTGTACTCCCTTACATTACAGCGTAATGGCGAAACAAAGAAATGAGATCGTAGAATTACTACTAGACATTTATGGGATTCCAAATCTCTTCGCAGTCGGCATAACCAAACTACAATTCTCCATATGAGCGTTCGAACTGGCGATGTGAACGTAACGAAAATGATATTAGAACGGGTGAATATCCAAAAGATCGAAACGGTAATGGAGAAGATTGATAACAAGCAGTGCACTCCTCTCAGTTTAGCCATAGAAAGTAACGATATGGTTGAGTTACTGTTACAACATACAGCAAACCCAAACAATACAGTAGGGGGCTGTTTACTTCTCGCGTTGGCCATTGAAACGGGAAATAAGGACACTGTCCAAACATTGCTGGACTACGGTGCTGACGTCAATGCCAACGTAGAAGGTACCAGAACCCCTCTGTGTTCTGCCATCGATACATCAGAAGTGGCGATGGTTCAATTACTATTGCAAAATGGAGCAAACGTTAAGTATGTGGATCAAAACGGACGGACACCTCTCACGCACGCTATTCACACGAAGGCTACGAAGGAGATTGTTCAAATATTATTGAACAACGGGGCTGACGTTAATTTAATGGATAAATATGAAACACCTTTGTGTAGGGCAATAAAACACAACACGTTGGAAATTATTGAATTGTTATTGCGAAATGAAGCTCGTTTAGATTGCTTGAATTCTAGGGGTTGGACGCCTCTCATTTACGCGGTTATAGAAGGAAGGCAGAACATCGTTAACATGTTATTGGATGGTATTAATTTCAAGGGCAAACATGGAACAACACCTCTTTGTGAGGCAATCAAGAAAGCAAGTGCGGATATTATTCAAATCTTGTTGGATCATCAAGCTGATGTGAATTCCGTAGATGAATATGGTCTGTCACCTCTTATAATCGCTGCGGAAGCGGAAGGCGCACAGATTGCCGAAATGTTATTGAACAAAGGAGCAGACGTAAACTTTGAAAACGAATACGGCATTACGGCTCTCTATGCTGCCGCATTTAAAGGAAACGTAGCCATGGTCGAATTATTATTGGAACATGACGCTGATGTAAATGTAATTCTCGGCGAAGAAATACTTCGTAAAGCGAAGAATGCAAAGAAAATTGAAATCGCTCTACGGTTATTCAAAAATCGTAAAGTTGGCCACCTCCCGAGCGCGTCTAGTAGTTTAGCCACAAACGTCATAGAAAGAGTTGCAGAAAATTGGGCTCGTGTTAATTTGAAGAAGGAATTTCGCATTGCCGTTAACCAACAACTTGTTAATTTGAATACTATTGAAATATTAAAGGAATGGGGAGGCCGAATTGACATCAAGGACGAATTTTGGAAGCCAATATTCTGTCTTGTTAATGAAATGAATAATGAAGAGGTGGATAATGCTTTCTTTCGTAATCATAGCAAGCGGGAACTCATAACGCTGGCTCACCATGCTTCCGGTCTTGAAAGCGATGTAAACTTGGATATCATTACAATTTTGTCGCGACATTACAAACGTTACTTTAAGTTTCTTCAAATTGCCGCCAAACTAGGAAATAAAGAAATGATCCAAATTACCTTGGCAAATACCGACGCGCGCCACATTGGAGAAACTCTCCATATTGCAGTACGTCAACAAAATACCGACATAGTTCAAATGTTATTGGAACATAGATGTGCGATAGATGTAAGAGATGATTTTGGTGTAACACCGCTTTCAATCGCCGTAGGAAAAGAAAATATGGTGCTGGTTGAGTTATTGTTGACAAAAGGTGCCGATATTAATGCCAAAGTAGGGTTTTCCGGTTTCACTGCTTTGCATATTGCTGCGTTGAAAGAAGATCGGTCTATGGTTAGAAGATTACTGGAGTACGGAGCAAATAAGAACGTTAAGATATGTAAAGGTCAATTAATGTCCGATTGTGGGACGATGGATGCTTTTGGTGTGGTAAATTTTATTCCAGTTGAGGATGTTGTTGTAAGCAAAATTAAAGGAATTATTGCAGAAGAGTCAACAGAAATAGTACTGAAAAAAAACGTAAAAGTAAGGAAAATATTGCTCAGTAAAATTTGTCATTGTCTTTAGAATCTATAAATACAGTAATTTTAGTAGACGAGAATAAATAGTTTGAAGAAATAAAGTTTTTTTTTTTTAACAATTATTTTCCATAATGACACTATTATTACAGAACTTATTTCTTGTATATATTTTATTTTCATTATTTATAACTCCTTTCAACCTCTCATTATTGATCAATTTTATCATTAAAAATAATTTTTTCAATCTCAACTTTGAACATTTTGCATTTATCGACGTAAATTTTTTCTCGTATATCACTTTACGTTTTAAGTTTAACTTTAACATTTTACAACATGACTACTTCTATGAAGCTTCAATGTTGTCTATTTGACTATTATTGATGAGGGCATAAAGCTGAAACTAATCCAAGAGTAAATAAATATTTGTATGGAATAAGTGGGGATCCTGTAAAGGTTTTGGTAATCTGTTTTTGTTGTTACGCAAAGTTGTCTAGGAAAGAGCACCAAATTGTTTCTTGTGACGACAGACTGTTCTAATGAACTCGTTGCGATCGCAAATAATCGTAACTAAAGCGTGACAAACGGTTGCACCCGCTGTACATACAAGGAATCGAGTGGACGTTCGTGTACTATCGATTTAATAGTACACGCGCACCGATCAACCGATAATAACCGAACGTCCACTCGATTCCTTGTATGTACATAGTAAACAGCGGGTGCAACCGTTTGTCACGCTTTACTCATAACTAGAGTAACCTAAACTTGCGGACTCGCATAGGCGTCGGTATTACGGGTTAATATAAGAATACGAAAAATTCATAAATAGACTAAACCGGTAGAGAAGCAGGCATGTAGTGTCGACCTTGAATATAAATCATGTTAAACCGCGCTGAGAGAGATTTCGTTTTAGTACCGGTTGAGCTGTTGCAGAGATTAGTCGAACGGTCAAGTTATGTACTTATATGTCGCTTTTGAAAATATAGCTGGTGTTTTTTGTGTGTTGTAGTATTATACCAAGTACATAATTAGTGTATCGTTTCATATAGAACTAATATTTACATACCTAAGAAAACAATGCCTCGTAATAGATTTGCTACTAATGTACATAAGTATGTGTCACTTTTTCCCCATTTAAAATATGATGGTAGTGCAGTTTTTTGCTTAATATGCAATGTTCGTTTGGCTGCATTGGACAGAACTGATTGCCAGAGGCATGTCAATAGTATTAAGCATATGAGAAATGCAAGAACTGAAATACCTTATACACTATTCCTCATACATTTGTTAATTATGTTTACCTCTTGTAATCTTCCGTTGTCGTTGGTGAGAAAAGCAGCTTTTAAAGCGTTTTGGCGGCAATACGTTCCAAAGTACCCATTACCCTCACAAACACAATTACAGAATCATTTGCCGCGAATGAAAGAGATGCTACAAAATGTGTGTAAACGTGATTTGTGTTCCAAAAAAATATGGATTACCGTGGATGAGACGACCGATATAAAGAAAAACAGTATTGTGAATGTAATAGCTCGCGTTTTATCTAGCGAGAACACAGCATCTCGATATTTGTTAGCTTGCAAACGTATTCAACAATGTACCCCGGAAAATATTCAAAAAGTGATAATGAACGCTTTGAAAAAATTTAAAATTGCCCAAGATCAAGTTGTGATGATTGTGACAGATAGTGCAGCGACGATGTTAAGTGTTGGGCGATCCTTAAAACATATATTTCCTAACTTAATACATATAACCTGCGTGCTGCATGCTTTGCATTTAGTTGGTGAAGTTGTTCGACAACATTACGGAAACGTTGATCGGATGATTGGAAGTACTAAAGCAGTGTTTCGTAAATCTCCGAAACGTTTAAAAGAATTTCGTAAATTTTGCCCAGGTATTCCAGAACCTCCTGAACCAATTTTAACGCGATGGGGTACTTGGCTAACAGCAGCTTCTTACTATTTGATCCATTTTCAACAAATTCAATCAGTTATAATGCGATTTAATCGGAATGAATCCAAAGCAATTAGAGAAAGTCAAAGAGAATTTCAAATTCCTCAACTTTTAGAAGATTTAACAACAATATGTACCAATTATACAGTATTACTAGATGCCATCAAAAAACTACAATGTACTGAATTGTCATTGCAGGAATCATTAGACATAGTGGAGAGCGTAAAAAATAAATTACACACATTAAATGATACGCCAGGATTATGCGCTAGTCAAAAGTTGGCAGATGTTTTAAGGAAAAAACCCGATTTTAATACTTTAGAGGCCGTTTATAATAAGTGTAAGAATAGTGAACTTTTAAGTGATTTTGAAAAACTGTTTCTACATGCAAATGTAACTTCCTTAGATGTGGAGAGATCGTTTTCTACGTATAAGAATATTTTTTCTTGTCGACGCACAAGGTTTAAAGAAGTAACTGTGGAAACATATGCAATGATGCAAGTTTACAGTAGTTCACATCCTGATGCCTCTAATTTGTTGAATAATTAGCAAGTAAGTTTATTTATGAATTTTTCGTATTCTTATATTAACGCGTAATACCGACGCCTATGCGAGTCCGCAAGTTTTGGTTACTTTATTTATGAATCAATTATGAACAAAAATTTAGTAAACTACTTTAATAAGTTTAGTCTATTTAGCAAAAAACAACATGGATTTCTTACAAATCGTTCTACTAATACAGCTTTATTTAATAACGTAAAATGTATCACACATAATATTGGTTCTGGCAATGTCTGTCTATCGATGTCAATTGATTTATCTAAGGCTTTTGATTTAATTAATCATGACATTTTACTTTACAAATTGTCCATATATGGGATAAACGGTATTGCTAATAAAATGGTTCAGATCCTACTTGGGAAATCGTGTACAGAAGGTAGTTTGTGATGGATTTGAATCAGAAAATAGTCTCACCTAATTTAGGCATTCCCCAAGGTTCTATCCTGGGCCCTACCCTCTTTTTAACTTATATCAATGATCTCCCAGGTTCTGTAAATTCGGTTGATAGTATTACATTATTTGCTGATGATGTCAATGTCGTCATTTCCTCTAGTAAATTAGATGATCTATTTGCTAAAACAAATTTAGTTTTAGTACTATAACAAAGTGGACATTCAGTAATAAATTAGTAATTAATAAGAGTAAAATTCAAACTATTTTATATAACAATAAATCTAGATATAACTTGAACGGCTTTGTATTAAATAACGATTTTGTAACCTTAGTGAATTCTTCCAAAGTTTTAGGCGTCTTTATTGATGAAGATCTAAAATAGAATACGCATGCTAATGACCCATGTAAAGGATTATGCAAAATTTGCCACGAAATGAACAAATAAAACAGAAATTAATAGAAGAAGAAAAAATACATTTGAATACTATGCCAACGATTTTTTGTTTCTTTGAGGCCACAATGGTGGCTTCAAAGGATGTGGAAATCATGTCATTGAAGCAGGTGAATCTATTACACGACACCGAATGATTGTAATTGTTGATAAGTTTGCTTATTGGTACGTAGGCTTCCGCGGTCGTCAATAGCACTGCACTCTTGGTCTCCGGATTGGAACCGCGTCGTTGTAGCTTTTGCCGACGTTTCGTTCACACTCTTATTGGACATCTTCAGGGCTGTTACTGCACACAGTGACTGTGTGCAGTAACGACGCGGTTACAACTCGGAAATCAAGAGTATAAGTTTGCTTATATTCTGGTTTGGTTCATTTACTAAGTAGATATCTTTTGTTTTTATATTTTGCTGCACGTTAGTAAACAAATTGGAAATTGGATAATATTTATTTTCAAAGCTTGTAGGTTGCAATAAAACGCCATCAAGTAAATAGATAGATTCGCTCTTTGTTGATAAGATTTACATTGGGAAATTCCAAATAATACATGCATTATTTGGAATTTCCCAATGTACACAAGAACTATATGTATGGAAACGATATCTAAATTGGAGAAACTCGCTCAACATCGTATATTTATCGTACCGGATGTACACTTCGAAGTTCCCATGTATCATATCATTCTCTCAGTTCTTCCGCAAACGATCGTTTCAGTTAGAAACTGCTACTGTCGTGCATATTTCGCTTGGTTTATTATTGTATCTGTGTTTTTATTAATTCGGAATTAGAGATTTCATCCTTAATTTGGCTTTGCGTTGGTAAGTTTATCTTTCCATTAATTTTTTGCGTTGTCTGAGACGTTAATTTTCAACCGTGACATACGCGTTCGCATTTGACTTGGAAATACTTAACGACGTGTAGATCACTTCTAGCACGTTTATGAACTTACAACTTTCAAGATATTTATAATTAAATCGAGCGCCTATTATTATGAGTAGGTATCCAGAAAAAGAATTTATATACGAAAGAAGGGACAAAGTTGGTGATGTCAACAAAACCAATGTTAGTTATTGACTATAATGACACAATGGCTGCGCTAGATCACCTAGATCGGTACCTACACAGCTGTCCAGTCGCTCAAAAAAGAAGACATAGGTATTATAGTAAAATATTTTTGCACTTATTCGTAGAGCCCGGTAACTGGAGAGCAATCGCAGCGGCGGTGTGACTGTGTTTAGGTGGGCGGGTAGGGCTGGTCGATTATGATATGACACGACAAATCATCATCACTCAGTTCAGTTTAGCATTGGATAGCGGACAGGACGTGTTGATTTTATTGATACAGACGTAGTTAGTAATTGTAGTTTTTAGTGAACATGTCGAAGGCTAAAAAACGACCCTTTCAAGACATAATAAATGTTTATTTCTGACATTCCCGATTTGTTTTACAACGGGAGTAATATAGTTTGTAAAGTGTGCAAAATACATTTGATGTCAAATAAGAAGTGGAACTGTACAAGACAAGTAAATTTCGCATAGCATAGAAAACGAAAATTGGGCATACCACCGAGAAGTGCATTTTTTTTATGTAATTCTTATGATGAGAAGCTGTAATTTGCCACTAGCCTTACTCGATAAACAACCGTTTAAGGACTTTTGGGACAAATACAATCCCGAGTTGCAGTTGCCAACGGAGAAAACGGCACGTAAGCATACTGCATTTGTACGCGATGACGTGGAAAAGAAAATGAAACGCGTATTGAAAAAACAGTTTCTTTGGTTATGAGTTGACGAGACAATAGACTGTAAAAAAATTCAATTGTAAATATTATGGTACGCATACTAGACCCTAGTAAACCTACATTACCACTGTTACTAGCTAGCCGAAGACTACATAAGTGCACTGCTGCAACAATTACGAAGGTTGTACTTAGTACGTTGGAAAAATTTCAAATTTCAAAAGATAAGGTGTTGATGTTTCTGAGCAATGGCGCAGCGATAATGCGTTCGGTAGGCAGTTCTCTTCTTGAACATGGTTGCAAGTATTTACATGTTAGGTGTAAAGTGCATGCTTTACATCTTGTGGCAGAAACCATTCGACAATGCTCTCCCGAGGTACATGCATTAATAGCAAGCACAAAAAAAGTATTTTTGAAATCTCTCAAACGCCTCGATCATTTCACACAGTGTCCTGGTATTCGGCAACCACCGGAGCCAATTCTTACACGTTGGGGAACATGGTTGTAGGCAGCTTTTTATTATGCTGAACATTTCAAAATAGTAAAAGCTGTTGTTGCACAATTCAATCCTGCCGAAGCTGTAGCTATTATGGAGAGCCATCAAAATTTTCAAGATATTTCCGTTAAAAGAGATTTAAAAAAAATTTTGTAGCTACTAAAAAAGGATTAGCTGACGCAATAGACCAATTACAAAATAGATCGTTATCATTTTTGGGGAGTCTCTGCAAATTATGGACGGAGTGCATACACAGCTACTGACTATACGTGACGCAAAATAAATCGCGTTTAGAAAAGTTCGAGAGTGGCTACAGAAAGATCCCGATTTTAGCACACTAAAACAAATTTGTGATGGTGTATCGAATATCCTCGACTAAGTACAAAGAGTATTTTAATCATGCATGTATAACATCGGTAGATGTTGAACGCTCTTTTTCAAAATATAAACTCATTTTCTCATCACGGCGAACATCGCTCACCGAGACAACTGTGGAAACACATCTAATGGTGTCAACTTTTTGCCACTCTTATCCATATGATGTTAATACTGATAATGGTGCTTCTAGTTTTACTGTTTCGTAGCCAAGGCTGCTTAAAAGGGTAAGCGTTTCACTACTTTTCACATACTATAATTATGTATTAGTTCTGTTATTTTTTTTCTATTTTCTTACTATTGTTTTTGTATACTAGGCAGGTACGGCTATGGCACGGCTCCCTGTTACCGGGCTCTAGTAATGAGGCAGTTGGTCAGGTATCAGCTTATTTCACGTGGAAGATTTTGATTTCCTCCGTATATAATTTTGGCTCTTAAGTAACAATGAAAAAATACTGTAATTTTATGCCTGTTTACTTATTTTATTTGTTCTTTGGTTTAAACATATACGCGACATTTAAAATAGTCCACCTGGAAAAAAGCGGACTGTCGACGTTTAGCCTTATACACAATGCTGTTTTGTTTTCTAAATAAATATCTGGTTTTTATTTGAAATGTTTGATTGATTGATTTTCTACCAGAGCAGGGCTGGTCTTTACATCCCTAACACTGAAGCTTAGTAGCTTATTGTATTATTCCTGCTTCGGTTTTGTTTTACTTAAACAGGTTAGTTCCCGCAATCAGGGTTTTAAAAGCCATGTTAAATCTTTCCTGGTAGTTCAATTGTGCTTCGCATAGCGAATCTGCGTTGAGCTAACGCTGCACATTCGAAAATAATGTGAGAGGGGTTTCCTCCTCCTCATTGCAAAGTCTACATAAGGGCTACTTTGTAGATCCCCATCTTATGCAAGTGGCCTCTCAAAACAGCCATGTCCTGTTAATAGACATGTTCTGCTCTAAGCTGTACTTGTTTAAATTTAAGAGGTCAGCAGTCAGTGTTGCGAGGGCTTCCCATCTCCGTTTGCTGTGCTTTTTGGGCCAGTGCATGTTTCCAATTTAATTGGTGTTGTGTTATAATCCACTCATTAATTGCACCACGCACTGCACTCTTGGTAATACCTAGACCCGGTTCAGGGCTATTTGGAATGTAAAATTGCATAAAAAAAACACATTGAAGTATATTTATAAGAACAATTAATTAGATGAATAATAGTAAATCCTTTTTCCAGAACGTTCTACGCAGCTCAATGGCGAAACAAACACCTGGCGCCAAATGCGACACTGGCAGCAAGTACGAACTTAGCGTAACAGCACTCTTCGCCTCTTTCCTCTCTAAAAACGAGAACGTACAGGATTATCGCATCTTCTCCAATTTGGCTGAGGCCCACCCATTTGACGACATAGTAGCGGAGGTACACTTTAAGGGATTAGAGCAGAGGCAAATCTACGCTATACAAGTTAAATCTGGTAAAGACAAATTTAATATAAATAAATATTGTGATGGGTATCACAGAATTATAAGAGAAGGAGGCCTAAACCTTGGAGAAAATGTTAGAAACGAGCGTATCAGTTTTTGGTACATCTGCAGTAAAAGCACAACTAAGAAACTTCTGTGAAAAAACGCCAACAAATTTCGACCGAAACTTTAAAAGCGCAGCAGACCCTTTCAAATCTACACGAAAACTATTTTTACAGGCCGGGCTCTCACGAATTGTTTTGTGAAACCCAGATATGACGGATCACCAAAAAATTCGAGAACTTCTATTTTTTTTTCATAGCCCCACACGACAAGATTATTTACATAATTAAAGGGATTGGAACATTGAAACCCTGGCTAATACTTCGTATAGATAACTACTAGCTAGAGTTCGAACGGTTTGGATAAATCAACATTCGAGCATGAGGTACTAAAAATTCGTCTGTCTGATTGTATCGTTGCTCCGACCGCAGCAATCGCACTTCCGCATCAAGCGGTGGACGAGTGGAGTCGATTAATCTTAAAGCAGGATGTCACTATAGTGCAGAACGAAACGAATATCGAACCATATCTCTTTGGGTGCATTTTGCAGAATATTTCTCATATAATCAGTATTAAGGAATGGAACCACGCTGTCGATGATGTAGGGAAATTACACCGCGATCTTAAAAGTAGGCTTAAAGCAATATCATTCAAGGCAAACACATTGGCGGAATTAATATTCCAGGCGTGGATAGATGGAAAAATACCTCTTATTTTAAGAACCAGCACTTCACTTCGTTTTTTAAAGGAATTTTCGCACTTGAAAAAATGTTACGTTATAATAGACTCGAACGTCGATAAAAAGTACAACGAAATTAGAAGCTACTACTTGAGCGTGTTTAGGCATCTGGGCGATGTCGAATCGAACGAATTGATAAAAGGTATTCCGGTATCACTACAAGGTAGACAACCGACTTCTCTGTATGAGATCATCAATGAAGACGAGAAGTTAAAGGAAGTAATAACATGTCTTGATGTCATCAGTTTTATAAAACCAAGAGAGTTGTATCTTAAGCAACAATCTTTAGAGGGCAATGATTATATGCTCTGTATAGTGGAAGCTAGAAATGGCCGACGGTATAACGACGACGAGGCCCAAACCACCGGCAATAACATCGCAGTATATTGTGAGCCTAATGAAAGTGAGTCTATTTATTCTAAGTATAGATCAGAGCCTAGATTTGGGAATTATAAAATCCTTCGTCTTCGCTTGACAGATGACGACAAATTGAAACTGATATCAAGAATACGGGGGCAATATGAAGAAGAATATCGTGGTTTGGAGTGTTTCTTCGTGGATGAAAACGGAGAAAGTGTGTATAATATGGCTAATGGTACCATTGTACCGGTTATTGGCGAAGTTTCGATTTGTGCAGGTACACATTTCTGTTGGAAATACGTACCTCGTTATTTACGCGAAGGTATCATTAAGGAAGGTGAAGCAAGTTCGTCGAAACAAAATGTTTCTAATAAATTCAGTATAAAATACAGTGGAAAGCTGTTAGAAGAAGAGGATGTTTTGAAAAAAACTAGCGGTAAAATTACCATTGTAACGGGAGAGGCTGGAATTGGCAAAACTACGCTCTTACATACTTTGTTCAACCGTTGTGAATCTAAGTATTACGTTCTGTTTGTCGATTTGGCCCGCATTCGAGCTGATTTACTTAGCGGCAAACTGAAATCGTTCCAGCATCTTTTAAATTTGGCACGCAACAAATGTCGTTCGTTACCATACAATACTCTCTTAAATAGTCTGCTGGATTGTCCCACCCGATTAGTGTTAATATTAGATTCGTTCGACGAAATAGTGGCTACATGCAAAGAAGAGGTGTTAGAATTTATAAAAAACCTCCAGGAAATTGTTCTTCCAAACGTAATTATCGGTTCAAGGTTGACAGCTGTTGATCTGTTACTCGATAATTTTCAAACTCATACATTCAAAATAGAAGGCTTTAATGAACAATGTAAACACTACCTTGACAATTGGAATTTAGATATTAATAATTTGCGCCGCATACCTTCAGAATTTCTAACTAATCCTCTATATTTGAATATGTTAAAAACCATTTCAGAAAACGGTGTAGATCTTGAAGTTGTAAATAGATGCAATCTTTATGAAAAGATACTAAATTTAAGAGTAGAAAATTATTGCCGGCAAAAAGATTATGACAAAAACGAGGAAAAAGATATTCTCGCGAACCATGGAGAGCTGGCTTTGAAAGTTGTATTTGGTACTAATAAGCTCCCAGAGAAGCTACAGAAGAAGAAGCATGGAGTTCCGTCTAAATATTCCAATTTTATAAGACTGGGTTTTATCACTAGTTACGACAATGAAAATCCGGTTTTTGTTCACCATACGTTCGCAGAATTTTTCGTTGCAAAATGGTTAATCATGAACAGTGGTGATGACGATGCGGCATATATTTACAGATTGATGTTAGATAACCAACCAAATATGTCAAGTGTATATGAAACGTTACCATTGCATAAAGCTGTTATAAACCGTAATGTCGAGGAAGTAAAACGCTTAATTAAAAATAACACAAACTACTTGCTGGAAACAGACTGTTTCGGAAAAAACCCTTTGCATCTAGCTACAATTGTTTATCAAAGTTGTAACAAGGATATTCCCGAAATTCTTATTCAGTGTATGCGTAAGGAAGGGTATGACATCTATGTGCGCGACAATATAATGAAATGGACGTGGATTGATTACATCGAAAAGTTTCTACGCGAAGAATTTCGCTACCTCCCGCTGACGATGAAAGAAGCTTATTTTAATTATTATGCAACCCATATTGAAAAATTGGAACATGGCGTGTATTGGGTTAGAAATGATTTCATCGACTTGTATGATGATGCCGTGTGCTCTTCCTCGATAAGTCTGATACGAGATTTATTATTCTTGAAATATCATGAAAACGAGGTTTTTTCAGAATTTCGCGAAATGTGCTTGCGTTCGTATGGGATAAAGGTAAGCCGGATAGATTTACGGGATGAGAAACTGAAAGGTGCACATCTGGCGTGCATTTACGGTAACACCGAGGTTGTAAGAGCTTATATTAAAAGTGGAGCAATCTTCACTAAAACTGACAAATTTAACTGTACTCCCTTACATTACAGCGTAATGGCGAAACAAAGAAATGAGATCGTAGAATTACTACTAGACATTTATGGGATTCCAAATCTCTTCGCCAGTCGGCATAACCAAACTACAATTCTCCATATGAGCGTTCGAACTGGCGATGTGAACGTAACGAAAATGATATTAGAACGGGTGAATATCCAAAAGATCGAAACGGTAATGGAGAAGATTGATAACAAGCAGTGCACTCCTCTCAGTTTAGCCATAGAAAGTAACGATATGGTTGAGTTACTGTTACAACATACAGCAAACCCAAACAATACAGTAGGAGACTGTTTACTTCTCGTGTCGGCCATTGAAACGGGAAATAAGAACACCGTCCAAACATTGCTGGACTACGGTGCTGATGTCAATGCCAACGTAGAAGGTACCAGGACCCCTCTGTGTTCTGCCATCGATACATCAGAAGTGGCGATGGTTCAATTACTATTGCAAAATGGAGCGAACGTTAAGTATGTGGATCAAAACGGACGGACACCTCTCACGCACGCTATTCACACGAAGGCTACGAAGGAGATTGTTCAAATATTATTGAACAACGGGGCTGACGTTAATTTAATGGATAAATATGAAACACCTTTGTGTAGGGCAATAAAAACAAACACGTTGGAAATTATTGAATTGTTATTGCGAAATGAAGCTCGTTTAGATTGCTTGAATTCTAGGGGTTGGACGCCTCTCATTTACGCGGTTATAGAAGGAAGGCAGAACATCGTTAACATGTTATTGGGTGGTATTAATTTCAAGGGCAAACATGGAATAACTCCTCTTTGTGAGGCAATCAAGAAAGCAAGTGCGGATATTATTCAAATCTTGTTGGATCATCATGCTGATGTGAATTCCGTCGATGAATATGGTCTGTCACCTCTTATAATCGCTGCGGAAACGGAAGGCGCACAGATTGCCGAAATGTTATTGAACAAAGGAGCAGACGTAAACTTTGAAAACGAATACGGCATTACGGCTCTCTATGCTACCGCGTTTAAAGGAAACGTAGCCATGGTCGAATTATTATTGGAATATGACGCTGATGTAAATGTAATTCTCGGCGAAGAAATACTTCGTAAAGCGAAGAATGCAAAGAAAATTGAAATCGCTCTACGGTTATTCAAAAATCGTAAAGTTGGCCCCCTCCCGAGCGCGTCTAGTAGTTTAGCCACAAACGTCATAGAAAGAGTTGCAGAAAATTGGGCTCGTGTTAATTTGAAGAAAGAATTTCGCACTGCCGTTAACCAACAACTTGTTAATTTGAATACTATTGAAATATTAAAGGAATGGGGAGGCCGAATCGACATCAAGGACGAATTTTGGAAGCCAATATTCTGTCTTGTTAATGAAATAAATAATGAAGAGGTGGATAATGCTTTCTTTCGTAGTCATAGCAAGTGGGAACTCATAACGCTGGCTCACCATGCTTCCGGTCTTGAAAGCGATGTAAACTTGGATATCATTACAATTTTGTCGCGACATTACAAACGTTACTTTAAGTTTCTTCAAATTGCCGCCAAACTAGGAAATAAAGAAATGGTCCAAATTACCTTGGCAAATACCGACGCGCGCCACTTTGTGGAAGCTCTCCATATTGCAGTACGTCAACAAAATACCGACATAGTTCAAATGTTATTGGAACATAGATGTGCGACAGATGTAAGAGATGATTTTGGTGTAACACCACTCTCAATCGCCGTAGGAAAAGAAAATATGGTGCTGGTTGAGTTATTGTTGACAAAAGGTGCCGATATTAATGCCAAAGTAGGGTTTTCCGGTTTCACTGCTTTGCATATTGCTGCGTTGAAAGAAGATCGGTCTATGGTTAGAAGATTATTGGAGTACGGAGCAAATAAGAACGTTAAGATATCTAAACGTCAATTAAGGACCGATTGTGAGACGATGGACGCTTTTGGTGTGGTAAATTTCATTCCAGTTGAGGATGTTGTTGTAAGTAAAATTAAAGGAATTATTGCAGAAGAGTCAACAGAAATAGTACTGAAAAGAAACGTAAAAGTAAGAAAAATATTGCTCAGTAAAATTTGTTATTGTCTTTAGAATCTATAAATGCATTAATTTTAGTAGACGAGAATAAATAGTTTGAAGAGTTTTTTTTTAAAGAAAACAATTATTTTCCACAATGAAACTATTATTACAGAACTTGTTTCTTGTATATATTTTATTTTCATTATTTATAACTCCTTTCAACCTCTCATTATTGATCAATTTTATCATTAAAAATAATTTTTTCAATCTCTCTAATATCATTCTTTTCGCCGTTCACATAAATAATTGCATCTCTATTTAGTCTTGCACTTTGCATTGTCTCGTTTCAATACTTAATTGACCACTTTTTACCGCATGTGCTAAGAAATTTTATAATTTTTAAGATATTATGTAAGGCTTCGGAATTCCAAAACGGAATATGATAAGATTGACGTTTTACAGCGCACATTTGCTTCCTAGATAATCGAAACTAGGTTCGCTATGGCTACCAAATAGTTTGTAGAAAAATGAAATGTGATAATGTCTTTTGATGGAGAAAATTGACTTGTAAAATTTGAAAAGTGGAGAATATGGAACGCTTATTGTATTTTGTTGTTTTCTAAGCCAATCGGCCTGCGGGTCCATTACACCAGTTTTAATTTTAGTTTAATATTGCCACGGAAAGTTCCACTATCATCATCTAGATCAGGTATGGGCAACCTTTGCTTTGCTGAGGGCGTAATTTCGGTATTTAATCAGGTCGCGGGCCGTAGGTGAGAAATAAGTAGGTAGTACTGAATAAAAAGGCGATAAAAATTCACAATTTTTTTTATTTATTAGAATTATAATAGCATAATCAAACATATAAAAAGCAAATTAACAAAAAAAAGGTAGAAAAATCAAATGAAAATCAATGAGAGACTTGAGTTTGAAGCTGAGAAACAAGATGATCAATATTGGGGTCAATATCACTAATACATAGGCGCAGTGTTTTCTAAATTAACACCTGTAAGCCGAGTACGATGCGTATTTTTATTAATTTTCATGATCGAAAAAAACTGCTCACATTTATACGTGCTTCCGAATGTGCAAATTATTTTTCTTGCGAAAACTCAGCTGTGGATACTTTCCTTCGGAAAGGTATGTTCTGTAAAATTCGCTTAGTTCCACATCATCAAATTTAGACTTCAAATATGAGTCTTCTTGAAGCTCGATCAACTCCATTTGTAGGTGAAGCGGAGCATCTTCCACATTACACTTACACGGATTTGCAAAAATATTGAAAGTGCTATCCATATCCCTAAAATCGGAAAACCGATCAGTGAATTGCTCTGACAGTAGTTTCAGTTCTTCAGCATAGCGACCGTAATCAATGTTTTCGTGACTGGATAATGTTACAAAATGAAAACAGTTTTTACTTCTCATTTGTGTTTCCCACAAGCGAATTTTGTTTTGAAAAGCTTTAAGATGACTGTACAGTTGATTTACCAATTGCCCTTGTTTTTGAAGCTTCAAGTTCAGGTCGTTTAAGTGTCCTGCGATGTCTACCAGAAATGCCAAGTCACAAAGCCATATTGGATCACAAATTTGCGGCAATGTTTTCTCTTTCATTTCCATAAAATCAGCTATTTCTTTTCTAAGGTCATAAAATCTTTTTAGCATTTTGCCTTTGCTTAGCCACCTTACTTCGCAATATTATGTCACATCATCGTGTTCTGAAGAGAGTTCATCCAAAAATGCCTTAAACTGGCGATGGTTAAGACCGCGGGTTCTAATAAAATTGATGGTATTTACTACCACATCCATAACGTTCTTCAGTCGAATGGACTTGGAGCACAAGTTTTGTTGGTGAATAATCCAATGCAGAATTATTAAATCACATTCTTGCACATTCATAGCGGTTGCTCTTTCCTTCAGAATTCCGATAAAACCTTTTCGTGGACCGACCATTGAAGGCGCACACTCCAACTAATTTACACCACTGCAAACTATATTGCTCAAAAGTACTTTGCACCTCGGCAAAAATATCTTTTCCAGTAGTGGTCCCTTGTAGCGGCCGTAAAGCCAGTAATTCATCTGTCACTACAAATTCTTCATCAACACCTCGTATAAAAATAGCTAACTGAGCTGTGTCAGATAAATTTGTACTCTCATCCAAAGCAATCGAAAATGCTTGAAAACCAGCCAGTCTATCAGTCAATGTTTTTTTGATATCACTAGCCATCATATCTATACGTCGAACAACAGTATGTCGCGATAAGCTCACTTTCTCAAACTCTTTTTTCTTTTCTGGACACAAAAGTTCTGCAACATCTACTAGGCACTCTTTAACAAACTCTCCCTCAGAATATGACTTCGATGTTTTCGCTATTTTGGAACTAACTATAAAACTAGCTTTAACAACACTGTCTAGATTTGATCTTTGTGAATGGAACATTTCTTGCTGTTTCCCTAAATCGGTAATGAGTTTTTTAATTTTATCCTTTCTTAACTGGCCCGTAAGTAATTTATATTGAGCGAAATGCTTGCTGGAGTAATGCCGCTTCATATTGTATTCTTTTAAAACAGAAATTGTTTCATTGCACAGCAAACACATAGGTTTACCACTGTGCACGATAAAAAAGTATTCTTCAGTCCATTTGTTTTGGAATTGACGACATTCTGTGTCCACTTTCCGCTTTTTTAAACCAGACATCTTGATAGATTTTCTTTCTTCTGAGCTGAATTTGCTTGAATATTCCCCGCGTCTTTTCTTATCAGTTGTTAAGAAGTAATGAGTTGACACGCGCGCTGAGCGGTTTATATATTACCCGCAATAAGCAACTAGAATACTCTCGATCGTACGCGAATATGCGATGCTAGCCGCGTTATGAATAACAGTCGGCTCTGGAGCGCTTCAAGGTCGTCGGGCGGCTTCCCGAATGTTTATCTGTTTGTCTCTTTCTAACGACTATTTCTGACTCGATCTGTGGCGTTCCATTGCGTACGCTTAATAATATTATTTATCGATTTTAGTCTTTATGATTTGAATAAATACAGTTTTAGGTTGGTTGACGGTAATTATAAATAAACTATGTGTGCTAAATCTTTAATTTTTTTGGCGCGTTATTTGAATTTCTCTCGCGGGCCGGATTGAAGCTGGTGGAGAGCCGGATCCGGCCCGGGGGCCGGGGGTTGCCCATATATGATCTAGATCATCGGCCGATGCGCCGGAAGTCAGACGCTGAGACAGCATGCGATGTGTTTTCTGGCGTATAGATCGATGAGCTAGGGAGTTGTAAGTTAGATTTAAGCGAGACCAGATATAGAAAAACAAGTGTGTAAGGACTAGATAAATATACTGAAGTGAAAGGTGTATTGGAGTATCTCCCCCCCCCCCCAAATCTCTCACAAGGTAAGTACCAATACATATTTATATAGGCTAGATAGATAGCGAGGTATTTACGATTAAGCGACTTGTGGCAGAAAATCTATTCTAGTACTCCAGATACTTTCGGAATACAACAAAAACACTGTTTTGGACTCTCTAGTAGACTTAAGGCAAGTTCATCTGTAGCTATCTCTAACAGTTGCTTTGTAACTAAGGTTTTTAGTTTGTATCTGTGTATCCTGCTAGTAATACACTGTTCTGTTCACCAAAGGCGTAAAAATACAGTGCAATTCGTTGGAGAAAAGTATACTTACGTCATATGGGCCGCTAATAAATTTGCATTTCAGACTTTCTGTTGCTAAACAACAGGTACACTTACAGCATACGCGCGCGTGTTGGTTTATCACCGTTGCAACTGTATTCGGCTCTGAGGTTAATGTTATCGTTTGTTGGTTTAATTCGTTTTTGAATGATAGTCATGTTTCAATGACGTAATGTACTTTTCTCTAACAAAATGCACTGTACGTATTTACTTCCACACCCAGAATTGCCATCCTATTAAGTTATTCTATACATCCTTTCTCTGTCAATAGAACGGTATCTTTTAATCCATCATTTTACTCATTAAAAAAGGTAAAATAAGGTAAAGGAAAGCTTGAGCGAATGAACTAAAACTATTGAAGGTACGTATAATCATATATAATCAAATATAACTTTGTTTCCCATTTTATATGAACATATTTTACAAAATAAACCTTCTAAAAGGTTTCCATAAACCTCAATGTAATCAGATCCATATAAGGTAAGTAAATCCTTAAAAAGTAGATTCCCTTGTATGTTTTAAACATGTGCAGGATATGGTTGCAATCTACAGCTTAAATACTGCTTTGGCAATCGTTCCTTTCTTGAGATCTTCCAGAGCTGACTTGTATTCCTTCAGCGTGAAAGTCTTGATACCGAGATTGTCGTAGTTCAAATACCTAAAGAAAAGAAAAGGTAGAATTAAATCTATTTTTTCCTTCTACTTCTTTCCCGCCTTTCTTTATTCTTCTTCGGCGGTGCCTGATGTGATTTTTAACTTTAAATAAGTATGTATAGATGTAGCAATTTTACTATAGCTATAATGACACCATTTCTGACCACCTTAAGGATTTCTTCTTACGTTTTTAGTTGATTTACAGCTTTTTTCCAATTTGACTGTAAAGGATAAAAAAAACTAACATCCGACGGCTGCAAGATGTGTGTTGTGTTTGGATAAAGACACACGACTATTATTTTATTGTCGACGCAAAATCGGCTAAATGGCAAATTCAGGTGCGAAGAGTGCCCATCTAAGAACACGACAAGAGGCAATCTTATGTTTTGCGTAAATACTTTGCAAAAGTACTCAAAAAACTATGTCGGGGTCGTCCATGCCTTTATACAAATTGCAGACAGTTTGTACCTTCATTCAAATCCAAATCGCTTCCAAATCACCAGTTATTTGAGATGGTTCGTATTGAAACAAGATTTTTTTGTTTTACTAAATTTTTAAGTGTTTTTCTGGCTTTGGGCGGCATCGGGAAAGGAAAATCAACTAAACCTTGTTGGTACATCCAGTTCATATCATAGGAACAAACGCATTTAATTTTAAAAAACAGTGGCTATAAAAGGAACGCACAAACCATTTGGGCCTTTTGGGGCCAACAATGAAATTTTATGGTTATTTGTGCTCTGGAAAACATAAACTGAAACGTTCCCACTTTATTTTGGTTAAAAAAAACAAAAAAATTGCAAAAATTGAAAATTTAGTGTTCAAAATTGGATATCAACACCTACATCAATAAAAATATTTTTCAAAACAGTTTTTGAAGAAAAAAGCAAATTATAAAGTAATTGTATTTACCTGCTCTATACCTAGCTGCACACGCATTTTTTTTGATAGCATCGGCAGAGGGAGCCTGTTTTCTCAAACCCGAAAAAGGGAAAGAAATAGAATAAAATGATATAATTTGTGGTTAAAGGAGTTATTTCATCTTTTTTCTACCCAAAAAAAGCATACAATGGCCAAAAGGTTGCCCCCTACCCTATATATTTAGCTTTACGAAGAGATCTATTGTTAAAATTAGTTTACTAACTTTCCCAAAGCGATTCCAGAAAACCAAAGCATTTGAAAGCTAAAGGGTTAACCCAAACCCCAAGCACTGTCACTTTTTTCAAAGAGTTGGTCGGTGAAATACTGCAAAAAAACGTTATACTAATTCATTTCTTTCGTCAAGGAAGGATTTCCAACCTAATCTTAGTATGAGGGGAGCCACGCCGAAAATAACAGTTTTTCCCCCCCAATTTCAAAGATAACGCTTTTTAAATAGGGCCAAATCCGCTGCAATCGAAAATGAATCGTAAGCAAACCCCTTTGTTGTGCGCGTTTGTAGTTCCTCTGGGGTGATAGCATCAAAACGGTGTCAAAAAAAACGCAAGCGAAAAAAGTAAACGTTTAATGATCAAAAATATAACCCCCTATCTCGCAAGTTTTTTCCTTCGATGTGGATTTGGTTCTGAATGGTAACTCGTGATGCCTTGCAGTGTAGACAGATGGCCCATGATTTTTTTGATTCCGGGGTCCCATGATCAAAAAATCTTTTTACCATATGGGGCGACTTTATCCCAACCCTGAGCTAGCACGATAAAGGTTCACAAAGCGCAGCTAAAATCAAAGAAAAAAATTTAAATTTTGTATACTTTTCCTTTTGCATTGGATATTTGGGTTTAAAAGGATGATATGGGTTGATAAATTATTTTTAGACCTTTTGAAATATGGTTGAGTCATAAGTAGGGGGTCTCGTAGTTTTTTTAAAATGATGCAAATCCACAAATTTTTAGTGCAGGTAAGTAAATTTTTGAAATTTGGGTTTTAAAAACTTTGAAACCTAAAAAGGGAAATGCCAAAGATTAAAACTTTTTTAAAGCCTCTTTACAGAAAAGGTAAAGGCTTCAAAAAATGCTTTAAAAAACAAGTACAAACAGCCATTACAAAAGGCTTGAAATACCCAAAAACAAAATTTGAAAAAATTTAAACCCCAAAAAAATTTTGACTTTTTGTGCCATTTAGAAAATTTTGATGGACCATTTTTAAAAATCAAAAGGTTTCTTTAAAAAAAAGAAAAAAATATTCACAGCATGAAAATTGATTTGAGAAAAAATCGCTTATATAATATCAACGAAGTGTGTTAGAAAATTTAAAGAGACTGATTTTTTATTTTTTGTATTTTTTTAAAAAACAAAGTTTTCCCTTCAAAGTAGGTCCCTTGGGGACCATAACCGGCCCGGAGTAATTGTTCCAATCTTTGGGAGCAAAGCTGGGTGGGTTTTGCCGGTACGGCCTTTACTGTCCGTCACATTTTTTTGGATGTTCTCCAAAGTCCCAAAATGACGTCCTTTTAAAACCTTTTAAAAATTTGGGGGGGAAAAAAAAACGTTTTCAAGGATGAATCAAAAACCCCTGATGGAGAGGGGCCCGGGGACATGGGGGGTTGTCATGAGGGATCCACTGTCTGCAATGCCGGTCTCACACAAAATACCCTTCTTTCTTTCAAGGACACCCTTGTAAAAAAATTTGGTTTACATTTTGCCCTGGAGGGACAAAAATTTTGAACGGTACCCCTACTGCAAAGAAGCAAATCAGCATTGATTTTTTCTTTGATTTTTACATTCGAGCTTTCTTCGGCGGGGGAATTCTCAGGTGCCATCGGCTTTTGGGGCTTTGTCTAGGGCGTATTCAAAAACCCCGGTTTTACACTTGTGATCACACGAGTGAGAAATCGGGTCTTTGGCAATTCTTTTTTTTGAATGTCCTTCTGCTCAATGTGAGGTTTTTTTGGCCCATTTTGGACAGACCTTTTTGCAGTGCAATTCTTCAGTTAAAATTTTATGCACGGTGAAAATGTTCAATTGTAACGGCCACTCATATCCCCATTTTTAAACGCGGTTTTATCTCACAAAGCCCTCACACATTTGATGTTTTCATTTGGGTTTGAAGTTGAAAACCTCTGAGCGAGGTTTATCTTCCCAGTTTTTCGCCCCCCCAAAAAAGATTTTGTCCGAAAAACTTGTGCTCTGATAAGCAATGTTCCCATAGGCCTGCTTCAAATTTTTAAAAATTACACTCGCGCATTTTTCCAAATTTTTACACAAAAATTTTTTTAGGATTATTTTTTTGGTAGCCGGAAATACTAGAGTTAAATACGATGTCAAATAGTCCAAGCTCAATTCTTTTAACAAACGGCTAAGACCCATAATTTTGTTTTTTTAACCGGTTTCTGTCGGGGGGTTCAAAAACATTATTTTCAAAACCCAAAAAACAAAAAAACGAGAGATGTGATGATTTCGATTGGGGTGGAAGCAGGTACTATTGAAATTCGTGCCTTTAATGTATGTAATAAACAAAAGTTTTTAAAAAGGGAAATATTCCCAAGGAGCAAAGTTAGCTAAATTTTTTTCCCTTTTATAAAGCGGGAAAAGAACAATAAGGAAAATACGGGCCCCCATCTTTTTACTGCCTGTAATATCAAAAAAGTTTTCAAATGCACCATGAGAGAAAATATTATTTTTTTTGAAAAGAAAAACTCTTAACTGACGCACAGCATGATACGGCCGGGAAGGGTCTATTTTACAGCAGCGATTAGCCTTGGTGGAGAATATTTTAGCAGCCCGAGATGAAAAAAAAAGAGCAAATTTAAATACTGTATGATCTCAGAAAAGTTTCGATACTGTTCCGCAGACATATTACTACAAAAATTTATTACTAGGGTATCAAAAGGTATTTTCTGGAATTTGATAAATCGTACTACAGAAAGGAAATTGTAGTGTGTGGAACAATCTTGTCTTTTTGGCCCGGGCATATGTCCTGGGGCTTGCCACAAGGCTCGATTGCGGCCCCGGTTTATTTTTTTTCACAATTTTAATGATCTGCCGGATAACTTGGAGGAGTAAGTTTGTTTTTACGCCGACGACATTTCGCTTTAGTAAGGGGCAACGATAAGAAATGAAGTATGGGAGAAAGTCAGCTACTTCATTGATAGAAAAAGGGCTTAAGGCCAACAAATTTTTAAAATAAATGAAAAAAAAAACACAAACTTTAATTTCTTGGTCTCGCACGGAGGAACGGTAGTTTTCTGGGTTTCTTAACCCAAAAAACGGGTTGGAACACCATATTGAAAAATGAAAAATTAAGCTCTCCCAATTTTAAAATTTAAAAGGTTTTAAGTCAGTCCAACGTTTAACCACTAAAGAAAACCATTACGAAAATTTCCATAGCATGCTACATAGGGGACCTGTCGGGCACTTGACAGACCAAAACAGTTTTCCCTTCAAAACGCGCTTTTAGAGTGCTTTTTGATTACAACAGGAAAATGTTGTCTGATTTTTTTTTAAGCGGGGGGGGCGTATTACCATCGCGAGTGTATACACCCTCATGTGTGAGGTTACACAAAGAACTTATCAAGTTTCAGCAACACACTAAAATTTCCCAACTACAAACTAGGGGCAAGCGTTTTAAAGCGATTCCCTGCACAGATTCTCCGGTACGCAACAATCGCTTGATACTGGGGTCCAAAATTGTATACCATTTTCCAGAAAACATCAGAGAAAAACTTAAAAAAAGTTTCCCCGGCAGTTAAAAGAACTCTTACACAAAAATTTTTTTTTTTTTTTTACAATATCGCTAAATTATGTCCTTTGCCTTTTAAAGAATACACGTTTTTTACAACTTTATTTACAATTTTTTTTACTATATTTTTTTTTTTTATTTTTTTATCATAAATTTGAATTCTTTTTGTCTTTAAAGTTTTTTTCTGTTTGTTTTTTTTCACAATTTTTTTTCTTTAAAAAAATGTTTTAATATGGGATACTTACCTACTGTTAGACACACAATCATTTATGTTATAATTACATTTTTTTTGAAAAACCCTGTAAAATTTAGGCGCAATAAACTACTACTTTCTACTACAAAAAATTAATGGAAACGTTTTCCCAAATACCGCGTTTCCTTCGTGACACCAACAAAAAGCAACTTCACTAAAACGCTCTCAAAAATCACGTGGTGACCCCGGGGGAATTTTAAACTTGGACTGGCATTGGAGCGGGCAAAGACAGTCTAGCGGGGGAGAACAACTACAGCGTGCAGATCGCTCGCAATGGGCCCGTCTCGTTAATTTTTTAACCACCTCGTATTTTAAAGTATAACCTAAAGTTACCTTAGCTAAGTAAATTCTAAAGGCAAAATTTATAATTGATAATCTGGAACAACACAATATTCCCCCCATCCTCCATTTCCCGAAGATCCCAAGGGGGATCGTTCAAACTTCCAGGGGGGAGAAATGCGGCTCTTTGGGTGGCAAAAATCGCAAGCGACTCCTGAAAAATGTGAAGGCATTTGAACATTTGGAATTTTTTGAAATGATTTTGATGATACAAACCTGTTTTGGGTCAAACCCCAACCGATCCCCAACTTTAAATTTCGTTACGAAGATCCCGTTTTTTTCGGTACCCGAAAAATTTATGGGCCGAGGTAAAAGCCATTTGTTTTGCTGAAATTCACCCTGTGGATTTTAAACTTGGACATCGAAAATATAACGAATGAAATGTTATGTAGGGAAATGGATGAAAAATTTTGTGGCGGGGGGAAAGGGCCCGTCCATTTTAGTTTTAAAAAAACTGGTTTTTGAGAATTGTCAGTTATTTCTTAGTTCATTAGTAATTGGCAAAGAATATTACTACTAAAACCATAATTTTTCCTTGGGAAATTTTCGACGTAAAAATACTGAAGAAAATCGTTTTGATTTTATTTTTTAATTAAACCTTGAAGGCAATACAGTTGGGTTTTTAACGTTTCTCGATTTTCCCACGGAAGTGACTTTCTTCGGCTTTCAAAATAATTGTTTAAGCTTTATTAGTTCTTCATTCGACCAAAAAACTCTTTTACTCAGAAATATTGCAGTTTGGGGGGAACAGATGGAAGTCCGGCGGAGCCCAAAACAGGGAATACGGCGGAGCGGGATTTTAAAATTCAATTCTGTCAATTTTGCTGAGCGATTTCATGAATGAGCGGGTCCCGTCGTGTTTTAAGCAACCTTTTTTTTTTGACCATTTCCCCGGGGGCTTTTTCCCGAATTTCTGCTTAGTTTATCCAAAAGTGTTGCGTAGTATTGACCAGTAGCAGTTTTTCTTTTTCAAGATAATCAATTAGCAAAAATTCCCTTTTTCGCCCCAAAAAAAACGAGCCATTTCCTTTCCCCCCGATGAAGATTTTGTTTTTCTTTGGAACCGATTCACCGCGTTCAAACCACTGTTCTGATGCATTTTTGTTTTTGGGGGTCGAACTTTGTTTTATTTATAATTGAAAACACAAAAAGGTACTTGACTTCAAGCGCACCAAAACCAGACTATTGAACGGATCGATTTGACATCTGCAGTCAATTGATATGAAAGAGTTGCCAACACAACGACATAAAGTATTTGGGAAAAAGCAAACCCCAACACACGTATTCCACTAAGTTTGTAAGAGTTAATAAAAGTGGTCAGAATATAGTGTAGCATACACAAAAAAGTTACCGATATTTTTAGGTTACAAGCTGATAATTACTATATGCGTCGGTATGTCAAATTTTAATTTTATCTTTGTTTGGAGAATAAATCGATTTGCCAAACCATTCATTCATCCTGAACGAATTTGCTTTTGTGCAATGTTTTGTAATGATTCCTTCTTACCTGAATTATATGCAGATCAGTCCGCATATTCCTGCATAAGCCACTTTTATGAGTACCTGGTTCGCATCTTTAATTTCGGCTACGCTCTTTGAATCAGAGTTAACTGTTTCTTCTTGCCGTTAAATTCGATGCTTGCATTTTATCAAAATTTTCGCGTACTCGGGGACTTTCACCGCGTATGAATTAAGATAATAAAAAATACGTTTAAATAGTCTACATATGTATGTATGTCCTACTCAATCTAATGCATGATATGCACTAAATATATGTTATTATCGTCTTTAAGTGCCAAACATGTAGAACTTTTCCATAATCATTTGACAGATCCGTTATGCACGATATTATCGAGATAAATTATATCTTATTTTGAAAAGTTGGATGTTTAAATTATGTAAATGTATGATTAGACTATATGCGTATGTTTATAAGTCGTCCTGGCAAGGTTAACTGCGATCGATGTTCATAAAACACAACGTGAAAACATGTGTTACATACGTAACGATTCTTTAGGAGAGGAAGGGTCACCACGTGTAATTCATCAATCTGAATGGAGATTAATCCATCTGTAGAATCGTTTACGAGTGTCACTTGAGTGCACTGTGGTCGAAATGACTTCAAATGTGCACGTTATTTCCGAAATCAAACTTTTTTGAATGGAAATTTCATGAAAGGATTTGATGATATATTTAAGAGGTCTTATTCTCACGATATTTCTAGTGTAACCCGAGCTTTAGTAACTTTTTAGAGTCCGGCAAAATGAAGAAAGATACTTTTCACAAATTTGACTAAAAATTAATAATTTTTCTTATAGTTATTTATACTAGTGCTTTATATTAAAACTAACAACTAAAATATTTGCTACTAAATTGTATTATACAGCGTTATTGTAAAAATTAATTGCTTGAATTTTGTTTTGTGGGAGGAGTTGATAGACTTATTTGTGCATTATTTGTAAGAAGCGAAAATACGTGCTCGTACAACTTTTTCGGGGATTAAAAAAAATGTACGTTGAAGTACGCGGAAATATTTACACTTCTTAGGGGTGATATGTAGATTATTGTGTATAAATATCGAGAACCGGTGTTAACCGTTTTGGAAAATGTGAGGAATTATACAAATGGTCTTCTGCTCAATTTTCTAGATCTACTTTATTACTTTAAGTTTATAGCTTTAACTTATTCGAGTAAATGATACTGTAATAGGATTTGATTTTATACCTTATTCATAAATATATATTATCATCGAATTAGGACCATTAAAAATATTATGATTTTAGGGTAAAATTTCAAAAAAAAACAGTTAGTAATATTATTATTTAATTACATATAAACAGGCGAGTAAGTATAATTTGAACATATATTTGCTGGCTCCTCCTTTGTGTTTTATTATTTCCTCAATCCTTTTTGGCATACTGCCAATGCAGTTTTTTATTGTTCTTTTTTTAATTTCGTCATTATTACGCCATACATCTTCAATATGTTGTTGTAATTCTTCCTTTATAGCTGAGTTCCGTGTACTTATGATATTTTTCAAGACATTCCAACACATTTCAATTGTGTTTATGTCTGGTAAATTTTCTGGCCAAGGCAGTACACGCAGATTTTTAGATTCAAGTTCCGCATTACATTTTTTGTCTTATGACACGATGCATTGTCTTGCATGAAAGTATATGTTCCTTGAGTTGGATCCAATGATCCAATATAAGGTATTAAATGGTTTTGTAAAACTTTTTTATATTGTTTTTGTTCCATTGTTCCGTTAAACGAAATATAGTGGTCCCGGTCCTACTGTCGTAACACACGACCAAACCATTAGAAATGGGTTGGTTTAATAGATTTGATCGTACATACTTCTTTACAACGCTGTGGAATCAAGGTAAGAGATTTCTAAAGTTCCACGATCTTTGCTTAAGCCCACATGCTCCAAAACCAAATGACCTTGCAGTTACGGAGCTTAAGGAAGAAAACTTTAACCCATTGCATCTCACTTGTATTTTCTCAAACGCAGATGTTGTAAAGTTTTGTATTGACAAGGGAGAGGATGTAAGGCGTTGCGATATACTTGGCTGCACTCCAACCCATTGTACTCTCATCGCAAAATAATGTTGAAATGTTAAGATTATTGCTGGATAATTTCTGAACGAAGAAAAGGACCGAGATTGTATTTCCACGATCCTTCGCGCTGGCATCCAAACCGACGATGTGGACGTTATGAAAATGCTATAAGAGAAAATAGCAAAATTACCGATAGATACGGTCGTAGTCCTCTGTTCCATGCGATAGAAACAGGGAAATCGGGGAGATGGTTGGTTTTGCCCTACAACAGCACCCTGATGTAAATTTAAACGACCGGCTGGAATAATACGGCTTTTCATTGCGCAAATAAAGAGCTTGGAAATTGTCGAAATGCTATTGCGACACAAGGCGGACATAAATTACGTATCGGATTTCGGGCTGACTCCACTTGACATAGCAATGTAACGAGAGTAAAAATATTGCCGAGATGCTGTTGAAATATGCTGCCAGTGTTAACAATAAAAAGGCTGGTAATTGCCAAGTAGCCTGTTGGTATGAATTTAAGTAAATTTTCTATGCTTTCTTCATAAACGTTGCCGCCTGCGTTGTCAACCATGTGGTAACATGTTCTTTGAGCTCTTCATCATTGTTGAATTTTTGACCAACAAGTAACGTTTTCAGATGCAAAAAAAGATGAAAATCGCTAGGGGCGAGGTTAGGGCCGTACGGAGGGTGGTCAAACTAGGTCCAGCAAAGTCCTGTAAGAGTTGTTGTGTCTTGTTCGCAGTGTGAGTCGGATATTGTCATGAATCAAAACAATAGCGTTTGTGAGCATTCCTCGGCGCTTATTCTGTATTGCACGACGTAGTTTCCTAAGCGTCTCACAATAAACATTTGCATTGATCGTTTCACCTCGCAGTTAAAAAATGCACAAGTGGAATGCCATGTCTATCCAAAAGATTGTCCATATGATGCATTTCGAGGTGTCAAGATTTGCTTGGCTTTAATCTTTCCTTGTGGACGAAGCGTCCATTGATTGTCGTTTCGATTCGGGGGTTTCACAAGCGACCCAAGTCTCATCCCCGGTCACTACCTTACTTAAAAAATCATCACCATCTTTGTTGTAACGTCTCAAAAAAATTATCTGCACTGCCCTGACGCTGTTTTCTGTGTTGCTTTGTGAGAGTTTTTCGGCATCCAACGAGCACACAGTTTTCGAAAATTTAGTCTTACAGAAACAATTTCAATGAAGAACTGCTCTTGAAATTTGCGGAAATTTTCGTAGAAAGATCCAGATATGTAATTTTACGATTTTCCTCTACGAGTTCTTCAACTGCACGAACCAATTCTTCATTAACAAAACTCGGACGCCTACTTCATTCGTAATCGTGCACTTGATTACGTCCTTCATTGAACTGTCGGACCTATCTCCTTACGATTGAATCACTCATCGCATTTTCTCCGCAAACCTCGCAGATTTATCGATGAAGGTCCCACCGCTTTAGTATTTTCGCATTTAGAAAACGAACTGCAAATCTAATCTCACAAGCGACGGGATTTTTTAAACAACTTCGCTATTCTAACCAATAAACTGTAAACAACAAACAGCGATTTCGAAACGGCGTCATCTCCTTCTCCTTAACTCAGAGTAACACCGCGCATGCGCCGAACAGATTTCGGCGTTGCCACAGCAATAAATACGAGCGGAACTTATTTCCCGGAGTTGGCTCGTATTTGTTTTAGCTATTTTATTGTTTATTCGAATAAAGTACTAAGGAACGTGATAAGGAAAATAGTTAAATCTTTACTGTTGCATGGCTACCAGTCTTAGATACCCTACAACTGACATTGAAATGTTCTTTCTCGAGAAAGTAAGAAGAAAAAGCAAGAGATTGTCTATTAAGGCGGTTTGAGGATATTAGTAGAATGAGGGATGATAGATTATAGATTACCTAACCAAGTAGAGAGGGTGAGTCATCTCCACGGGCTCGGTTGTTGTGCCTTTTGTGATGTACTTTGTACATTTGTGTTTATTGATTAATGAACACACGCTAACTGTTTTACTCTTTTATTCTTAGTTATCGGTTCACGAGGCACATTACATTATTTTCCTTGACATTCTTTCCTTCCGTTTATACCACATACATACCATTTCATACTCTCGGTCATCCTTCCGACTATCCATCATTTATACTTACACACCTTTGTAAATGGAGATTCTTCAAAACGATTGTCTTACTGTAGTAAGGTCTAATCAGACTAAATCCATATTTTACAGTTAGTAATGTGATATCACATCAACAGCATAAATTACGTGCATAAATGTTTATCCTACCTCAAGTATATTGCACTTTCATAGATTTTGTAATTGCGTTTGAATTGCCTCTTTCAATTTGACTGAATGTTGGTTAAGTTTATTACTCTGTGAGAAGTTAAAGGTAAATGAAGAAATATTTAAATCTAACCAATTTGATTTTTGTGAGTAATTGTTAGAGTTGGCCACGCGCGCCAACGGGCAGCGGCGTTGTTTCGATTAGGCCTCGGGTTCCACTAGAACTATTGTGTGTAGATGTTTGTTGTCGTAAATACTTTCGCGTAGTTGTTAAATAAAAATAAAATAATACGTACTCAAACACCTACCATTTTAAGAGTCCTTCGTGAAATGGCAAAGTGAATAATGTCTTGATATCTGCAACATTAGATTTGTTTCAACAGTTGTTTCGACAGACCGAGTGCGGCGCGACGAAAAAATGTGTTTATATGCAGAGAACGAACGTTCTACATCTAGTGACGTTATATTTGCGTAATTAAAATATTCTTTGAAACAACCTAACGGTTCTGCTGACGCACCTTCACAAATGTGTCTTAATATGCCAAAATCAGAATCTTTTCTCATATTTTTCTAGAACACAAACATTTTTTGCGTCTTCTATCGCGCATAGCTGTGCGTGAACATGTTCTACTATTTGCACAGATTCCACTAACGACACCGAAGGATCTTGTAACTTTTCTATTGCCTCCGCTAGTCCGAAGTAATTGTTGTAAATAATTTTTAAATCCGTTTTAACCCGACTATCTTGAAATTTCGACTGGCCTTCCTTGATAGCCGCAGCTTCCTTTGGATCGAATTGTAAAACCACGTTCTTAATATTCTCAACATATTTATGATAATAAAACGCGGCCTGTAAGCATGTTCCCCAACGTGTAAGAATAGGTTCTGGTGGCTCAGGTATACGGGGGCACAGTCTGTGAAATTCGCGAATACGTTTCGGGGATTTGACAAACACTGCTACAGAAACCATGTTTGCGGCACCATCACTCATAAATTATGAGATGGTGCCGCAGCAAACATCTACACACAATAGCTCTAGTGGAACCCGATTCCTAATCGAAACAACGCCGTTGCCCGTTGGCGCGCGTGGCCAACTCTAGTAATTGTTCAGTTAACACTTGTGTATCTATAATCTCTAAGTAAATATTTTTACCGAACAGCTTAAATTTATTTCCCTTTATTTCCAACTTGGTACAGTAGGTTTGTTATACATATATTCTAATAACAATTATGTATACATGTAACATGACCGCTAGGGTGTTGAAGCAACCATCATTTTAGTTAGACAGCTTATAAGAAAGCCAACGTAAATGATCTCTAGATTTTGAACATAGCTTTGGCGATTGTTCCTTTTTTGAGGTTTTCTAGAGCTTGCTCAAATTCTTCTAACCCAAATGTTTTTATACCCAGGCTATCATAGTTCAAGTATCTAAAAAAGAAAACGAAAAAAATTAAGTGTTTCTCTTGTTACATGCCACGAAAGTTAATTAAAAAATTTAAATCCATTGTTTTATAAATACGTTTCATTTCTACGTATTATTCGATTCATTCAACATTACTAATACACTAGCCTTTCTCCTAATGCTTCTAACAGTCCCAAAGCTTTCGGAAAAGTGAATGGATTTATTTTAACGGACACAATTGTCAATTCCTTCTGGTAGATTTCGTACGGTGAAATGCTAAGAAGCAAGTAAATGAAGAAATAAATAAATAAACAAATAAAGATAAATGGTATACCTTATTTTAGTATGAGGTGGTGCTACACCAAATATGCATAATTTTCCACCATAGTTTAATAAATTCAGCGCGTTCTCAATGGCTGGTCCATAACCACTGCAATCAATGACAACATCATACAATATTCCTTTTTTCTGTCTTGATTTCAATTCATCTGGCGTGATAGTATCGTAACCAGTATCTACAATCGTGAAACTTTTTGATTTACACATTCATTAGAATTGTTGGGTATATTATAAACTGGTGTTGTTGGTATAGGATAAAATTGAAACCCGGATATCCGAATTCAAAACTATCCGGGTACCTATTATCGATTAAAAATATAACGTTCAAGCTGTATATGTCAACATTATTTTAGATGATCTTTAGAGCAACGCAAACTGCGCTGAAAGCCAGTGGCTGACGCATAAAAGTTTACACAAAATAAACACGGTCGGGACAATTCGGTATAAGCGTCAGTATTGGAAAATGATTTCAATAAAGATTTGTGGGTAGAAGCAGTAAATACAGCCTATGTTCTCAACAGAACTGGCACTAGTAGAGAAGAACACAAAACACCCTATGAAATTTGGTACAAAACAGAAATGTATGACATAAATAAGTTAAAGATTTTTGGTTCAAAAGCAGCTGTTCACGTTCCAAACCAAACAAGACGAAAATGGGATTCAAAATCTGAAATAGGAATATTTGTGGGGTATGGAGAAAACTCCAAAGGATACAGAATTTATTTTCCTGAAAGAAATACAGTGTTAGTTAAAAGAGATGTCATATTTATAAAAGGTGATACACAAAAGAAAGAAAGTAGCCTGATGCATGGTAACGAGAAAGAAACGGTTGAAAAAATTCAAATTGAAGAGATAGTAAAGCAGAATGATGATACTATGGAATAAGCAATGAAGGAACGGCAGGTAGAAGAAAAGGAAGGGGATAGAAGAGATGATGAATTGAATGCAGAGAAACACGAAGAAATACAAAGAAAAAGAAATGAAGAAAATTTCGGTGGAACTAAAAGGAAAACAAAACAACCAGGATGGCTCGAGGACTACGAGACTAATTTTATATGCATAAATAATGAACCAGCATCATATAAGGAAGCAATGGAAGGGAAAGATAAAGAAAATTGGGTAGAAGCCATACAAAAGGAGATGAGCACATTGAAGCAAAATCATACGTGGACAGAAGTAAAACGTTGCCCTGAAGATGAACAACTGGTAAGCAGTAAATGGATATTTCAAAAAATGGATATTTAAAAAAAATGCATTTGCAATAGAAAACTTTAATTTCTTGTAACCTCATAACAGCGTATACGAGGGACACGCTAAATATTTTGAGATGCCACAAAAGTAGAGAAGTTAGAGCAACGCTGCATTTTTAAATACCACCATCCTTAAATAGTAAACTCTGACTGTCAGTTGAGTCGCTGCTGTCATAGAGTAAACGTGGTAGGTACGATTTGTCATCGAAACATGGACTTGTCAAGAGAACATGTACGCGCAATGATTTAATACGATTTTAAGGTCGGTTTAAGTGAACAACAAAGTCTTGAACGATTGCAACTCGCATTTGGTGATGAAAGTTCTTCACGTGCAACTGTGTTTCGCTGGTATAGCGAATTTAAAAGAGGACGGATATCGCTTAGTGATGAGAAACGTACCGGTAGGCCCTGTTCTTCAGTTACCGCTGGAAACATTGAGAGTGTGAGACGTATGATCGACGAAGATCCAAGATGCACCTATCAAGTGATTGAGGCAACTCTTGGTGTTGGATCCGCAACAGTAAATTCAATTTTACATGATCATCTTCGGATGAAAAAAATTATTACTCGTTGGGTGCCACACACGCTTACCGATTTCCAAAAAGCAGAGCGAGTAAGAATCGCTCGGGAAACATTGGAAACGTTAAATAATGGTGGACATCGCATTCTATCAAAAATAGTAACAGGTGATGAAGCTTACATCCCATTTTACGATATTCCTACTCGCCAGGAGAGCCGCGTGTGGATCCACGAAGATGTACCAACACCAACAATACCCAAAAGGCAAAGGGCTGTCAAGAAAGTTATGTACGCAGTTTTCTTCCGTAGTACCGGATTAGTAAAAGCAATAAAGCTGGAAAATCAACGTACAGTCACAGCAAACTGGTACACCACAAAATGTTTACCTGCAGTTTTTGAGTCAGCCAACATTCGCGGGTTAATGGTACATCAGGACAATGCATCGTCACACAGTGCACAGCAGATAGTTGAATTTTTACGTGAAAATAAGGTAAAAGTCATTGAACATCCACCCTGTTCGCCTGATTTGGCCATGTGTGACTTCTGGTTGTTCTTCAACCTAAAGAAACATTTACGTGGTCGATGTTTCACGACGGAGAATGAGATGAGATGAAGCAATTCGACTATTTTTTGAGAGCATTCCAAGAGATGACTGGCTTCACGCTTTTACGTTGTGGAAAATTCGGTTACAAAAGTGCATTGATGCAGGTGGAGATTATTTTGAACATAAATAAAATCATTTTCGTAAAAAGACTTGTAGTTTTCTTGTGTCTCAAAATATATAGCGTGACCCTCGTATAGGTCATGGGTTAATAGGAACTTTTTTGCTTAAAATGGTCAGACCAACGTACTCACTTAATGTGTTACACCTATCATGATTGATCTTGCATAAAAATTTTGCCTGCATCCAATTAATTTTCTATCTATTAAATAAGCTTTTAGCTTTTCTTTCAATACCGATATTTACCTAATTTGGCAAGTTGTTCTCGTCTATGTGGGTTCGGTTCCGAAATTGTAACTCTTCTATGACCTTGCAAATGCAGGCAAACCACCCATAAATTTCCTATTATACCAGCACCGGTAATTAGAATATTCTTACCGACCGGTATGGGAGAGATTTTATCCCATCCATGTGCTAGGCAAGATAGGGGTTCGCACAAGCCAGCTACAAACAGAAAAAAAAAATCAGTGTTAACCAATTTGTTGTCAAACACAAATCAAATATGTGAATCTATAGGATTTCATTCTATAATGCTTATTTATGCTACGTTTCCTAACTCATTTTCGCTGGCAGAGAGATGCGAGAGATTACCGATCATGTGATCCAGAAATTTAATTGTAAACTAAACCAATAGAAGAAAATTTGTCAAATACTTAACCTCAAAATAGATGTTGATTTCAATTTTTTAAATGCCAGTTGCTGTAAATACAGGCTACAGAATGTAGCCTCTTTTATTATTCAACCAATCAGGGTTAAGGACATCAAGTACATTTGTGAACTCCATTTTAAGCATTAAAGCGTGCATTAAACTCTGTTATGTCCGATTGTATACTACATGACATGGAAATTGCAATACCAAGATGGGGTGCGAATTTTTTGACCAAACTTGGTAGAAACGTATAACTCGGTCGGGAGATCTGGGTGACCATGGAAAGATATTGACATGGGCCTCTTCGAACCGGTTTAGAGAGGTTCCCGCTACGTCGGGACGGTCATTATCCTGCTGCAAAAATGGGTCTTCGAGCTGCTGAAGACATGGAAGAATATAGAGTTCCATCACCTCATCAACGTAACGCTGGGTATTCATGGTACCTCGGATGAGCACCTACTGAGACCTATTGCCATTTGCTATAGCGCCCCATAGCACAACCCCCACGGCCCAGTGTATACGTCTTTCAACAGAAAATTAACGACGTTTCCCACGTCTTCGCCTGACCCCCATGTTGCCATCTTGCATCCCTCTACAAAATCGAGATTCATCACTGAATGTTGCCTTTTGTCACTTCACGTTCCAGTGCATTCGCAACCCACACCATACCAAACGTTGCTGTCCGTGTTGAGCCGTATGTGGTAACCCAAGATGTGCCAGGGTTTTCGGCGATAAACGGTTCGAAGCATTACAGGGCGACCTCCATTACCTAAGCATAGATCAGCAATTGACCTGGTGCTGGAGAATCGGTCTCTTTGTGCCATTAGGCAAAGGTTCTTCTTTGGCGACTTTCCTAGCTCTCCCTAGTCCTTGACTGATAACAGCGAACGATGGTAAATTGGTTACGGTTAAGGCAATCTACAATTTTTCTAAACGAAAAACCACCTTCCTGTAGGCCAACAATTCGATCCCTATCGAATTAGCTCAACTGATGGTAATTTCAACAAAACATGTTAAAAGAAAGCATGACAAGAGAAAACGGTGCAAATTGAATCAAAACTCGTAAGAAATACACCTGACATTAATGTAAAAAAGGTTGCATGAAGTGCAGATATGTTATGATCACTTGATCCATCACCACAAAATTTTAATCGATTATTATCACTAATCCCAAATTGATAAGCTCTTCGTTATTAAGAAACGTATTAATTTAGGATTAGTGAAGAATTGCTTATTGGTCAATCCTTGACCAGATTGTAAATGTATAAACATCAAATGGTGTTAATAAAAAAAATCTTACCTTTGAATAGTTATAGGTTTCCACCAAGTTTGGTCAAAAATTCGCATCTTTTCTTGGTGTTGCAATTTATATGTCATGTCGCATATTAAAGGAACACACGTTCCTTTTTATCAATGCGCCAAAAAGAACTTGTTGTCGTGAGTAAAATTGAGTTAATTGTTAAATGCACTCAATTTATCTGAGGTGATGCTTACAAATTTGTATAATTCACCTTGTTCCAACGTGATATTTCCCGGTATCTTCATTATTTGATGGTCGGGAACCAAACAATATTCTGCCCAACCGCCATCTTTAAACAAACCTGTAATGTCTCTGGAAAGAGCGGTTTGACAAAAATGTGGTTGTCCGGAGTGACAGAAACCGCATACTTGGCATCCGCTGAAATAAATTTGAAAAAGATTTATTGTAATTTGTTGCTGTTTTGCGTTTTTGCTACATATTTAAACATTAAATATTTTGAGTTTGAAATATATAGTTGCGATACGTAAAGAAAAAAATGATTTTGTTTGAAACCTTAGTATGTTTTTTCGTGGTTATTTTTATTCAGGATGACAAGTTGCACAAGGTATCCCACCGGGAATAATATTGTAATGATGGATACTTCGAAATGTATAATGATCAGGTTTTTTTTTTTATTTATTTTCGAAGCATTATTAGTTAAGTAACCGTAGATTTTCCAACAGGAACCGAATATATACTAATGTATATTTGGTATTGCGTTAAAAAAAAACATAACTTTTTTAGGTAACTTATTTGATTCAGCCTGTATATATCAAAATAATTTTAAATTGTTGCATTATCGCATACCTATGATTTTTGTATCGGGAGATTTTTGTATTACCAATAGTAAAGTTGTTCTCGAAGAATCCCGCACTATTGTCTCACCCTGCATAATATTGTTATTTTGGTACAAACTATAATGCAAAATGAACATAGGTGATTTGGGCAACTTATAAACTTTAGTGCACCAGAAGTCATGAGTATACCTATTCGGATCAACTACCACATGGTCCCCAATTTTCAATTCAGTCACGGCAGCACCGATATCCTCAACCACACCAGAAAACTCATGTCCGAGCGTGACGCCATCTTGCTTGGCTGGAAATTCTCCCTGGAAATGTCAAGATACATCAATAACAATCATGCATACGTCAACAAAATTTAAGGCGGAATACATTCTTTGTCTATGACACACTGCCAATTATAGGAAACAATTTGCTCTTTAACTATGCCAAGGACCCCTCTGGTTTCTACTTCTACAAGTGATGATTAAATCATTACTGAAAAGGTTGATAAATACTCAATATTGCAATACATCGCTAAATTTTACATAAAAAAACTATCGAAAATATATAAATTGTTTGCAGAAATTTTAAATCATGAAAAACTTTGAAATTGTTAAGAAATCAACTTCTGAAAAAATCTCGGAAATTGAAAGATAAATCCACAATTCGGTTTCATTAATGGTTTTTTGGTCGTAAGAAGTGGTAACAAGGCTTGCAACTGGCTTGCAACAGGTATGTCCAATATAATCTTGACTCTATGGCTAAGGAGTGATAAGAATAAAACAATTTAACGTGGAACACTTTACACAGATTATTTGCACATTAAAAGCCTTCTGTTATGACAGCGACAATAAGACAGTTCTAAAGGCTATTAAGGCCTACATGTGCGACAGCGACAGTCAGACAATTCTAAAGGCTATTAAGGCCTACATATACGAATCTGGTCTGCTGCACGTGTGTGTACACAGTCTAAGGCAATTGGGACGCAATAACTTTGTTACTTGCGATGGGTCCCAAGGCACCAAGGGATGGAAGGAAATAAAAAGCCAGGTAAGTTGGCCAAAAAAGTAGCGTCCTAACTCCTTTTAGGGTTTCCAAAAGAACGAAATAGAGCAATCTTTATGAATTACATTAAACAATCAAAAGACCTCGACTGGGAAAGTGTTCCAGGACAAAACAAGCGAAAACACTCATATCGGGCTCGCCAAAGACAGCGAAAATAGCGCTACCGTTCAGCAAAAGAGACCTTTGACTACTGGCAGGATGTTTGACAGGTCATGTAGCCCCGAAATATCACTTATTTAAACTAGGAAAAGCTGAAGATCAAATCTGTCGTCTATGCCAAGAAGATTTGGAGATGGCAGAGCACGTTTTATGTAAATGTGTTGCCATCAGTCGCACACGACACCAGCATTTCAGTAGGCCATTTCTTACATCTACTGAACTGAAGGAAGACGATCCTAGAGTAGTATGAAGGTTTATTAAAAGCCTCCAACTATTCTAACACGCACAAGGGCATTTGATTGTAATAGATCTATTACGGTCGCAGTGACTTAAGGCATCTGTGGTATGGCCCGACTATAATAATGATGAGCTTTGAAGCTTATATACTCCGTTGGGCCGCCATCACACGTAAAAGAGAATCTCGAAAAGTCAACCCTGAAAAACTTGTATCATTTTTGCATATTTCCACTGCAAACTATATTTACCAAATACTATTAATACCAAATTTAGGTCACTTTACACATTATACAACGTGTCCATCTAGTGTGTATGTGAAAGACAATTACCTTTCTATGGAATTTAGGGAAAAACTTTTCAAATAAAAAATATTTGGAGACAAGTTCGGCACAACATAAAATTATACTCAAGCATACAGGGTATTCAGTTTCCACTAGAAACGACACATTTATTTAAATCCAATACCCTCTTCTATTTTACTACATTTTTGGATGCCTATGTAGTAAATAAATGATATAAATCGACTCTCGACCAAATATGCTCCAATATTTACGCATTTTCAATCAAGAACCGCAATGTGTCTTTCATTAAGAATAAATAAAAATTATGATTTTGATTCCTCATCCGGTCAGCATAGTTGTGCGTTTGTACTATTGTAATAGTTCTTTTATTTTAGAGTAATTTGAAAATGGTTTGTATTTAATTAAGAACATTTTGTGTGTAAAAGCAATATACGCTGAAATAAGTGTATTATGAAAACATTACATCAATTTTAACATTAAATTTAAGTTGGAGGTCATATTTTACTTAAAAGTTATCTTGAAATAAAACAGTTTTGTTATAGAAAGATTGAAAGATACTGAATATCAAAATAGAAACAACCATAGTTTAGGAGCAGATAAAATTATTACTGGCTTGGTATATTGCTTATAACTTCAGCTTGATACAAAAAGTACCTACTTGTACAAAAGCGATACATATTCATTCCAGAGTTCAAAATTATTTTGATTTAATGAGCGAGCCTGAAAGCTAGCAATATCTAATCTTAATTGTTTAATAATAAGTTATAATTAAACCATACCCAGTATTAGCGTAAAATGTACAGGGTCATCACGATGATGGCCTGTTAGACGTATCTCTAAAATTAATTAAAATATATTCTTGAAATTTTTGTAAATATTTTCAATATCATGGCTCTTGATTAAACCGGAAGCAGATATTAACTTTCTAATTCCAACTGGATCATCCTATCTATTAAGAATTGTTTGCATAGTCGTTTTAAATGCCAGTTAGATATAAATGGTTCTAGGACAGGGAAAGATGCGCATACGGAGCTGTTCAATTTGACGCAATTTTGCTCGGATGCCTCGTATAAGGCGTTCGCAAGATTCAGCGTCAGAATTTAGTCCGGATCCTGTTCCTTAAATGAATCCCAGTTTGGGATTCACAATCATTCTCGTAAACCTTCTCAGTTGGAAAATATTCCTCATTATCCACAATGTTGATTTTGTTTCCACCAAAATAAATATCTCTCAAGAATCGGTAACATCGAGAAATTCTCTAAAGTGACGGGTGTATTTTAGAGACTTTTGTATTTTCCTGTGTTTTACAAATCTCTCGAACAATAGTGGTGTAAGAATCGTGAAAACGATGAGCGGGTTTACGAGTAGATACTCCATCACGGTTTTCAAATGTGTTTCTTGGGCCCTGGCCGCAGCTAACTATCGTGGTCGAACATTTTTGGTAGGGTTTGTTAAGGTATACCTTCCTCACATTCTCGAATTGTTCGATATATGGTAGTAGTAACGCTTGGCCACTGTTCACTCTATTCTCACTATTTCTTAAATACATACCGACTAAAAATATGTATCTTAAAACTTTCATTCCAACCGGTATTATTCTAAAAAAGGTTCTTTACGAAGAAAGGGATGCCGACCCCTGGTCTATGACGTACCAATTTCAGAAATGAAGCTTTTTCAATACCTCTCCTTTGGCTTTAGTTTTGCAGATCCTTATGAATTACATAAACAGCTATTGACAGCTATAGATCAGTATCAAAAATGTTACACAGAGTGTTCGGAAATTAAAAAAAAATGCCTAAAACAATTTTCGCAAATCTATACAATTCATGCGGACATTCGGAATACGTCAATAACTACAAATATTGTTGCGGTGCTGTGGTGCTTATTACTTAATAAAAAGAATCGACCTATGAAAGACTTCTTTCCACGATTTTATCAGAAATGCCGGAATGGAGTCTTACAAGCATCACAATGGAATTTTAAAAAGCAGTCGTAGCTATAGTGAATTTAGTATTTCCAAATACGTTCATACATGGCTGCAAATTTCATTTTAACCAGTGTTTGTGGCGGAACGTTGAACGTCTAGATTTGCTCACGGAATATATATATATGGTGACTCAACACCCCATGAAGAGGTAACGCCGCTTTTCGGCTCTCTAAATCTGTTTATTGGGGTAGATCAGTCCCCTTTCCAAATATTATATCCTTCTGCTTATGGTTCTCCACAGCTGTCTGTCCCCTGTCTTTTCTCGCCAGTTGTTAATTCCAGCCCTATTGAGGTCTTCTTTAACTTCCTGTAACCATTTCGATCTTGGTCTTCCTCGTCTTCTCCTTCCTCCTGGCTCCCACTCTAACATAGAATATACTACTGTGCCTGGTCCTGATCTCCATATGTGCCCCAGCCATTTTACTCTTTGCTGTTTTATTTTCCTTATCACATCTTATCCTATTTCCTGTAGTATTTCATGGTTCATTCTTTGTCGGTATTCATTCTCGCCCACTCTTATTGGTCCCCATATTGTCCTTAGAATTTTCCTTTCTAATATTCTTAGGTCTTCTTCCTGTTTTTTTGTTATAGTAAGTGTTTCAGCAGCATACATTAGCGATGGTCGAATTATTGTTTTATATATATTCATTTTCGCTTTTTTCCCAAGGAAATTACTCTTTAATAGCTTCTTATTCGCATAGAAAATTTTATTTGTAATCGTTATTTTTTCTTTGATTTCCATTTCTCTTTCCCCATCATTTGCTAACATTACTCCTAGATATCTGAATTTCGTCACCTCGCCAAATTCAAATTGCCCTACTTTAATTTTTTGATTTTCTGCTATCTTACCAAATTTCATAATTTTAGTTTTTTCCTGGTTTATTTTAAGTCCTATTTTTTCCCCTTCGGCAACTAGTTCTTCTAACATTCTTTTCATTGCTCTACGATTCTTCGTTATATTAACTATGTCATCTGCATAGGCTATTATTTGCCCTTCTCTCGTTCTTAATGTGCCTTTGCTTATTTTCCTTACCACATATTCTAGGGCTAGATTAAATAGAGTTGCTGATAAGGCATCTCCCTGTTTTACTCCTTTATTTATTTCAAATCCTTCTGTATCACCCAATTGAGTTTTGATGTTAATTATAGTTCTTTTCATGGTCATACGGAATATAAGATAATGAAAATATTTGCTGAAGCATACGCTTTAGCGCATATCTCTCTCAACGATAGAGATGAAGAATGGCCTATAATACATGCCCAAAAACTTAAGACTAAAAGCCAGCTTTTGATCTTCAGGCTTTTCGACTACCTTGTGGAAAACTGGCTAAAAAATCCAAAATTTCCAACCAAAATGTGGAATTGTTTTTGGAAACGACATCGTAAAAACAATTTAGTTAAAGAGTGAAATAGCCGCTTAAATAAATTGCTGAAAGAAGATGTTTGTGGAAACTATTAAAAAGGAAAGCCAATATACAGAATACCTGGTTAAAACTGTTGGGATCATGACGGAAGATTTAGAAAAAATGTAATTTTATAGCCAAGCATGTGAAACTTTTCTTGTGAATAATCCGGGAAAGGCTATTACGGATAAACACGCTGGAAAACTTTTTAGGCAAGCCTATTTAAAGGCGGCAAGTATTGGAACTGCGGTTAAAAGCTTTGCGAGGTGTGGAATACAGCCATTCAATCCAGATGTCTTTGACGAAGCAGATTTCGCACCAGCCTCAATAAGTGAACGTGAACATCCCATCGATGACGGTCGTATTACCGTACGGCATATCACTGCAGAAAATGACTCTTCCGATGATAATATGCCTCTAAGCAGCTTGATTAGAAGACGAAAAAATGAACAAGATCTTAGTGCATCTCAAAGTTCAGCGGCAGATGCTGCAAGACCACCTGGATCGAAACAGGCCGATCGAATATTAGATAATTCAACTTCAAGACAAGGTATAAATAAGGTTACATCATTAATTGAAATACGACCTCTTCCTAAATACGTACGCTCTATTTAGAAAAATAAAAGAAAGAAACAGAAAGCATTCCTTTTAACGGGAACACCAAACAAACTAGAGCTAGAATCAAAAGAACTGGAGAAAAATAATAACATTGAAACAAAAAGAAGGAAATGCGATGCAAAAAGAGACACGTTTTTGGAAAAAGTTTCCTTACTAAATCAACAACCAATTTATTAAATATGCAGATATTTCATGTTCATCTTGCGAAGAACCATATTTTGATCCTCCATCAGAAGGCCAGGGCAAATTTTAATGCGAGCTTTGTGAATAATCGTCATCTTGCCCCAATAGGTTCGTCAACTTGTCTCATAGGTAGGCCAAGATGATGAGAATGCCGACAAATTTTGAAAATTATTTTTTTCTTAAAAGCCTGCAATAATTTTTAGTTTTGATTTTTTAGTTTAATGAATGAATATGTTGGTTTATCTTTTCCTCGATCTGAGTATCAATAAAAGTATCTGCTTATTTTTTACAAGCATTTTTTCAACTTGCCCCATCTTACCCTACATGAGGTCAAACGGAAGAAAATCTATGAATATGCATTCAAAAGACACTTCTCCACCAATTAAGGAACATTTATTTTAGTATCTTTTAGCAATGAAACTTACCTGGATAATATGCAAGTCCGTCCCGCAAACCCCTGCGTAAGCCACCTTTACAAGCACCTGATGATCACCGTCGATTTTCGGAATAGGCTTTTGTACAACGCGAACTGTTTTCTCTAACCCGTTGAATACGATCGCTTGCATTTTTAGGAGCAATTGAACTTGATATTTGCGAGGTACGTATTCTTACGTCAATAAAAAAATCACTCGTGCCATAAATTTGACCTTGTTATGTATATTGTTCGCTGTTAGCAAACGCTTGTACGATAACATGGGTGATCTGTACATAATTTGAATGTATGTTTATTATGTAATGAAAATCTTCTAATAATTTGATTTTGAATGTATATTATATCGTGTGGTTCATATATCTCCGAATAATTTAGAAGCAATTATTTTTACAAAAGAAAAGTTTAAAACAGGAGGAGGTCAATCCATCATCCAACATGACATTGTCGCACTTCTAGGAAAGTGCTTTAGGGTTACGGGAAGGTCAAGTCAAATTTTTTAAATGAAATACGATGTTTGTTTTAACAAATTCTAAAAAAGGATAGAAAAGTATTAAACTGTTTAAACATTGAACAAGGTTGGGTTTCTGGAAAAATTCCAAATAACACTGAAGTATCGACACGCTCCGCACCATATAAATTATCATTAAATTAACTCGGAACAGTTGTTTCGAGAATTCATGGATTACCATTGTCAACTGTACTAATTCTAACATGCTTGTTCTATCCCTACTCTCAAGAAGATATTTACAAGTATCTAGTTTTGCCGCTTATACATCCTAACATGCGAAATATATGGAAACTAGACGAAAAAAAATCTTGTCTGTGTAGCACGAAACGTAAAACATGTGTCCGTTTTATCCTAATAAATCAATAAGAGTTGAGTGGACTAATGGCCGTTTCTCTCTATTCAGCAAATTTGTACCTATTCATTTTCATATAAATAGCTTCGTAAGCGTCTAATTTCCGCGGAGAAGTTACGTTCTTAATTAACTTTAGATTTCCTAATTTAATATTATGTCCGGTTTCCTTTATATGTTGTGCTACACTTGACGATTCAATTTTTCCATATCGGTGGTATGCGATGTGCTTCTTGAATCTGGTGCTTATCGCTCGTTGCGTTTATCCAAAGTAGGGTTTACCACACTCACTGCATGCAATTTTAAAAATTCCCAGCCTTTTCTTCATATCCGGTTTATTTTTCGGATTGCCAAGAAGATTTTTGAGTGTATTTCGCGATCTGAAACACACGTTCATATCTTGTCTCCCAAAGACTAATATCTTTGATATTCTATGGAAAGGACGTTTCACAAATTTCTTGTCGCGCGTTTCTGCCGGGATTAAAGTCATGGAATTTCTTACGTAATGCCTTTGTTGGAATTGGTTGTTCCTACCTTTACTCAAAGAGAATTTCACCAATTTATTAATTAAGAAACTAATCGCGGCCATTTTGTGTTGTCCATAGAATCTGTCACAATGTATCTAGTAGCGTTTGTTTCTTTTTTATAAATATCTATTTTCAGTTTCTTGTTGATTCTAATTACTAAATTATCTAGAAACGGGAGCTGATTGCTCACTTCTACTACTGTAAATTTCCGAATTTTGAATCAAGTGTTGTGGGGATTTCCAGAATAGTACTACCTTTATTGGTATCAAAAACCGCAAAAATGTCGTCTAAATACGTAAGTCAAAGTGTAGAAAAATGTACGGCAGCTATGGAACAACGGATTGCTCATCGCCGTACCTTCTAGTTGTTTACAATGCTTGCCCTCGTTTTCAAATGGAGGGTACAACATGGCTACACGCTATTCTAGAGGCACATTCTAAAATAGAATAAAGAAGGTTCCAATTATGTTGGTACCACAAATTCCACATCATACGTTGACATTCCTTGGACCTACCTATCGTAACCATCTTGGATTCTCCGATATGCAATAATGCATATTCCGCCTATTTATCTGTCCATGATTAGTAACGCTGGCCATGAGCGGTACCGCGCATCGGCGTAGAATCAGTTTGGACCGAGAGGAACGGTAGTATTACTTCGGCTGCGGAGCAGCACGGACATTTTCCCTGCCGGTCATTTGCGCAATTGTTTATCTGTCCTAGGAAAATTATAATTTCGTCAGCAAAACGACCGCGGTCGGACAAACTTCGAAAATTTATTGCAGAAATTCCAGACTTAATATATGAAGGTGCTAAAATTAAATGTGTAATCTGTAAAATCCCGTTAATGTGTTGGTCCAGACAACATTGTCTACGACACCTAAATAATGAAAAGCATGTCTCAAAAAGAAATTGCGCACGAGACAATAAAAAATTTATAATTAATTTATGCGTTACGTTTATTGCATGTAATATACCGTTTAATTTACTAGACAAGGAACCATTTATCTGCTTTTGGAATAACTATTCGGAGTGCAAATTACCAAGTCGAACATCGTTACGAAGAATTGTGCCATCTGCGCGCGAACATATTGAACAAAAAATAAAATCGGAGTTGACAGATCAAAAATTGTGGTTATGTGTCCACGAAACAACAGATCGGAAGAAACATTCTGTTTTTAATGTAATGGCACGCAAATTGGAACCTCATCAATCGGCACCTTCAATTCTATTAGTCTCCAAACGAATACAACAGTGTACTGCCGAAGTAATTTCAAAGTTAGTGTTAAATACATTGGACAAGTTTGAACTTTCAACAAACCAACTCTTGATGTTAGTGAGTGATGGTGCTGCAAACATGCTTTCTGTAGGCCGGTCTCTTAAAAAGCATTCTGCTAATTTGTTACACATTACGTGTAAAATTCATGCTCTCAATCTTGTGGCGGATAGTATCAGAAAATGTTATCCTGAGGTAGACGCTTTAATAGCGCATACCAAAGCAGTATTTGTCAAATCACCGAAACGTATTCGCGAATTTCACAGACTGTGCCCCCGTATACCAGAGCCACCAGAACCTATTCTAACTCGTTGGGGAACATGGTTACAGGCCGCGTTTTATTATCATAAATATTTTGACAATATTAAAAACGTGGTTTTACAATTCGATACAAAGGAAGCTGCCGCTATTCAGAAAAGCCAGTCGAAATTTCAAGATAGTCAGGTTAAAATGGATTTAAAAATCATTCAGGACAATTACTTCGGGCTACCAGATGCAATAGAAAAATTACAAAATCCTGCAGTGCCGTTAGAAGAATCTCTACAAATAGTGCAACATGTTCACGCACAGCTATGCGCGATTGAAGACGCAAAAAATGTTTCTGTTCTAGAAAAGTTTGAAAGTGTTTTTGAGAAAAATTCTGATTTTGGCACATTAAGACACATTTGTGAAGGTGCGTCAACAGAATCGTTAAGTTATTTGGAAGATTATTTTACTTACGCACATATTACGTCACTAGATGTAGAACGTTCGTTCTCTGCATATAAACGCATTTTTTCCTCATGCCGTACTAGTTTTGCCGAAACAACAGTGGAAACATATCTAATGTTGCAGATATTTAACAAACATTATTCACTTTGTGATTTCACGGAGGACTCTTAAAATGGTAAGTGTTTGAGCACGTGTTATTTAATTTTTATTTAAAGGATGAGCGAAATTATTTGCGGCAGCAAACATCTCTATTAGCAGAATAACTCTAGTGGAACGCGAGGCCTGGTCGACTCTACGCTACTGCGCGGTACCGCTCGTGGCCAGCTTTAATGATTAGTAAAGATGGATTCGTTGGAAAATACCATATTAAGAAAAAAATTATCGTCACTTTGAATTTGTAATTGAGTGAATGTACAAAATTCTACGCGATGTTCAAACTCGGTTTAGTGAAGGTTTTGGTGCATGGATATGTGCGGTGGATGACATTTTTACTGATTTAGTATTTGAACAATACTGGTGCGTGAGATTCCAGATTGCTTTGCAAGTTTTCTAGTACTGATTTGGAGATTATAAGCCACTGCGTGTCTTCATCGGTAACAGTTTTCTTTCGCACCCTATTTTTCTTTCTAATACTTCCTGTTGTAGAAAATTCCTGTACAAATCGACGAAAAATCGTAAAAGATGATCAGGGTAGCTTTTAGCAAACAATATGCTTCAACGTAAATAAAAATCGTATCAATTTTTTCACGTGCTAGTTGATCCGTTCCTAACATTTAAAACATTAGTGCTTTTGCTGTAGTTTTCTGAAAAGATCGTAATGTTTTGATCGACTTCATCTCGGTTGAGGGTATTTTAACTTATTATGGTATTGAACCGAAGTGTTGATATTGAAATTCACACATATTTTCTCCGCTACATACGCTTATCAAACCGGATCTAGTCAGTGGTAAAATTCTTATCTACATACGACATTTCAATTCGAAGCTATTACCTTCCTGCAAATTGTTCTTGTTCTATTAGTGTTCCGTTATTAATTCAGAATTCCGGATTTCATCTCTAAACTTAGCCTTGCCCTGGTGAGTTAATTTTTGACGTTATTTCTTTTAAAAACTCTAGCATAAGTTTACCTATATACGGAATGTATTGGCTCGTTATGTAGCGAGCAGAAAATATAATGTTATAAATTTGAAATTAAAATGTGTTAAAAGTTATTTTTCCTTTTTGTAGAAAGACCTGAAGACCTTTACTTAACAACAATACACATTCTAAAGATCAAGGTGGTGTTGATGTTCTTAATTCCTTCATTGTAGGAAGATGACGTCACAATCTTTTTTATTTTTGTGAACAACAACGATATCATTTTGGTTCGTATAATTTTTCTACTTTGCTCACTTTTAACAATTTTTGCACCTCACCTAGAATCGATCTCCGAAACACTTCATTATTAAAAACTCACTTGGTAATGTTTTCACAGTATTTTTACATTACCAAGTGAGTTTTTCTTTGATTCACCAAGAGCAATCAATCACTTCGTTTAATTTTTCAAGCAATAAGCTGAAATTTATGATTCCCAAATCTGAATTCTTTGTTATAGATTTTCATGCCTTTATAACAATTAAATTATATGCCATTTACTTAATTAATTTTATATTATTTATGGTACTGTTTTCTCTTCCATCGGTGAGTTTGAATCGTTCTAAAATTCGTTTGATAAAGTTGTTCACGTGACTAAAGATTGAGTTGGTTTCATAACTTTGGTTTCCAGTCCAACAAAATAATTTGGTTCGGTCACAGTGACTTCGAACATTTATTGCATTTCATCAACAATGCCTTTTAACTTTGCTCTGTTCTTCACCATAATAATCATTTACGTACAGTACCAGAATTATTAAGTCTTCATCTACGTTTGTGACGTAGATGTATTTGTCAGATTGACACTGCTTGAATCCATCGTCCTGTAGAAATTTTGTGAATTTGTTGTTCCAGCATCTGGGCACCTGTTTCAATCCGGATAAAGCCTTCTTGAGTTTACACACTGCATTTGATTGGATTGGTACTCGAGTACACCAGGCGATTCCATATAAATTTCCTCATTTAGTTCTCCATGCAGAAAAGCAGTTTTTATGTCAAATTGTATTATGTCCAATCTGTTCCTTGCTGTCAGGGCAAGTAGTATTCTGATCGTATCGGGTTGTAGGTGCGTAAATTTTGTTGTAATCGACGTCTTCGATTTGTGCGAAGTCTTTTGCACACAATCTTGCCTTGTATCTGCTTATGTCGCCGTTCGGGTGCCGTTTTACCTTGAATACCCATTTAAAACCTATTATTTGTCTATTTGGTGGTAGTTCTACTTCCTTACTCTCCTTCAGGAACACCAGCTTCAATTAGGTTGTCTTCGTACCGTTTTAATTTCTGAAGTTTTTCTCGGGGTCTCAGCTGTCGTGTCATTTCTTTCAACTTCATTATTTTCGACTTCTTCTTGTTCGTTCTTTTCATTTTGGATGTCTTCATTACCATTATATTCGACTGTTTCATCATCAATAGGTCTGGTGTCTGGTTTATTCTTGGTAAGGTAATCTCATTGCTTTCATTTAATGTTACGTTTCGTGAAATTTTTATTTTCTTGGTAGCTATATCGAATAGTCGGTAATTTGTCGAGTCATTGTCATAGTCGACTAGAATTAGCTTCTGACTTTTCGGTTCTAATTTATTACGTAGATTTTCCGGTACATGCACCCAAATGCTTTTAAGTGATCAAGAGCAGGTTTTCTTTTCGTCCATAGTTCAAATGGTGTTGAATTTGGCGTATGCACGTTAGGTGTTCTATTAAATATGTAGACGGATGCATTTACAGCTTCTGTCCATAAGTATAATGGCAGATCTTCAGTGTATAACATGGAACGTGCGCTTTCAACTATGGTACGAATTTCACGTTCTGACTTACCTTTCTGCTCGTGGCAGAAAGGTGCACTTGTTTCGAATTGAATGTCCTTGTCCGATAAAAACCTTCTGAATTAATGATTTACAAATTCAGTGCCGTTGTCTGCTCTTAGGGTTATTGTTTTATATCCAAATTTTTTTTGCACAACTTGATAAATTCTTTGAAGCATTCTAACATATCGGATTTATGTTTAATAAAATACGTATACTGACCTGTATCCAGTACAATCGTCTTTGAATAGTACAAAATACATACTTCCACTTACTGAGGCTGTGCTTATTGGACCACATAGGTCTGTGTGAATAATTTCACCTGGTTTGATTATCCTACGTTGATTATTCTGATACGGTAGTTTGTGTTGCTTCCCAAATTGACATCCTTCGCACACAAAGTGTTTTACGTTTGCTAATTTTATACCACTGATAATTTTTTTAGTTGGTATCTCTTTTATTGGTTTTACGTTGACATGTCCCATGCGTTCGTGCCAACGTCTCAAGCTTGCACTTGCAGTCAGATTTACTTCTGCATTCATAGAACGAAACAGTAATGTATTGTTATGTCCAACGTTGTATCTACGACAATAACAACTTCTCTCAGTTGTCACCTCTGAACGACTAAATGTCAGGCTGGCCACTCGTTGGTAACTAAATATCCCTCTTGCGGGGAAACTTGGAAATTTTTTCGTTACCATCCCCCCTCAGCCAACTGGCCTTGGAGCGAGGACATTATATTTAAAATATAAGTCCAGATAACGACGAGTGTGGGGTAGCATGGACAAATCTACTCGTCAGTTAATTTTTCTATTCACTTATTTCGTTCAAATTAATGTAGAAATCGTCTGGAATAAGGTACAACAAATAATATTTCATCAATTAAATCTTTATCTGAAAGGTTTCTGTAAATTAGCAGTGGATTTTCACGTTTAAAGCTTGTTGGTGACATTTTGGATCACAGAATCATCAGCATACAATCTCCTGGTTAAGTCACTGCATTCGTTCTCGTATGCTGTTCGCAGCAATAATATCATTTGATCGAAAGTCATCGCAAAAGTTTCTATTTAGGTTAAATTATCAAAATTTGCTGTGAAATAAAACAATCGCCGATCTCTCGCTATTTAAAATAAAAGAAAGATGAACGACGCCATAATTTTTCATCAATGTTTATTCGGCCTTGGTTGAATCAAAGTGTGTCTTAACTCCAATCCCCATATAAAGTGCTTGATTGTGAAATCAAAGTCTTTATTAGAAGAGAAAAAGGGTTAAATATCCAGAGCAGGCAGTTTCCTGTAGTGGTTATATAAACAAAGGGTTTATATCACATTGGCATCGTTCAAAAGTTCAAGGTTAGTTACTTAATCTTAAAATTCGTTCTAAAATTGCCGAAAGGGATACCCCCGAACCTACAATAACCGTTAATTTAATTTAAAATTAGAAAATTTAACAATTTTCCCAATCTAACCCCCGAAAAAGATATTTCAGTATATAGATTATTTGATCCTCGTACAGCACATGCTTTCAGATAACCTTCCTGGTAGATTTCTGCTTTATTGTTCGTTTTTATTACCTGCATTCCGTTCTTTGTTACTGCTCCTTCAGAAAGTAGACTTTTGCAAAATCCGGATACATACCAAACGTCTGTTATACATTATTGATTTAACTCTTATTAATGCAACATTGAATATTTACGGAGCCTATTCCCTTAATTCTAAAAAAAGGAGACCCCACAGTTTATAAGAACTATAAAGGCATCATGCTTCTTAATACGGCATATAAAATCTTTACCTCATTACATGCAAGCAAAGATTGGGGACTATCAGCAAGGATTCCGAAAACGAAGATCTATGGTAGACGCCATCCATACCTTAACACAAGCAATAGAGAAATGCTACGAACATAATATACAACTACATCTTGTATTCGTAGACTTTGAACAAGCTTTCGACACCCTAAGTAGAAATAAACTCATCCACGAAATGCGAAGTGTGAATATACCATCCAAAATAATAAGACTTGTGCAAATGACAATGAAAAACGCGGACGCTGTAATAAGAACGCATGAACATAGCTCTGAAAAGAGTTATAAATCGGCTTAACTGTGAAGGTATCATCGCCAATAAATCAGTACAACTCATCGTCTACACTGATGATATTGTTATAGTAGCATGAGATGAAAGAAGTATGACGGAAGCTTTACTTATGTTAGACAAAGCAGCACAAATTAGGGGACTCAAAATAAATGAGAAAAAAACAAAATATATGCTAAGCTCTAGACAACAAAAAAACGCACCAGATATTACAATTGGACAGTACAAGTTTGAAAAAGTCAATAGTTTTAAATATCTTGGAGTGATAGTCAACGGAATTAATGAACGAAGTGAAGAGATCGCAGAACGTATTCAAGCTGGAAGCAAGGCGTACTACGTTTACAGAAAGTTATTACACAATAAAGACCTCAGTAAAATCACAGTAATAACCTATGTCAGCGAAGCCATGTGTCTAACAAAAAAAGACGAAGAAAAACTATAAATCTTTGAACGTAAAATAATGAGAAAAATACTAGGGTCGAAAAGAACGCCAGAAGGAGAGTATAGACAGCTAATGAATTTCGAAATCGAAAACCTATAAAAGAAAATATAGTAAATATTATAAAAGCACATAGGATTCGCTGGTACGGACACATGAAAAGGCGTGAGCCCCACGCAATAATAAGAAAAATCAGCGAATGGAAACCGAGTGTAAGTAGACCAAAAGGAAGACCAAGGTCAAGGTGGGAGGACCAGGTGGAGCATGACTTATGGATAGTAGGAGGCGAGGACTGGAGAAGCAAAATTGGAGATAGAAAGGAATGGACGAGAGTTGCAAGCGAGGCCAAATCAGGGAAGAGGTTATAACAAACGGAAGAAGAATGTGGAGTGATTCACCACACTAGAGGAATCAGGGAGCTCCACTCGGAGTGGCTGCAATCCCCCCGGGGACGTATAGCCTTATATATATATATATAAGGTAATTCTGGTAATTCTCCATTATTACCTAATTTGACAGAGAAATCATTAATCTTCCGCATTTCCGTAAATAAACATCTATTTGGACTCATGTGGGCTGAAGCACCACTGTCTAATGTCCATGTTTCATCACTTATGCTTGCCATAATACTACCTTCACTTTTAACATAAAACGCTCCATTCTTGCCATTGCTCGGACTGGGATTTGAATTTTCATGCTTTTGAGTTCGATTTTTGCGAGGCGCTCGGCAATCTCTCGAGATGTGGCCTTTCTTATTACAATTGCAGCATGTAATTCGGCTTTTGAAATTTTGATTTGTTTTCTGATATTTAGGATTCGTTTTACTTACGGTAAGTGCAGTATTATTCTCTTCGGTGGATGTTAAATTTGCCTCTTCGTCGATCAATCTTGATGTTAGGTTTATGAGTGTTTGTTTGCTTTCGTCCAGTGAGAGCCAGGCTTGTCGGAAATTCCTAAATTTGATGGGTAAAGTGCCAATGATTTTTGTCATTACGGCAGTATCACTAATTGTATCATCTGCTTCGAGTATTTGCCTCGCCAAATTTTCTACTTTTGCGATATATTGTGTGACATTATCATTCATTGCCATTTTGCATTGATGAAATTTTTCATGCACCATCATTTTATTCGTTTCGCTTTTTAGTGCGTAAATGGTATTTAACTTGTCTATAACCTCCTTTGATGTGGTACAGACCCACGTGTCTCCGAAACGGCCTTTGCGAGTTAATTAATAATTTGTGTGGTGCGGGGTGTGCCGAGAATGTTGTTGTTTGGTATAAGTCTACATTTTTTTCTTGTTTTCATGTTTGTTTAATTTAGTTAGATTTAAGTTTAGTAAATTTCATGCATTAATATGGTTTACTTTTGCATAAATTGTTTATTATCTTTGTCCTGTAATTGGATATTAAATTTGTTGGGCAAGTAAATTATTATATAATCTCAGGAATTAAATATTACTCGTTAAGAAGTTGTCAGGTTTGATAGTAAAACACATTCGAATGTTGCCTGTAGTGTCAAAGGTCTAAAATCATACAGTCAGTCTTTTAGTTGCGTCCTCGGATGGCATGCAATACGCTGTTTTTAGAGTATGAAAATGAAAAAGAAAATTTATTTGAAATATTATAATTTGAAATTAGGTATATTCTAATTGGCCTTATCAAATAATCGCTATCGCGAACAACGGACTAGATGAACGCTAAGCAATTCCTCAGTTTAGTTCAAACATCCGTTCAGATACCACGTTTTTGGCTAAGTGTATTGTGCATCCAAGTTTTTAGTGCTTAAATTCTACTTTAAATACGAATTGAAGTCAAGTTTTAAGACAATTTAAAGTATGCGAGGTTCGAGTACGTAACGCGTAAACATAGAGTTCATGTTAGACGTCACAATTTAAAGTTACCTTTTCTTCTTTCAATTTAATACACGTAAAGCGTCATTATTTGGTATTTATTTTTAAATTTAAGCTGCCGAAAGAGTGTCTGAGGGACACTCCTGGCCCTGACGACCGGAAAATTTAATTAATTAGTGTAGAAAAACCAATTTCTTTCCCGTTTTATAACATTACAATACATTTTAATAATGATTCTGTTATTTGTATTAGATAAATAACAGTATTTTCTTTTTACCAGAACCCTTCAGTAACACGTATCCTACATGGCGAAACAAACTCCAGGCTCCAAGTGCGACGCAGGCAGCAAATACGAACTCAGCGTAACGGCACTTTTTACTTCCCTTCTTTCCAAAAACAAAAATGTAGAGGATTACCGCATCTTCTCCAATTTGGACGAGGCCCAGCCGTTTGATGATGTAGTGGTGGACGTACACTTCAAGGGAGTAGAACGGAGTCATATATATGCGATTCAAATCAAATCTGGCAAAGATAAATTGAATATAAACAAATATTATGATGGCTACAACAAGATTATGGGAAAGCGAGGTTTGAAGTTTGGAGAAAGTAATAGGAATGATCGTATTCACTTTTGGTATTACTGCAATAAGTGTCCAACTAAGAAGACTTTTACTATCGCAACAAACGATAACACCATCGATTTAAAACTTAGGCCGCGCAGTAGACCCTACAACTTATACGAAAGCATTCTTGATAAAACTGTTTCTTACGAATTGTTTTCTGAAGATACAAATATGATCGATGATGAACAATTTCTCAATAGGTTTTACTTATTTTTGAATCAACCCAATACTCAAAAAGTTATTAACATAGTCAAAGGCATGTGGAGTATCGACAATCCCGGGTTGATACTTCTATATCTAGACAACTACTTTGCCAAGAGTGAGAACGGACTGGATAAAGCAACATTCGAGCATGAAATGTTAAAACTGAGCCTTTGCGATTACGTTGTGACTCCTACAAGAGCTGTCGCACTTCCGCACAAAGCGGTGCATGAATGGAATCGGTTAACCTTACAACAAGATGTCACTATACTGTGTAACGAAACGAATATCGAACAATACCTATTTGGGTGCATTTTGCAAAACATTTCGGATATAATCAGTATTGACGAATGGAACCGTTGTGTCGATAGTATAGGCAAGATAGACCGTGACGTTAAAATTAGGCTCAACGTCAAGCTTTTCAAACCAGAAACGTTGAAGGATCTTATAATCCAGATATGGATAGATGGCAAAGCACCTCTTCCTTTAAAAGTCGATACGCCACTTTCGCTTTTAAAAAAGTTTTCCCACTTAAAGAAAAGCTACATTATAATAGATTCCGAAGTTGACAAGAGGTACAACGAAATGAAAGGTTACGAATTGCGTGTGTTTAGAGATCTAGGCGATGTAGAAAGCGACAAAATTATGAAGGAAATTCCAGTTTCACTGCAAGGTAGGAAAGCGGTTTCTTTGTATGAAATTATTAAAGGAGATAGGAAGTTAATGCAGACTGTAACCTGCTTGCATATTATAAACTTAATAAAACCAAGAGAAGTATATCTAAAGCGAGAATGCTTAGAGCGTAATGATTATATGTTCTTTATTATTGAGACTAAAAATCCCCAACTGTGCAGCAATACGGAGAAGCGACCGAGTGGAGCTAATATTGCAGTGTACTGCGAGCTTGGTGGAAGTTACGATTATTACAATAAAATTAGAGCAAACCCTAGATTTAAAAGTTATAAAATCTTTCGCTTGCGCTTGATAGAAGACAACAAGCTAACACTAGTGCCACTGATGGAGAATCTAAGTACAGCACAATATGAAGAGCAACACCGCGGCTTAGAGTGTTTCTTTATCGATCGAAATGGAGAAAATGTATATATGGAGAATGGTGACATTATTCCGACTATCGGGGAAGTACCAATTCATGTTCGTTGGAGATATATACCCCGTCATTTGCGCCAATGTATTAAAGAGGACAATAAATCACTAAACGAAAGCATTTCTGATGAATTTAACACAGAGCATAGTGGAAGACTATTAACAGAAAAAGATTTTTTCAAAGAAAGCAGTAGCAAGCTTACTGTTATAACGGGAGATCCGGGTATGGGCAAGACTACACTTTTGCACTCTTTGTTTCGCTTTTGTGAATCTGAATATTATGTTCTATTCATCAATTTGGCATGCCATCAAGTTGATTTGCATGGTGGTAAATTGAAACCTTTCCAGCATCTTATAGATTTAACACTCGATAAGTGTAATTCTTTGTTATACCATAGTTTTCTAAATAATCTGTATGATTATCCCAATCGCTTAGTATTAATATTAGATTCCTTTGATGAAATAGTCGCTACATGCAAGGAACAGATATTAGCATTTCTAACAAATCTCTTGCAAGTTGGTTTACAAAAGATAATCGTTGCTTCAAGACTGACTGTGGTTGATTTGTTAACAGAAAATTTTGAAGTAGAGATGTTCAAAATAGAAGGCATTTACGATCAATTTGATGAACACTATATAGACAATTGGAATTTAAATATCAGTACTTTACGGCACATACCTTCAGAATTTCTAACTAACCCGCTATATTTAAATATGTTAAGAACGATTTCCGAAAGCGAAGCGAACTTGGAAATTTTGGACAGATGGAGTCTTTACGAATGCGTAGTAAAATTGAAGATTGAAGATTACTGTAAACGAATATGTTTAGACGAAAACGAGAAACAATATATTCTAAGAAAACATAGCGAGTTGGCTTTGAAAATCATGTTTGGTATTAATAAAATTACACAGAAGCTAGAACAAGACGTGCAATCCAACTATTCTAATTTTATAAGACTAGGTTTCATTATCCGCTATAATAACGAAAATCCTGTATTTATTCACCATACGTTTGTAGAATTTTTTGTTGTGAAATGGTTGATTAAAAATGTTGGCCATGAAGATGGACAATACATCTATAGGTTGATGCTAAACAACTACAAATCAGATGTGTTGGACATCCATTGTGATATGTTTCCATTACACAAAGCCATTTTAGATAAAGACCTTAAGAATGTAGAACACTTGTGTAGGAACAATCCAGCCAGCTTGCTGAAAACTGACGAACTGGGAAGAAGTGTTCTTCACCTAGCGGCAATCCATTTCGTCGGTCAGGGATTACGGATCTTAGACTTCCTTATTCAGCAAATGCGCAAAGAGGGGTACGACATATACCTACATGATAAAATAATGAATTGGACTTGGATTGATTACTTTGAAAAATACGGATTCCAGGAATACTGGCCCAGATGTAAAGTTGCAATTCAGGAAGCTTATATAAATTACTACGCGACTAATACAGAAAAGCTGGAACAATGCAAGTTTTCGATTAGTGGGCAATTCAACGAGTGCTATAGCACTGCCATCTATCATTCTTCAGTAAATTTGTTACGGGTCTTGCTTTATTTAAAATATCATAACAACAAAGATTTTATAGAATTTCGTGAATTGTGCTTACATTCGCATGTAGAAACTAGAAGGGAACTTCTTTTAAATATGTATTTGCCAAAAGAAAAACTAAAAGGTTTACATCTGGCGTGTATTTATGGTAATTTGGAGATTGTAAAAATGTATATTGATAGCGGAGCGCATTTTAATGAAGCTGATAAATTTAACTGTACCCCAGTACATTATGGTGTTATGGCAGAACAAAGAAATGAGATCATAAAAGTATTACTAAAGAACTGCGAGATTTCAAAGCTATATGTAGCTCAGTTTAACAATTTCACTACACTTCTCCACATGTGTGTTCGCACTGGCGATATCGACGTAACAAAGATGGTATTACAACAGGTAGATGCATATCTTGAGCATAAGAGAGGGCATGCCTTCACCTTAGCCGCGATAAAAGCATGTGTTGCGGGATACCATTGTACAACATTGGAAACCACCAAAGCGTTGTTGAAGAAGAGAGACAAGCGGATGTATACACCTCTGGAATTAGCTATAAAATTCCGAAATAGAGATATGGTTGAAATGCTGTTACAATACGATGCTGATGTGAACTTTCGCGGCAGAAGGCATCGGTCACCATTGTGTGCAGCAGTACGAAAACAAAACGGGAGAATTGTTGAATTACTATTACAACATGGAGCAGATCCAAATTACATGAAAGACGGCCTTATATCACCACTCATCGTTGCAGTTGAGAGCGAAGATACGCACATTGCTCAAATGCTATTGCACCACAATGCTGACGTTAATTATGAGGATGAATACGATGGAACGCCTCTATGCCATGCCATAACGACGTCGAGAACGACGAGTATTAAGTTGCTATTGCGAAATGGAGCAAATGTAAATTATGTCAATCGATCTGGTACGACACCTCTTACGTACGCCATTTATTTGAATTGCAGTAAGGACATTGTTCAGATATTGTTGAATTATAAAGCAGATGTTAATTTAAAAGATAGAAATGATGAAACGCCTCTATCTATGGCAATAAACACAAAAAACTTCTTAATGATCGAACTGCTATTGCAAAACGGAGCCTACGTGGATCCTATGACTTTAAACATTTGGATAAGTGATATTTGCGCAAATAAGATAGACAATAAGTCAACCGCTCAAATGCTTTTGCGTAATTTAACTGATTGCGTTGATGCGTATGGTTTTTCATCCTTGATAATCGCCGTAGAAACAGGAAAAACCACAATTGCCAAAATGTTATTGAAAAACAATGCAAACGTGAATTTTAAAACCGAATACGGCCTTACGGCTCTCTACGTTGCCGCATTTAAAAGAAATGTAGACATGGTCGAATTATTATTAGAACATGGTGCTGATGTGAATATTATAACATCCGCCGAGGAAATACTTCATAATGCGAAAAAAGCGAAGAAAATTGAGATCGTTGTCCGGTTATTGAAGAATCGTACCGTTTACCACTTTTCAAGCATCTTCAATGATTCCAGCGAGCCTAATTCAGCCACTAACATCATTAGAAGGGTTAGCGAAAACTGGGCTGATTTAAATTTGCTGAAGGAGCTTCGCACTGCTGTTAAAGAAGGAGTCGTCAACTTGAGTACAATTGCAGCATTAAAACAATGGGGCGGCGATATCGATATTGCCGATGAATTTTGGACTGCTGTTTTTTGCATTTGCGATGAAATGGACGATGAAATGATAGACTGCGTTCTTCTGCGTAATCTCGGTAGAAACAGGCGCGATTGTTTAGTTAGAAGTGCTTGCAGTATACCAAGCGATAACAGAAATTTGGATCTTATCAACATTTTATCGCGATGTCTTGTAAGTTGTACCAACTTCCTTCGAATTGCCATCGAATTAAATGACAGGGAGCTTGTTCAAATTGCGTTGGAGAATCCCGCCGCCGTGAAATTGACGGATTCCAAGAACACTCCGCTCTGTATTGCAGTGCGTCAACAAAATGTTGATATAGTGAGAATGTTATTAGAACACAATTGCCCTGTGAATCAAGTTGATGGATATGGTTTTCTTCCTCTCATGATAGCTATTAGAACGGAAAATTTAGCGATTGTCGAGATGTTGTTGGCAAACGGCGCCGATGCCAATTACGAAGCTGAAGGCCCTGGGGTTTCGCCTTTGTACATCGCTGCGTTGGCGGAAAATCGTACACTGGTCAATATTTTATTGAAATACGGAGCTAAAGGAAAGATTAGAAAATCTCGACTTAAAAAACATGGAGACAGTATTTCAACATATCAGGACATGAAAGAAGTCAAACGAATTATTGAAGAAGAATCAAATAAACTACGACGCTGACCAAAAATGAATATTGTATTAATTTCATTTTCGTAATAAAAGATTATTTCAAAAGTTTTTTATTACTAAATTTGCTAATGTGATACGGGACGACTTGAAACTGTTTTTGGGACATCCGACCACCTGATTGAAACCACAATTATTTGAGATGGTGGCTGTCGGGTGCAGTACTGAAAAAGATTGTATCCCCTATCACTATCAAGAAAAAAAAATAATATGAGCTTTCTTCTCGCGCCATTATGGGACTACTTGAAAATCATTTGAACTCAGTAGCAGGGTAGAGAATTTAGAAGACAAATAGCGAAATTTATGGTAGCCATCACTTTCGAAAATAGCTCAAAAATATTTGGCTATTGTAGCAAAATCGATACAATCGGAGCGTTTATTTTCAAAAGCAGGTGTAACGGCCACAGCAAAGAAATATACTGAAAGTAAGAAGACCCCCAAATGTTAATTCTTCAATTAGTACATGTTTTGGAAATCATAAATATCCTATTAAGTGCTTTTTTAGGAATTAATTTTATTTAAGAAAAAGTTTTAATGGAGTTTATTGTTAATAGAGTATATTTTTATTTATATTGTTATTTATCACTGGAGCTTATTATTATTTTTGAAATAATATTTATTATTACAAAAAATATCGATGTTAGAAAACCATCGATAATTCTGGTTGATAATTTCCAAAATAACGTTGGTGTTCGAAATTAACATCGATAATCGACATCGATATTTCACCACCGATGTTCCATCCCTACATTAGGGTGTGCATTTGGATCCTGTCATTTCAAAACTAAAGAAGGCTTCATATGTATTAACACGAATTTTAAAAAATGTAATAAATGTTTACTTTGCTACAATACAAACTCGCATGTAAAGGTAAAATATTTTTACGCAATACACAAACATACTTCATAAGTAGAGTAACCTAAACTTGCGGACCCGCATAGGCGTCGGTATTACGGGTTGATATAAGAATACGAAAAATTCATAAATAGACTAAACCGGTAGAGAAGCAGGCATGTAGTGTCGACCTTGAATATAAATCATGTTAAACCGCGCTGAGAGAGATTTCGTTTTTGTACCGGTTGAGCTGTTGCAGAGTTTAGTCGAACGGTCAAGGTTATGTACTTACGTGTCGCTTTTGAAAATATAGCTGGTGTTTTTTGTGTGTTGTAGTATTATACCAAGTACATAATTAGTGTATCGTTTCATATAGAATTAATATTTACATACCTAAGAAAACAATGCCTCGTAATAGATTTGTTACTAATGTATATAAGTATGTGTCACTTTTTCCCCATTTAAAATATGACGGTAGTGCAGTTTTTTGCTTAATATGCAATGTTCGTTTGGCTGCATTGGACAGAACTGATTGCCAGAGGCATGTCAATGGCATTAAGCATATGAGAAATGCAAGAACTGAAATACCTTATACACTATTCCTCATACATTTATTAATTATGTTTACCTCTTGTAATCTTCCGTTGTCGTTGGTGAGAAAAGCAGCTTTTAAAACGTTTTGGCGACAATACGTTCCAAAGTACCCATTACCCTCACAAACACAATTACAGAATCATTTGCCGCGAATGAAAGAGATGCTACAAAATGTGTGTAAACGTGATTTGTGTTCCAAAAAAATATGGATTACCGTGGATGAGACGACCGATATAAAGAAAAACAGTATTGTGAATGTAATAGCTCGCGTTTTATCTAGCGAGAACACAGCATCTCGATATTTGTTAGCTTGCAAACGTGTTCAACAATGTACCGCGGAAAATATTCAAAAAGTGATAATGAACGCTTTGAAAAAATTAAAAATTGCCCAAGATCAAGTTGTGATGATTGTGGCAGATAGTGCAGCAACGATGTTAAGTGTTGGGCGATCCTTAAAACATATATTTCCTAACTTAATACATATAACCTGCGTGCTGCATGCTTTGCATTTAGTTGGTGAAGTTGTTCGACAACATTACGGAAACGTTGATCGGATGATTGGAAGTACTAAAGCAGTGTTTCGTAAATCTCCTAAACGTTTAAAAGAATTTCGTAAATTTTGTCCAGGTATTCCAGAACCTCCTGAACCAATTTTAACGCGATGGGGTACTTGGCTAACAGCAGCTTCTTACTATTTGATCCATTTTCAACAAATTCAATCAGTTATAATGCGATTTAATCGGAATGAATCCAAAGCAATTAGAGAAAGTCAAAGAGAATTTCAAATTCCTCAACTTTTAGGAGATTTAACAACAATATGTACCAATTATACAGCATTACTAGATGCCATCAGAAAACTACAATGTACTGAATTGTCATTGCAGGAATCATTAGACGTAGTGGAGAGTGTAAAAGATAAATTACACACATTAAATGATACGCCAGGATTATGCGCTAGTCAAAAGTTGGCAGACCCATTTAACTGCCAGGTCGTTATGTCTATGGTCACGTAGCGGTATGCGTTGGTACTCAAACGAAGGAGCTTGTTTTAACTGCGTTGGATTATCAGTTGATTAGATGGTTGCATACAGGTCCAAATTGTTTTTTTTAGAGACTGATAAACAAACCTTTTGGAATTCAGATTAAGTTGGGAGTATCTCCCAATTAACCAGTACATTTGTCTGATTTTGAGTTTGATTTGTTCGGCTTTTTGTCTAACATGATGCTTCCAATTCAATCTACCATCAAGATGATGACCAAGATATTTGGTTGATTCTGCTTGTGGGATTTGACATTTCCCAAGAGATATTTTTGGATTGTGGTCTATCCGCCGCATCGCAAAATTGGCAAGAATCGATTTCGAACTGTTTAGTTCTATTTTCCAGTCCCTGGTCTATCTGTAGATTTTGTCAACTGCAACTTGTAGTTTTTCAGTTGCCTTTGGCTGAGATGTATCTTTTGCCATAGTGACAGTGTCATCAGCGAATGTTCCTATCACTGTTTCTTTTGAGGTAGGAATGTCTGCGGTACTAAGTAAAGGACTGGTCATAGGACACTTCCTTGAGGAACTCCAGCCGAGATTGGATGGAATTTGGAGAAATTTTCTTGTAAAGAGGTATGACTCTAGCAATTGATAGTAGTTTTTCGGCAACATTTTGCCCATCTTGTAGATAAGGCCTTGATGCCACACCCCATCAAACGCCTGGAAAACATCTAGAAATACTGCGGGACAATTCTATTACAGATGTTATTCTGTGGACTTGGTTTATCATTGAATGGTGGTTTCTAAATTCGAATTGGAAATCAGGTGTGTTGAAATACGGTTTGAGGCGTTTTAGTAACAGTTTCTCAAACAATTTAGATATGGCAGGTAGCAACGATGTAAATCTATACGATGTAACTGGCTCGGCTGGTTTGTCTGGCTTTTTTAACATAATTATTTGAGCTATTTTGAAACATTCCGGAATATGTTTTAGTCGAAAACAGGCATTAAATAAGTGTATAAGAATGTTTTTTTTATAATCATTATTTATTATATATTAAAAAAATTAAATTAAATTAGTACAGGTAAATAGTAATAAAAAGAAAAAAAACATTACATTGATATCTTTTGAAAATGTTTATGAAATGTTGTTCGATAAAGTCTATATCATTATATGGGTAAGTATGGCATCTATATTCCGGTTTGTATATTCGCTACTCTCAAGGACGGCATGACTGTACCTCTTGCCACTAGGTGGCGTTGAGAAATATATCAGTGCTGTTTTTGGAAAGAATAACGAAAATATAAGAGACGCAGGAATTAATAACAATGAACAACGATAACAGGTTGCGCTTTTAGAATTGAGATTTCAAAGTTCATAAAAAATAAAATTCCGCGTATTTTTTAAACGCTAGCTTTTGTCGTCCAAAGGTTAATATGGAGCGGAGGATACGTTTGAAGCTCGCTGTATAATGTGCAAGAAAAGAAGGGCCACCAACATTGCCGCATCTCAATAATATTGAAGAGAATTGACATACGTAAACAGAATAATACCACAACAATACCTACATAGTTCGTCGTCGTCGTCTGCAACCCAAATTTCATATGAGCGCACCTGGAGGTACTTTGTTTATGTAATGCCATATTTTGACCACAATTGGCATCTATTATTTCCAAAAAATTAATTGATAAAAATTACCATATCTGCCTTAAAATCACCATATAGTTGAACAAGAAACATGTCAGTATTAACATGAAAATATTTAATGAAGTGACAAGTATGACTTTACATGATAAACAACAAGTTCACACAATTCTACTAATTACTGTGTGCTTATCATATTCGAACTGCAGAGTGTAAAATCGTATCTGCTTAAGATAAGCGTTTTATCACATTCTTCAATTCCGTAAGTGGTTAATTTACGGAAATGGAAATTACTGCAAGTGTACAAATTTGTTTTATTTTACTAGTGTACTGTTATTAATTCGGAATAACAAATTTCATCGACCTCGCTTTGGTGAGTCAACCTTTCTATTATTTCTTTTACCTGTAGAATAAGTTTTTTTCCATTTTGTTTACAATTTTTACATACATATACGTATGTATTTACTGATGTTATTGTTCCATTACATAGTAAGGGGTAAATATATTGCATAAATTCGTTGAAATTGAAATCTGAACATTTTTACGTAAAATATCAGGAGTATCGCACTTTTGTTTATTAATAATATTTAATTTGAAGATCGAGGCGATCTTCTGATGTTCTCCACATCTGGTGGGTGACGTCATCGTCTTTTTCACATTTTTCCCAAATTACAATGCTATCGAAATACACGTGGAAAGAATGCCTAATACAATAACCAAAAAATAAATGCTAATATAGCTCATGGTATTGGTGGAATCATTCCCGGCAAAAACAATGTAACAGAGAAAATAGCGCTAACACATGGACATGTTTCTGCCTACTCGGCGTCATCAGCATGGTTCTGAGCACTATCTACTGCCGCTGTCATTGAATTTGCCTCTCAGTTTATATTGCTAATCTCCAAAGCAGCACTGAATATGTCTCTTGCCGGGAATGATTCCAGCAATACCATGAGCTATATTAGCATTTATTTTTTGGTTATTGTATTAGGCATTCTTTCCACGTGTATTTCTATACATCATGGTAAGCCTGAGGAATCATTTGCACGTATAGATGTCGCTGTGCCTAGGCACAACGCCCCCTTGCGTTTGGCAGCCCAAGAGCTGTCCGATAGGTGGTGGACATCTACACTCCGGTTTGTCTTGCTACCCTCTGGGACGGCGTGACTGTGTTTGTTGGCGATAGGTGTCGCCGAGAGACATATTCAGTGCTGCTTTGGAGATTAGCAATATAAACTGAGAGGCAAATTCAATGACAGCGGCAGTAGATAGTGTTCAGAACCATGCTGATGACGCCGAGTAGGCAGAAACATGTCCATGTGTTAGCGCTATTTTCTCTGCTACATTGTTTTTGCCGGGAATGATTCCACCAATACCATGAGCTATATTAGCATTTATTTTTTGGTTTTTTGGTTACAATGCTATCCTTTCGGTTTTAATGCTTCTTCCAAAAGGACACACATACATATTTTCACATTGACCCAGAAGCAATCCTTAAAGCCAATCTTATTACATCTTTCATTTAGTGTTCTTCCTCGATCGCTCTCTTTAAAATGCGTATGAAACTAATTATAAAAGTAACCTACCAGGAACGGTAATTATCTGTTTTTGCAAAAGCGTGAAATAAATTTGCGCCGTGGCTAATCTAGCTTTTCTATTTAGTTCAAATAATAAAATATACCAAGAGCATATGATAAATGATAAGGAAGAAATTAAGAATTAACGTATTATACAGGGTCACAAGTAAAGTCCACAGGTTCTTTTATTCACCGGGAAATCTTCAGGGCTTCATCGTAAAAGTTGGGAAGTGACGTCATTGATTGATATTTCAGTTCTGAGTTCAGAGTTCAGTTATTTAGATAAATGCATGTTACTTGCCTTTTTCGCTTTTTTTTTAGTAATATCCAAGATTTTTGCCTTTTTTGCTTAAAAGTACCTTTTTAGAGAAAAGCTGCCTTTTCCCTGAGGCTTTGCAATTTTCCATGCCTTCTTTGTATCCGGTTATCATGTAAAGTTTGTATAATATAGACAAATTTCTAATATCATCTTCCGTTTTTTAAAAAATATACTTTGTCTTTATATACTAATTATATTCTAAAACTGTAAAAAAATATTATTTATAGTAAACAATAATTTCAATTATATACGAGGGTAAGTCAAAAATTACTTACCCCTTTATATCTACAACTGTATGAAACAAAGATAGGTGTATAGTTTATTTCAAATTAGAAGAATATAACTGTAGACTTACAAGGCCTTTAAAACTTTTATTGCACCTTCTGTGACGATAATAACCTGGCAATGCATATTGAATCTAGGGGCCGTATTGACTATAAATTACGGCCATATAAGTTTAAAAAAAAACGCTGCTAATTTCAAGTATATAATAAAAAATATCTATACATTAGTTATATGTTCCATAGCATTTTTTATGTGTGTTACACTGCTTTCACTAAATTTCGGTGTTTGATTTGTTCGTCTTATGGTATTTTTAAGTTGGGCCCATATCAATTCAATGGGATTGAAATGCAGTGGTATGTTGGTAAACGCAAAATTGTATCTCCTGCTTCTTTGGCTCTGTTATCCACATAATAATCCTTTAAATATTCTTTTGTCTTCATCACCTCTAATAATTGATTTTTTGTATAATGATCCTCATAATATAAATCATTTGTTTCAAAAAATTCTTTAATATCTTTCTTATTATAACATTTTGTAGGAATTTTGGTTTGCTGTCGAGAATGATAACGTTGTCCATCACTATCACACTCTCTTTTAGTAAATTTGGCAGCAAAGTGTCACAAAACCATTCTTCAAATAAAGATGAGGTCATATCTTCATGGTAATCTAAACTTGAGGATTTAAAATTTTTAGTAGATAATAGCGGCTGTCCAATCCATCCTTTTTCTGACCCAGTATGAAGAATAATTATTCTCTTCCCCCTCGAAACCGGCGCGTCCAACTGACACATACTTGAACTATCCACCCAACCTTTGCAAATTGTATCATGGGTGTCATACCACGTCTCGTCTAAATAACATATGAATCGCCCTTCCTCTCTATACCTTCTAATTGCCGTTAAGTATTCATATCGAAGTTTCTGGAGCCTCGGACTTTCCATAATTGTGCAACGTTTATCTATTTTGGAAAACTTAAAACCAGCTTTCTTTAGCGTCCGCCACAAGGTGGCTTTAGAACACAGAATATTTATAGACTCATCACTGATTCTTTTATGTAAGCAGTCTAATGTAGGTACAACATTTCCTCTGTAGAAGGAGTATACTTGCTGCCTAATAGTATCAATTTCATACTCATCAATTTTTCTCGGTGCTCCTTTGTCACTTCTTTCCTTTCGAGCACCTGCGTTATTCTTAATTATCTTATATATTGTTCCAAAAGGCACCTTGGCTAATTGCGACGTTCGTTGAATGTTCAGGGTTTGTTGTTCGTTACTTCCTTCCATCAGGGTACGATAGACATTGAGAATTATCTGTTTTGCATCTTCTGATAGGTGCTTTCTCTGCCGTGCTCCAACAGTATTATCACTATCCACATCATCATCATCACTAACACTTTCAGCAAAAGGTCGCCACATGTTCGTTAAGTAAAGAGAGAAAAATCAAATATGTATACAGCAGTAAAGATTAACAATAAATGATACATAGACTCAATATTAGATGTAATATATACCAACTCTCCTATAGCAAACGCCAGATTAGATGGCGAGCGGTGGGAGTATTAATTACTAAACGAAATGATATAAATAAGGAGATTGTAATGTATAAACAGGTATTTAAGAATATTTTACAAACAGTATAAATTTACAGAGTAAGCAATTCGATGTTACAAGTAATTAAAGAATTTATAATTTGAAATAAACTATTCAACAGATACATTATTTTTCGATATAGTCTCCACCTTTAGCAATGCACTTTGTCCAGCGAGCCACAAGCTTCCGTATGCCTTCCTGGTACAAGATTTGCGGTTGATCGTGAAGCCACTTTTGCACCGCATCCCGAACATCTAGATTGCTCAAACGTCATACCGTGGCCGAAACATAGTATAATTTATTCCCATGTGCTAATCAGCCGAAATTAATATCGCCCTGTTGTACATTAAACATTGTTATAGGATAATTCGTACTAAATAAATAATACTCTCTTTTTCTTTCCCAGAACCTTCTAGACGTAAACGTTCCACTCGGTGCAATGGCGAAACAAACTCCCGGCTCCAAATGCGATACGGGCAGCAAATATGAACTGAGTGTAACAGCATTGTTCGCTGCCTTCCTCTCCAAAAACGAAAATGTCGAAAATTACCGCATCTTCTCCAATTTCGACGCAGCGCAGCCGTTCGATGACATTGTGGCAGAGGTACGCTTTAAAGGAGTAGAGCAGTGCCAAACATACGCGATCCAAGTAAAATCTGGAAAGGATAAGCTGAATATAAACAAATATTGCGATGGATACGACAAAATTATAGGAAAGGGAGGCCTGAAACTTGGAGAAGATGTTAGGGAGGAGCCCATTTATTTTTGGTATTTTTGCAGTAAGCATCCAGCCAAGGACACCTTTTCTATAATAAGACACGACGACAGTATTGACCTTAAACTTAGGCCGCGCGATAGACCATACAATATACACGAAATTATTTTTGACAACACCGCCTCTTACGAATTATATTCTGAAGATCCAAAATTGACAGATCATGAACATTTTTTCAATAGATTTTATTTATTTTTAAACCAGCCCGGTACCCAAAAAATTATTAACATAATTAAAGGCATGTGGAATATAGACAATCCCTGGTTGATACTTCTATATCTAGACAATTATTTTGCCAAGAATGCGGACGGTTTGGATAAGGCCGCATTCGAACATGAATTGTTGAAACTGCGCCTTCATGATTACGTTGTGACACCTACAAGAGCAATAGCACTGCAACATAGGGCGGTATACGAATGGAATCGGTTAACCTTAGAGCAAGATGTCACTATAGTGTGTAATGAAACGAATATCGAACCATACCTATTTGGGTGCATTTTACAAAATATTTCGGATGTAATCAGTCTTGACGAATGGAATCGTTGTGTCGAAAACGTAGGAAAGCTAGAGCGTGATGTTAAAAGTAGGCTTAAAGCGAAATCCTTCAAACCAGAGACCTTGAAGGATCTCCTGATGCAGGTATGGATGGACGGCAAAGCGCCTCTTCCTTTAAGAGTCGATACATCGCTTTCCCTCCTAGAGAAATTCTCCCATTTAAATAAAAGCTATATTATAATAGACTCCGAAGTTGATAAGAGGTACAACGAAATGAGAAGTTATGAATTGCAGGTGTTTAGACATCTAGGTGACGTGGAAGCTGAAAAAATTACGAAGGAAATTCTGGTTTCAGTGCAAGGTAGGAAGCCTGTTTCTTTGTACAAGATTATTGAGGGAGACAAAAAGTTAATGCAGACTGTAACATGCTTGCATATTATAAACTTAATAAAACCAAGAGAAGTACATCTGAAGCGAGAATGCTTAGAGCGTAATGATTATATGTTCTTTGTTATTGAGACTTCAAATCCCCAAGTGTGCAGACAAACCGAGCGACGACTGAGTGGGACTAATACCGCAGTGTACTGTAAACCTGGCGAAAGTTATAATTATTGTAATAGAATTAGAGCAGATCCTAGGTTTAAAAGCTATAAAATCTGTCGTTTGCGTTTGACCGATGAGAATAAACTAACTCTACTGCCAAATACAGTACAACACGAGGAAGAATATCATGGTTTGGAATGTTTCTTTATTGATCGAAACGGAGAAAGTGTATATATGGAGAATGGTGATATTATACCGATCATCGGCGAAGTACCGATCCATGTCCGTTGGAGGTATGTACCTCGTTGTTTGCGAGAACGTGTTAAAGAAAATAAACAATTACTAAACGAAGACGTTCCTAATGAATCTAACACACGGTATAATGGAAGACTGTTAACAGAGAAAGATTTTTTCACAGAAAGCAGTGGCAAAATTACTGTTATAACAGGAGATCCGGGAATCGGCAAGACTACACTCTTGCATTCCCTGTTTGGCTTTTGTGAATCTGAATATTATGTACTATTTGTCGATTTGGCACGCCATCAAGTTGATCTGCATCGTGGCAAACTAAAGTCTTTCCAGCATCTTATAGATTTTGCACGCGATAGATGTAATTCTCTGCAATACAATAGTTTTTTAAATAGTCTGTACGATTATCCTAATCGATTAGTGTTAATATTAGACTCGTTTGATGAAATAGTCGCTACCTGCAAGCAACAGATATTAGTATTTATAACAGATCTTTTGAAAATTGGCTTACAAAAGGTAATCATTGCTTCAAGATTGGCCGTCGTTAATCTGTTAGTCAGTAATTTTGCAGCTGAGACTTTCAAAGTAGAAGGCATCAATGACGAATGCGATAAATACTATACATATAATTGGAACTTGAATATTACTGGATTACATAAGATACCAACAGAATTTCTCACCAATCCTCTGTATTTAAATATGTTGAGGACGATTTCCGAAAATGAAGTTAATCTTGAAGTTGTGGATAGATGGAATCTTTATGAAAGCGTAGTAAAATTGAAAATGGAAGATTACTGTCAGCGAATATGTCTGGATGAAACCGAGAAACAATATGCTCTGGTGAAGCATGGAGAGCTGGCTCTTAAAGTAATGTTTGGTAGTAACAAAGTTACGGAGAAATTGGAACAGAAACTACAGCCGAATTACTCCAACTTTATGAGGCTGGGTTTCGTCATCAGTTACGACAATGGGAGTCCAGTCTTTGTTCACCATACGTTCGTGGAATTCTTTATTGTGAAATGGTTAATTGCAAATATTGGCAATGATGACGCAAAATTTATCTATAGCTTAATGTTAAATGACCACAAATCAGACATATTAGATATTCATTCCGAAACAATTCCATTGCACAAAGCTGTTTTGGATCAAAACATTAAAAATGTAGGCGATTTATGTAAAGATAATCCAAAGTGCTTGCTACAAACGGACGACCTGGGGAGAAACGCTCTTCATCTGGCGACGATTCATTTCATCGATCAGGGAGTGCGAATCTTAAATTTTCTTATTCAGCAAATGCGCAACGAAGGGTATGACATCTACGTGCGCGATAGGATAATGAACTGGACCTGGATTGATTATTTCGAAAAATATGTTTTCGAAGGGTACTGGTACAGATGTAAGGTAGCACTTAGGGAGGCTTATTTAAATTATTACGCGACCCATATAGAAAAGCTAGAAAATTGTAAATTCTCACTTAATTGGCATTTCGAGGACTGCTACAAAACTGCTATCTATTACTCTTCCATAAGTTTGATACGTGTCTTGTTATACTTAAAATATCACAAGAACAAGGCCTTCTTACAATTTCGCGAAATATGTTTACATTCGTCTTTCAGGACAAGGAGGGAGCTTTTAAGTATATACTTGCCGGAAGAAAAACTTAAAGGTGTACATCTAGCGTGCATTTATGGCAACATTGAAACTATAAAAACGTACATTGATAGCGGAATAAGTTTCAATGAGACTGATAAGTTTAAGTGTACTCCATTGCATTACAGTGTTATCGCAGAGCAAAACAATGAGATTGTCAAATTATTAATAGAAAATTGCAAGATTTCAAACTTATATGTCGGTCAAAATAATAATTACACTACAATCCTCCACATGAGCGTCCGCACTGGTAATGTGTACATAACAGAGATGGTATTAGAGCGGGTAAAAGCAAATCTTCAACATAAGAAGTGGCATACATCTCTTTTATCTCGGATAAAACCGTTCTCGGGGAAATCCGATTCTACGCACTTGCAGGTAATCCAAACATTATTGATGAAAAGAGACAAGCAGTTATACACTCTTCTCGAATTAGCTGTAAAACACGAAAATGAGGATATGGTTAAAATGCTACTTAAATATAATGCTGAGGTAAACTTTTGGGGCAGAAGATGTCGCACACCTCTTTGTGTGGCAGTAAGACAACAAAACAGAGATATTGTTGGATTACTGTTAAGACGTGGAGCAGATCCAAATTATATGCAGGAAGAACTAACTTCACCTCTCATGTTAGCAGTTGACAAAGCAGACGAGGATATTACTCAAATGTTATTAGACCATCATGCTAATGTTAATTTCGAGGATAAATTTGAAGGAACGTCTCTGTATGGTGCCATAGCCACAGAGAGAACGACAATCATCGAAATGCTATTGCGAAACGGAGCACACGTAAATTGTGTGCATCAATCCGGTTGGACACCTCTCACGTACGCGATTTATTTGAACAACAGTAAGGACGTTGTTCAAACATTGTTGAAGTACAACGCTGATGTCAATTTGAAAGATAAAAATGGAGAATCCCCTCTATCTACGGCAATAAAAAGAAAAACCTTGGAAGTTATTGAATTACTACTACGGAATGGGGCCCGCACCGATTGCATGAGTTTTGGCATGTGGACAGGTCGCATTTGCGTAGACATGTCGGATAATAAGTCTACCCCTAAAATGTTGCTGAATAAGAGTATTAGTTTGGAAGGCAAGCATGGAATAATGCCTCTTTGTGCTGCAATAAAATTAAAAAGTCCGGATATCGTTCAAATGTTATTGAACCATCAAGCTGATGCAAACTATACGGATGAATATGGTCTTTCGCCTCTCCTAACTGCCGTAGAGACAGGAAACACACAGATTACCAAAATGTTATTGGACCACAACGCAGACGTAAATTTTAAGAACGAATACGGCATTACGGCTCTCTACGTTGCTGCATTTAAAGGAAATGCGGCGATGGTCGAATTATTATTGGATCATGGTGCTGATGCGAATGTTATGATATTCGCTGAGGAGATATTTCATAAAGCGAAGAGCGAAAGGAAAATTGAAGCCTTTGTGCGATTGTTGAAGAATCGTATCGTTGGCCATCATTCTAGCGTCTCCAATGTTTCTAGCGAGCCTAATTCAGCCACGAATATCATTGAGTCGGTTACTGAAAATTGGGCTAGTATTCATTTGGACGAGAAACTCCATACTGCTGTTAAAGAGAGATTCGTCAATTTGAGTACAATCGAAACATTAAAGCAATGGGGCGGCGATATCGATATTGACGATGAATTTTGGACTGCGGTTTTTTGCCTTTGCGAAGAAATGGACGACGAAATGATAGACTGTGTTCTTTTGCGTAATCTTGGTAGAAGCAGACGCGAGCGTCTTGTTAGGAAGGCTTGCAGGACAAGTGAAAATAGAAATTTGGACCTTATCAAAATTTTAGCGCGATGTCTTTTAAGTTGCGCCAAGTTCCTACGTACTGCCATCGAATTAAATGATATGGAACTTGTTAAAATTGCATTGCAAAATCCTGCCGCTTTGAAACTTACAGATTCTTATGAGACCCCACTCTGCGTAGCCGTGCACCTACAAAATGTTGATATAATGAGGGTGTTATTGGAACACAATTGCGCGGTGAATGAAGTAGATGGACATGGATTCACGCCTCTCATAATCGCCGCAGGAATTGGAAATTTAGAAATTGCTGAGATGTTGTTGGTCTACGGTGCCGATGTTAATTACACAGTAAAAGGTTCTGGTGCCTCGCCTTTGCATACTGCTGCAGTGACAGAAAATCGATCTATGGTCAACATGTTGTTGAAGTACGGGGCAGACTGTAAGAACATCGGTATACCCGGATATCGGCCTAAAAAGCATTCTGCGGCTGTGGTAGGTGGAGATAAATCAAGCACATCGGAGAATGTGAAAAAAATAAGACAAATTATCGAACAAGAATCAACCAAAGTACCAAGAATGAAGAAGACATCTAAGATATTAAGGTGGTATAATAAATAAATTTACTTGAGATTTGTGGCTGTGCCTACGACTAAAGTGTGCTTATTTGATTTTACTCTGGCAATAAAACTGTTATTCAATTTTTCTTTTTGTTTGTTTAGGTTTTATTGGTAGGAAAAGTTATAATATTACACGTAGTTTTTAATTGATGACCTTCTCGTTATTTTGCTTTTCTCAAAAATCTCCTCATCGTCATTCATATTTCTCTTTCTTCCCCGCTACTATCATATTCCGGCCTCGTTGTCCCTCTCCTACTGTATGCTCCGCCACAGGCCATTCTTAGAACCGCTCCGGATCGCCGCACTTCTCGCCGCTTATCACAGACTTTTCATTGCACATTCACACTGTTTTTCTTTTTTTTTTTCTCCAAATATTTGCAAATTCAACTTCTCACTTTTTATTTGTCGCAATTTATAACTAAGACGTTACATTGTTAGCATTGAATTGATTTCACGACGAGTTTATTGCGTGACAAGACCGTTAAAACGAATCACTTATCGCCACACTCGACGACCACCACTTTGCGCTAAACTGAAGTTTTATTTAGACCACTCTGTACATAATTGAACTATAATAAATCCATCGTTGCAATTCCTAAAGGTTCTTCTAAAACCAGTGCAAAAACCGATACTTACTCTTTAAAAATGACTACTACCGTTTTAAAAAGTTGTGCTAATGGAAAAAGAAATGTTAAAATATCTGAAACTTTATTTCAGTTATTAAAGATAAGTGCGTAAAATAAGATGTAAAAAAGGCATCACTCCATTTAAAATAAGGAAATCAATCACTGTATCTTTATATTGGCATAAATTTAAAAGCAAGACAAAAAATCTAAAAAGAAACAATAATATGTAACACAACTGAAATACACTATGAACAAACTCAATAACTTTTATTGTAATTTTTATTGCAACAATTAATATTTACTTACTTATTTTTCTGTCCTCAGTGAACGCGTAAATTCCTTCTTTCAATCTCCATACATTTACGCAAGTGTTTGTAAAAGCTATTCTATAGTTTCCTCAACACACTAAGTGTTAAACTCCCGTATTACCCTTAACTTCATACGTAAATCATATGTATTAACTTTATTCCTATGTAGATTATTTCGTAAGTAGCTACTTAGGCTTAACATTTTGAATCACCAGTTAAAAACAAAAATTTCAATATGTTTTGTTTGCTGTTGTCATGGTAACCAAACAATACTAACAGCATAAACCACTTGAATGCAATACCCAAACACAGGACTCGCGTTTAATTGTAAATATGTTTTAGTTTAGGCAAAAATGTATTTGCACTTTTTTCAATTTTTTCAAGGAAATAAATCTATCCAAATTTAGATGATTCAGGATAAAATTATAAATATTTCGAAATCTGTTACAAAAAAACATATGAAATCCATGTTTTTTTTCTGGAATCCATGGTTTATTTCTAGATGACGAAATCAAGACGTTGCGATTTATATATACTGAAGACACATTTGTACAAATGTACCTCACATATTTTTTTTGTTATAAGGGGAACTGTTTTAGTAAATTAATTTCTACACATACGTACCGTGTTTCATTTCGAGAGGTATTGAGCTATTGAACAAATAAGCAAGTATTTTATACATATTAACAAAAGTAATTGATCCTCCCACTCTGCAGAAAGATACACCGAAGCAGGCAACTAGCGGCATTGTTCTTCAAACCAAGAAAACGTAACAATCATTAACGCACGCTAACATGTTTTTTGGTGCTACCTGTCCGAAATAGTGCATTAGAGGCTGTTTTACACGACGCATAATCATGCATTAACTTTTTACTTATTTGTGTGATTATGTTTAAGATATTTTTCTTTCCTTTCTGTTATTTTTTTTTCTGAGATGTATAAGCAGCTCTAACGCAAATAAAATAATTTTACTGATAAGATTTACACTGAAAAATTTCAAATAGTCTACATATACGTATACAAATGTTATCTGAATCGGAGAATATCTGTTAATATCGTACACTTATCATCGCGTACGTAATCATCATTATCTCAATTTTTCTGCAAACGATCAATTCATTTCGTAACTACTACTACTTGTGGATATTTCCCTTATTTTTTTATTGTATTTGTGTTGTTATTAATTCAGTATTTAGGATTTTATCCTTGATTGGGCCTTGCCTTGGTAAGTTCATCTTTTCGTTATTCCTTCATGTTATCAATGAGTTGTTAAAAATTAAAAATTCGTAATAGATTTTTAACGAGAGTACCAGAGCGGCCTCGTCAAGAATTTATTTTTATATATTTTTTTTTCTTATATGTAATAAAATTAGTTTCAACGTTTCAAGCAGCAAGCTGAAATAGAAGACATTAATTTAACCAAAGTATCGCTATTTTTAAAGGCGTATTAAATATTTTAACAATCGATTTGATTCTAGGATTTTAAGCGAAAACAAACCAGAATAAGGGCCGGTTGTACGAACTCTAATTAACTCTCGGTTCAAGTGATCTGCAGATCATAAATGACTAAGGCTGGCCACGGGCGGTACCGCGCAGTAGCGTAGAGTCGACCAGGCCTCGCGTTCCACTAGAGTTATTCTGCTAATAGAGATGTTTGCTGCCGCAAATAATTTCGCTCATCTTTTAAATAAAAATTAAATAACACGTGCTCAAACACTTACCATTTTAAGAGTTCTCCGTGAAATCACAAAGTGAATAATGTCTGTTAAATATCTGCAACATTAGATACGTTTCAACTGTTGTTTCGGCAAAACTAGTACGGCATGAGGAAAAAATGCGTTTATATGCAGAGAACGAACGTTCTACATCTAGTGACGTAATATTTGCGTAACTAAAATAATCTTTCAAATAACTTAACGATTCTGTTGACGCACCTTCACAAATGTGTCTTAATGTGCCAAAATCAGAATTTTTCTCAAAAACACTTTCTAGAACAGAAACATTTTTTGCGTCTTCAATCGCGCATAGCTGTGCGTGAACATTTGTAGAGATTCTTCTAACGGCACCGCAGGATTTTGTAATTTTTCTATTGCATCTGCTAGCCCGAAGTAATTGTCGTGAATGATTTTTAAATCCATTTTAACCTTACTATCTTGAAATTTCGACTGGCTTTTCTGGATAGCGGCAGCTTCCTTTGGATCGAATTGTAAAACCACGTTCTTAATATTGTCAAAATATTTATTTGACAAATACTGCTTTGGTATGCGCTATTAAAGCGTCTACCTCAGGATAACATTTTCTGATACTATCCGCCACAAGATTGAGAGCATGAATTTTACACGTAATATGTAACAAATTAGCAGAATGCTTTTTAAGAGACCGGCCTACAGAAAGCATGTTTGCAGCACCATCACTCACTAACATCAAGAGTTGGTTTGTTGAAAGTTCAAACTTGTCCAATGTATTTAACACTAACTTCGAAATTACTTCGGCAGTACACTGTTGTATTTGTCTGGAGACTAATAGAATTGAAGGTGCCGATTGATGAGGTTCCAATTTGCGTGCCATTACATTAAGAACAGAATGTTTCTTCCGATCTGTTGTTTCGTCGACACATAACCACAATTTTTGATCTTTCAACTCCGATTTTATTTTTTGTTCAATACGTTCGCGCGCAGATGGCACAATTCTTCGTAACGATGTTCGACTTGGTAATTTGCACTCCGAATAGTTATTCCAAAAGCAGATAAATGGTTCCTTGTCTAGTAAATTAAACGGTATATTACATGCGATAAACGTAACGCATAAATTAAATATAAATTTTTCATTGTCTCGTGCGCAATTTCTTTTTGAAACATGCTTTTCGCTATTTACGTGTCGTAGACAATGTTGTCTGGACCAACACATTAACGGGATTTTACAGATTACACATTTAATTTTAGCACCTTCATATATTAAGTCTGGAATTTCTGCAATAAATTTTCGAAGTTTGTCCGACCGCGGTCGTTTTGCTGACGAAATCATAATTTTTCTAGGACATATATACAATTGCGCAAATGACCGGCAGCGAAAATGTCCATACTGCTCCGCAGACGAAGTAATACTACCGTTTCTCTCGGTCCGAACTGATTCTACGCCGATGCGCGGTACCGCTTGTGGCCAGCGTTATAAATGACGCTAGTTCAATGAAGCATGCGTTGCACAAGCAGAAATGAAACCTTAGTCAACTGATCCCTACTCAATAGCGGTTGGTAACATGGAAATGTTGTATTTGCTAGATAAGTAATGGTATTCAATAGAAAAAGAAGCGCGCCAACCATGTTTATAATTGACCTAATTTGTATTTTTGGTATCTTAACATGTGACGTGCCAATTTTTTTTTAGTATGGGCAGACAAAAAAGGAATTAGGGGAGCTACAAAACATATTTTTTAGAAGAGCACCATTAAAAATTTAAAATAAAATTACAGCTTTTGAAAAAACAAAATAAAATTAGAAATTCCCCAAAAAGGAAGTAATCTACAAATGACAATAGAAGAGGAGCAGCAAAAATGACGATTTTACGGAAGAAATAAAACGCCTAAAATAATACTGTTTTGTTTTGTTATTATAAAAAATGATTTGAAAATTGTATACATTTTATGTGTATTCTTCGAAACATAATATTGTGCACATTGTTGAATCCTTAAAATGCATTCATATTTATTAATTGTTGAAAATATTCATTAATTAGCATATGTCGTACAATGCCATTATTATTATTACTTGGGTATTCATTGAAAAGAATGGGAGCCGTAAAATGCAGGATTACCAAGAATCCTCTTCGACTTCTATAATTTTCCACAAAAGCACCTCTACTTGTACCATGAAACTGCTGTTTTGTTTCATTCATTTCTTCTAGGAATTTTTATAAAATTTTGAGTTAATTCAACAATTGCTTGGACTACTTTTTGAATAGTTCTGCTTGCTATCGACTTATCTACATCAATTATATTTCCAGATGTTTACATGTACGCATGAGGAAATCTAATTAGATATCCTCATTTGTACGTTTTTGTCGAGTAAATTACTGCAAACGCCTCTACAGAACTGAACAAAACGTATTGCTACAAATTCTGACGCGACAGTAGTCCCAACTACTGGCTTAAACCGCCATAGGTTAATTAATTGAAAAGTAATTAATTTATTTACTCGACAAAAACGTACAAATGAGGATATCTAATTAGATTTCCTCATGCGTACATGTAAACATCTACTTTGTATATATACGATTTAAAATATTGGAATGCCATTACCTTCCACAAAGCTATGCCGACGAGATGTATAACATCGAAACGCGCGTCCATAGATGGTGGATAGGTGATGGCATTACTTTTCAATATATCTCCAGAAATGATCCAGATGAAAGGAAACGTAAAGTAAGAAGTACCATCTCAGCAGATGTTAATGCATGATTTCTACAAATGTATATTTCATTATTTAAGGTTGCGTTGGCTAAATAGTATTTAGTTATATACTTCTGCCTATTACTTTCGAAACGAATTTCATCTGAAATTTGAAATATCACATTCTACAACTGGTTTGAATAACCTAAATCTGTCCCTAAAATCTTTATCACCTCTGATTTTGGATTGATTAGACATATTTGTAGTTTCTGTTTTTGGCTGCCTGGGGTGCATTTAAAAAATCTTCACCATCGGATAATTCCCCTAACATTCATTTTCACGCGAATGGCGTTAATAGAAAAAGAGATGCTTATATTTCAAGTGAAATGTCACAACACGGTTTATAGGTTATATCTTATGTCGAAATCTACTTGAACTAGGCTTGAACGGCCGATCTTGGGCGTTCAGTTGACTGGGATATTGACTCTCAGATCAAGCTCGAACTTGGTTGGTACAACGGCGTTCTCTTATTGAACCGAAGTTCATGTTGACCAACCGGTGAACTTGGCTGGTATTGTTGGGTAGGCAACTAGTGCTGCACTCTGTCACTAAGGGACACGGACGATTACATTAGATTAGTAATGTATGTACGCTACGCGAGAGAGGTAGAATTAAGATGGCTGAATACGAGGGTCACGCTATATATTTTGAGATACAAGAAAACTACAAGCCTTTTTACGAAAATGATTTTATTTATGTTCAAAATAATCTCCTCCTGCGTCAATGCACTTTTGTAACCGAAGTTTCCACAACGTAAAAGCGTGAAGCCAGCCATCTCTTGGAATGCTCTCAAAAAATAGATGAATTGCTTCATCTATCTCATCCTCCGTCGTGAAACGTCGATCACGTAAATGTTTCTTTAGGTTGAAGAACAACCAGAAATCACACATGGCCAAATCAGGCGAATAGGGTGGATGTTCAATGACTTTTACCTTATTTTCACGTAAAAATTCAACTGTCTGCTATGCACTGTGTGACGATGCATTGTCGTGATGCAACATTAACCCGCGAATGTTGGTTGACTCAAGAACTGCAGGTAAACATTTTGTGGTGTACCAGTTTGCTGTGACTGTACGTTGATTTTCCAGTTTCATTGCTTTTACTAATCCGGTACTACGGAAGAAAACTGCGTACATAACTTTCTTGACAGCCCTTTGCCTTTTGGCCATTGTTGGTGCATCTTCGTGGATCCACACGCGGCTCTCCTGGCGGGTAGGAATATCGTAAAATGGGATGTAAGTTTCATCACCTGTTACTATTTTTGATAGAATGCGATGTCCACCATTATTTGACATTTCCAATGTTTCCCGAGCGATTCTTACTCGCTCTGCTTTTTCGAAATCGGTAAGCGTGTGTGGCACCCAACGAGTAACAATTTTTTTCATCCGAAGATGATCTTGGTGTTGGATCCGCAACAGTAAATTCAATTTTAATTTACTGTTGCGGATCCAACACCAAGAGTTGCCTCAATCACTTGATAGGTGCATCTTGGATCTTTGTCGATCATACGTCTCACACTCTCAATGTTTCCAGCGGTAACTGAAGAACAGGGCCTACCGGTACGTTTCTCATCACCAAGTGATATCCGTCCTCTTTTAAATTCGCTATACCAGCACGTAAAGGACTTTCATCACCAAATGCGAGTTGCAATCGTTCAAGACTTTGTTGTTCACTTAAACCGACCTTAAAATCGTAGTAAATCATTGCGCGTACATGTTCTTTTGACAAGTCCATGTTTCGATGACAAATCGTACTTACCACGTTTACTCTATGACAGCAGCGACTCAACTGACAGTCAGAGTTTACTACTTAAGGATGGTGGTATTTAGAAATGCAGTGTCTACTTTTGTGGCATCTCAAAATATATAGCGTGTCCCTCGTATATGTTGCTATTAAATACAATTCCGTTTTATTGATTTCATCCTCTTTCACAAGTACACTAACGAACCAGAACACAATACAGGTACAACTGGCCCTAAGAGTTCTATTCTGTAACATTTCCGTTAAGTTTTCTCTCTACCTGCTTCATTCTAAAACGTTTGTTACGCTTTTTTTCGTATTTCGTTCTGTTTTTCTGGTTGAAGATATGAATTTCTGTATGAAAAAAACGCAGTAGGTACGTTTTGGATGACAACGGCTTTTCGATATTTCCTAAAATTGAATTTTACGCTAACACATAAGATCATGATAAAAAATAACACAATACCTACTTGGACAAATATGTATGTAAATTGTTAAAGATATTTTTTAAATATGAATTTACAATACAATTAAATTATTTTATCTTTTACACATATAAAAAGATGACAATGTTCTTTTTTTAAAGATTGATAAATTATATATACAAGGCAATTAAATAACTGGACTGTTGCTACAAAACATTTTATTGATCACCAATTACATTACAAAGCTTATCTCCTTCAATGTACTCTCCTTGCCGATCCCTACAACGCTCCATACGAATTTTCCACTGTCCGTTTCTATCAGCTTGTTGAGAACCTCTGTCCCTTTCGCTTTCACCGCTTCCACACTGTCAAATCTTGTCCCCTTATGCTCCGATTTTACCTTAGGAAATAAAAAAAAGTCACAGGGGGCCAGGTCGGGCGAGTACGGCGGGTGGTCCAACACGGTGATGCCGGATTTCGCAAAGAACGCCTTCACAGACAAGGCGGAATGGACTGGCGCATTGTCTTGGTGGATCATCCAGGATTTGCTCTTCCACAAATCGGGTCTTCGTCTTCTCACTCGTTCACGAAGGGTAGTTAGAATCTCGTTTTTCACAAGAAACTTGAGGCTAACTCGTTGCTCGATCTGAACATTCTGCATTTTTCCGACGCGACGCTAGCGTAAGGACTTGAACGGACGATTGCTACAGCGAGCCTGAGCGACGTACAACCGTGCCCATCGAGCTCAGGGTGGGGGAAGCATCTACAAGCACAGAGATGTTCAAACCTACCGTGGCGTGCTCGCTGTTTGCCGATAGTAGCACCACGTAAACAAGATGTAAAGATTTTTATTAATATATTTTAGTTTTCAAAAACAAATATACTTATACAGTAAATTTCTTTATGTAAACGCATATTTGAATAATTAAAAATAAATCAAATTTTAAAAGAATGCGAGCATTGGGGCATTAATTACATATTTTTTTCAAAATATAGAAGGTATTCTATATTTTTAAAATACGAAAGATAACATCATTTCCGACGATACGTAAGGCGATAAGACGATAAGGCATTTTAATTACCGATAACACCAAAAATTAGTTCACAAAAAATAGATGTCGAGCAGTCTTTTCAAAAAGCCCTCTATCGTTCAAAAGTTAGTATGGGATGGGGTAAGCTGTAGAATCTCACTGCTTAGCCACATTAATCTCGATTATTAATAGTAAACCCCTTTTCCAGAAGGTCCCTTACTACCCAATGGCGAAACAAACTTCCGGATCCAAATGCGACACAGGCAGCAAATACGAACTTAGCGTAACAGCACTCTTCGCCTCTTTTCTCTCCAAAAATGAGAACGTAGAAGATTACCGTATCTTCTCCAATTTGTCTGATGCCCATCCATTTGACGACTTAGTTGTGGAGGTACACTTTAAGGGATCAAAACAGAAACAAATTTACGCGGTACAAATTAAAGCTGGGAGAGACAAGTTCAATTTAGATAAATATTACAATGGATATGATAAAATTATAGGCGAAGGAGGCCTAAAACTTGGAAAAAATGCTAGAAATGACCGTATTAGTTTTTGGTACTTCTGCAGTAAAAACCTAACCAAGACCACGTTTTCTATGATACGAAACGCCGATGCTGTTGACGTGAAAGTTCAACCCCGCTGCAGACCGTACAATCTACACGAAAGTATTTTTGACAAAGCAGTCTCTCACGGATTATTTTCTGAAGACTCAAATATGGCGGATCACCAAAACTTTTTCGAAAATTTTTACTTATTCATTAATCAGCCCAACACCGACAAGATTACTTACATAATTAAAGGCATATGGAACATTGATAAGCCCTGGTTGATATTTCAATATCTGGACAACTACCTTACTAAGAATTCGAACGGTCTGGATAAGGCAACATTCGAGCATGAGCTATTAAAAATTCGTCTCTCTGATTATATCGTGACTCCCACAGCAGCAATCGCAGTTAGACACCAGGCAGTGGAGGAGTGGAATGAGCTAACGTTAAAGCAGGATATCACTGTGGTGCAGAACAAAACCCATATCGAATCATATTTGTTTGGCTGCATCTTACAGAATATTTCCTATCTAATAAGTATTGAGGAATGGAATCACGCGACTGATAATTTAGGGAAACTAGACCAAGATCTTAAAACTAGGCTTAAAGCAAAATCTTTCAAGGCAGACACGTTGCGGGAGTTAATGTTCCAAGCGTGGGTAGACAGAAAGACACCTCTTGTTTTAAAAACAGATACTTCACTTCCCTTTCTAGAAGAATTTTCCTACTTAAAAAAATGTTACGTTATAATAGACTCCAATGTTGATAGAAGGTATAACGAAATGAATAGCTACAAATTGAATGCGTTTAGGCATCTGGGCGATGTAGATGCGTACGGATTAATGACTGTCATACCGGTGTCACTGCAAGGTCGAAAACCGGTGTCTCTGTACGAAGTTATTAATGGTGATGGAAAGTTAAAAGAGACTATAACATGTCTTGATATCATCAACCTGATAAAACCGAGAGAGGCGCATTTCAAGCGAGAATGTTTAGAAAGTTGGGATTACATGCTCTTTCTAATAGAAACTGCAGATCTCCAACAGCGGGAAGATGACGAGCATCGCTTCACCGGCAGTAACATCGCAATATATTGCGGACCTAATGAAAGTGTGCCCAATTACACTAAGTATAGATCAGACCTTAGATTTAAGAGTTATAAAATCCTTCGCGTCCGCTCGACAGATGACGGCAAACTAAAACTATTAGCAAGAATACAAGGGCAATGTGAGGAGGAGTATCATGGGTTGGAGTGTTTCTTTGTTGATCAAAACGGAGAAAGTGTCTATTACATGGCGGATGATACCATTGTACCTGTTATTGGCGAAGTTCCGAGTCGTACAGGTACACATACAGGTTGGAAATACGTAGATCGCTATTTACGCGAGGGTGTTAAAAAAAAGGCAGGAAGACCTTCGAACGAAGACGCTTCTAATGACGTCAGCATAGAATATAGCAAGCAAATAATAACAGAGAAAGATTTTTTCAAAGAATGTGGTGGTAAAGTCAACATTATAACCGGAGAACCGGGAATGGGCAAAACTACACTCTTATATTCTTTGGTCGACTTTTGCGAATCTAAGTACTGCGTTCTGTTTGTAGATTTGGGCCGGATTCGGGGTGATTTGCTTAGAGGAAAACTGAAATCGAGCCGGCATCTTATAAATTTGTCACGCAGCAAATGTCAGTCTCTACCATATAGTTGTTTCTTGAACAGCTTACATGATTACCCGAAGCGACTCGTCTTAATTTTAGACTCATTCGACGAAATAGTTGCTACATGCAAGCAGCAGGTACTGGAACTTGTAAAAGACATCCACGATGCTGGCTTGCAAAACGTGATCATCGCCTCCAGATTAACAGCTCTTAATCTCTTAGTTGACAATTGTGAAGCTAAAATTTTCAAAATAGAAGGTTTTAATCATCTTAATGAACGATCCGATAAACACTACATTGGCAAATGGAATTTGGACATTAATAAATTACACCAGATACCGTCGAAATTTCTAACTACTCCTCTGTATTTAAATATGTTAAGAACCCTTTCTGAAAACGGAACGAATCTTGAAGATGTAAATAGATGGAATCTTTACGAAAGCATACTAAAATTAAAAATGGAAGATTACTCTTTACGTAACTATCTAGACGAAGATGAAAAAGGATCTATTCTTGCAAAGCATGGTGTGTTGGCTCTGAAGGTTATTTTTGGTAACAATAAAGTTACAGAGAAGTACAGAGTGCAGTCGAATAATTCCAATTTTGTAAGACTCGGTTTCATTACTCACTTTGACAACGAAAATCCCACTTTCGTTCACCGTACGTTTGCAGAATTTTTCGTTGTCAAATGGTTAATTCAGAACGTTGGTCATGCCGAAGCGGCATATATCTACAGGTTAATCTTGGATGATGTACATAGATATATCTTAGATGTGTATTCTGAAACTATTCCATTACATGAAGCTATCTTAAAACGCGATATTATTGAAGTACGGCGCTTGTGTGAGGAAGACATAGGGTGCGTACTGAAAACGGATGACATGGGAAGAGGCGCTCTTCATTTAGCTGCAATTGTCACATATTTAACTACAGCAATTCTAAATTTCCTTCTTCCGCGAATGCGTAATGAGGGGTGTGACATACATACGCGCGACAAGATATTGAAATGGAGATGGATAGATTATTTGGAAAAGTATGGAGACCGCCAATATAGATATGCACATTTCACGATTAAAGAAGCTTACGTCAGTTATTATGCAGCCCACATAGAGGAATTAAAACACTGCAAGTACTCCCTTAGCAAAAATTTTAAAGAGCTCTACAATAATGCCTTACGCCACCTTTCGATAAGTATGGTACGCGATTTACTATTCTTAAAGTATCATAAAAACAAGACTTTGTTAGAATTTCGCGAAATGTGCTTAGGTTCACGTGAAATACAGGCGAGCCAGATAGAGTTGACAAAAGAAAAGCTTGAGGGTGTACATCTGGCGTGCATTTACGGTAACATCCACGTTGTAAGAGCTTATATTGGAAGTAGAACCAAGTTCACCAAACCTGATAAATTTAATTGTACTCCTCTACATTATAGTGTGATGACAGAACAAAGAAATGAGATCGTAAAATTACTATTAGACACTTATGGAATACCAAATCCCCTCCTCGGTAAGTATAATGGGATTACAATTCTCCATATAAGTGTACAAACTGGCGATGTGTTCATAACGAAAATGATATTGGAACATATAGATGACAAAAGCATCGAAATATTATTAAACAAAGAGATTGACAATGAGTTGTATACTCCTCTTCAATTAGCTGTAAGATACAGTAATAGTGATATGGTTGAGTTACTGTTACAACACGGAGCAAACCCAAACATCTATGGAAATTCTGAGTGTCGTGAGTTACCTATCGAAGTGGCCCTAAGGAATAGAAAACAGGACATTGTCGAAATGTTAGTGAAGTACGGTGCCAATGCCAATCCGGAGAGGTCATTTGATTCGCCTCTGCATTGTGCCATACAAACATCACAAATGGAGATGCTCGAATTGCTATTGCGGAGTGGAGCGATCGTAAATTATGCGGATAGGTCCGGGGCGACACCTCTCACGAACGCTATCTCGCGGAATTGTGCTAAGGAGCTTGTTCAAATGTTATTGAATTATGGAGCTGACATTAACTTGAAAGGTGGAGATGATCGTATACCTATGTTCCTGGCAATAAAGTCGGAAAATTTGGAAATTATTGAACTACTGCTAATAAATAAAGCTCGCCTGGATTGCTGGAATTTTAGCGGTTGGACACCACTCATTTTCGCGATTATAAAAGGAAGGAAAGACATCGTTGAAATGCTGCTGGATGGTATTAATTTCAAGAGTAAACGAGGAATAACACCTCTTTGTGCGGCAATAAAAATAAACAATGCGGATATGGTTCAAGTATTGTTGGATCATCAGGCCGATGTGAATTCTGCGGATGAATATGGTCTCTCGCCGCTTATCACCGCTGCAGAAACGCAAGGTGCGCAGATTGCCGAAATGTTATTGAATAAAGGAGCTGACGTGAATTTTAAAAACGAATACGGCATTACGGCTCTTTATGCGGCCGCATTTAAAGGAAACGTAGCGATGGTCGAATTATTATTAGAGCACCGTGCTGATATAAATGCTATAACATTCGTCGAAGAAATACTTTGTAAAGCGAAGGGTGCAAAGCAGATTGAAATTGTTGTGTGGTTGTTGAAGAATCGTAAAGTTGGCCACCTACTGAGCGCGTCTAACAGTTTAGCCACGAACGTCATTGAAGTGGTTACAGAGAATTGGGCCAAGATTAATTTGAAGGATGAACTTCGTACTGCTGTTCACCTGCAACCTATGAGTTCTGATGCCATCGAAACATTAATGGAATGGGGAGGCGAAATCGACATCGAAGACGAATTTTGGAAAACAGTTTTCTGTCTTATTAATGAAATGACTAATGAAAAGGCGGATGATGCTTTCTTTATTACTCTTGACGAGTCTGTAATTTGGAGGCTGATTGAGGAGGTTTGTGGTGCTACAAGCGATGGAAACTTAGATATCATCAAAATTTTATCTCGACATCATACATGTCGTTTAGCTTATCTTAGAGTTGCCATCAAATTAGGAAAAGACGAAATTGTTCGAATTCTCTTGCAAAATACGGACGTGGCGGACGAAGCATTGGATACAGATTGTGTTCTCCATGGTGCTGTACGTAGTCAAAACACTAATATAGTTGAAATGTTATTGGAACATAGGTTTGAAGCAGATTTAGAAGACTATCGTGGTTTAACACCGCTCTTAATTGCCGTTTTAATTGATAACGTAGCGATTGCTGAGATATTGTTGACCAAAGGTGGAGCCGATCTTCATTTCAGAGCAAGGAGAACGGATGTCACCGCACTGCATATTGCTGCACTGAAAGAAAATCGCCCGATGGTCAGAAAGTTGTTGGAGCACGGAGCAAATAAAGATGTCGAGATATCAAACGACTCGTTACCCTACGTGACCGAGCTAATTAAATCGACAGATGAAAATTTTTCTGCATGTAACGTATTTGTGAACATAGACGAAGCTAAACGAATTATTGAAGAAGAGTCAACAGGTATAGAACGTTAAATCAACGAAAATATGGCACAGTAAAATTTGGCATCGTCATTAAAATAAAATAATGTAACTTGTTTTAGCCGTTTTTGTAATTAGTTTAAATTCTAATCTTGATTGCAGCGGCTTTGTTGAGATAAACTTTTATAGGTTCATAAAAAATAAACTCATGTTTAACGTTTCAACAGTGTCTTAATGTTTTCTTAAGAAATACATATTGAGGAAACAGGGGGTAATAATGGTCTTAATTTCACCAAAACTCTGATAACACTGGGGAACAATTTGTAACACAATTTCTGTTGAGTTTGGTTTTTGAGCTGTTTTATTGTTAATTAGGCATGCTGGTTTCAAAACTGTAGTTAGTTTTCTTCTACCACGTCAAGTTTTATCTCTACACCTTATGAGAATGTGACCACTCTCAGCGAAATCGAGCATGGATCATAGGAAGCACTATTGCTCTCCTATTGGCTGACACAAACCTTCTCCGATGGGCGCCGGGTGAATGACGCATAGGCGAACAGCGAGAGGTTTACACTTGTCTGGACTTGTTCAGTTACGCCTGAGATACTGTAGTGAGACGTTGTGTGTCGCTCTGAAACGGTGCAGTCCATTCCGACGTGGAATCTGAGTTCTTGTTTATATACAAGGTTAGCAGTGTTTAGTGTTTATTTATATATGAACCGAAACTTTTCCTTATGTCTACCTCTGCTAGTTCATGTCGTAAGTGCTTAAACAGCCCCGATTCGTTTTGTTACATATGTGGCAGTTTTACTTTAAAGTGAAAATTGGTGATCAGGATAAATCATGGGTCCCTCACAATGTGTGTAAGCAGTGTGTTGAAGATTTACGGATGTGGACCAAGGAAACACGTGATAAACTTCTATTTGGTATACCTATGATTTGGCGAGAGCCCAGAGATCATTTAAGTGATGGTTACTTTTGTATAGTGAAAACGTCAGGATATAACAAGAAAAACAAATGTAAAATAGAGTATCCTAGTTTACCATCAGCTATACGCCCAGTGCCTCATTCAGCCGAAATCCCAGTGCCAGTTTTCAATGAATTACCCTCTTTGGAAATACGGGAATACGAGTCTGGTGAAGATCAAAGTGACCCCAACGATAAAGATTTTGAAATTAAAGATGATTCCGTTCGTAATGGATTTGACCAGCATGAGTTGAATGATTTGGTACGAGATTTGGGACTATCCAAAAAAGCTTCAGAGCTCTTAGCATCAAGACAGCACGAGAAAAACTTGCTTGAAAAGAGAGCTAAGGTATCTTATTTTCGATCAAGGGGAAGTGCGTTTCTACAATACTTTTGAAGTGATGATGGGTTTGTGTATTGCCATAACGTACATGATTTAATGGAAGAGTTGAGAATTTCAGCCTATAACGCAATTGAATCGCGACTGTTTATCGATAGCTCAAAGCGGAGCTTGAAGTGCGTTCTCCTCCACAATGGAAATTTATGGGGTTCAGTCCTGATAGGCCATTCAGTTCGTTTGAGTGAAGAATATGAATACATAAAGAGAGTCATTGATTTGTTGCAATACCACATGCACCAATGGATCATTTGCGTTGACCTTAAAATGGTTAGCTTCCTACTTGGCCAGCAACGCGGATGTACCAAGTATCCCTGCTTTTTGTGTATGTGGGACAGCAGAGCTCGTGAGAAGCATTGGGTGCAGTCGAATTGGCTGCCACGATCTGACCTGAAACCTGGTGATCCAAACATTGTACATCAGCCACTTGTCGACAGAAAGAACATTATATTTCCACTTCTGTATATAAAATTGGGTCCCATGAAGCAATTTGTTAAAGCTTTGCCAATTGAAGTATCTCATTTCGGCATTTCCTAGCCTGTCATTTGAAAAGATAAAGGCCGATGTTTTTGATGGTCCACAGATTCGGCAGCTTGTTAAATGTCAGAAATTGAAAAGAATGCTTGGTTGGCATTCAAAAACATTGTTAAAGACTATCTTGGAAATACACGAGCACAGAATTACGTCAAAATTGTCCAGCAACTCTTGGAGAGCTTCAAGCTGCTAGGTTGCAACATGAGCACCAAATTCCATTTTTTACATAGCCATCTTGCTAACTTCCCGGAAAATCTTGGTGCAGTCAGTGATGAGCAGGGTGAGCGATTTCACCAGCATTTGAAGGTCATGGAGGCACGGTATCAAGGTAGATGGGATGTACATATGATGGCTGACTATTGTTGGAGCATCAAGCGAGAATGTCCACAGATTAAACATTCCAGAAAAAGATATAAACGAAAATTTTTGCTTTAATATGTAATTACCGTTCGATAAAAAAACAATTGTTTGTGTGAACACAATTTAGCTTGCAGTAACTATTATAGCCTTTGTATGAATAAAATGATTCTTTATAAACGGTATATTTGGTAAGCTTTTACTTTATTTTCTTTTATATGCACAATTTGTATGACTTTTGAGGGTATCCTGTAGCTTAAAAAGTTGACGTGATTGACAAAAACTGCGGTTATTTTTGGATCCAGAGGCCAAAAGTTAGTTGAAAACAAGTCACAAATTTAAGACAACGAAATTGCTGTTCCCCGGTGTAATTCGCTAGCGGTTTCGAGCAAAATTTAGCTCACCTTCAGATAAGCTGATAAAAATCCATAAGATAATCTACAATAAATTACGTTCTATCTAATAAAATAAATTGCACAAAATTTAAATCAATATATATTTTTGTTTTTATATATGTATATGTAATAATGTAATAATGAAAAACAATTGTGGAATGAAATACAAATGTAAGTTAAAATAAATTATTTATAAAAATACTATAGTACACTTATGAAATTAGGATACGAAATAATGTAACTTAGAAGTATAGAATGAAAACATTGTTTGTGAAAAGTTTTTTAAAAATTTGGGAATACTTATAGTTAAAATAGTTTAGATAAAATTTATCAAATTTGATAACACATTAATACTTAAAATTTGTAAAATATATTTCACCAGGACTAAGAAGATTACTTATCGTAAAATTAGTGCTAAATATTATAAAATTCAATGTAATTGGGTACGAACACAACATGATCAAATGACCACCGGCATTACAATAAAACGTAAAAGAATAAAACTTGAGTTATTTTTTCAAAATGTGATTATATTAACACTAGAACCGCCGAGAATTCCTCGTACCTCGAACCGCCGCTCCGGTCAAATTGACCAGTGATTAAAACTCAATTTTGTTTCGACTGTTTTTATTAATTAACATAATTTCTTTGCATAAAAGTGTACATTTATTCACATATAAAAATAACTGCCAACTTAAATTTGGTATTTTAAATATCGTTACAATTTTTGCAATAAGTTACTTTAAATCCACATTTTCCACGTATGTTCTTGTTACAGTCCTTACATCTATCGTAACTCTTATTTTCACATTTCTTTTCATGACATGTACATCTTTTGCGAGATTGCTTATCTGTCTTTGATTCAGCCTGTCAGTTCTTGTTGCATTTTTGATTGGATGTTCTCTCCTAAGGGTCCTCTTCGTTGTTATTGGATTGTTGCGAGAGTTCTTCTGCCAATTGCAGTATGAAGTCGCGATGTTTTATTTTTTTGCCAGTCTTTGTATGCAGCAAACGCATTAATTGCAGCAAGATCCAATATATTATAAAAAACATGGACTTTTTGACTTTTGATCTACTACGTCAACGCCATATTTTGTGCTATTATAGTATAAAACTGTTTCTGGCGTTTTCTTTGTACCAGCATCAATCGAAACTGTTGGATGTTGTGTACTTAGAAAGAGAACATTTTTATTTATTTTGGCTTGATACATTGTCAAAGTGCAAACATTTTCTTTACTTGTGAATAAAACAATTTCATATAAAAAACCTTTGCTTTTTTGGTTACTTCGGGAATTTCCTTTCTCGTTCTGTTCACAATTCCAACAATTGTGGTGTTTAGTTTTGCTAATTTCTTTGCAAGTTCCAAACTGGTAAAACAATTGTCCGTTGCCACATTTCTTCCTTTCTTGGTGTATTCACCAAGTATTCACCAAGTGGTTGTCCTATTGGTCTCGAATCATCTTTTCCTAAATATGGGAAGACATTCAATACATATTTAGCTTCAGTGTCAACAGCAAGCCAAAATTTAATGCCAATTTTATCCGGTTTATTGGACACATATCGCGTAAATCGACATCTTGCTTTTGTAGGAAAAAGTTGTTCGTCTATTGTTGTGTTTTCTCCGGGCACATAACAAATTTTGCAATTGTAAGTACATTTTTGCCATATTTCAGAAACTAAAGCAAACTTTTCATGTTCCAGTCTTTCTTTCCCTGTAGACTTGAGAGCGAATCTGAGATATAAAAAACGATATTCCCCACTTTTTAGACCACAAGGAATCTTTCTAAGTGACTGGAACCCTGAGCACCACGTGCGTATAGAATGGTAATAAAGGATTCTAGATCTCCTAAAGATAATTGCCAGTCTTGACTGTCTGGTTGTCTTCTAGCTTCAGCCTCGGTGCATTGTTTTATGTATCTCAACATCGAGTCATCGATAAATAATCTCCAGAAACTACGCAAATTTTCTGCAGTTACTTGTTGTTTTGCATAGGTTGTTGACCCTGGATTGTCCCTGAATATATTGGGTTGGATTTTTCTGCCTGTAGTAGGCTGACTCGCAGAAATTACTTGCCATTGGGAATTGTCTTTTGATTTGCAAACTACGCCAAGATTGAAGGAAAATCCTTCTTCTGTTGGTTTCTTTTGCTGGTGATTAGAACGAACAGACGTTTTCACTTCCTGCTTATCACTGGAACTAGCATTAGTCACTGCAATCGTTACATCACAAACTGTGTCATTGTCAGATTCATCACTATTTTGTTCCTCACTCGCAACAAGTAGAGAACGAATTTTTTTCACTATCCGTACTAACCGATTTAGAATCATTCTCGGAATTTCCTGGTGAAAGATTTTCCAGTTCGTTCACATACTGTTCAGTCTAACTAAACAGGACGAATGCACTTTCAGAGTACTACCGATCTTTTTATATGTTCACAATAGTGCAGGTTGAAAATATTTTGTACGCATGCGCAAAATTAAGTCTGCGCATGTACGACACTAAAAAGAGCACGAGTAGAAACAGGTTCTTTATCGAGGGCAAGGCTGAACATGTCGAAACAAATACGAACAAGTACTAACAAATAAGAACAAGCTCTGATCGGTTGATGCAGTTATATGCCTTGTTTTATACGTAATAAATGTTTGAAATTATGTATATATTTACATGCGGTACATGTCTTTCAAATGTTGCAACCAAGAAAAAGAATTGACAAATAAAGTTTGTCAAAACATTTTTTTAACGTACCGGTCAATTTGACCGGGACGGCCGTTTAAGGTAAAATTTCCTAGAACACCGCTTAGAGTTCTACAAAATATTCAAAATTTTGTGAGAGCATTACCAAACTAAATTTAGGAAAAGTTACATGATTTCAAGATCATATCAAAATTAATTCCGTTGAAAAAAGACTTTAAAATTGAAAGACGGTCAAATTGACCGGTGCGGCGGTTCTAGTGTTAAAACATAGAAATTTTTCAGGATTTAAAATCTAAAGTTTTTAAGAAAAATTGTTAGTGGCTTAAAAATATGACAAAGGAATATGCTAAGAAAAAAAGCACATATGACATGACTACGTATTAAATAAGACTTCAAAGATAGGGGTCGCATCAAAAATTAATTGGGCATAAAGAGAAAGCTGTTTATTTGGCAACTGCTGTCGTAAAATCTTCAGAAATTCCAAGTTGTTGAGAAAATTACCTTTATTAGTGGTACGTAAAATAAAATTATTTTTGACGTCTCGTTCTGCTATCTAAACATCTAATACAAGATGTTTTTTACTTTGCTTTGTATAGATTTTAGCTTATTAAGATTATTGGCGATTAAACCACTTGAACTTATTTCAGGTGCTGCAGCTTATCTCACTTTTTCTAGTAACGTTACTGTAGCTGAGTGTAATGCACCGATGTGTATCTGCTGTGAGCAAAATCAGAGTTCAATCTATTGTGTGAAACTGTGAAAACGTGTCTGAGGACTTTTGGTAACTATCTTCTACTATACATAAATACTTTTTGCCAAATTGTTTTTGGACAATGAAGTTAGTTTAGTAGTTTTCGCCATATTTGTACAAGAGTTCGTACACTCAAATTCTGAAACATCTTTGTTGTTTCTTGTAAAACATTTAAACTCGACCACTGTAAAAACCACCGCGCCTCACCCTGTCGATTGCTCTTTTGTAGCTACGAATAAGTAAATGTATCTACAGAAATCATTTGTTTAATTTCAGTATTGGCTGCCGAAAACGCATTTAGTCCACACCCTAAAATTGTATGTTCGAGTCAGAAATAAATCCAATGAATGTGAGATAAGGTGCTGATATGAATCAGTGATACACATTGAATGACAAGAGGTAGGTAATATACAGTGCCACCGAGCTCAGAAAAGCCCTGAGTGGGCGTGTCCGAGGGCGCTACAAGTTAACAAGGTATACTCTCATCGACAATCTTTTCCGCGGGATATTTAAATCAAACTAAAGTAGTAGCTCCTATAAACAAATGACCAATGACGTGTGAAAAACTTAGGAATTAAGAAAAATAAAGAGTTTTTGAATGTTTTTCTAATTTTAATTAAAGCAAACGTTTATTTCAACTTCAAATATAATTTAATTGCAAAATGTTTTACATTATAGATTACAATGCGATCATTAGCCTTAGTAATCAAATTCATCATCTGATATTCTGTCCTCGCTGATCCAATCTTCATCCGAAGAACCTGTATTTACAGTGAAACTTAAATTTTCCACAATTTCATCAGTTAAACCATCGGCCTTCCACATTTCTTCTGCAACATGTCTTACATGGTTACACTCCTTTTCCCAATCAGCTTGCGTGATTTCTGAAATTGCAGTTCTAACTAATTGCTCGATGTCATTGCTAGAGTGCAACACATTATTCATAGCAACTTTTCTTTTCGCCGTGCTCCAAATTAATTCTATTGGATTCAACTCACAATGGTAAGGAGGCAAACGTAAAACAGTATGGCCATGCTTTTTTAAAAGTTCATCAACATAATAAGTTTTACTTATAGAATATTGTCTTACCAACATTAAAAGTTCTGCTTTTCGCATTTCTGGAGTTGCAATTCTATTTCCCTCTAGCCATGATCGAATATCATCTTTTCGATTATTTTGTGTAGGTGGTTTATTTATTTGCATGCTGTGATATGGTGCATTGTCCATAACAACAATGCTATGTGGAGGCAAGTTTGGAATAAGTTGTTTTTCTAACCATTGCATAAAATTGAAGTGGTTCATATCATCGTGGTAATCACCTGATGTACTTTTTGATTTAAAAATTAGCAAAGCATTCTCGACAAAGCCATTAGAACTTCCTGCATGCACTATAATATGTCTCTGACCAGCTCGATCACATTTATAAACACCAGGTTCTTCTTCCGATTGCCAACATTTGCCAACGCCATATGTTGGGTGAATATAAGTTTCATCTAAATATATCACTGGTCTTTTATTCTTTCCTAAATTTTCATTTTCTCGTAATTGTCTTAAGTACTGAGAACGCCAAGCTATAATATCATATATTTCCATCAATAATTTTCTTTTATTATGACTAGAGCGGGCCAAATTGCGCCATCCAACAAAATCGGAATTAGGCGCAACGGCCGCTTATTGTAAATAGCGTATATGTGAGTCACAGCAGATATGTGATATTTCGAAATTAATACACAAGAGTAAAAAAATAAAAGCTGACGCAATAATAATGTTTAGTAATTAGAGCGGATATATATATTTTTAAATCCGTTTTAACCTGACTATCTTGAAATTTCGGCTGGCTTTCCTTGATAGCCGCAACCATGTTCCTCAACGTGTAAGAATAGGTTCTGGTGGCTCAGGCATACGGGAGCACAGTCTGTGAAATTTGCGAATATGTTTTGGGGAATTGACAAACACTGCTTTTGTATGCGCTATTAAAGCGTCTACCTCAGGATAACATTTTTTAATACTATCTGCCACATGACTGAAGGCATGAATTTTACACATAATATGTAACAAGTTAGCATAATGTTTTTTAAGAGATCGACCTACAGCAAGCAGGTTTGCGGCACCATCACTCATAAACATCAACAGTTGGTTTGTTGAAAGTTCAAACTTTTCCAATGTATTTAACACTAACTTTGAAATTACTTCGGCAGTACCTTGTTGAACTCGTCTGGAAGCTAATAGCATTGAAGATGACGATTGAGGTGGTTCCATTGTACGTGCCATTACATTAACCACAGAATGTGTTTTACGATCTGTCGTTTCGTCCACACATAATCACAGTTTTTTATCTTTCAACTCCGATCTAATTCTTTTTTCAACATGTTCACGAGTAGATGGCACAATTCCTTGTAACGATGCCCGGATGCCCGACTTGGTAATTTGCAGTCCGAATATTTATTCCAAAAGAAGACATATGCTTCCTTGTCTAGTCAATTAAACGGTAGATTACATGCAATAAAGGTAACACATAAATTAAATTAAAATTTGTCGTAGTGTCGTGTGCAATTTTTTTTTAAGAATGCTATTTACTATTTACGTGACGTAGATAATCCATTTTGGACCAACACATTAAAATGATATTACAAGCTACACATTGAATTTTAACGCCATCATAATTTAGGTCAGGCATTTCTGCTATAAATTAAGTAACTTTGTCCAACATTGGTCGTTTTCGCGACGTCGGCAACATTTTTAAAACAAACGTAGAACTACGAAATAGTATTTACGGCAGCGTACATGTATACACAACAGATCTGATTGAGACTCGCAGTTATACCGTGGGTTGTATCGAACCTCCTTCACTGCCCATTGGCGCTAGTGAGGCACTCTACTCATCAATGATACTTATGTAAATTACAATCTTTTACGTCCAACACACAATTTCACCGACATTTAATTTTTTTTTTAATTTAAACTTTATTCAAACTGATGTTTAATGTTCACTTTTAGAACATACTTTGATTTTCCCTATATGTCAGTAATTGATGCAAGACTTTGGTCAAGAATATTGTTTTCGAAAAATTGGTAATAACATGCAGTATATGAAAGCAATACAAAAATATGTTTTCTAAATCACAAAAATGAGTATTCATATCCCAACAATTTAAATCGCGAAGATGGCTATCCCTTACATCACACGTGGAAATCTCAACCTATCAAACCTCCTAGCACCCGCCACGCTTCATTGATCCATAACATTTCCGTTCCGTTGACCCGAAACCAGCCCAATAGAAACCCCACCGGAATGAATAGACCCTGGTCAATGTGCAGTAACAGCCCTGAAGATATTCCATAAGAGTGTGGACGAAACGTCAGCAAAAGCTATGACAACGACGCGGTTCCAACCCGGAAACCAAGAGGATAGTGTTATTGATGACCGCGAGCCTACGTACCAATTATATATGTTGTCCATATATATCGTTATCAAACACAAACATTTATCTGATATCTGTACACTTTCAAAGAATTTAGGATGTGGACCAGTTGTAGCTTCATTATCCCTACATGAAAAGTCTCCAGGAAAGAGTGTAGGTATGGCACCACAATTTAATTTTTTCCTTTCTACAGTTTGTTTCCCACAGATGGTATAACAGTGTTTAATATATTTCAGAGATATTTCTGATAATGCAGGATTGTTTGTCTTCATAAACCACTATTGAGCACAATTAATCATTAAGTGGAAAGTCACTGGAAACCGATCATATGTTATGTTATATGTATTTGAATTTTTGCTCTACTCATTAGTGCGACTTAATACTGTACACCTTTGATACAGTCGTTTCGTTTTTGACATTTTGTGTTGGTTAGAAACGCTGGAGTATAAATAAAATATATCTCAAACACAATTAATATTCTTACATACCTCTGAAGATTTCTTTAGTTTCCCTATTACTCTAACTTGCACCGCACTTACATATAATAAATATCTAAAAATACATCTTACTCCATACACTATCCAAATTAATGCAATAAAGCAATATTTAGATTTCAAATTACCTAATTACTTAGTTATGGTAGAGTTTTGGGCATATATTCATAGGTATTTTTGACATGAAATTGCTTGAGCAACACATCCATATGCTGTGGCAACCATGTCATGGGCCTGTATAGCTACTGCGAGCGTTAAAATTGATGTTTGTCGTTCAGTATTAGTAGTAAATTTATTGATTCTGTACATGATTTCACCTAAAATCATTGAAATATTTTTATTAAATTACTGATAAAGTAGCTGTTATCATTTATTGCTTACTATTACGATCTATATCATTGACGCCTGAAATTCAGATAAATAGAGACCAGATGGAAACGAGATTCTTCGAAATTGACCTCTTTTTTTCCTAAAGTACGTGATATTCTTCCTAAAACCCCGATTTTTTGTTCGTCTTCGCATCCGGAATAGTAAAAATAACGATATTAAATTCAATCTATGTGCATGTTTACAATGGGACACCCATTTTGTATTTTACGTTAAAACTTGATTTTTGAAATCGATGTATTGTCTCGCAAACACCATAATCTTCACTTCGATTCCAATTTTTGGAACGATTTTCACCCTAAAAATACATAACTTGTGCCTACCGATGACAATGTGTAGTTTGTAATATCCCTTTAATGTGTTGGTCCAGAAGGGATTGTCTACGTCACGTAAATAGTAAACAGCATTCTTCAAAAAAAAATTGCACGCGACACTATGACAAATTTAAATTTAATTTATGTGTTACCTTTATTGCATGTAATCTACCGTTTAATTTACTAGACAAGGAAGCATATGTCTTCCTTTGGAATAAATATTCGTACTGCAAATTACCAAGTCGGGCATCGTTACAAAGAATTGAACATGTCTTAGTATTAAATCGAAGTTGAAACATAAAAAACTCTGGTTATGTGTGGACGAAACAACAGATCGTAAAAAACATTCTGTGGTTAATATAATGGTACTTACAATGGAACTACATCAATCGTCACCTTCAACTCTATTAGCGTCCAGATGAGTACAACAATGTACTGCCGAAGAAATTTCAAAGTTAGTGTTAAATACATTGGAAAAGTTTGAACTTTCAACAAACCAACTGTTGATGTTTATGAGTGATGGTGCCGCAATAATGCTTTCTGTAAGCCAGTCTCTTAAAAAAACATTGTGCTAACTTGTTACATATTACGTGTAAAATTCATGTTTTCAGTCATGTGGCAGATAGTATTAGAAAATGTTATCCTGAAGTAGACGCTTTAATAGCGCATACAAAAGCAATGTTTGTCAAATCCCTAAAACGTATTCGCAAATTTCACAGACTGTGCCCCCGTATGCCTGAGCCACCAAAATCTATTCTTACACGTTGGGGAACATGGTTACAGGCCGCGTTTTATTATCATAAATATTTTGAGAATATTAAGAACGTGGTTTTACAATTCGATCCAAAGGAAGCTGCACCTTGAAATCCTGTTCTTTCTTGGGACCAAGATATTTTATGGAATAAAGGGTGCCCCCATTTACTCAAATCGATACCGTATCGTCTTGAAAATACAATAATCTCAACTCCTGCTTACACATTTATAATAAAAGTCCGCCTGAAAATGTACAATTTTTTAATTTTTTCGGCGATCTATCAGCCGATATAATGGCCGCTATCAAAGCTTTCTATAGTACGGAAAACTGAGAATAAATACGGGCTTCGTTTTTTGGATATCAGTTCATTTTTTTTTTCTGGAAAAGGTTATTTTTCGCTATAACCGACAAGTATTTGTTTCATTGCCTTTTTGTCCCATTTTAGCCTTGTTTTGGTATATGATCCATTGCTTTGCTGCCAAAAATTCTAAGGTTGCTGATATCTGGCCTAACACCTGTCCACATTTAGTAAGGGATCTTTTGCAATTCTGAAGCTATCGAACTATTACGAAGATAGACCGCAGTGTTCACTGCTTTTGCCCAAAATTTCTTATCAAGGTTCGCGCCAAAACAGTAAACACTAGACTTTTTCGACGACCGTCCAGTTTAGTCGCTCACATATTCATTTTTGTTCTAGTGTATAGGAATTTGTTTCCTAGTGAATGATTCTATTCAATTTTTCAAATTCGTTGCTACAAAACTCAGCTCTGTTACCTGTTCTAAATATTTTTGTTTGCCTATTCCTTTGATTTTCTACAAATTTTTTTAACTGTTTAAAATACTCGAAGACCCCATTTTTGTCTTTAAAAAATAAACGGCCCACATACATCAGCGTGAACGATCTAGGTACGGCAAATCTTTAGCTATAAAATTTCATCGTATCTCTTTTATTTCTCATTTTAGTGCTATAGTACTCGGTATAAGGATATTTTACGCAATGTTTCATTTCCCATCGAATAATTGAAAATTGTACAGAGGGTTTAATTTACAAATTTGCCCAACGCCCCTATGATCAGCGGAAAAATCACTAAATCTTTGGTAATTTAACCAACATCCTAGCTACGATAATAGCAAAGTTAGCAACAGTGGCCCAATAACTTTGAACAACCTGTATAACAAGAATATTAAGATCTCTAAGATTGACAATTGTTGTCAGCAAGGAGCTCTTTGAATGAACCTGCTGCCTGAGACAAATTGGCCCTTTTTCCTGACCAACTTTGTATAAAAGCAAGAACATGTTATCAACATTTTTATTGCTACATATCATGATAATTTATAAGTTAAAGTATAATATATGTGGTACCGCTGTATTGGTGTTTCTAATACTTTCCCTAAAACGTAAAAATATAGGCGGTATCCCCTTTAAGATCTGAAAGTTAACACCGCTTTCGACGATATCGGGAATGCCATTCAATTACCGATAAAACAAAAAATTAGTTCAAAAAAATTGAAGTCGACCAGTCCTTTCAAAAATCCCTCTGTTATTCAAAAGTTAGTATGATTGCGGTAAACTACAGAGCGTCATTGTATAGTCACATACATTTAGATTATTAACAGTAAATCCTTTTTCCAAAAGCTCCCCGTACTGCGCAATGGCGAAACAAACCCCCGGATCCAAATGCGACACAGGCAGCAAATATGAATTTAGCGTACCAGCGCTTTTCGGCTCCCTCCTCTCCAAAAATGAGAACGTAGAGGATTACCGTATCTTCTCCAATTTAGCTGATGCGCAATCATTCGACGACATAGTTGCGGAGGTACAGCTTAAGGGATCGGAACAGAAGCAAATTTACGCGGTACAAATTAAATCTGGCAAGGACAAGTTGAATATAAATAAATATTGCAATGGATATGATAAGATTGTAGGAGAAGGGGGCTTAAAACTTGGAGAAAATGTTAGAAATGGCCGTATTAGAGACACTCTACTCGTACTCTTTGTAGATGAATATCATAATTTAAGGCTCATCTTTTTCTTTAAATAAAGCCAGTGCATGCGAAAAGAAATTAAAATGTTGTTACGTTATTCTGAGTGAGAACTGGAACGTCGCTTCCTCTTTTTGCTCTGGACTGCTAACCTTCCTAAATGTCGATAAGCGTATCTTTTGTCGATTTTGTTCTGCCGCATAACAAATTTGCTGTCAAATATTTGTAATATTTCTATTTATTGTAAAGCTTTAGCTGCACCTGATTGAGTTTCAATATGCCTTACAGCCAGAGTGCTAAGATCTTCAATGGAAACGTGATCAATACTTTCAATGTTGATCGCCCTACGGATACTGTCATCTGCAATGTAATTACCATCATTTAATGTACAGGGTAAAGCAATAGCACGTCCTCCCTTTGTTACTTAGGCTGTATGTTACATAGCAATTTGATATTTTGGGAATGTAATATAATGATAATCGCGAACCATTGAAAAAATATATTCTAATATACTGGGTGTTTTATGAGAAAGGTGGGACGGTAAAATTCACTTTTTTAAATGGAACACACTGTATATCTTTACATTTTTAAAGATCCCTAACTACACACCATTCATCCATAGATTATGGAAGTAACCTTTTTAATTAATAGTAAATACTTTTTCCAGAAGGTCTCGCACTGCGCAATGGCTAAACAAACCCCCGGATCCAAATGCGACACAGGTAGCAAATATGAACTTAGCGTAACAGCACTCTTCGCCTCTTTCCTCTCCAAAAATGAGAACGTAGAGGATTATCGTATTTTCTCCAATCTGGCTGATGCCCAGCCATTTGACGACATAGTTGCGGAAGTACAGTTTAAGGGATCAGAACAGAAGCAAATTTACGCGGTACAAATTAAATCTGGCAAAGACAAGTTGAATATAAATAAATATTGTATTGGATATGATAAAATTATGGGAGGAGGGGGTTTAAAACTTGGAGAAAATGATAGAAATGACCGTATTAGTTTTTGGTACTTCTGCAGTAAAAGTCCAGCTAAGAGAACGTTTCCTATGATACGAAACGCCGACACTGTTGACCTGAAACTTCAACCGCGCTGCAGACCGTACAATGTACATGAAAGTATTTTTGACAAGGCTGTCTCTCACGGATTATTTTTTGAAGACTCAAATATGATGGATCACCAAGACTTTTTCGAAAACTTTTACTTATTCTTTCATCAGCCCGACACTGACAAGATTATTTACATAATTAAAGGCATATGGAACATTGACAAGCCGTGGTCAATACTTCAATATCTAGACAACTACCTTGCTAAGAGTCCAAACGGTTTGGAGAAGGCAATGTTCGAGCATGAACTGTTAAAAGCTCGCCTTTCTGATTATGTCGTGAATCCAACAGCAGCAATCGCATTTCGACATCAGGCGGTGGAGGACTGGAATCGGTTAATCTTAAAGAAGGATGTCACTATAATACGGAATGAAACCGATATCGAACATTATCTTTTTGGGTGTATCTTACAGAATATTTCGGACCTAATAAGCATTGAGGAATGGAATCACGCGATCGATAATTTAGGGAAACTAGACCGCGATCTTAAAATTAGGCTTAAAGCAAAATCTTTCAAAGCAGACACGTTGAGGGAATTAATATACCAAACGTGGGTAGAGAGAAAAACACCTCTTGTTTTAAAAACAGATATTTCACTTCCCTTTCTAAAAGAATTTTCCCACTTAAAAAAATGTTACGTTATAATAGACTCGAACGTTGATAAAAGGTACAAGGAAATTAATAGCTACAAATTGAGTGGGTTTAGACATCTGGGCGATGCAGAAGCGTACGGATTGATGTCAGTCATTCTGGTGTCACTGCAAGGTCGAAAACCAGTGTCTCTGCACGAAGTTATTAATGAAGACGGAAAATTAAAGGAGACTATAACATGTCTTGACATCATCAACCTGATAAAGCCGAGAGGGGCGCATCTCAAACAAGAATCTTTAGAAAGCTGCGATTATATCCTCTTTCTAATAGAAGCTGCAGACCTCCAACAGCGCAAAGATGACGAGCATCGTTCCATAGGCGGTAACATCGCAATGTATTGCGAGCCCAATGAAAGTGAATCTAATTATACTAAGTACAGATCAGACCCTAGATTTAAGAGTTATAAAATCCTTCGAGTCCGCTCGACAGATGACGGCAAGCTAAAACTATTAGCAAGAATACAGGGGCAATGTGAGGAGGAGTATCATAGGTTGGAGTGTTTCTTTGTGGATCAAAACGGAGAAAGTGTCTATTACATGGCGGATGATACCATTGTACCGGTTATTGGCGAAGTTCCGAGTCGTACAGAAACACGTTCAAGTTGGAAATACGTAGATCGCTATTTACGCGAAGGTATTGTTAAAAAAGAGGTAGGGAGACCTTCGATCGAAGACGCTTCTAATGACATGAGCATAGAATATAGCAAGCAAATGTTAGCAGAGAAAGATTTTTTCAAAGAATGTGGTGGTAAAGTCAACATTGTAACCGGAGAACCGGGAATGGGCAAAACTACACTCTTACATTCTTTGGTCGACTTTTGTGAAGCTAAGTATTACGTTCTGTTTGTCGATTTGACCCAGATTCTGGGTTATTTACTTAGTGGAAAACTGAAATCGAGTCGGCATCTTATAAGTTTGTCACGCAGCAAATGCCACTCTCTACCATATAGTTGTTTCTTGAATAGCCTGTATGATTACCCCAACCGACTCGTATTAATTCTAGACTCGTTCGACGAAGTAGTGACTACATGCAGGCATCAGGTACTGGAACTTGTAAAAGGAATCGACGATGTTGGCTTACAAAATATAATCATCGCCTCGAGATTAACAGCTCTTAATCTCTTGGTCAATAACTGTCAAGCTAAAATTTTCAAAGTGGAAGGTCTTAATCATCTTTATGAACGATCCGATAAACACTATATTGACAAATGGAATTTAGACATTAATGAATTACGTCGTATACCGTCGGAATTTCTAAGTACTCCTCTGTATTTAAATATGTTAAGAGTCCTTTCTGAAAACGGAATGTACCTTGAGGTTGCGAGTAGATGGGATCTTTATGAAAGCGTACTAAAATTAAAAATGGAAGATTACTCTTTACGTAACTATCTAGATGAAGGTGAAAAACGATCTATTATTGCAAAACATGGTGAGTTGGCTTTGAAGGTTATTTTTGGTACTAATAAAGTTACGGAAAAGCTAGAACATAGAGTGCAGTCAAATAATTACAATTTTGTAAGACTCGGCTTCATTACTCACTTCAATAACCATCATCCTATATTCGTTCATCGTACGTTCGCAGAATTTTTCGTTGTAAAATGGTTAATTCAAAACGTTGGTCACACCAAAGCGGCATATATCTACAGGTTACTGTTAGATTATGAATACAAACATATCTTAGTTATGTATTCCGAAACTATTCCATTACATGAAGCTATCTTAAAATACGATTTTAAAGAAGTACGGCGCTTGTGTGAGGAAGACACAAGGTGCGTACTGAAAACCGATGACATGGGAAGAGGCGCTCTCCATCTAGCTGCAATTGCAGCTGGCAGATTTTGCACTACAAGACTTCTAGATTTCCTTCTCCCGTGGATACGCAATGAGGGATGTGACATATATGCGCGCGACAAGATAATGAAATGGAGATGGATAGATTACTTCCAACACTATGGAAGCGGCCAGTTTGAATGTGCACATTTCACGGTTAAGGAAGCTTATGTCAGTTACTATGCAGCCCACATCGAGGAGCTAGGACACTGCAAGTATTCGCTTAGTGAAAATTTCAACGAGCTGTACAATGACGCTTTGCACCACTCTTCGATAAGTATGGTACGCGATTTACTATTCTTAAAGTATCATAAAAACAAGACTTTGTTAGAATTTCGCGAAATGTGCTTAGGTTCACGTGAAATACAGGCGAACCAGATAGAGTTGACAAAAGAAAAACTTAAAGGTGTACATCTGGCGTGCATTTACGGTAACATTCAAGTTGTAAGAGCTTATATTGAAAGTGGGACAAAGTTCACCAAAACTGATAAATTTAATTGCACTCCTCTACATTACAGCGTGATGACAGAACAAAGAAATGAGATCGTAAAATTACTATTAAACTCTTATGGAATACCAAATTCCCTCCTCGGTAAGTATAATGCAACTAAAATTCTCCATATAAGTGTACAAACTGGCGATGCGAACGTAACGAAGATGATATTAGAACGTATAGATGACAAAGTCATCGAAATATTATTGAACAAGGAGAATGACAAGGAAGGGTATACACTTTTAGAATTAGCTATAAGACGCGGGAATAATAATATGGTTGAGTTACTGTTACAACACGGGGCAAACCCAAACGTCAAGGGGGTTTCCGAGGAGTTTCAATTACCACCTATCGTAGAGGCCGTAAAAAGTAGAAATGAGGACATTGTCAAAATGTTAATGAACTACGGTGCCAATCTCAATGGCCAACGGATCCTTAATACACCTCTGGGTTGTGCCATAAAGACATCACAAATGGGGATGCTCGAATTACTATTGCAGAATGGAGCGATCGTAAATTCTGTAGATGAGGACGGATGGACACCTCTCACGTGTGCTATTGCGGAGGGTGCCAATAAGCAGCTTGTTGAAATGTTATTGAACTATGGAGCTGACGTTAACTTGAAGGGTTTTAGCGATTATATACCTATATTCCTGGTAATAGAGTGGGAAAATTTGGAAATTATTGAACTACTGCTGATAAATAAAGCTCGCCTGGATTGCTGGAATTTTAGCGGTTGGACACCTCTCATTTTCGCGATTATAAAAGAAAGGAAAGACATCGTTGAAATGCTACTGGATGGTATTAATTTCAAGAGCAAACGAGGAGTAACACCTCTTTGTGCGGCAATAAAAATAAACAATGCGGATCTCGTTCAAGTATTGTTGGACCATCAGGCAGATGTGAATTCTGTGGATGAATATGGTCTCTCGCCTCTTATCACCGCTGCAGAAACGGAAGGTGCGCAAATTGCCAATATGTTATTGGATAAAGGAGCTGACGTGAACTTCAAAGGCGAATTCGGCATTACTGCCCTCTATGCTGCCGCATTTAAAAGAAATCTAGCAATAGTCGAATTATTATTAGAGCACCGTGCTGATATAAATGCTATACCATTCGTCGAAGAAATACTTTGTAAAGCGAAGAGTGCACAGAAGATTGAAATCGTGGTATGGTTGTTGAAGAATCGTCATGTTAGCCACCTACCGAGCGTGTCTGACAGTTCAGCCACGACCGTCGTTGAAATGGTTACAGAAAATTGGGCCAAGATTAATTTGAAGAGTGAACTTCGTGCTGCCGTTCACCTACAACTTATGAGTTCTGATGCCATAGAAATATTAATGGAATGGGGAGTCGAAATCGACATAGAAGACGAATTTTGGAAAACAGTTTTCTATCTTATTAACGAAATGACTAATGAAAAGGTGGATAATGATTTCTTTGTTGCTCTTGACGATTCTGCAATTAGTAGGTTGATTAGGGAGGTTTGCGGTGTTGCAAGCGATAGAAACTTAGACATCGTCAACATTTTATCGCGATCTCATAGATCTCATCGTTTACAATACCTTCGCACTGCCATCCGATTAGAAAATAACGAAATTGTTCGAATGCTCTTGCAAAATCCCGACGTGAGGAACATAGCAAGACATATGGATGATTTTCTCCACGATGCAGTACTCAGTCAAAACAGTCATATAGTTGAAATGTTATTGGAGCATGGATTTGAAGTAGATTTATTAGACGATCGTGGTTTAACGCCGCTCTTAATTGCCACTTTAATTGATGATGTAGCAATAGCCGAGATATTGTTGACCAAAGGTGGAGCCGATCTTCATTTCAGAGCAAGGAGAACGGATGTCACCGCACTGCATATTGCTGCACTGAAAGAAAATCGCCCGATGGTCAGAAAGTTGTTGGAGCACGGAGCAAATAAAGATGTCGAAATATCTAGAGATTCGTTATCCTACGTGACTGTGCTAATTAAAACAACAGATGCAATTAGACCACATTTTTCTACATGTAACGTTTCTCTGAACATAGACAAGGCTAAACAAATCATTGAAGAAGAGTTGACAGGTATAGAACGGAAAGGAAATGTAAAAGTAACGAAAACATGGCTTAGTAAAATTTGGCATCGTCATTAAAATTAAAGAATGTAATTTCTCTTTTTGCCGTTCTAGTAATTACAGTCCCTAGGCCATATTACTTGAAACATGTCATAAATCAACCCTTTTACCTGGAAATTCTCATCCTATTATAGTGATATTCTTTTGCTTTGAATCCGATCGTTTATGGGGGGACTAGATTATTGTATCAATAAATAAAAATACCATAGAAATGATATTTAGAAGAGTAAAGTACGTATATATAAATATTTCAGTTATCAACTTACATTTAGCGAGTTCACAATTTAGAGAATGCATCGATATTTTTTCAAATATTTCGTCATAACCGCATAGAAGCTATGTTGTGGAGTATCGTTAAGTGTTTTGTGTTGATATATCGTTATTGCAAAGGCAAAATTGTTATTCTATCTCTCTCTTAATAATTAATTATTTGGAATTTGAAAAAAATTGAAATATTTGGGGTTTTTTTGTAGAAAATGGCCGGGAAAGATTTAACAAGTGAACAAAAAGCCGGTATACAAGCTCTTCTACAATCAAACCCGGCTCTTTGTATTTTGTAGAAGGTACAATGCGTCAAGAGCAGTACATAAATGTGTTAAAAAACACGTTATTACCGTATTTTAAGCCAGGACGTCGCATACCGACAGGGCGTATATTTATGCAAGATAATGCTCCTTGCCATGTGGCAAAAAGGTTAAGAAATTCTTTGAAGACAATCACATACCTCTTTTATGTTGGCCCGGAAATTCACCGGACCTCAATCCCATCGAGAACGTATGGAATCGACTAAAAAGTAAGGTATATGAAAGAGAAAACCTTACAAAGGAAATATTAATGAAGAATATAAAGGATGTATGGGAGAACGATGAAGATATAAAAGAGACAATCATATCTTGCATTGAAAGTATGCCCGGAAGAATTAAGGGTGCTATTAAAAATCATGGGTTATGGACTAAATATTAATTAATTATTTAATATTTACATATGTTACATATTTTTACAATATATTTTATAAATAAAAAATATAATACATGTATAGTTTATATTTTATTATGAAGAAACTACAAAATATTGAGTGTTTCAAGTAATTTTGCCAGGGACTGTAGATTGCATTCTAATCTTGATTGTAGCAGCTTTGTTGATATAAACTTTTATAAGTTCATAAACAATAAACTCTCGCTTAACGATTCGTCAACGTTTTAATGTCTTCTTAAGAAATACACATCGAGGCAAAAGGAGATAATAATCGTCTTAAGCTCACAGAAATCCTAATAATCCACTACTGGTTTCGAGCAAAAATTATTTCATCTTCAGGCAAGCTGGAAACAATCCATAAGATAATCTATAGTAAATTATATATGTGCGAACTAATAGAATAAGTTGTACAAAATTTGTATATTTTTGTTTTTATATTCGTATAGTAGTAATGAAAAATAATTGTAATGAATGAAATACTAATGTAAGGTAAAATAAATTATTTATAAAAACACTATAGTGTATACTTATGGAATTAAGATAGAAAATAATGTATAGAATGAAAACATTTTATGTGAAGAATTTGAGAATACTTACAGATAACTGAAACAGTTCACTAAAACCCTTACCACAACACTTAATTCGTATTGGACGCACGTTTCGATAGCCAAGCTATCATCATCAGCAGCAAGACTGAACTAACAAGCTAAGCGAAAAACTAACCTTATAAGACAAATAAATTATGCAATATGTAAATTTAAAATCGTAAAATTTAATGAGCCGCTTCATTGCACAGGACTATAAATAGCCTAAAGGTAAATGAGCCGAATGACGTGTGTTATTAAATCCTAGATTACAATGAAGCGGTTCATTGCACATGGTTAAAATTACAACTATAAATAATTAAACATGATGTAACAAAGGATAAAGGCTGGAATTTAATGGTCCTAAATCTGAATTCATTAAGTGAGTTTTGTTTTTGTAAATTTCCATGCCTTCATAATAATTTAATTGAGAAGTACTCCTTACGTTTTTAATTAACTTTATATTATCAACATTATGGTTATTTTCAAGCATATGTAGGGCAACGCTAGATTTATCAAACCTTCTGAATTTGAGATGAGCCAAATGTTCTTTGTACCTAATTTTGATTGGTCTTTTTGTCTTCCCAATATACACTTGATCACAATCTTTACATGAAATTTTGTAAATTCCTGATTTATCCATGTTATCCATTGGGTCTTTGGAATTTTCTAAAAGGTTTTTAAGGTTATTGCTCGAAGACAAAACAATCTTGCGGTCAATCCTAGAAAAGATTTTTTGAAGACCCTTGGTTTAACATGGATAAAAGGGTAATTTAACATATTTCTTATTATTACGGCCGTCAATGCGTTCTAATGTGCTTACATTTCTAATTCTTAATCTATTCTTATGTTTCCTAATAGTATTATAGACGACATCTTCAGAGAATCCGTTAAAGTTAGAAATATTGATGATTTGTTTTAGTTCATTTTGATATCTATCTTTCGTTAAAAGAAAATTGAGTAACCGGTGCACCAAAAAGTTAATAGCCGAAAGTTTGTGTTCATATGAGTGATTAGAATCCTGTAAGATGAATCTATTATTACTAGTAGGTTTCCTATATACGTCTATTTCTAACTTATTTTTATTTCTTATTACTAACATGTCGAGGAAAGGAATCCTGTTGTCTTTTTCTTCTTCGAGGGTAAATTTGATAGAGGGAAATTTTGAGTCAAGTTGTTCTATGAAATCCGTTATTGAACATTTACTGATGTCAAAGATGCAAAAAATGTCATCGACGTATCTGATCCAAAGCCGAGGGAAATAAGCGAAAGTATTCTTCAGGTCAGTTTCAAAAGACCCAGTGGATAACATGGATAAATCAGGAATTTACAAAATTTCATGTAAAGATTGTGATCAAGTGTATATTGGGCAGACAAAAAGACCAATCAAAATTAGGTACAAAGAACATTTGGCTCATCTCAAATTCAGAAGGTTTGATAAATCTAGCGTTGCCCTACATATGCTTGAAAATAACCATAATGTTGATAATATAAAGTTAATTAAAAACGTAAGGGAGTACTTCTCAATTAAATTGTTATGAAGGCATGGAAATTTACAAAAACAAAACTCACTTAATGAATTCAGATTTAGGACCACTAAATTCCAGCCTTTATCCTTTGTTACATCATGTTTAATCATTTATAGTTGCAATTTTAACCATGTGCAATGAACCGCTTCATTGTAATCTAGGATTTAATAACACACGTCATTCGGCTCATTTACCTTTAGGCTATTTATAGTCCTGTGCAATGAAGCGGCTCATTAAATTTTACGATTTTAAATTTACATATTGCATAATTTATTTTCCTTATAAGGTTAGTTTTTCACTTAGTTTGTTAGTTCAGTCTTGCTGCTGATGATGATAGCTTTGCTATCGAAACGTGCGTCCAGTATGAATTAAGTGTTGTGGTAAGGGTTTTAGTGAACTGTTTCAGTGTTCCAGTGCCACAGTTTTAGTGTATCCGTTTACTTACCGATAAGATAGTACAGATAAAATTTGTCAAATTTGATAAAACATTAATATTTACAATTTGTAAAATATATTTCACCAGAACTAGGGAGATTACTTATTGTAAAATTAGTGTTAAAAATTATAATATTTAATGTAAATGAAAACGAACACGTCACTACATATTAAACAAAATTTCAAAGGCAGGGGTCGCATCAAAAATCAGTTGGGTATTAAGAGAAAGTTGTTTATTTGTCAACTGCTGACGTAAAATCTCCGGAGATTCCAGGTTGTTGAGAAAATTACCTTTATTAGTGGTATGTAAATTAACAAAATTATTTTTGACATCCAAGGAGTGCGTTTCCACAGTTGTTTTGGTGAGCGATGTTCGCCATGGTGAGAAAATGAGTTTATATTTTGAAAAATAGCGTTCAACATCTACCGATGTTATACATGCATGATTAAAATAATACCATCATAAATTTGTTTTAGTGTGGTAAAATCGGGATCTTTGTGTAGCACACTCTCGAACTTTTCTAAAACGCGATTATATTTTGCGTCATGTATAGTCAGTAGCTGTGTATGCACTCAGTCCATAATTTGCAAAGACTCCAATAATGATAAGGATCTATTTTATAATTGGTCCTTTGTGTCAGCTAATCCTTTATAGTAGCTACGAATATTTTTTAAATGTGTTTCAACGGAAATATCTTGAAATTTCGACTGGCTCTTCTTAATAGCTGCAGTTTCGGCAGGATTAAATTGTACAACAGCTTTTACCATTTTGAAATGTTCAGCATAATAAAAAGCTGCCTGCAACGATGTTCCCCAACATGTAAGAATTGGTTCCGGTGGTTGACGAATACCAGGACACTCTGTGTGAAATGATCGTAGGCGTTTGGGAGATTTCAAAAATACTTTTTTGTGCTTGCTATTAATGCATTTACCTCGAGAGAGCATTGTCGAATGGTCTCTGCCACAAGATGTAAACCATGCACTTTACACGTAACATGTAAACACTTGCAACCATGTTCAAGAAGAGAACGGCCTACCCAACGCATTATCGCTGCGCCATGTAGGTTTACTAGAGTCTAGTATGCGTACGATAATATTTCTAATTGAATTTTTTTTACAATCTGTTGTCTCGTCAACACATAACCAAAGAAACTGTTTTTTCAATATGCGTTTCATTTTCTTTTCCACGTCATCGCGTACAAATGCAACATGCTTACGTGCCGTTTTCTCCGTCGGCAACCGCAACTCGGGATTGTATTTGTCCCAAAAATCCTTAAACGGTTGTTTATCGAGTAAGCCTAGTGGCAAATTACAGTTTATCAACATAAGAACTACATAAAAAAAATGCACTTCTTATTTGACATCAAATGTATATTGTACACTTTATAAACTATCTTACTCCCGTTGTAAAACAAATCGGGAAAGTCAGAAATAAACTTATTTACTATGTCTTGAAAGGGTCGTTTTTTAGCCTTCAACATGTACACTAAGAACTACAATTAATAACTACGTATGTATTAATAAAATCAAAACGCACTACATTAAGTAATAACTACAATTAATAACTGCGTCTATATCAATAAAATCAACACGCCCTTTCCGCTATCCAATGCTAAACTGAACTGAGTGATGATGATTTGTCGTGTCGTATTATAATTGACCAGCCCTCCCCTTCCACCTAAACACAGTCACACCGTCGCTGCGATTGCTCTACAGTTACCGGGCTCTACTGATTAGATTTACATTGAGACATTCCAAATAATCTAGGTATGCATATACGAATGATATCTAAATCGGAGCAGGTCGTTTAATATCGTACACTTGTCATTCCGGATGTATTCATTCCTTCAATTTTTCTACAAATAATCAATTCGTTTCGAAATTACTACTGTTGTACATATTTCCCTTATTTTGTTGTTGTGTTGGTGTTTTAAACTAATTTGCAATTCAAGATTTCATCCATAATTCGACCTTGGGTTGGTGAGTTCATCTTTTCGTTATTCTTTAGTGTTACCTACGACATTAATTTTCAATCTCTTCACGGTTTTGTTACCTTAACACTTAACTAAGTTGCGCCCAATGCGTTTAGTAAGTTGCTATTTATTTTAAACATATACACACATGTGGCGTACTTCAAGATATTCGTAATGAAATACGGGGTTTGTTACTATTGGTAGGTATCCAGAAAAAGCCTTTAGAAAAAGGAGAGACGAAGACGGTAATGTTGAAGACAAAAACGAAACCGATGTTAATCATTGAGTATCATGACACAGTGGCCGCGGTAGGTCATTTAGATCAGCATTTGCTCAGGTATCCAGTCGCCCAAAAAAGAGATAGGAAATATTATGAGAAAATATTGTTGCACTTATTACTAGAGCGGGCCAAATTGCGCCATCCAACAGAATCGGAATCAGGCGCAACGGCCGCTTATTGTAAATAGCGTATATGTGAGTCACAGCAGATATGTGATATTTCGAAATTAATACACAAGAGTAAAAAAATAAAAGCTGACGCAATAATAATGTTTAGTAATTAGAGCGGATATATATATATATGTACACGCTGAGGTGTTTTTTATTTTCATTATGATTTTTTATTTGATTGAAAACGGTATGCGTTGTAAATGGGATGTAATAAGGAAATAACTGAGAAACTGAACGCTTTTTTTATTCTGTTGTACTTAATAATGTAACTGTAAATAAAGATATAATAAATAAATTCTATCCTTCTTAATAATGCGGATAGGCTTGTTTAAAAAGTTGCACCATCAGAGTTCAAGTTTCAAGTTTCCACATTTGCCTCGGTGAAGGATGTTCGCCGAGACGAAAAAATGTCCTTATATTTCGAAAACGACCGTTCCACGTCTACCGAAGTAAGACAGGCGTAATTAAAATAATCTTTAGATTTAGTCAAGGAATCTGCAGATGCCCCATCGCACATTTGTCTTAATCTCGTGTAGTCCGGATTCTTTTTTAAAACACTATCGAACTTAGCTAAAACTCGTCCACTTGTTGCATCGTTTATACTGTGTAACAATGTAGTAACTTCGTCCACGACTTGCACTGATTCTACCAACGACAATCCAGAATTTTGCAAATTTTCTATCGCGTCTACTAACCCTTTGTAATTGTTGCTAATATTCTTTAAATGTGTTTCAACAGAAATATCGAGAAATCCCTTCTGGCTCATCCTAATAGCTCTAGCTTCGGCAGGGACGAATTGCAAAATAACGGATTTGACTTCTTGAAAATGTTCATTATAATAAAAAGCGGCTTTTAACCACGTTCCCCAACGCGTAAGAATGGGCTGTGGTGGTTCTCGAATACCAGGGCATAACCTGTGGAATGCCCTAGTCCTCTTAGGACTTTTGAGAAACACTTTTTTTGTGTTTGCTATTAATGCATCCACCTCCGGGTAACACTCTCGAATAGTTTGTGCCACAAGATGTAAAGCATGGACTTTACACGTAACATGTAAAAGTCCTTCACACTTTTCTTTAAGGGAACGGCCTACACTACACATTGTTGCTGCACCATCGCTCATGAAAAACAACAGTTGACTGGTTGACACTTGAAATTTTTGTAACGTTTCGAGAACTACGGCCGTAATTGCTTTACTAGTACACTGTTTTAATCTTCTGCTGGCTAATAGAATTGCAAAATTTGGTTTAATAGGATCTAATACGCGCACTATTATATTCAAAATAGAATTTTTTTTGCAATCTGTCGTCTCATCAAGACATAGCCACAGCTGTTTATCTTTTAATTCGGCTTTAATTCGATTTTCAATGTCCTCACGTATTCGTGGAATATCTCTCCGTAACGCTGTCCGAGATGGTAGTATCCACTCGGTATTGTATGTACCCCAGAATTTTCGAAATGCTTTTTTATCAAGTATACGAAGTGGTAGACCACATACCATAAACGTTAAAAGCAATTCTAATTGAAATTGACGTTGTTGTGACACACCATTTCTTTTATTTGTGTGGTGTGCGCTATTTATATGTCTTTCACAATCACGTTTGCTCCAGCACAGTAGTTTCTTTTTACAAACTTTACAGAAAATTGTACTCCCATTGTAGTGTAAATCCACAAATTCACTAAGAAATTTATTAACTTTCGTAGGTAATGGCCGTTTATTTTTAATAGTTACGTTAGACATAATCACTAAAGCGAGCACACCGACGCTTGTTTCTAGTATGCCGCGAAGTGGTGCAAACGTAACATCTGCAGACTCGTCATTTGTCGATGAATAGAGCGCGTCATCCGTAAATGAATAAGCGCGCTGTTAGTTCGTAGCCGTCGATGAATGAACTTTTTTTTTGTAGTGGCCCACTGTGAACAACGCCCTATTTATCAACGAACACCCAAACTGCAGGTGTATATTTGCGCGTCTTCACGACGTAATAGACAGTGGTTTTGGTCCTCGTCCTAATAATTACATATTTAAATTACCTATGTTTACATACATATATGCGCCCGGCAGCCTGATTGCGAACCTGGCGCGTGGCGCTCTTGGCACGCTCTACTTATTAGAGGTGAAAAGTTATTTGTTTACTGTAATTTTTGTCACGAATTAATTTAATCGATGATTAAAGTGTCTGATCATGATTACTCACATCTCAAAATCAAGTTAACTGGAGATTAGATAGATAGTTTATTTTCTATTTGTAACTTTATATAAGTATTAACATTGTCTGATAATATTGCAAACAAATTACTAGATAAGGTATAAATAAAATAAATAAAATTTGTAGTAGTAAATAGATAAAAAAAATGTATATATAATAATAATAATAATAATAATTCATGCCTTCACATCCCCCAACAGCTTTCGTCAATTACAGGGGGCATCGGCCAGCCATGAGATATTATTACTCCTGCGCCCGTAGAGTTAAGATGTTTACCCTCAGCATTTGCCAAATTTGGAGTAAGGAAAATTACGGAAAACCTTACTCTGAGAGTGATGAGCCCGAGGTTCGAACCCGGTACCCCGAGACTGTTAGCCCGGCGCGCTGGGCACCGCGCTAATATATAAAAAACACATGAGGAATACAATGTATAGTGGAACACATCACTTTGAAAACTTGTTTGTGTATCAATAACTGGGGACAGCACTTACTAAAATCTCTTATTGAAATAATCGTCGAGTGTACAGAACGAATTCGATATTGCAGCTCCTTAACTCCTCTTTTTCGTTGATTCATTCATTCATTAATTTATTCAATAACAGTCGCTTCCTCTTCTACCGGTCGTTCCAGTGTATAGGAATTCGTAACTTCTATCTCCCAATTCTTTCCTTCCGCCGCTTTCGATCCTGCGCTAATATTTCTGCTTCCCTCCATGTTGTGTTTTTTTTTTATAGTAATTTGATAACTTCTCGTTCCCATGTTATTGGTGGTCGTCCTTTTGGTTTTTTTTTATTCCCATTTTTTGTATTCTGTACTCCTTCATACGGGAAACATGTTCCAACCATCTCATCTGAAGTTCTTCTCTAATTTTGTTGGCGTTTGTTGCCTTAAGTCTTTCTCTTATCCTATCATTATTATTAATAGTCCAAAAGAGGCGTAGCTTGTTCATGTGCATTGAATTCTTGGTGAAGTAGTGAATAGTAGTTCTTCGATGAATTTGAGCAGTTTCTTTCCAACTTCTCCAACATTTTCCTTGTTGGGGATTTCAACTGTGCCTGTTTCTGCACCAACGAGATTAATGATTTGAAATCCAATGTAATTAATAATTTACTTGGCTTCTGTGACTTGGTTCAGCACAACTCTATACATAACAATTTAAATCGGCTGCTTGATCTTGTTATTGCTAACGTCCCCTGCGAGATTTCTCGCCTCTAGTGTCCGAGGATACTTACCATCCCGCTCTTTTGATAGATGTATCTACTGGCTTTGCCTTAGCGTCGAACTTCCCTAAGAATACTTCATGGATGTATAACTTTAGAAAAGCGAACTTTCCATGTTTATATCAAGCAATGTGCGATGTGAATTGGTCCGTTTTAGACAGCTGCTCCGATGTGAATACTGGTATACAACTGAAATAATAAATATCATCAAATTGAAATCTAATTTTCTCCGTCAGTACCGACGTTTCGGGTGCGCTGCTTCATTGCGGCAGTTTAGAGAACTTCGTAGTATTATAAAAAGACAAGCAGCAGAAGCCTATTCCAACTATCTTAATAACGTTCAACGTGATATTGCTAACAATCCTACGAATTTCTGGTCATTTATTCGCGATAAAAAGCAAAGGAGTTGCATTCCTGGTAGTATGGTTCTAGACAATACACACCTCAATAATCCCCAGGAAATCGTCGACGCGTTTAGGACATGCTTCAGTGGTGTTTTCACCGATCCTTCATCTGCCAACATTCCTCAAGTTGGGTTTAATGGTTCATTTTGCATAAACATTACTGAATTTTCTGAGAATTCTATTTTGCTTTCCATAAATAAACTAAAGAATAGTCACAGTTCTGCACATGATCAAATTCCCTCGTTTTTTATTAAAGATTGTAAACACCTATTGGTACATCCTCTCTTCAAGATCTTTAATTTAGTTTTGAAAACTTCACTTTTTCCCGATTTATGGAAGGTTGCACGCATATTCAACTATCGCCCAATAGCCATTTTATCGAATTTTGGCAAAGTGTTTGAACAATGCTTGTACACTGCTATTTATCCTTGCGTTAAAAACAGCATTTCTTCTTGCCAACACGGCTTTACCGAGAAAAGACCTACTGTAACTAATCTGTGTCAGTTCACTCAGTTTTTATCTCATGCTATAGATTCTCGCGTGCAAGTTGATGTCTTATATACCGATTTTGCCAAAGCATTCAACCGCCTTGACCATTCTTTAATTCCATATAAGCTTATGTCTTTTCGGTTTAGTGATTCGCTTGTGCACCTGTTTCAATCATATTTGTTTAATAGACTTCAATATGTTTTTTATAATGGCTTCTGCTCTCGCTAATACATTGCCTCTTCGGGAGTCCCTCAAGGGTCTAATCTTGGACCTTTGATTTTCAACTTATTCATTAACGATATAAGTACATGTGTATCGTCTAATGCATTACTATTCGCTGACGATTTGGAGCTATATCGTAAGGTGTCCTGTTCCGAGGATTGTTACTTCTTGCAAAGCGATCTTACAAATATTTCTAAATGGTGTACATCAAATAATCTACCTCTGAATATCAGCAGATATAAAGTTATTTCCTTCACACGTGCATCTACGCCAATTACTTTCAACTATGAGCTTAATCAAGTTAACATCGAACGTGTCGAACTAATTAAGGATCTAGGGATTTTGTTTGATAGCAAACTCACTTTTGCGCAACACATTATCAGTATCTCCCATGCGGCTAGAAGATCTCTTGGCTTTATTGTGCGAAATTGCAGAGAGTTTACCAATGAGGTAGCCTTGAAATCTTTGTACTACGCTCTTGTTAGATCCCGAATGGGATACGCGTTCATCATATGGTGCCCTTACTATTTAACGCATAAACGCCAATTGGAATTGCTCCAACGCAGATTTGCTAAACTCCTCTGGTTCCGGCAAGACGAAGTGTACCCACCGAGAGGCGTTGATCATACGTTACTGTTGTTCCGATTTAATTTACCCTCTCTTAACTTTCGGCGCATATCCTCCGGTTTGGTGTTTCTCTGGAAATTGTGTAATAGCTGCATTGACTGCTCTACACTACTTCAAAGATTACAATTTATAATCCCACGCTCTGGTGTCCGGTATTCGAATACGTTTTATCTGCCGTTTCCTCGAACAAATGCTCTTTTAAAATCACCTATTTATGTGACTTGTACAAACTTTAATCTCATATCTTCGCAATGTGATATTTTTCACGATACTTTACATACAATAAGGATAGTCACTGCTCTTTACTTTAATAATTTTTTGTAACTTGTTACTCTTACTTGTTTTTTGTACTCGTTTTGTAATTTGTTTAATTAATTACTTGTCCAGTAATTGGAATTTTCTCTGTTGGGCAATAAAGCTTATTATTATTAAAGATACTACACCGGAAACTACAGCTATCGTTATGTAAAATACCCAAATTCACTCGTGTTGCGGAAATCTAAGAAGTATGTGGCTTACTGACGTCATTATTAAAACCAACACCTGGATTATCAGTATAATCAGTAGTTAGATATAATTTTAAATAACCGCAATCACTGAATGATACAGTAGATTTTTTTTTTCGTTAAAATAGAGGATATACATTGTGTTAAGAAAGATTGAGTAAATTTCGTTATATTCAAAACCAAAGGAATTTTTTAGGCTTTTTTTTAAGCACAAACATCATGATGTGGGTTGCAATTTACTTACAGCTTACATTTATGTTCTTCTCTTCATTATACGGAGTGAGCCGAGAGGAACGAGCCAAACAGCAGGAATGTTTTTTACACGTGAAAATAATATAAAAAAATTCACATGTTATCCGATTTTCATTTGTTTTCAAATTATAGTATAATTACAAATAAACAAAATTTCGTACATTAACATTATTTTAATCATAGCGTTCTTTTAATAAACGTTCAAAAATACCGCCATTGACTCTAAATATTTTATGCTTTGTCTACGGGGATTCAGATAGCCGGTGTGTCATATGTGATAAGAGGCGAAAAGAACTTTTAATGTCAATACAGTCAATGTAAGGATATTTTTATTTTATTTAAGACATATTAACTCTAAAACAAGCGAAAATTTGGACCATTTACAAGAACGCTAGATATCATTATGATTATGATTATGATTATGGTTATGGTTATGGTTATGGTTATGGTTATGATTATGATTAGAGCGGGCCAAGAGCGCCACGCGCCAGGTTCGCAATCAGGCTGCCGGGCGCATATATGTATGTAAACATAGGTAATTTAAATATGTAATTATTAGGACGAGGACCAAAACCACTGTCTATTACGTCGTGAAGACGCGCAAATATACACCTGCAGTTTGGGTGTTCGTTGATAAATAGGGCGTTGTTCACAGTGGGCCACTACAAAAAAAAAGTTCATTCATCGACGGCTACGAACTAACAGCGCGCTTATTCATTTACGGATGACGCGCTCTATTCATCAACAAATGACGAGTCTGCAGATGTTACGTTTGCACCACTTCGTGGCATACTAGAAACAAGCGTCGGTGTGCTCGCTTTAGTGATTGTGTCTAACGTAACTATTAAAAATAAACGGCCATTACCTACGAAAGTTAATAAATTTCTTAGTGAATTTGTGGATTTACACTACAATGGGAGTACAATTTTCTGTAAAGTTTGTAAAAAGAAACTACTGTGCTGGAGCAAACGTGATTGTGAAAGACATATAAATAGCGCACACCACAGAAATAAAAGAAATGGTGTGTCACAACAACGTCAATTTCAATTAGAATTGCTTTTAACGTTTATGGTATGTGGTCTACCACTTCGTATACTTGATAAAAAAGCATTTCGAAAATTCTGGGGTACATACAATACCGAGTGGATACTACCATCTCGGACAGCGTTACGGAGAGATATTCCACGAATACGTGAGGACATTGAAAATCGAATTAAAGCCGAATTAAAAGATAAACAGCTGTGGCTATGTCTTGATGAGACGACAGATTGCAAAAAAAATTCTATTTTGAATATAATAGTGCGCGTATTAGATCCTATTAAACCAAATTTTGCAATTCTATTAGCCAGCAGAAGATTAAAACAGTGTACTAGTAAAGCAATTACGGCCGTAGTTCTCGAAACGTTACAAAAATTTCAAGTGTCAACCAGTCAACTGTTGTTGTTCATGAGCGATGGTGCAGCAACAATGTGTAGTGTAGGCCGTTCCCTTAAAGAAAAGTGTGAAGGACTTTTACATGTTACGTGTAAAGTCCATGCTTTACATCTTGTGGCACAAACTATTCGAGAGTGTTACCCGGAGGTGGATGCATTAATAGCAAACACAAAAAAAGTGTTTCTCAAAAGTCCTAAGAGGACTAGGGCATTCCACAGGTTATGCCCTGGTATTCGAGAACCACCACAGCCCATTCTTACGCGTTGGGGAACGTGGTTAAAAGCCGCTTTTTATTATAATGAACATTTTCAAGAAGTCAAATCCGTTATTTTGCAATTCGTCCCTGCCGAAGCTAGAGCTATTAGGATGAGCCAGAAGGGATTTCTCGATATTTCTGTTGAAACACATCTAAAGAATATTAGCAACAATTACAAAGGGTTAGTAGACGCGATAGAAAATTTGCAAAATTCTGGATTGTCGTTGGTAGAATCAGTGCAAGTCGTGGACGAAGTTAGTACATTGTTACACAGTATAAACGATGCAACAAGTGGACGAGTTTTAGCTAAGTTCGATAGTGTTTTAAAAAAGAATCCGGACTACACGAGATTAAGACAAATGTGCGATGGGGCATCTGCAGATTCCTTGACTAAGTCTAAAGATTATTTTAATTACGCCTGTCTTACTTCGGTAGACGTGGAACGGTCGTTTTCGAAATATAAGAACATTTTTTCGTCTCGGCGAACATCCTTCACCGAGGCAAATGTGGAAACTTATCTGATGGTGCAACTTTTTAAACAAGCCTATCCGCATTATTAAGAAGGATAGAATTTATTTATTATATCTTTATTTACAGTTACATTATTAAGTACAACAGAATAAAAAAAGCGTTCAGTTTCTCAGTTATTTCCTTATTACATCCCATTTACAACGCATACCGTTTTCAATCAAATAAAAAATCATAATGAAAATAAAAACACCTCAGCGTGTACATATACATATATATATATCCGCTCTAATTACTAAACATTATTATTGCGTCAGCTTTTATTTTTTTACTCTTGTGTATTAATTTCGAAATATCACATATCTGCTGTGACTCACATATACGCTATTTACAATAAGCGGCCGTTGCGCCTGATTCCGATTCTGATGGATGGCGCAATTTGGCCCGCTCTAATTATGATTATGGTTATGGTTATGGTTATGGTTATGATTATGGTTATGATTATTATTATTATTATGATTATCGTTATCATTATGATTATGATTATGATTATGGTTATGGTAATGGTTATGGATATGGTTATGATTATGGTTATGGTTATGGTTATGGTTATGATTATGGTTATGGTTATGATTATGATTATGATTATCATTATGATTATGATTACGATTATCATTATGATTTTGATTATGATTATGGTTATGATGATGATGATTATTATTATTATTATTTTAAATATATATACAGGGTATTTAAAAAAACGTTTAAATATTTAAGGAGCATATATTACGATCAAAAACAAGTAAAAAAGCCGTTATAAACGTGGGTCCGCAAAACAACCGTTTTCGTGATAAGTGCATTTGTCTTTTTTGAAAATCAACGAAAGCCTCAATTTTCATTATCAATTTAGTATTTTTTTTTCTGTAGTAAAACAATTGTTTTCATAAATTTTATTATCAGTTCGCAGTGCTATGCATACGCTGTTTTCCAAATAATTGCGATTTAATAAAAAAAAAAACAACTTTACGTAAAACATTTTTTGTTTTCATGACATTTGGGTTATTAATCAGTCGGCTGTCAATTCATAATCTGTTGTCTGGTAGTGAATTTATTTTCGACGCAAGGGAAATTAGTTTCCGATTTGCAATGCCTTATTCAAATGCTGAAATGGCCGACATGGTTTTCATGTATGGTCGTGCCGATGGGAATGCTTTGAGCACGTCGCCTTTATTGCAAGACTTTTCCCAATCGTCAACGGCCTTCGCATGTGATGTTTGGAAACGTTTACCAGCGATTGAGGGATAGTGGTTCCTTCAAAAAACGGGCCTACGAAAACGGGCGTCCAAGGTCAGTGTGTATGCCTGAGGTTGAAGAACAAATCTTGGCAATAGTAGATGAGTACCCCGAAACTAGTATGGGAAAAATTTCCGCTGAAGTAGGCGTAAGTAGTCCTCTTGTTTGGAGAACTCTCCACCAACAACTTTTATATCCGTCCTGACTACCGAGCAAGAAAGATATTCTGTCAGTGGTTTTTAAGGAAATCTGCTGAACACCAGAATTTTTCTTCTAACATCCTTTACACTGATGAAGCCGGTTTCACTAAAGATGGGATTTTTATCTGCCACAATAATCACGTTTGGTCGTACGAATATCTGTATGCTGTTCTTGAATCCAGACATCAACAGCGTTTCAGTCTGAATATCTGGCTAGGCATTTTAGGAGATCAGCTATTAGGACCGGTTGTTTTGTCACAACGTTTAACAGGCCCTGCATACCTTAACTTTCTGGTAAACACCATGCCCGAACTTTTGGAAGATGTCCCTCTAAATCGGAGATTGAATGTTTGGTTTATGCAAGATGGGGCACCGCCGCATTTTACGCTTGTTGTTAGTGAGCACCTGAACGAAACATTTCATAGGAGATGGATAGGTCGACGGGGTCCCATTCCATGGCCTGCTAGGTCTCCCGACCTAAATCCCTTAGATTTTTGTATTTGGGGTTACTTGAAAGGTTTAGTGTACGAAACACTAGTAAATAATCTTGCCGAACTGCAACAGCGTATTGAACAATGTTGACAAACAATTCAAGCAAAACCGGGCTTTCTGGAAAGGGTGCGGAATTCCTTCTTAAGAAGATGTACATCCCGTGTTGAAATGGAAGGAGGACATCTCGAACATCTGTAATTATCGTGTTCTGTAGCGCTAAACGCCAAAAAATTCAAAAAAAAAATAAAAAAAGAACAATTGCACTTATCTCGAAAACGATTGTTTTGCGGACCCATGTTCATTAGGGCTTTTTACTTGTTTTTGATCATAATATATGTCCCTTAAATATTTAAACGTTTTTTTTAACACTCTGTATATTTCAAAAAACTAGAGTAAAATTAGTACACGTGTAAATAAATCAAAAGAAAAAAAATATTACATTGACCGATATCTTTTGAAAATATCTTATGAAAAATCTTTGACAGATATTAAAGGAAAGTTGTAAATCTTACGGTGTCGTCTGATGCAGCCGTCTCTCTGAATCATAGCACGGCACGGCCCTGTCCGCTACAACCTACAATAAGAAGGTTACGGACTTTCATAATTATTTACCGAACATTGCAAGTGTGGTGTAAATGGGGATTTTCCAAAAAAATTAAATTTTACTATGTTTTTAATGTCTTGGGTTAGCTATAGTGCCATAAATCATAATTTGGTAACCGACAAAGTACCTTCTGCGAAATTGTCATCACTAAAGCTGGCCACGAGCGGTACCGCGCAGCAGCGTAGAGTCGACCAGGCCTCGCGTTCCACTAGAGTTATTCTGCTAATAGAGATGTTTGCTGCCGCAAATAATTTCGCTCATCTTTTAAATAAAAATTAATAAACACGTGCTCAAACACTTACCATTTTAAGAGTCCTCCGTGAAATCACAAAGTGAATAATGTCTCTTAAATATCTGCAACATTAGATATGTTTCAACTGTTGTTTCGGCAAAACTAGTACGGCATGAGGAAAAAATGCGTTTATATGCAGAGAACGAACGTTCTACATCTAGTGACGTAATATTTGCGTAAGTAAAATAATCTTTCAAATAACTTAACGATTCCGTTGACGCACCTTCACAAATGTGTCTTAATGTGCCAAAATCAGAATTTTTTTCAAAAACACTTTCAAATTATTCTAGAACAGAAACATTTTTTGCGTCTTCAATCGCGCATAGCTGTGCGTGAACATGTTGCACTATTTGTAGAGATTCTTCTAAGGGCACCGCAGGATTTTGTATTTTTTCTATTGCATCTGCTAGCCCGAAGTAATTGTCGTGAATGATTTTTAAATCCATTTTAACCTGACTATCTTGAAATTTCGACTGGCTTTTCTGGATAGCGGCAGCTTCCTTTGTATCGAATTGTAAAACCACGTTCTTAATATTGTCATTATATTTATGATAATAAAACGCGGCCTGCAACCATGTTCCCCAACGAGTTAGAATAGGTTCTGGTGGCTCTGGTATACGGGGGCACAGTCTGTGAAATTTGCGAATACGTTTCGGTGATTTGACAAATACTGCTTTGGTATGCGCTATTAAAGCGTCTACCTCAGGATAGCATTTTCTGATACTATCCGCCACAAGCGCAGAATGCTTTTTAAGAGACCAGCCTACAGAAATCATGTTTGCAGCACTATCACTCACTAACATCAAGAGTTGGTTTGTTGAAAGTTCAAACTTGTCCAATGTATTTAACACTAACTTTGAAATTACTTCGGCAGTACACTGTTGTATTCGTTTGGAGACTAATAGAATTGAAGGTGCCGATTGATGAGGTTCCAATTTGCGTGCCATTACATTAAGAGCAGAATGTTTCTTCCGATCTGTTGTTTCGTCGACACATAACCACAATTTTTGATCTTTCAACTCCGATTTTATTTTTTGTTCAATATATTCGCGCGCAGATGGCACAATTCTTCGTAACGATGTTCGACTTGGTAATTTGCAATCCGAATAGTTATTCCAAAAGCAGATAAATGGTTCCTTGTCTAGTAAATTAAACGGTATATTACATGCGATAAACGTAACACATAAATTAAATATAAGTTTTTCATTGTCTCGTGCGCAATTTCTTTTTGAGACATGCTTTTCACTATTTACGTGTCGTAGACAATGTTGTCTGGACCAACACATTAACGGGATTTTACAGATTACACATTTAATTTTAGCACCTTCATATAATAAGTGTGGAATTTCTGCAATAAATTTTCGAAGTTTGTCCGACCGCGATCGTTTTGCTGACGAAATCATAATTTTTCTAGGACAGATAAACAATTGCGCAAATGACCGGCAGCGAAAATGTCCGTACTGCTCCGCAGACGAAGTAATACTACCGTTCCTCTCGGTCCGAACTGATTCTACGCCGATGCGCGGTACCGCTCGTGGCCAGCGTTAGTCATCACACAGTATAACAAAAAGACCGCCTTGTGTATTTCAATAGTATACTATAAAAATTCTTTCAGTTTAATGAAATTGAAAAATAATTTTCGGTGATTCAGTTCGTCTTTCTATTATATCACCTTTCCAGAAATATAAATATGTAGAAGCTATTCCGTTTAAAATGCGAAAGTTAAACTGCGGATGACACCAAAAAATATTTCACAAAAACAGAAATCGGCTTACAAAAATTCTTAACTCCTGTCGTTCAAAAGTGGGAGTATAGTATACAATCTAAATCTCTGTTTAGGCACATTAATTCTTACAAATAATAGTAAATCCTTTTTCTAGAACGTTCCACACTGCTCAATGGCGAAACAAACTCCCGGCTCCAAATGCGACACAGGCAGCAAATACGAACTTGGCGTAACGGCGCTTTTCGCTTCCCTCCTCTCCAAAAACGAGAACGTAGAGGATTACAGCATCTTCTCAAATTTGGCTGATGCCCAGCCATTTGACGACATAGTGGCGGTGGTACACTTTAAAGGACTGGAGCACAAGCAAATTTATGCGATACAAGTTAAATCTGGTAAAGACAAATTGAATATAAATAAATATTGTGATGGGTATGACAAAATTATAGGAGAAGGAGGCTTAAAGCTTGGAGAAAATGTTAGAAATGACCGTATTAGTTTTTGGTACTTCTGCAGTAAGACCCCAGCTAAGAAAACATTTGCTGTGGTACGAAATGCTGACACCGTTGACCTGAAACTTCAACCGCGCTGCAGGCCATACAATATACACGAAACAATTTTTGACAAGGCTCTTTCTCATGGATTATTTTCTGAAAACTCAAATATTCACCACCAAACCTTTTTCGAAAGCTTTTATTTATTCTTTAATCAGCCCGACACCGACAAGGTTATTTACATAATTAAAGGTATATGGAACATTGACAAGCCGTGGTCAATACTTCAATATCTAGACAACTACCTTGCTAAAAATTCGAACGGTCTGGATAAGGCAACATTCGAGCATGAACTATTAAAAATTCGTCTCTCTGATTATGTTGTGACTCCTACAGCAGCAATCGCAGTTCAACAACAGCCGATGGCCGAGTGGAATCGGTTAACCTTAAAGCAGGATATCACTATAGTGCAAAATGAAACCAATATCGAACCATATCTGTTCGGCTGCATCTTGCAGAATATTTCCGACCTAATAAGTATTGAGGAATGGAATCACACGATTGATAATTTAGGAAAATTAGATCGCGATCTTAAAACTAGCCTCAAAGCAAAATCTTTCAAAGCAGACACGTTGAAGGAATTAATGTTTCAAGCGTGGGTAGACAGGAAAACGCCTCTTCTTTTAAGAACAGATACTTCACTTCCCCTTCTAAAAGAATTTTCCCACTTAAAAAAGCATTACGTTATAATAGACTCGAACGTTGATAAGAGATACAAGGAAATTAATAGCTACGAATTGAGTGGGTTTAGACACCTGGGCGATGTAGAAGCCTACGGATTGACGAAAGTCATTCTGGTGTCACTGCAAGGTCGAAAACCGGCTTCCTTGCACGATATTATTAATGAAGATGAAAAGTTAAAGGAGACTGTGACATGTCTTGATATCATCAATCTCATAAAACCAAGAGAGGCGTATCTCAAGCGAGAATGTTTAGAGAGGAATGATTACATGCTCTTTCTAGTAGAAACTGCAGATCTCCAAAAGCGTAAACATGACAAGCTTGAACTTACCGGCTGTAACATCGTAATGTGTTGTGGTCCTAATGAAAGTGAGTCTAAATACATTAAGTACAGATCAGAGCCTAGATTTAAGAATTATAAAATCCTTCGCATGTGCTCGACAGACGACGGCAAACTGAAACCATTACCAAAGATACAGGGGCAATATGATGAAGAATATCGTGGGTTGAAGTGTTTCTTTGTGGATCAAAACGGAGAAATTGTCTATTATATGGCTGATGGTACCACAGCGCCCGTTATTGGCGAAGTTCAGATTCACACAGATACCCATTTCCGTTGGAAATATATACCTCGTTATTTGCGCGAAGGTACTAAAAAAGATGAAGCGATACCCTCGAACGAAGACGCTTATAATGATCTCAACATAGAATATAGCAACCAAATGTTAGCGGAAAGAGATTTTTTCAAAGAATGTGGTGGTAAAGTCAACGTTATAACTGGAGAACCGGGAATAGGCAAAACCATGCTCTTACATTCTCTGTTCGACTTTTGTGAGTCTAAATATTATGTTCTGTTTGTCGATTTGTCACGGTTTCGAAGTGATTTGCTTAGTGGCAAACTGAAATCGTGCCGGCATCTTTTAGATTTGTCACGCAACAAATGCCGCTCTTTGCCATACAATTGCCTCTTAAATAGCCTACATAATTACCCCAACCGATTTGTATTAATGCTGGACTCGTTTGACGAAATAGTGCCTACATGCAAGCAACAAGTATTGGAACTTGTAAAAAGCATCCAATGCGTTAGCTTACAGAACGTAATCATCGCTTCAAGATTAACATCTCTTAATCTTTCAGTCGATAATTGTGAAGCTAAAATTTTCAAAATACAATGTCTTAATGAACGATCCGACAAACACTACATTGACGATTGGAATTTAGACATTGAAAAATTACGTCACATACCATCGGAATTCCTAACTACTCCTTTGTACTTGAATATGTTAAGATCCCTTTCTGACAACGGAATGAATGTTGAAATTGTAAATAGATGGAATATTTATGAAAGCGTATTAAGATTGAAAATGGAAGATTACTCTTTACGAAAATGTCTAGACGAAGATGAAAAACAATTTATTCTTGCAAAACATGGTGAGATGGCCCTGAAGGTCATTTTTGGTACTAATAAAGTTACAACAAAGCTAGAATATAGTGTGCAGCCGAATAATTCCAATTTTATAAGACTGGGTTTCATTACTCACTTCGACAATGAAAACCCTGCTTTCATCCATCGTACGTTTGCAGAATTTTTCGTTGTGAAATGGTTAATTCAGAACATTGGTCGCGACCATGCAGCAGATATCTACAAATTAATATTGGATAATGGAGACGAAGATATCTTGGATATGTATTCCGGAAATTTTCCATTGCATAAGGCTATCTTAGAAAACGATATTGACAATGTTCGACGTTTGTGTAAGGAGAATAGAAAGTGCTTGATGGAAACAGATGACCTCGGCAGAAACGCTCTCCATTTAGCCGCAATTTCATCTACGTACTATGATTCAAAAGTTCTAGATTTCCTCCTCCTTCGTATGCGCAATGAGGGTTGCGATGTACATGTGCGCGATAAGATTATGAAATGGAAATGGATAGATTATTACGAAAGCCGTAATTTTGCCAACAACCTATTTGAATCTTTTCCAATTAAGGAAGCTTATTTGGATTACTATGCGACCCACGTAGAGGAGTTGGAACACTGTAAGTATTCGCTTTGTAGAGATTTCAATAAGTTGTACGATGATGCCGTGTGTCAGTCCTCGATAAGTCTGGTACGCAATTTGTTATTTTTGAAATATCATAATAACAAGGCTTTTTTAAAATTTCGCGAAATGTGCGTAGGTTCATGTGAGATGAGGGTGAACCTCATAAAATTGCCAAAAGGAAACCTTAAAGGTATACATCTGGCGTGCATTTATGGTAACTTCGAAGTTGTAAAAGCTTATATTAAAAGTGGAGCAGACTTCACCAAAACAGATAAATTTAATTGCACTCCTTTACATTACTGTGTGATCGCAGGACAAAGAGAAGAGGTCGTAAAATTACTATTAGATATTTGCGGAATTCCAAGTCTTTGTGCCGGCCTGCATAATGATACTACAATTCTCCATATGAGCGTACAAGCTGGCAATGTAAACGTAACGAAGATGATATTAGATCGTATAGATGACCAAGCTATCGGAACCTTATTGAATGGAACTTACAGTCACAATCGCACCCCTCTTCAATTAGCTGTAGAATACGAAAATAATGATATGGTTGAGTTACTGTTACAACGTAGAGCAAATCCAATCCTCGCAGAAACAGATTTAGCTTCACCGCTCTTACTTGCCTTGGAGAGCAGAAATGGGGACGTTGTCGAAATGTTACTGAAGTACGGTGCTAATACCCACGGAGACTTTGGAGTGCCTCTGCGCCATGGAATACGAACATCACAAATGGCGATGATCGAATTGCTATTGCAGAATGGAGCGAGCGTAAATCATGTAGATCAGTGCGGATGGACACTTCTCACGTATGCTATTCACCAGAACGCGAGTAAGGAACTTGTTCAAATATTATTGAATTATGGAGCTGACGTTAACTTGAAGGATAGATTTGGCGAAACACCTATGTCCATGGCAATAAAACGGGGACATTTGAAAATTATTGAACTACTCTTGATCAATAAGGCTCGCCTAGATTGCATGAATTCTAGCGGTTGGACACCTCTCATTTTCGCGATTATGGAAGGAAGGAAAGACATCGTTCAAATGTTACTAGATGGTATTAATATTAAGGGAAAACGTGGAACAACACCACTATGCGTGGCAATAAAAATAAACAATGCGGATATAGTTCAAATATTGTTGGATCATGAGGCTGATGTGAATTCTGTAGATGCATATGGCTTGTCGCCTCTTTTAACCGCTGTAGAAATGGAAACTTTGCAGACTGCTGAAATGTTATTACATAAAGGAGCAGACGTGAATTTCAAGAATGAATACGGCATCACGGCCTTGTATACCGCTGCATTCAAAAGAAACCCAGCGATGGTCGAATTATTATTGAAGCACGGTGCTGATGTAAATGTTATAACATTCTACGAAGAAATACTACGTAAAGCGAAGAGTGCGAAGAAGATTGAAATCGTTATTTGGTTGTTGAAGAATCGTAACATCCTCACCTTATCAAGCGCGTTTAATTTAACCACAAATATCATCGAAAATGTTACAGAAAATTGGAGCAAGATTGATTTGAAGAAGGAAGTTCGTGCTACCGTCCACCAACAACTTGTAGATTCTAATACCATCGAAATATTAATGGAATGGGGAGGCAAAATCGACATCGAAGACGAATTTTGGAAAATAGTTTTCTATCTTCTTAACGAAATGAATTATCAGCAGGCGGATAGTGTTTTCTTCTGTAATCTTGGCTATCGTGACAGGTGTAGGCTGATTGAAAAGATTTGCGGTGCTGCTAGCGATGAAAACTTAGATATTACCAAAATTTTATGGCGACACCGTGGATATCGCAAACGTATTTTGTTAACTGCCATCAGGAAAAAGAATACACGACCCTTGGAAATTATCTTAGAAAATTTTGATGTCGAGATCTTCAAGCAGTCCGAGTTTCTACATATTGCTGTACTTCAACAAAATATCGATATAGTTAAAATGTTATTAGAATATGGTTCTCCGATAAACTCAGAGGCCACTGGCTTCACACCGCTCTTAGTTGCCGTTTCTACTGGTAATATAGCAATTGTAGAGGTATTGTTAAGTAAAGGTGCCGATACGAATTTCCGAGAGAGGGATTCAGGTGTCACAGCTCTGTTTATTGCTGCGCTGAAAGACAATCGGTCCATGGTCAGAAAATTATTGGAGTACGGAGCAAATAAAAATGTGAAGATATCCAAAGATTCGATGTCGTTAGTAGCAGCCCGATTAAGATGGTGCGATATAGATTTGTCTATAAATAACGCCTCTGAGATTATAAACAAAGTAAAGCAAATCATCGAAGAAGAATCAACAGGTATAGGTCAAAGAAGAAACGGAAAAGTAACGACAACGTGGCTCGGTAAAATTTGGCGTCGTTATTGAAATTCATAAACAGTGCGGATCAACGCGATGCCTTTTCGACACAGTTAGATGCGTGGACAGTGTCGTACATTAGCGATAGCTATCGGTTAAGCGAAGACATATTTATGCTTTTCTTGCGTTTGTATTTATCAGTCGCTCACAGAGAGGGAGGTGGTTTACACGCGTCTTTTTAATTTGCCCTTTTACGAATATTTTCATATCTATTAATCAGTATTTTATTTCCTAGAATTAATTAGAATATTTATATTATTTCAAATTGTGTATGCATTATTAGATTAACGTAATAAAACTTCAGTCTTTCAAAACTTTTTAGATTTACTTAATGTCAAGCAATACAATAATATAAAAAACTGCGATGGCAAATTACTAGATTTAGTCATATCTAATTTTAACCATGATATTGATGTACAACATTCAGAAAGTCCGATTGTATCTGAAGATCCTTATCACCCTAGTTTGGAAGTTGAATTCTTCTTTCTACGTTCCTCTTCATCGCAACGATTCCCTTCTGCGAACAATTTCCGATACAACTTTTACAAAGCTAATTACTTGTCACTATACAATCAGTTTTTGAGTTGCGATGGGTCCTTTCTTCTTGACTATACTGATGTTAATAAAGCTCTGGATGCTTTTTATAACTCTTTGTATGCTATTTTGAATCTTTACGTTCCTTCTAAATCCCGTACAAATATTTCTTATCCACCCTGGTTTACATCAGATATTATTCGTAATCTAAAATACAAAAATTTTTATCACAGCAAATGGATTAAGACTAGAAATATAATGCATTACAATGAATTTAAACGAATTAGAAAGTTAATCAAAACGCAAATTAAGAATAGTTACGTTTACTATCTTGGAAATATTGAAGATTCTATAAAAGCCTCACCTTCTCATCTATGGCAGTTTCTTCATGCTAAAAGGCGTTCCATAAGGATACCGGGCAGACTATGTGACGACCACGGAAATGATTTTACTGATCCCGATGATATTGTTAATGCTTTCGCTGATATGTTTTCTTCAGTGTATAGATCAGAGGATAGCATGTCTTGGTCTTATTCTGATTACAATCCCCTACCTTACTCCTTTCCATTGGTTAGCGAAGATGAACTTGTAGCACTAATGGCTACCTTTCCCAACAAATGTACCGCACGTGATGATATGTTACCCAGTTTTTTGATACGTGACTGTAGATTTGTTTTTGCATTTCCTCTAAAAATCATTATCAATCTTTCAATTTCATCTTGTACTTTCCCTGAACGTTGGAAAATAGCCAAAATTGTCCCAGTGCACAAAAAGGGCAATCGTGAACTTCTCTCTAATTACAGGCCCATTTCCGTAATGTCCAATTTTGCTAAACTTTATGAGAAGGTATTATATGTTAGCATTTATAATAGCACTCGCTCTTTTATTGCCTTAAATCAACATGGCTTTATCCCCGGGAGATCTACAGTTACGAATTTGGCGAGGATGTCCCAATTTATTAGTGAAGTCTTGGATAGACGTAGTCAAGTTGATGTGATTTATACAGACCTGTCCAAGGCTTTTGACATGATCAATCATGAAATTTTGTTAGTGAAGCTGAGCTCCTTCGGTTTTGTTCCTTCGGCGATAAGTCTCCTCGAATCCTACCTCAAACAGAGAAAGTGTTATGTAACTTATAACGGATATTGCTCTGGTAACTTTGGCGTCCCCCAGGGATCAAATCTGGGACCGTTACTGTTTGTGCTTTATATTAACGACCTGCTTTTGAAAATTGACCTTCCCACCCTTGCTTATGCAGACGATATTAAAATCTTCTCGGAAATATCTTCCGTTGATGACACGAGGAAACTGCAAAATGGTCTTGTTATGTTAGTAGAATGGTGTGAGCTTTTTGGGCTCAAGTTAAATGTTGATAAATGCTGTGTACTTACCTACTCGCGTTCTTGTTCACCGTACTTATTGTCCTACCAAATCAGAGGTACCAATTTGTCGCGTAACCTTGAGTTTAAGGATTTGGGTGTACACTTCGATACCACTCTCACATTTAAGGCTCACATTAACAATATCTGTTCTGAAGCCATGAAATCTCTGGGGTTTGTGATGCATGTCTCTAAATACTTCAATAATCCTTCTTTATTAAAGTCGTTATACTTTGCCTTTGTACTCAGTAAACTGGAGTATGCCGCTCTAATTTGGTATCCCTTATATGCTTGTGACCTTCTAAATCTAGATCGTATCCATCGGAAATTTTTAAAATTTCTGTCATTTAAGATTGATGGAAGTTACCCTGAGAGAGGTACTCCACAGGATGGACTTCTGGTAAGGCACGACATGCTGGCTTTGAGTACGAGGAGGGATGGCATCTGCGAGAAATTTCTACAGAAATTGCTTAGAAATTACATAGATTGTCCATACATACTGGAACGAATGAATTTTCTTGTGCCACGTTTGAATTCAAGATCTGATAGTGGCTTCATTCTTCCATTCGCAAGGACTAACACAATGAGACGAGCGCCGACGTATACTTTGTCCAGGGCGGCTAATAAACGTGACTTATTTAAGTAAAACATGTAAAAATTTACGCTTTATTTTTTTTTCATGTATTGCATTGTGTTCTTATTTAGTGTATATACTTACCTACATTTCTCCTGTTATTGGGCAATATGCCTGTTGGAAAAATAAATGTTTATTATTATTATTATTATTATTATTATTATTATTATTAGAATTAATTTTTATTTCTCTTCATATTTTATTAAGAATTGTTTAATTTTTCTTTCTTCTACCCGTTTTCTACATATACAAATGGCATCCTGTAAACGTCCTCGCAGGGAGTTGATGAATACATGGATTAAAAACCAGTAACCTGTAGTTTCCAAAGTTGACAGATTGAGAGAACTTTACGTAACAAGGGATGCGTGGGATGTTGTTACTTTTATTAATTTAGACGAATTTAATTCAAAATTTCAACTTATACAGTCTTCTATCGTAGAAACAGGAAAGCTATGTAAGCCGCAACTCCCAGAAAGTAATCATTGTATTGCTTCATTAAATGAAACTTTGAAGATTATAGCCGAAAAGTCCCTGGTCGAGGAAATGAACGATGGTCGCGTTGAGCGTGGGTTTTTTAATATTGTAGGTGAAGGGTTTAATGTTTTGTTCGGTACCCTAGGTGCCGAGGATGTTGGACATTACGACAAGTTAATTAACCAACTTAAATTAACAGATATAATATCTTGACAGACCTCTGTCATACAAAACACCATTCATTCCCTGAACGATACCTTAGGACATGTTCAATATAATGAACAGATTTTAAGCAACAGCGTAAATGAATTACAACGTGATCTCAATAAACAACATAATGACTTACTGCGACATGCAGCCTTCGAATCCCATACGAACGTTATTTCTTTTTTATTACATTTATACTATTCAGACATAAACAATCTAGCAACACAATAGTAACCGCTAAACTAGGCCTAGTGCATCCATATCTTATAACCCCTGATACAATCGTAAACGAACTTCAGCCAGTAATGGAGAAACTCCCCATGGTACATTCTTCCCCGCAGATATTATGAGCAACGTTTCTTCCCATGTTCTACGAGTTGTGGCAATTAAATAACCGGACTGGTGCTACAAAGCACTTTATTGATCACCAATTACATTACAAAGTTTATCCCCTTCAATGTACTCTCCTTGCCGATCCCTACAACGCTCCATACGAATTTTCCACTGTCGAAAGCAGTGCTGGAAGTCTGTTTCTGTCAGCTGAGAACCTCCGTCGCTTTCGCGTTCACCGTTTCCACACTCTCAAATCCTCCCCCTTAAGTTCCGATTTTACCTTAGGAAATAAAAAAAAGTCACAGGAGGCCAGGTCGGGCGAGTACGGTGGGTAGTCCAACACGGTGATGCCGGATTTCGCAAAGAACGCGTTCATCGGAATGGGCTGGCGCATTGTCTTGGTGGAGCATCCAGGATTTGCTCTTCCACAAATCGGGTCTTCGTTTTCTCATTCGTTCACGAAGGGTAGTTTAACCTCGTGTTTCACAAGAAACGTGAGGCTAACCGGTTCCTCGATCTGAACACTCTGCATTTTTCCGACGCGACGCTCGCGTAAGGACTTGAACGGACGATAGCTACAGCGAGACTGAGCGCCGTACAACCGTGCCCATCGAGCTCAGGGTGTAGTATTATTAAAATATTCTTACATAATTTGCAGTGTATCGGTTTCTCTAGTGGATTCCGATCCCTATAAACTGTTTAAATTGGCCCCTGTACCTCTACCACTGCATAAGACAAAATTCATTAAAATGAACATAAACCATCCCATCGTAGCCATTAACGAGAATTCAGGTTTAAATATGTAAATTTGTTCATAATACCATCTATTACATGTAGCGAACCTACACCATTCGTCGCCATGCACCCCCAAACCATCACCGAACCACCCCCATGCTTCACTGTGGCACGAAGATTTTCTTTGTTTAGCACTGTACATGGTTGTGGCCACACTTTTACTTGACCATCGCTCCCAAAAAGATTTATTTTTGTTTCGTCCGAAAAAATGATACAGTTCCAGAAGTCAGGAGGGTATTTTACATATTCCTCTGCGAACTTTAAACGCTTTTAACGATTTACATTACTAACATAGGGTTTCTTCCTAGCAACTCGTCCATGGAAATTATGTCTTCTTAAGACCCTTCGTATCGTTTCGCAACCTACAGATTTGTTAAGTATTTCTTTTATGTCTACCACTATTTTAGGAACACTCGTAAACGGATATTTCTTTGTTATCCGCACAATTTGCGCTTCGCCCCTTTCACATAGCTTACGTGGACGTCCAGATCTCGGTTTATTTTCAATTATATTCTCGGTTTTGTACTTTTTTATTATATAACCCACAGTTGAATGGCTCCTGTTCACTAATTCGGCTATTTTGCGGCAGGTTTTCTCCTTCCTGTGCAGGTTTATTATTATTTCGCGCTCTGAAATAGTACAATTTAGATGTTGTACTTGATGCTGTATCTGCATTACTTTTTTTTAATTGAATTTCTAAATAAGCAAGTTGCTCTGTCCCACCCTGTACAAATGATGTCTGAATCGGAACAGGTCGTTTAATATCGTATACTTGTCATTCCGGATGTATTTTTATCATTCTTTCAATTTTTCTACAAACCTTCGATTCATTTCGAAACTACTGTTGACCAAATTTTGTTATTTTGTTATTGTATTTGTGTTTGTATTAATTCGCAATTCAACACCTCATCCGTAATTCGACCTTGGGTTGGTAAGTTCATCTTTCCGTTATTCTTTAGTGTTACCTATGACATTAATTTTCAATCTCTACACGGTTTGGTTAACTTGATACTTAACTATGTCACGTGTATGTGACGTACTTCAAGATATTCGTAATGAAATATAAGGTTTGTTGCTATCGATACAGGTGTTCAGAAAAAGCCTTTACAAAAAGAGAGACAAAGACGACAATGTCACAACGAAACCGACGTTAATCACTGAGTATAGTGACATAGTGGCTGGGGTAGATCATTCAGATCAGCACTTGCACAAATATCCAGTCGCCCAAAAAAGAGACAAGAAAATTATGAGAAAATATTGTTGCACTTATTAGATGATACTGTTTGGAATTTATTCATTTTATATAAAATGGATGGTGGCGTGAAAAACTATTTCCTTACTGTAAGTTAAATTAGTAACTTTTTTAAACCCTCATTTTTCTAATTAATAAATAAAGCTGGCCACGAGCGGTACCGCGCAGTAGCGTAGAGTCGACCAGGCCTTGCGTTCCACTAGAGTTATTCTGCTAATAGAGATGTTTGCTGCCGCAAATAATTTCGCTCATCTTTTAAATAAAAATTAAATAACACGTGCTCAAACACTGACCATTTTAAGAGTCCTCCGTGAAATCACAAAGTGAATAATGTCTGTAAAATATCTGCAACATTAGATATGTTTCAACTGTTGTTTCGGCAAAACTAGTACGGCATGAGGAAAAAATGCGTTTATATGCAGAGAACGAACGTTCTACATCTAGTGACGTAATATTTGCGTAAGTAAAATAATCTTTCAAATAACTTAACGATTCTGTTGACGCACCTTCACAAATGTGTCTTAATGTGCCAAAATCAGAATTTTTCTCAAAAACACTTTCAAATTTTTCTAGAACAGAAACATTTTTTGCGTCTTCAATCGCGCATAGCTGTGCGTGAACATATTGCACTATTTGTAGAGATTCTTCTAACGGCACCGCAGGATTTTCTAATTTTTCTATTGCATCTGCTAGCCCGAAGTAATTGTCGTGAATGATTTTTAAATCCATTTTAACCTGACTATCTTGAAATTTCGACTGGCTTTTCTGAATAGCGGCAGCTTCCTTTGTATCGAATTATAAAACCACGTTCTTAATATTGTCAAATTTATGATAATAAAACGCGGCCTGCAACCATGTTCCCCAACGAGTTAGAATAGGTTCTGGTGGCTCTGGTATACGGGGGCACAGTCTGTGAAATTCGCGAATACGTTTCGGTGATTTGACAAATACTGCTTTGGTATGCGCTATTAAAGCGTCTACCCCAGGATAACATTTTCTGATACTATCCGCCACAAGATTGAGAGCATGAATTTTACACGTAATGTGTAACAAATTAGCAGAATGCTTTTTAAGAGACCGGCCTATAGAAAGCATGTTTGCAGCACCATCACTCACTAACATCAAGAGTTGGTTTGTTGAAAGTTCAAACTTGTCCAATGTATTTAACACTAACTTTGAAATTACTTCGGCAGTACACTGTTGTATTCGTTTGGAGACTAATAGAATTGAAGGTGCCGATTGATGAGGTTCCAATTTGCGTGCCATTACATTAAGAACAGAATGTTTCTTCCGATCTGTTGTTTCGTCGACACATAACCACAATTTTTGATCTGTCAACTCCGATTTTATTTTTTGTTCAATATGTTCGCGCGCAGATGGCACAATTCTTCGTAACGATGTTCGACTTGGTAATTTGTACTCCGAATAGTTATTCCAAAAGCAGAAAAATGGTTCCTTGTCTAGTAAATTAAACGGTATATTACATGCAAGAAACGTAACGCATAAATTAATTATAAGTTTTTCATTGTCTCGTGCGCAATTTCTTTTTGAGACATGCTTTTCACTATTTACGTGTCGTAGACAATGTTGTCTGGACCAACACATTAACGGGATTTTACAGATTACACATTTAATTTTAGCACCTTCATATATTAAGTCTGGAATTTCTGCAATAAATTTTCGAAGTTTGTCCGACCGCGGTCGTTTTGCTGACGAAATCATAATCGGTCCGAATTGATTCTACGCCGATGCGCGGTACCGCTCGTGGCCAGCGTTATTAATAAATGACAGCAAGAACTGTGGGGTAGTATAACAAACGTTCAAAATAACTATAAAACATACAAAATATTTAATAAATTTGGAACATGTTTCGGGAATTCCATTGTCAACCGTGCGATCGAATGATGTATGAAAAAGATTTTTTATTTTATGCAGATGTTAGTCGCATCCTTTGTAACGTTCAATGCATGTATTCTGTAAATTCCACGACCGTAGTTCCGGCAGAAACCTACGATAAGAGATTAGTTAAACTTCCTTTGCACTGAATATCGAAAGGTTTAAAGTATTTAGGGAACAAGATGTCAACGTATGCTTGGCTTCGCGAAATACAGGAGGAGAAATAATAGCTATTTTCTTGGTATTTTACTTTTTTTCATGCTAATATTGTCAAATGTCAAAATGACGTTTGGTTTTAATCACGAATTAATATAATTGATGGTTAAAGTGTCGAATTATGTTTACTCACGTCACAAAATCAAGTTAATTAGAGATTAGATAGATGGTTTATTTAATGTTTTAGTGTTTGTAACTTTGTATAAGTATTAACTAAAAAGTCTGATAAGAAAATAAACAAAATTTGTAGTACATAATAAATAGATAATGTGTACAGTGGGGTTCGAAAGTGCCCTCCCCCCATACTAACTTTGGACAACATAAGCTAGAGCTTTAGAAAAAATTGGACGATTTGTTTTTGTGAGCTAACTTCCGCCGTTATCCCCAGCTGAATTGTATTTCAAGTGTCACCGGAAATGTCGTCAGCTTTCTTATTTTAAATAGATCACCCTGTAAATTTTTACGCTTTTGGAAAGGTAATTGAAAGAAAAATCCAACGGTACCACATATATTATACTTTAATTTAATAAATATGGCGATATGCAGCAATAAGTGTTTTAGTAATCTGTTTTTGTTGTTACGCAAAGTTGGCTAGGAAAGAACGTCAAATTGCTTCTTGTATCGCTAGAGTAATCTAAAGAGTTCATTGCTAAACAATCATAATAATTGCCAAACTGTCAACCTTAGTTTCTTACATTCCTTTGGTTGGTTACAACACAATTCTCAAAATTGTATCTTCCTGTTTCTTCTTAACACGCAAACATACCTTTGCACGGACTAGCAAGGACTGTGAGGTAGTATGGCAAACACAATATTCATGGCACACTTTGCATCACACAAATTATTAATTAACTCGGGAAGGGTTTTTCGAAGACACGTGTACCATTTTTATGTGAGAGAACATATAATGAGGAAATGTCTTAAAAAAACAATCTTTCGGTTATCCGTTCCACTTTAACTTGCGCGGCAGCAGTCTGGGCAATCGCTGCTAAACGCTACATTGCGAAACTTTAAGTAATCCATAACCGGGTACTTCGAGCAGCTGTGGACGCTCCCTGGTACGTGAGGAACGCGACGTCTCACAACGACCTGAGGATTCTCTACATCATGGACTATATCCGAGAGGCAGCCACCAAGACCCTTATTCCAGCTATCCAACACAGGAACATCCTGATTAACAGCGCTCTGAACTACGACAGAAATATTGTCTAATGATCTTGAACGCTAATGATGTTGTACAGTAATTAATCCGTCTACATCAGCGTAGATATTTAAAAACACAACCTACGTTCACCACTGCTGTGGTCTTAAAAACAACTTAAAAAGAAAAAAAAGAAAAAGGGAAACAACACAAATCCAGGTGCCCAAAAACCAATACATTAATCATTAAAAATACAATATGACCATAAAAAGTAATGGAGAGGGCTTTTTTTTTTCACTTGCTTTTTATGTTGGTTGCAATCACATTTGATAGTTAAATCCACGATTAAAACTTCAAATTACGTTTGAATTTTGAAGCATGTTTACTACAGATTACCAAACATTTATCATTGAAAGCTATTTCCGTAATGTACACACATGGGGAATGATCTTATTCTATGCAACGATGTATGGATGAATTTCGTCTTCAGTTTCCACATTTTGCAGTATCACATCTTGATTGATTGCACGAACAGTGACTCGAGTACTCCAACAGCGTAAAACGCGTTTTATAATTCGTTCTAACACGATTGCGCTATGTTTTAAAATTGACTAACGTAGTTCGAACAGTCGCTTGATTAGTTACGAGTAGAGACGAGATTTTAGGCAAAATGCCTCTTTGTTTAGATTCAAGGCAAATTAAAAATAATACAAAATCTATATGTTTCTCGGCAAATCAAAGCGATGTAGCTATGTTTTATTTTGCCTAGTTGCCTATTTGGACTTTTAACAGCCTAAATCGTGGTTTTTCGTCTATTTTGTCCTAAAATTATATTACGTACAAGTTACGTCTCTTGACTTGTTCATGTGGAATCAATTCTAAATAAAGTTAGTAGATATTACATCGGAAGCTGCGGCTACCATTATCTAAAGCAGTACATACATATTTACACACTCATGTTGTCGAAATCTACAAATTTGATATAAAACGTTATTATTAAAAGCAAAACTTAGATTATGTGTACGATCTTTTCATTGGAGTAGAGCGTATAAATTGTTTTAAAGAAGATTGAACAAATTTCATTACTTTATATTGTGCTTTTTATAACCAAAATTAAAGGAATATTTTAGGTTTCCTTGTGCTCCTATCTCGTCCTGTTGTATTGTTCTCTAATCTGTTCCTGCAAAACGTACAGTTAAATTTCCAAGAAATATTCCACGTCGTGCATGTTTTATACTATACTCCATCATTGGGAACCCTACAAAAGTAGAATTTGTCTAAATCCAGTCATCTGTCATGTATATTTCGTTGGCGATTTATATGTAACACCCCTGTCTAACCTTAAAAACATCGAATACCGCCTATTGAAAAATCCTATATGTTGTATTTACATACATACATGTAAGCCTTTGTTTCTCACTTCTAAAGACCCGTGTCGGATTAAGAATGTGACGGCTCATATTTCTAGTGTGATCTAATTAAAACTGTTTTAAATCTTTGTTGCCTGATAATACGGTGTTACATACAGGAAAAATTTGGGACAGCAAACCTTTATATTTTTTAAATAACAGCAATTTATACTAAGAATTATTACACATATATTTAATCCAATAAAGCATGTAACACATGGGCTGAAAAGTCCCGGGCCTAACACATAGATGGCGCTAGTTTTATTGCATTCACCTGTTTTGCAGTTAGTACTAACCTTAAAAAGACAGCTGTTAAAATTTCATGATATTCTATTCATTAGTTTGTGAGTTATTGTGCTAAGAGTGACGCTACTTTTGTTATTTCCAAAACAATGGATCAAAAACAATTTCGTGTTTTAATTTTACACTGCTTCTTGATGGGAAAAAATACCGTTCAAGCGAAGCAATGGCTTGAAAAGTGTTATGGGGACTCCGCTCCATCAGAAACAACAATAAAACGTTGGTTTGCTGACTTCAAACGTGGTCGTAGAGACACCGATGATGCAGAACGCAGTGGACATCCAAATGAGGCGGTAACACCAGAAAACATCAAAAAAATCCACAAAATCGTTTTGAATGATCGAAAAGTGAAGTTGCGTGAGTTAGCTGACATCGTAAAGATATCAAAAGAACGTGTTGGCTTTATATTGCATGAGCATTTGACTATGAGAAAGCTCTGTTCAAAATGGGTGCCGCGTTTGCTCACTGTTGACCAAAAACAAGAACATGTTGATGCTTCTGAGCAGTGTTTGGCCATGTTTAAACGTAACAAACCGGAATTTTTGCGTCGATATGTGACAACGGATGAAACATGGATCCATCACTTCACTCCGGAATTAAAACGATCGTCATCTGAGTGGACAGCAACTGGTGAACCTCGTCCAAAGCGCCCGAAAGCACAACAATCGGCTGGAAAGGTTATGGCCTCGGTATTTTGGGATGTGCGTGGTGTAATATTCATCGACTATCTTGAGAAGGGAAATACCATCAACAGTGAATATTATATAGCGTTAGTGGAGCGTCTGAAGGCCGAAATTGCAAAGCAACGTCCGCATATGGCGAAGAAAAAAATTTTGTTTCATCAAGACAACGCACCGTGTCACAAGTCAATCAAAACAATGGCAAAACTACATGAATTGAACGTCGAATTGCTCCCACATCCACCGTATTCGCCAGATTTGGCTCCCAGCGACTACTGGCTGTTCGCAGACCTAAAAAAAATGCTCGCCGGTAAGAAATTTCGCTCGAATGAAGAGGTTATCGCTGAAACTGAGGCATATTTTGAGGCAAAAGATAAATCGTTTTACAAAAGTGGTATTGAAATTACGTTGATGAATAAAGCTAATTTTGAACAAAAAAAAACGTGTTTTCTTTGTCAGACTCGGGACTTTTCAGCCCATGTGTTACGTGATAGAAAAAAAACAGGCTTCGTTTTTGAGTTCAGCACTGACAAACATAAAAATAAGTGACGAACATTTTTTTGCAGGCCTGTGTTATTGTTATTGCTTCACTTTATAGAACCTTATTGGAACTAATTAATTATAGTTAAGTTCTAAATCATGCACACGAACACGACGGCTCTGGAAAACTGAAACACCGACAACTTTCTTAAATTTTGTCAATTTTTCGTACTTATGTTGTAAGTGAGAAGTACTTTATCATATCACTATATAAAGCACATTGATTTAGATGAATAATAGTAAATCCTTTTTCCAGAAAACTCCTTACCGCCCAATGGCTAATCAAACTCCTGGCTCTAAATGTGATACAGGCAGCAAGTATGAACTTAGCATAACAGCACTTTTCGCTTCCCTCCTCTCCAAAAACCAGAACGTAGAAGATTACCTCATCTTCTCCAACTTGGCTAATGCCCAACCATTCGACGACATAGTGGCGGAAGTACATTTTAAAGGGTTGGAACAGAAACAACTTTACGCGATACAAATTAAATCTGGCAAAGACAAGTTGAATATAGATAAATATTGCAATGGGTATGACAAAATTATAGGAGAAGGAGGCCTAAAGCTTGGAGAAAATGTTAGAAATGACCGTATTAGTTTTTGGTACTTTTGCAATAAAAGCCCGGCTAAAAAAACGTTTCCAATAACAAGAAACGCCGACACTATTGACCTGAAACTCCAACCGCGCCGCAGACCATATAATCTACACGAAAGTATTTTTGACAAGGCTGTCTCTCACGGATTATTTTCTGAACACCCTAATATGACGAATCACCAAAACTTTTTCGAAAACTTTTATTTACTCTTCAATCAGCCCGATATCGACAAGATTATTTACATAATTAAAGGCATATGGAACATTGACAACCCTTGGTCAGTACTTCAGTATTTGGACAACCACCTTGCTAAGAATTCAAACGGTCTGAATAAGGCAACATTCGAGCATGAGCTGTTAAAGCTTCGTCTGTCTGATTATGTCGTGTCTCCGACAGCGGTAATGACACTTCAGCATCCAGCGGTTGATGAGTGGAACAGGTTAACCTTGAAGCAGGATGTCACTATAGTGCAGAACGAAACGAACATCGAACCATATCTATTTTGCTGTATGTTACAGAATATTTCCAATATAATCACTGTTGAAGAATGGAACTACGCTGTCAATAATGTAGGAAAACTAGACCGCGATCTTAAAAATAGGCTTAAAGCAACATCTTTCAAAGCAAACACGTTGAGGGAATTAATATGCCAAGCTTGGGCAGACAGAAAAACGCCTCTTCTCTTAAAAACAGACGCATCACTTCCTTTTCTAAAAGAATTCTCTCACTTAGGAAAATGTTATGTTATAATCGACTCGAACCTTGACAGAAGGTATGAGGAAATTGAAAGTTACAAATTGAGTGGGTTTAGATATCTCGGCGATGTTCAAGCGCGTAGACTGATGGAAGCCATTCCAGTGTCACTGCAAGGTCGAAAACCGGTTTCCTTGGGCGAAATTATTGAGAATGAGGAAATGTTAAAGCAATCTGTAACATGTCGTAATATCATCAACTTAATAAAACCGAGAGAGGCGTATCTCAAGCGAGATTCTTTGAAGGGCAGCGATTATATGCTTTGTATAGTAGAGACTGCAAACCCAGGACAGCATAGCGATGACGAGTATCAGGCCACTGGCAATAACATGGCAGTATATTGCGAGCCTAACGAGAGTGAGTCTTATTATTCTAAGCATAGATCAGACCCCAGATTTAAGAATTATAAGTTCGTTCGTACGCGCTTGATAGATGACGACAAGCTCCAACTAATATCGAAGATAAAGGGGCAATATGAGGAAGACTATCGTGGTTTGGAGAGTTTCTTCGTGGATCAAAACGGAGAAAGTGTGTATTATATGGCGGATGGTACCATTGTACCGGTTGTTGGTGAAGTTCCGACTCGTACAGGTACACATTTCCATTGGAGATATATACCTCGTCATTTACATAAAGGCATTATCAAAAAAGATGAAGGGACAACTTCCAACGAAGACGCTTCTAGTAAATGTAGTATAGAATACAGCGGAAAACGGTTAGCAGACAAAGATATTTTGAAAAATAGTAGTAATAAGATCACTGTTGTAACAGGGGAGCCAGGGATGGGTAAAACTACTCTTTTACATTCTTTGTTTAACTGCTGTGAATCTAAGTATTACGTTCTGTTTGTCGATTTGGCCCGCATTCGATCTGATTTACTTAGTGGCAAAATTAAATCGTCCCCGCATCTTTTAAATTTATTTCGCAACAAGTGCCGCTTTCTACCATATAGTTGCTTTTTAAATAGTGTGCTGGATTCCACCAATCGACTAGTATTAATATTAGACTCGTTCGACGAAGTAGTGGCCACATGCAAGCGACAAATATTAGAACTTATAAAAAGCCTTCAGGAAATCGGTCTACGTAACATAATCATCGCTTCAAGGTTGACAGCTATTGATTTATTACTTCATAATTTTCAAACTGATATATTCAAAGTAGAAGATCTTAATGAACAATCCGAACACTACATTGGCAATTGGGATTTGGACACTAACAGTTTGCGTCACATACCTTCAGAATTTCTAACTAATCCTTTGTATTTAAATATGTTAAAAACCATTTCCGAAAACGGTATAAATCTCGAAGTCGTAAATAGATGGAATCTTTATGAAGGCATACTGAAATTGAGACTAGAAAATTATTGTCAGCAAAAGGAGTGTGACGAAAACGAGGAACAATATATCCTTGGGAAGCATGGAGAATTGGCTTTGAAAGTTGTATTTGGTTCTAATAAGGTTACAGAGAAACAACAGAAGAAGAACCGTAGAGTTCCGCCTAATTATTCCCATTTTATAAGGCTGGGTTTCGTTACTAGTTACGACAAGGAAAATCCCATTTTTGTTCACCGGACGTTCGCAGAATTTTTCGTTGCAAAATGGCTAATGATGAATATTGATGATCACGATGGGGCAGATATCTACAGACTGATGTTAGAAAACGAGCAGGCATTTGTATTAAATATCCACTCTGAAACATTTCCATTGCATAAAGCTGTTATAGATTGTGATGCTTGGAAAGTGAAACGCTTAATTAAAGAGAATACAAACTGCCTGTTGGAAATAGATGGCCTGGGAAGAAACGTTCTGCATTTAGCTACAATTGTTTGCCCAAGGTGGAATAAGGATATTCTCGAAATTCTTATGCAGAGTATGCGAAAGGAGGAGTATGACGTATACGTACGCGACAAGATAATCGGTTGGACCTGGATTGATTATATTGGGAAGTATTCGTGGTTAGAATTTCGTTATCTCCCCATCACGATTAAAGAGGCTTATTTGAATTATTATGCGACCCACACAGAAGAACTGGAACGTTGCATGTATTCTCTTAGTGACAATTTCATCAACTTATATGATGATGCCGTGTGCCTTGCCTCCATAAGTCTGATACGTGATTTGCTATTTTTAAAGTACCACAAAAACAATGCCTTTTTAGAATTTCGTGAAATGTGCTTAGGTTCGCGTAAGATAAGGGTGAGCCAAATAGAGTTATCGGAAGAAAAACTTGAAGGCGTACATCTGGTATGCATTTATGGTAACATCGAAGGTGTGCAGGTTTATATTGGAAGTGGAGAAAATTTTACTAAAGCAGACAAATTCAACTGTACTCCCTTACATTACGGCGTGATGGCAGAACAAAGAATTGAGATTGTAAAATTATTATTAGACACTTATGGAATTTCAAATCTCTACCCCGGCCCCGGTCGGTATAATGAAACTACAATTCTCCATATGAGCGCACGAACTGGCGATGTGAACGTAGCGAGGATGATATTAGAGCGGGTAGATGATCGAACCATCAAAACTTTAATGGAGCAACATGACAACAAGCGGTGCACTCCTCTAAGTTTAGCTATAGAATACGACAATAATGACATGGTTGAATTACTGTTGCAATATAGGGCAAACCCATCATTCAGGCCGTATATCATACAGGCCGTAGATGGTAGAAATGAGGGCATTGTCCAAATGTTATTGAACTACGGTGCCCAAGTCAATGCTAACGAATCTTTAATATACAGTGCCATACAGACGTCAGAAATAGATGTTATAGAAATCTTATTCCGAAACGGAGCAAACGTAAATCATGTGGATCGGAGCGGTTGGACACCTCTCACGTATGCTATTTCTTTGGACTCTAGTAACATTGTTCAAATACTATTGAACTATGAAGCCGACACTAATTTGAAAGGTGGAAATGGCGAAATTCCTCTGTTTATGGCAATAGATAAAAACAATTTGAAAATTATTGAACTACTATTAGCAAATAAAGCTCGCCTAGATTGCTTGGATTCAGACGGTTACACACCTCTTATTTACGCGGTTGCCGAAGAAAAGAAGAATATCGTCAAAATGCTATCGACTGGGGTTAATTTCAAGGGCACACATGGAATAACGCCACTTCATATAGCGATAACAGAGGAAAATGGCGATATCGTTCAAATCTTGTTGGATCATCAGGCCGACATGAATTCCGTAGACGAATATGGTCTGTCGCCGCTGATAACCGCCATAATAGCGGAAAATGCACAGATTACCGAAATGTTGTTGAATGAAGGAGTAGACGTAAACTTCGTAAACGAATTCGGCCTTACGGCCCTCTATGTTGCTGCATTTAGAGGAAGTGTAACGATGGTCGAATTATTATTAAGACATGGTGCTGATGTAAATGCTATAGCATTCGGCGAAGAAATACTTCGTAAAGTAAAGAGCGCAAAGAAAATTGAAGCCTTTCTAGCGATGCTGCAAAATCGTAACATTGGCCACGTACCAAGCGGGTCTAATAGTACGGCCATGAACATCATTGAAAAGGTTACAGAAAATTGGGCCAATATTAGTTTAGAGAATGAACTTCGTGCTTCTGTGGATCAACAACTTGTCGATTTTGATACCATCAATATGTTAATGGAAACGGGAGGCGAAATCGACATCGACGACGAATTTTGGAAGGCAGTTTTCTGTCTTATTAATGAAATAAATAATAAAGATGTGGATAATGCTTTCTTCCGTCATCTTGGCTGTTTCAAACCCCAAAGGCTAATGGAAAAGGTTTGCAGTGTAACAAGCGATAGGAACATAGATATTATCAAAATTTTATTGCGACATCACAAAAGTAACTTTCTTCGAACTGCCATCAAATTCAAAAATAAAGAAATTGTTCAAATTGTCTTGCAAAATGCCGACGTGAGGAACTTAACATGGTATATGGATACTCCTCTTCATATTGCAGTACATCAACAAAGTGCCGATATAGTTCAACTGTTGTTGAAACATGGATTTACAATAGATCGAGAAGATTTTGAGGGTTTAACGCCGTTCATAGTCGCCGTTGCCACTGGTAATGTAGCGATTGCTGAAATGTTGTTGAATGAAGGTGCCGTCGTTAATTTCAAACTAGGGGATTCCGGCGTTACTGCTTTGCATATTGCTGCACTGAAAGAAAATCGATCAATGGTCAGAATGTTATTGAAGCGTAGAGCCAATAGAAAAATTGGAATATCTGGATATTCGTTGTTGTCCAAGATGGAGCGAATAGAGGTAGTTTATAAAGTAAAATTTTCTACGTATAACCCGTCTGAGATTATAAAGACGGTTAAACGAATTATTGAGGAAGTGTCAAAAGAAATAGATATTGCTTAATAACGTTTACCATTAAAATGTATACAGAAATTAATTTTAATGTTATCACGGTAGTTGCCAAATAAAAAAAATATAAAAAAAAATTCTTGTGCATTTATTAAAAACAATTATCTGTAAAGCTAGCCACGAGCGGTACCGCGCAGTAGCGTAGAGTCGACCGGGCCTCGCGTTCCACTAGAGTTATTATGCTAATAGAGATGTTTGCTGCCGCAAATAATTTCGCTCATCTTTTAAATAAAAATTAAATAACACGCGCTCAAACACTTACCGTTTTAAGAGTCCTCCGTGAAATCACAAAGTGAATAATGTCTGTTAAATATCTGCAACATTAGATATGTTTCAACTGCTGTTTCGGCAAAACTAGTACGGCATGAGGAAAAAATGCGTTTATATGCAGAGAACGAACGTTCTACATCTAGTGACGTAATAAAATAATCTTTCAAATAACTTAACGATTCTGTTGACGCACCTTCACAAATGTGTCTTAATGTGCCAAAATCAGAATTTTTCTCAAAAACACTTTCAAATTTTTCTAGAACAGAAACAATTTTTGCGTCTTCAATCGCGCATAGCTGTGCGTGAACATATTGCACTATTTGTAGAGATTCTTCTAACGGCACCGCAGGATTTTCTAATTTTTCTATTGCATCTGCTAGCCCGAAGTAATTGTCGTAAATGATTTTTAAATCCATTTTAACCTGACTATCTTGAAATTTCGACTGGCTTTTCTGGATAGCGGCAGCTGCCTTTGTATCGAATTGTAAAACCACGTTCTTAATATTGTCAAAATATTTATGATAATAAAACGCGGCCTGTAACCATGTTCCCCAACGAGTTAGAATAGGTTCTGGTGGCTCTGGTATACGGGGGCACAGTCTGTGAAATTCGCGAATGCGTTTCGTTGATTTGACAAATACTGCTTTGGTATGCGCTATTAAAGCGTCTCCCTCAGGATAACATTTTCTGATACTATCCGCCACAAGATTGAGAGCATGAATTTTACACGTAATGTGTAACAAATTAGCAGAATGCTTTTTAAGAGACCGGCCTATAGAAAGCATGTTTGCAGCACCATCACTCAATAACATCAAGAGTTGGTTTGTTGAAAGTTCAAACTTGTCCAATGTATTTAACACTAACTTTGAAATTACTTCGGCAGTACACTGTTGTATTCGTTTGGAGACTAATAGAATTGAAGGTGCCGATTGATGAGGTTCCAATTTGCGTGCCATTACATTAAGAACAGAATGTTTCTTCCGATCTGTTGTTTCGTCGACACATAACCACAATTTTTGATCTTTCAACTCGGATATTATTTTTTGTTGAATATGTTCGCGCGCAGATGACACAATTCTTCGTAACGATGTTCGACTTGGTAATTTGCACTCCGAATAGTTATTCCAAAAGCAGATAAATGGTTCCTTGTCTGGTAAATGAAACGGTATATTACATGCAATAGACGTAACGCATAAATTAAATATAAATTTTTCATTGTCTCGTGCGCAATTTCTTTTTGAGACATGCTTTTCACTATTTACGTGTCGTAGACAATGTTGTCTGGACCAACACATTAACGGGATTTTACAGATTACACATTTAATTTTAGCACCTTCATATATTAAGTCTGGAATTTCTGCAATAAATTTTCGAAGTTTGTCCGACCGCGGTCGTTTTGCTGACGAAATCATAATTTTTCTAGGACAGATAAACAATTGCGCAAATGACCGGCAGCGAAAATGTCCGTACTGCTCCGCAGACGAAGTAATACTACCGTTCCTCTCGGTCCGAACTGATTCTACGCCGATGCGCGGTACCGCTCGTGGCCAGCGTTACTTATCACACTCCTAATTGAGAGGTTTACATAAACGTATTTACGTGCCCATTAGTCAAATTAAAATAAAATGAAACGGACTATACACGTCTTGTTTGTTCACTACAAATTGTTTTATTTATTAATATTTGGGCGACTTTTAACTTAATTGCAAAGCTTCAGAAAAAGGATGCATTTTAACATCATTTATATTGAATAAGTATAAAAGTTAATAGAACGTAGTTGACGTCAGAAACGATTTGATCTTGGATAGACAAAACGGCCGCAATGAGAAATCTTTGTAACGTTTATTATCGCTGTGTGGAAGGCGTATAATCATTTTGCAAAACAATTCAACTTTCAGTCAGAGATCTCAAGCGATACATACATCCGTTAGCATCGTCAAGATCGTTAGGAAAACATTATTAAACAATATTTTGAAATACTACTTAAGACGATGTTTTAAGGAAAAATATTGTTTTCTTAGAAATAATGACTAAGAAAATATAATATTTGTAATAAATAAAAATAAGTAGTCGATCTCGACAGTACCGCGAGAGAGTTGAAAGCGACAGTACGTTGCATGCTGCACGCCAAATAAGTACGCGGAGATGGGACGCCCTGTTTGATGTAACGAAGTAAAAAGATTTCGTGTTATACGGACTGTAGGTTTGTTTCTTCGCTACTTATTTAAACTTCTCGAAGGACCAGAGTTGAGAGGATTTGATTGAAATCACTGTTTTACACTTAACTATTTAATCGTTAAACTTTACAAAGATTTCAATTGTTTACAGCAAGCTATCATCGAACTCTTACTTTATGCTACCGAATGAATGTTGTTTTGTTCATCTTGGTTACAAGACTGATCTTAATTGCATTTGCAGGACTATATATAGAAAAGATTTTACAATAAAGAAAGGTTTTACAATAGTAAATAATACAAGAATACCTTGGAATTTACACCAAGATAAACAACTAAATTGCTAATCCCTAAAATTAGAAACAGGGCCTTAGGTAATGGCATAATAAAAGAATGGATTTAGATTGAACGGCCGACCATAAACCTATTCATGACACATCGCGGCGACCTGTGGTAACAACGGGCAGGTACAATGACTAACAATTTTGAATCATATAATTCTTTAGTATGAAATTTTGGGTATTGATAAGACGATTGGAAATTCCAAGGGTTTTACTGCCTTCATAAAGTAATTGTGAAATTCGGTATTTAAATGAGAATCTTAAACTATCAAAACAAATTGAATTAAAACCAAAATGTATTAGTTACGGCTATAAATAACATAGGTAAAAATACAAAGAGAACCTCCTGAAGCCGCAACAACCAAAATGAAGTGATGAAATAATATACATGGATGTTTAAAATATACTAAAAATACATTAAACTAGTACAAGCGGTTTGTACACGCCCAAAGGGTGTAACGTTCCCTTCGAATGTGATTAAATATCTCAGGCATTTCCCCAGATTAGAATATAGAAGCTCGCATATTTATTGCACAATATGCAATAGCGGATTGCTAAGTCGCGATAGGTTTGAATGTAGACAACATTGTAAAAGTAAACGACATGTATTGAATTTAAGAAACAGTATTCCATACTGGCAATTTTTATATGATTTTATTTTTATGTTAAGTGTGTGCAACATCCCACAACATCTAGTATCTAATGAACAGTTTCGTCTTTTTTGGGCTAAGTACGTTCCCTCATGGAAGCTGCCAACATCTATGCAATTATGATACAATTTTCCACGAGTGCAAGGTACAGTAAAGGAATGTATAAAAGACGAGTTGAGAAATAAGAAAATCTGCCTGTGTGTGGATGAAACAACTGTTGCTCAGAAACGCAGCGTCATTCATGTTGTAGCGCGTCCTTTAAAACGTGATGGTCCACCAGTTTCATTGTTGTTATCTAGTAAAAGGATTCAGAAAACTAATGCAGAAGCCCTAGTCAAGATAATGAAAGATTCGTTGAGAAAATTTTGTATCATAGGAACCCAAGTCACAATGTTCGTTACTGACGCAGCCGCAACAATGCCGAGGGTTGGTAGGATGTTGAAAATATGCTTTCCGACTCTTCTTCACATAACATGCCTCATACACGCATGTCACCTCGTAGCAGAAACCATTCGAAAGAAGTATCCGATGGTGGATAAGTTAATAGCATCTACCAAAAAAGTGTTCATCAAATCTCCCAAACACATCCGTGTATTCAAACAATTGTGTCCGAAATTACCACCACCACCTCAGCCTGTAATAACGCGATGGGGAACATGGCTCCAGGCAACATCTTACTATCAGAAATATTTTTTACAAGTGAAAAATGTCATTTTGAAACTTGATTCAAATGATTCCGCAGCAGTTCGAGATAGTCAGCAACTTTTTTCCAATTCGGGCGTTCAACAACAGATAGATGAAATGTCCATGAACTACTCTGAAGTTGCACAAGCTATTGAGCAATTGGAAAACAGCCACTTATCTGCATGAGACGCATTAAATTGCATAAACAATCTACAAGCCGCTCTAGAAAACTTGACGAACACCATAGGAGTCGATGTTGCTCAAAAATTTGGTGCAATTTTAACGAAAAGTCCCGATTTACAAACAGTTCGGTCTATAACTGAAAATCAAGAGTGCCCAGATGAGGAAACGGAATATCTGACATTTGCAAATCTTACTTCACTGGATGTCGAACGATCATTTTCGAAGTATACGACAACGAATTCACAACACCGTCGACGGCTGAATGAATCGACAATGGAAGCGTTACTGATGTTGTAATTGTTGTTTTATTTCTAGGCAGAATAAAATGCACAGCGTATGTAGTGGACACGTTTACTGTTTTATTATAAGATGCTTCTTATAAGTTAACACTTATTATTACGACAACTTAACGAACTTCTACCACACGCGACCTTATGTCTATTCGATGATTATTGCAATGTCTAACTGTTTTTTATTCAAATACAACGCTACCAACTATAACAATATATTGCTGATTGTTAATACCGCAACAGCAATTCTACGCAACTTACCAGGGCGGTTGCCAATTGCCACAGTGGACATCAAGACGACAGGAAAAGGTAACAATATTATTTTTCACTAATATTGTATATTACGTACCTACTTTTATGCGGTGCGCCACTGCCGGTAGCACCTTTTTAACAAACTCTAGTCATAAACATTCTGTGGAAGTGCATTCGATGGTCCAAATTGTGTAGAAACAGGAAAATTGAATATGACCTAGAAGTCGTACTTGTCATCGATATTGAAGACGTCAGCCGCCATTTGTAATGTTGGCAGAAACGCTTATCGTACGCTTCTTTTGACCACGTTCGTCACGGTCTTAGCTGCTTTTAATGTAGTGTATCTCGTGATAAATTCGGCGATTAAGAGGCAGTATTAATTGACATTAAGAATCGAGGAGGCTTTGTCAAAAATTACAGATTATTGCTGCAAAGAGCCTAAAACAAATTAATAAAGAGAAGATAATTATTAAGGCAATAAATAGGCTCTATTTTGAAAATACTTTTGTGATGACCTGTCCTTTGCTAATTTAAAAAATTACAAGGGGGAATTAATTAAATTAATTAGCGAGGGCCCATTGCTTTTCCTTGGCCAGGGACGAAACAGAAGCTCATTCAGGTCCCAGCAAGCGACAAAAATATTTAAAGCTAGCACTCTTTCGACACCAATAAATTAATAATAAAAGTGTATAGCAATTTATTCATATTTTATTTTTGTTAATAATTTATTAATTGTGTACTGAATCAATTTTTATTATAAGAATTGTATTTTGTTTTTAGGTTTAAAAAGGTTTTTATAATAATAATAATAATAATAATAATAATAATAATGTTTATTGTCCAACAGGTAAACCCAGTTACAGGACAAATATACACATTGTGAACACAATACATATTGATTTAAAAACATGACATAACTATACAAAAAACCATTATGTTTCGTGTATCATGGCGCCAACTCTCCGGTGAAAATATCACTAAATATCTTCTCAGCGTTCCTGATCATGTGATAGATTGGCGACCGCAAACGAAGATTGGTCCTGGGTATCGGCATAGTAAAGGTTGGAGCATAACGAGATGCTATTCGAGGTACGTTGAATCCTATGTGGGAGACCAGCTGCATACAGTCGATCCTATCATTTAATAATTTGTGTAAAAATTGAGCGCTATGGTAATCACGACGGGATGACAATGAACGAAATTGATGCGATTCGAGAAGGGTGTTGTAAGAAGTATGCCAAGGCGGATATTCGCCATTAACTTTGAACGACAAGAATTTGAATCGACGCTGAACACGATCAATTGGAGCTTGATGGGCCATATAGAAAGGATACCAAACAATAGAGGCATACTCCAATTTCGAGAGTACAAATGCAAAATAAAGGGATTTTAGCACTAGTGCGTCATTGAAGTATTTGGACGTTCTCATAAGAAAACCCATCATTTTAGAGGCAGATGAACAAATTTGTTCAATATGTATGTTAGACGATAAAGTTGGATCAAAAGTGACACCTAGATCTTTAAGATTGGTAATCTTGTCGATGGAAATATCGTTGATTTGATAAGTGGAGATATATGGATTTGTTTTTCTTGTGAAGCACATAAAATTACATTTACTAGAATTTAATGTCAGTGTATTGGATTTTGACCACTCGGTCAGTATATTAATGCTCGTCTGAAGACTCTCGATATCTTGTTGGCAGTTAATATTACAAAACAGTTTAACATCGTCGGCATAAGCGAGGACATGGCAAGATAAGGATGTTAAGAGGTCGTTTATGTATAGAATGAACATCAATGGACCAAGATTAGATCCTTGTGAGATACCGCTGCTAGACACAAATTCAAACGAATTAAATCCATTATAAAATACATAGTTAGTTCTTTTTACCAAGTAAGATTTAATTAACAAGGAGAAGTTGGGAGCTAAACCAAACGAATCCAGTTTATATAGAAGTAATTCATGACTGAGAGTATCAAATGCATGTGAGAAGTCGGTAAAGATAACGTCAACTTGTCCGCAGTCATCTAAAGTTTCGCTTATAAATTGTGTGAAACAGGCCAGGTTTGTTACTGTCGAGCGTCCCTTCACAAAGCCGTGTTGGCAAGTTGCGATATGTGAGCGAGTATTCCTGTATATCGTAGTATATATAATATGTTCAAAAATCTTCGCAAAGTTATTAAGTATAGCGATGGGCCTATAATTTCGAATTTGAGTAGAATCTCCCTTCTTGAAGACAGGTACAATTCGTGCACGTTTCCATCTATCCGGAAAAGTGGAGGTCCTGATGGCAAGATTAATAATCTGGCATAAAGGTATCGCAAAGGCATTACATAAATTCCTAACACAGAAGCTCGGCACCAAATCATCGCCCGCGGTGGCCCTATCTGGAAAGGCAGCCATAATTGTAACCAATTCGTCTTCTTCTTTTATATTTTATTACCAATAAATAAGTACCATGTTTTAGAATTAATTGACTATTTTTATTTCCCTCCCAATAAGCATAATAAAAGTATTAATTGTAAATGAAAAAAATGGAATAGAATAAAGAGCTATTGGATTAAAGCATGTAATAAAAAATAAACATATTATTTGTAAGAAATTTCAGAAAAGTATTAGGAAAAACGGAATGTTTTGCCAACAATGCAAATGGCGGACATAGATGTGGCGTCACTCTTGCGGGCTTCACTTTCTTAAATACATTTTATATGGGAGTTAGTTAATTATATATCTATAGTCTATAGTTAGTTATATATCTATAGTCTATAGTTAGTTATATATCTATAGTCTATAGTTAGTTATCTATAGGTATATAAACAGTTCAATATCTCTGTGTGTCCATTACAATAGTTATATGTAGTTATAACAATATTGTAATAAGTTTAAAATAAATACGTATACATCTTACTGTTTTTTTTCTTTTTTTTTTAATAAATATATTTACCACATTACATGCTGCTCAGAAAATTTCCATCCATGTTTCTAAAATCACTGCTTTATTCATTTGATACCAAAGAACAAATTGTTAGAGAATCAGTCATGTATTGCTTGCCTTACGTTTTAAAGTTCCCGCATCTTTTTGCCCCAAAATGGCGGATAATTGGGGTACTTTATATATCTATAGACCATTCCATTTAAGAAAACAGTGATCATTTAGATAAGGTAACATTTTTCTCACTTCTGATTGGCTAGTACGAAAGGTTTAATAACACTTAATAAAAATTTAAATGTAAGATTGGTTGCATATAAAATTGTTTTGGTTTATATATTGAGTTATTAGCGGCGTAGTAGATTCGAGTAATTTGAAGTTTTGCATTTTGTGATTAATACATTTGTCAAATTGTTCTTAAAAGTCAGTTCTTTGTAGAAATTGTTAACAATTAATATCGTGCTATATTTCAACTTTAAGTGAAATGAAAATTACAAAGTCATAAAATGCATATGTAATAAATTACTGGGTAGTTATATATGTAACCAAACATACATCAAATCTCTAATATATTTTACAGTTTAAACTGCTCTTAGCTAAGACAACAACCACTGTTTTCTTAAATGGAATGAAGTATAGGAACTTTAGTAGAAATGACATCGTGGCGACACCTATGCGCCACTTTCCTCAATTGTGAGTGAAGTTCCTATTACTTACTTTATCCTTACAACTTTGATTTTATTTATACACTACACTTATATTTTACTTTGACGATTTTTGTAATTGTTATTACAATAAAAATCAGGTTCATTATTTATTATTATTATTATTATTACTGTGTTCGTGTACGTAACACAAATTCAAGGGCTCTTTTTATCTCTAGTTTGTAATGGTTCCTGTTGTTCCTAATATCAGTCGTAATGCGAGACCACAACCACAGAGATCCAAAAAAGTGTCTCTGTATAAGAGATCCTAGATGTCGCTGAAATTCACCAATCAAATCATAGTGTAACACTAAGGAAAAACATCATAGAGATTACGAAAATTACCATGAAAGTTAGGTTAAAATGGCTGCTGATGATAAATTATTTTTCCATAAAACCGTTTTGCACTTAGCAAGATCTCTAGCGTGCATCAAAGATACACCATGGGAACGGGTAAGTAGCTTACATAAATTAATTGGAAGTAATCATGTCGTGTCAAGACGATAATCATTAATTTCTGGTTTAACAAGTGATTGACTTTGATTGTTTTTTATTGATAAACTGTTACCAAGTCATATAATTATTGATTTATCTTGGCTTAACCGTAGGTAAAAACCCTTTTTGCATTATGCCCAAAAGAAACTGCAAATGGAGTCTACCGTTTGGGCAACAGAGATATGGATGCTGTAATAGCGCTGGGTATATACTTATTGGAATCACAATTACAACATAGAGACCGTATACTCCCTTACTTGTTGAGACTCGCCAGAGGATTAGGGAAAGTTGTGTGGCTAGATGAAGTGAGACAAAATTCGACAGATCGTAAGTAAAGTTATTTTTATATTCATAATCAACGGTTAATATTTTTATAAAAATTAGACTGTGCATTTGGGTACCTTACTCTGCAGACGATGTGATTTTATAAAAACCATCCACCTAAAATATTTCAGATATTAAAACGAGAATAAAAATTTCCAAAAACACTTACTTTTATTACAAGGGGGACATGCATTGACCTATGAATGCACCACCGTGAAGACTTCCTTAACAATTTTAAATGGAAGAAGCCATTGTGAAAGACTTTATGCTTACATGTAACTATTATTCACTTATTTCAAGTTTTAAGTAAAAGTTGATCGAAGGCCGAATTTCCTACAAACACTGCCATACTTTTTTAATGAATCTGGTGATGATAGCAAGGTCTATGGGGTACTATGGCAAACACTAAAATATAGTCACTCTCCACATCACACAAAATATATAATTAATTCGAAACAATTGTTTTTGGAATTCATAGATTCTCATTCTCAACCCTATGACAAAAAAACAAATGCATGTAGGGAAGCGTTAAAAAATAATGCCGCTACACAGAAATTGCGCGAAATTATTGTGTCCCAGTATTGTCGAGGGAAATCATCTAAGCAAATCGCCGGTGAATTAAGAATAGTAAAATTTTCAGTGGGAGATATTGTTAAACACTACAGATAAACTGGAACCATCGAAATTAAAGTAAAAAGTACTGATAGACCTAGAATTATAACCAAACGAAATACTGTAAAGGAAATTACGGCCCTTTAGAATCAGCGCAATTGTTTTAATGTGTCCAGAAAATATTGTCGGAAATATATACATAAAACTGAACTGGAATTTTAAGTTATTTAAAACTATACATATACTTATAAGTAGAGCCCGGTAACTGGAGAGCAATCGCAGCGGCGGTGTGACTGTGTTTAGGTGGGCGGGGAGGGCTGGTCGATTATGATACGACACGACAAATCATCATCACTCAGTTCAGTTTAGCATTGGATAGCGGATAGGGCGTGTTGATTTTATTGATCTCGACGTAGTTATTAATTGTAGTTATTATTTAGTGTAGTGCCTTTTGATTTTATTGATAGACGTAGTTTTTAGTAAATATGTCGAAGGCTAAAAACGACCCTTTCAAGACATAGTAAATAAGTTTATTCCTAACTTTCCCGATTTGTTTTACAACGGGAGTAAGATAGTTTGTAAGGTGTGCAAAATACATTTCATGTCAAATAAGAAATGACAGACACGTAAATTCCGCACAGCATAGAAAACGAAAATTGGGCATGCCACCGAGAAGTGCATTTTTTTTTATGTAATTCTTATGTTGATAAACTGTAATTTGCCATTATGCTTACTCGATAAACAACCGTTTAAGGACTTTTGGGACAAATACAATCCCGAGTTGCGCCAACGGAGCAAACGGCACGTAAACATGTTGCATTTGTACGCGATGACGTGGAAAAGAAAATGAAACGCGTATTGAAAAAACAGTTTCTTTGGTTATGTGTTGACGAGACAATAGACTGTAAAAAAAATTCAATTGTAAATATTATGGTACGCATACTAGACCCTAGCAAACCTACATTAACACTGTTACTAGCTAGCCGAAGACTACAAGAGTGTACTGCTGCAGCAGTTACGAAGGTTGTACTTAATACGTTGGAAAAATTTCAAATTTCAAAAGATAAAGTGTTGATGTTTACGAGGGATGGCGCAGCGATAATGCGTTCGGTAGGCCGTTCTCTTCTTGAACATGGTTGCAAGTGTTTACATGTTACGTGTAAAGTGCATGCTTTACATCTTGTGGCAGAAACCATTCGACAATGCTCTCCCGAGGCAGATGCATTAATAGCAAGCACAAAAAAAGTATTTTTGAAATCTCCCAAACGCCTACGATCATTTCACACAGAGTATCCTGGTATTCGTCAACCGCCGGAGCCAATTCTTACACGTTGGCGAATATGGTTGCAGGCAGCTTTTTATTATGCTGAACATTTCAAAATAGTAAAAGCTGTTGTTGCACAATTCAATCCTGCCGAAGCTGCAGCTATTAAGGAGAGCCAGTCGAAATTTCAAGATATTTCCGTTGAAACAGATTTTAAAAAATATTCGTAGCTACTATAAAGGATTAGCTGACGCAATAGACCAATTACAAAATAGATCGTTATCATTATTGGAGTCTCTGCAAATTATGGACGGAGTGCATACACAGCTACTGACTATACATGATGCAAAATATAATCGCGTTTTAAAAAAGTTCGAGAGTGTGCTACAGAAAGATCTCGACTTTAGCACGCTAAAACAAATTTGTGATGGCGTATCGAATAATCCACTGACTAAGTACAAAGAGTATTTTAATCATGCATGTATAACATCGGTAGATGTTGAACGCTCTTTTTCAAAATATAAACTCATTTTCTCATCACGGCGAACATCGCTCACCGAGACAACTGTGGAAACACATCTAATGGTGTCAACTTTTTGCCACTCTTATCCATATGATGTTAACACTGATAATGGCGCTTCTAGTTTTACTGTTCCGTAGCCAAGGCTGCTTAAAAGGGTGAGTGTTTCACTACTTTTCACATATTATAATTATGTATTAGTTCTGTTATTTTTTTTCTATTTTCTCACTATCGTTTTTGTATACTAGGCAGGTACGGCTATGGCACGGCTCCCTGTTACCAGGCTCTACTTATAAATAAATTATACAGTGAGGTCAGTCAAACTTGTTACTTTGCGCTACAACAAATTCATTCTTCAACATTTTTCACGCGCTTATTGTTTGTTACAAAACAACAGTAGAATGATAAATTAATATTGTCATGATGGCAACCGTGTATATTCGGGCGTATCCGAGTGTGGTCATTTTATTAAGACACTTTTTTATTTTTTTTAAAGGCTGTGTTACTACCGAAACGATTTTTGTGAACAATCAATTGTTGCTGAAGGATTAGGCGTTTTGATTTATTATTGAACTTAAAATTTGATGTAGGTTAGCAGGCATAGTCTCTATTAACTGCATTTACCGCGGTTTTCAGGAATACCAGTGGCCGAAAAGTTCAGTTTCTCTCTGCACACCCTCTTAAGCGACGTTGCGGCGAGATGTCCGGAATCCATAGACGAAATAATAACGACGCAAGTCGACTGTTTGGCGCTGCTAACGAACTCTATCGTCCATCTGCAGGAACAAAGTTCCAACTCGAGCTCGACGAAGTTATACTTGTGTCGGGGTACGGTGCCGGTGCTGATCGGTCTGGCAAGAGCGATGGGCAGATTTACGATCACGGACCCGCCGTTGATTTGTCGCCTGTACCCCAAGCCAGAACCGCCGATAATAAGCGCTCATATCAATGTCGAACGAAGCAACGCGAGGAATACATTCAGCAAGTTCTGGTCCATCATACCGAGAAGCTTGTCGGGAAACTTGTCTGTCACCTCCGATATGTTAGGATTGACGCAGGTAAATTTTATATAATCGATCTTTACCCACACGTCATTGATTAACGTAGTGACAACTCAGTAAGATGTTAAAAAAGATTATGGGAACCCAAATTATTCACCGCAGAAGCTTATAGTCCATTAGACATTATTGATTAACTGTACTCGAATTGGAGCCTTTTTTTTTTGCAACAAGCTGGGCACCCGGGGGGTGAACCTAATTCGAGTATGTTGAATCCAATGGTGCTAACCGCTTTTAAAAGTTAGCTCGCGTTTTCGAGCAATTTCAATTTAAAAATTTTAGGTCCAAAAATCGATTCAGTCGATTTTTCGTAAAACGATGATGACGATTGATTACTCCATATATCCGAACATCTCCTGACAAAATGTTCGTTTGTTTCAAATCAAGTATATACCCATTTGACGTGGCAGTAGTGGGGGTGGAAGTTTCTAGAAGGTTCATGAATGGTCCATGAAAGGTTCTCGAAGGTTCCAGAAAGCTCTTCGGCCATTGATCAGATTCTACAGAAAATTCCAGAGTGTTCCAGAAGGTTTTGGGCCTAAAATTTTTAAATTGAAATTGCTCGAAAACGCGAGCTAACTTTTAAAAACGTTTGGTAGCTTGTTGCATTTTGCAACTGGCACAGTGATATCGTTTGTAATGATTTTATTACCTGCTAGTAGGATACATTGAAATTTATGTCTATAATATTTATTCTAATGAGAATTTCCGTCTTAAATGCATTACTGTTCTCCAAATTTTGTTGTAGAAGTTTTTACAGTAATTTTAAGGCTATTGAATATTGAAAAAATCGATCTTTTAAAATTCCAATAGTCGTTCTAACTTCAATGGCCGGTAGTGTAAAGTACTTTACAAACACTACGTAATATCTGAAATCTGCTTCTTACTTGCAAAATAAAGAATAACTCATGTAAAACGTCAACAAATTCATACTAACTAAAGGAGCTATGGATTCAAATTAGCCACCATCTTCTATCCTTTTTGTCCAAGATTATCGTGTCATTACATTCCATGCGTGTGAACCGTTTTTATTCCGCTACTCCTCCTGCATTTGAAATAAACTATAGACATTCGATTATCAATTGCCATATGATTACCAAACACCATGTATATATTAGTAAAAGTTATGAAATGTTTACTAACTCTTTCTTAGGGCTACGATGCAACCGATGCCGCCAATCAAACTCATCTAACAAAGCGCGGCGCCGGTTACGCCACAGGCAATTACGATCCAACGACGTACTTCTTTTCGAAGTTCGGTTCTAGCTTCAATCAGTTTCCGAACATGAAATTCTACGATCCGAACGAGAAGAAGCACAACATCCTCTTCCCGCACATTCACCTGCAGACGATCCTCGCATTCGCCAAGAAGCTGCTGACGAAGGATATGCTTGCGTTCTTAGACGAGCAGTCGCTCGAAATCTTCTCAACGGGAAAAATACTCATCTTCCCTTACAAGTCCTTCTCGGAAACTATAAATCTGGTAATGGTAACGTTGTTGAGGGAGCTGTTACAACCCCACAAGGATCTTCCGGTACCGTTTACGAAAGATGTGCAAGAATTCGTTAAAGGTACAGTACACCCCCACTTATTATATTAAGTTGACAATATTTTCCATGAGTAACGTAGTCAACATAGACATCTTTGTGTCCGCAAGTTTGGCTTTTTTTAACTCATTTATAACCCTGATAAAGCTTTAAAAATAAGAACGAAATATTGGTGAAATTTAAAAGAGTTAAATTTTTTTTCTAAAGCTCTGGTTGTCATTCCGACAGTTTCAACCACGTACTAATGTTTCAGCCGGCATCATTTTAAAATTCAAACCCGTTTCGTCGCAATTATAAATTTGGTCTGTGGAATAACTTTCTTCGTCTATTAACTTTCTAAAATGGCGTATGAAGTCCTCAATAGCATTTGTGTCTGCTAACAAATTTTCTCCACATATTGTTAGTTGTCTGATCCCGTGACCTTTTTTTTTTGACCTCCCTAACCAACCAACGCTAGCCGGAAAGGTATCTGGATGTTCGGTAATCGGTAATCGGGTCTTCAGCAAAGGAAATCACCTTTTGTTGTAACATACGTGGAACACCGCGTTCTGTTTGCTGGGTAAACTATAGGTACAAACTTTTATCAATTTTGTGATGTTGAAGAGGTTTCATGTTTTTTCGCGTCGATGTGTTTCCGATTTTTTTTTTCCAGTTTCTAAAAGTTCACCGCGGTCCAAGCGCCTTTAATTTCTCTTCCAATTAAATTACTTTTCTTTTACATCGTTTTGACGTCCATAGTAATCCGTCTAAATCAGGAGTTCTCCAAGTGTGCGCCACGGCGCTTCGGGCCGCCGTAGAGGGCAAACAGGGGCCCGAGGCACTTCTACAAACGCAGGCAGACATAGCGGTCTAGAACATTCTAGAATGAACATTTCGAAATGGCTTCGAAGCTAATGGAACTTTCTAGAACATCTAGGCTAGATAGTTGCCGTAGCTTGTAGAACATTCTATATCCCTTTTTATGAGTTTCAAATGTTGTTTATTTCTGTGCCTGATTTATTTACATATTTTGAAAAGGGTGCCGGGACAAAATACTAAATCTGCGCCGCGGACTGATAATGTTTGAAAACCCTTGGTCTAAACAATTTCGTCAGCGAGCGACTGACTAATTTACGCAAAGGTCGCAGAATGCAACAAGCATGCTGCAACTGCCAGAAATATCAGAAACTTCTAGTTCATTCCAGATAAACGAGCGCCCGTAGGGTATAAGTTCTGGAAAAAACGAAGCATTTAAAGATTATGTTCGTGACGGATAACTCGGCTTTCGGCAAAGTGAGCTCCGTATGATCGATCTTCTGCTGTATGTTCTCCAAAGTCAGGTGTAGGTTTCTGCGGGCAATTGGCTAATAATTTTCGATCTAAATTAGATATTTTAATGATAAATAATGATGTTAAACTTCACGTAGGGTAATTTCTATAATCTTGTGCAAGTTTACAACGGTGAAGCATTCTCCAAGCCTGCATAATTTTTTCAAATTTGTAATTTCAAATGAGCTTTTTAGTAATTCAATGTTCTTTAGTATTGTAGCACTTTTTACGTACGTTGCACATTTTCACTATTTTGAAGCGCTAAGATACATGAGACTGCATTTGAGAGGTGCTAATATCGCACGATACAATATCGTACGATTGACTATTAGGGGTTATAAGTAGAAATGCTCACTAGCGCCAACGGGCAGTGGCGGAGGTTTGATACATTCCTCAGTATAACTGCGAGTCTCAATCAGATCTGTTGTGTATACATGTACGCTGCCGCAAATACTATTTCGTAGTTCTACGTTTGTTTTAAAAATGTTGCCTACGTCGCGAAAACGATCAATGTTGGACAAAGCTACAGAATTTATAGCAGAAATGCCTGACCTAAATTATGATGGCGTTAAAATTCAATGTGTAGTTTGTAATATCCTTTTAATGTGTTGGTCCAAAAGGGATTGTCTGCGTAACGTAAATAGTAAACAGTATTCCGCCCCAAAAAAATTGCACACGACACTATGACAAATTTAAATTTAATTTATGTGTTACCCTTATTGCATGTAATCTACCGTTCAATTTACTGGACAAGGAAGCATATGTCTTCTTTTGGAATAAATATTCGGACTGCAAATTACCAAGTCGGGCATCGTTACAAAGAATTGTGCCATCTGTTCGTGAACATGTTGAAAGAAGAATTAAATCGGAGTTGAAAGATAAAAAACTGTGGTTATGTTGGACGAAACAACAGATCGTAAAAAACATTCTGTGGTTAATGTAATGGTACGTACAATGGAACCATATCAATCGTCACCTTCAATTCTATTAGCTTCCAGACGAGTACAACAATGTGCTGCCGACGTAATTTCAAAGTTAGTGTTAAATGCATTGGAAAAGTTTGAACTTTCAACAAACCAACTGTTGATGTTTATGAGTGATGGTGTCGCAAACATGCTTTCTGTAGGCCCGTCTCTTAAAAACCATTGTGCTAACTTGTTACATATTACGTGTAAAATTCATACTTTCAGCCATGTGGTAGTATTAGAAAATGTTATCCTGAGGTAGCAAAAGCAGTGTTTGTCAAATCCCCAAAACGTATTCGCAAATTTCACAGACTGTGCCCCGGTGTGCCTGAGCCACCAGAACCTATTCTTACATGTTGGGGAACATGGTTACAGGTCGCGTTTTATTATCATAAATATTTTGAGAATATTAAGAACGTGGTTTTACAATTCGATCCAAAGGAAGTTGCGGCTATCATGGAAAGTCAGTTGAAATTTCAAGATAGGTTAAAACGGATTTAAAAACTATTCAGAACAATTACTTCGGACTAGTGGAGGCAATAGAAAAATTACAAAATCCTTGTCGTTAATGGAATCTCTGCAATTAGTGCAACATGTTCACGCACAGCTATGCGCGGTAGAAAACGCAAAAAATGTTTGTGTTCTAGAAAGATTTGAAAGTGTTTTAGAGAAAGATTCTGATTTTGGCACATTAAGACAAATTTGTGAAGGTGCGTCAACAGAATCGTTAAGTTGTTCCAAAGATTATTATAATTACGCAAATATAACGTCACTAGATGTAGAACGTTCGTTTTCTGCATATAAACACACTTTTTCCTCACGCCCCACTCGGTTTGCCGAAACAACTGTGGAAGCACATCTAATGTTGCAGATATTTAACAGACATTATTCACTTTGTGATTTCACGGAAGACTCTTAAGACGGTAAGTGTTTGAGCACGTATTATATTTTATTTCTGACCATTTATTTTGTGTAAACTTTTATGCACCCGCCACTGGCTGTTGGCGCAAATTGAGCAACTCTAGTTATAAGTGTAACTATACGCGTAAACAATGAAATGTCAGACTCAGACTCAGATTGAAATTATAATTACGACGAGTTTCGATTAGAACCGACAATGTCCAATCCTGTTTTATCCCCACTCTAGGAAGTTTGATGTGAATATTTTAGTTTTATGTAGGTCCCACACGTAAATGTCAATATTACTCCAACTTCTTTGATATTAACACGTATAAGAATATTAAACAATACTTTTTCCATGTTGCAGGTTTATTTCTGAATGGTCAGACCGAACTGCAGAGCAAAAATCATGACGCAAGCGAAAAAGAAGACAAAGAAACTAATTATTCGCTGGTTAATAAATTTAAAGTGAACGTCATGGCGAACGCAGCCTGTGTGGATCTGTTGGTTTGGGCTATAGGCGACGAAACAGGTAAATGCTTTTCTTTTGATGAGTAAGAAATCCTTTAAAAACCACCAAGGAATGGAAGAATATCGATAAATTGAGAAAAAGAAATCAACGCAACATCCTGGACAAACAGCCTCCTTCCAAATAAACAAATTATTCTGAAAACATGTGCTTTACCAGTATTTTGATGTTGGAGATATCATATCCGGTGGACACGCTGTATAACACGTTTCAATGAAATTGAACTTAAAAATGTAGGACTTGCTTTGTTTGTTGACTGTATACATATAATTACATCTAATCGGTCACAAATAGCATTTTTTTACAAAAATCAATGAAAATGACGATCTTTATAAAGATTTTTGAAAACTATGAGTTAATTCTTATTTGAACAAGAAAAGATATATTTTTTGTAGTGTGTTGAGGTATTTTTTCTTAACTTATTGATCTCATTCCTCTGAAAATAGAATAAAAACAGCAGGAAATCGCGAAATGATCTATCTCTGAATTTCTTTGTTCTTACAGTGGATAAGGAATATAATCTTACATCATTACTACATGCAATGAACATTATTTTAGGTGATCGATTTGACAGTGACTTTTATTCCAGTGTTTAGAGTTGTTTTGTCTTTTTTTTTCTATGTGATCATTGCTTATTTATCATTAGTACTGATAACTGTGATACCCATATGTTTAATTTATTTCTCTATCAAAAAAACTGTTTTAGCATCTTGCTAACCTTTCCGTTACCAAGATCTGTCAGAGTATTTCATTCCCAAGGGGAGTATCTCAAAACCCCACATTAATATTCATTGTTTTAAGAAAAATTTAATGCCATATACACATAACGAAAGAAAATGTCTAGCTATACGAAAAAGCGTACATGTGACAACGGTAAACGCGAATGGGCGATTCACCACAAACGGAGGGGTTAGCGGCAGTCGACGGCTCACGACGGTTACCGATGTGGTTGATTACGAGGTAGATTGCAGTATGTGCGGACGATTTTAGTAAGAATTTCATTTATTTCATCAGAATCTGTTTTTGCTTTCGTCTTTAGCACTTCTTATTAGTTTCGTCTAAGCTTCGTAGCAACAACAAAATAGATATGTGAAACTCTCATTTCCAGGCGACCATTACTTCAAATTATTACGTGCGTTCTTGCACACAGTAGGTCTACATCCCAACATTGTTACAAGCGCACTAATGCGCGACTCGCATCGAATCGATCGGATTCCACTCAATCTCCTCCTCGCTCTCTCGCCGTTCATATATAGATATAGCTAATTTCACATTCTCCCAGTGTGTATATAGTTGTATGTTATGAGTAGTCTGAGCAAGCAGCGGTAACAGTGGAGTGTAGTAGATATGTGGTGCGGAGTCGGCGATTATTTATTTCACGCGTTCACAGCGTCAGTACTAAATCGATGCTGTATGCGAGTAGTTCTGTGTATATGTAGGCTGTCGTAACTTATTTCGTAATTGTACGCTTATGTTTGCTTTAAAAATGTCGCAGTTAGGTACGTCGCGAAAACGACTAATAGCAGACACAGATAAAAACTTCATAGTGGACATGCCGGACTTAATTTTTGATGGCGCTAAAATTCAATGTCTAGTTTGTAAAATCCCTTTAATGTGTTGGTCCAGAAGCCATTGTCAACGTCACATCGAAAGCAAACAGCATTCTTCTGCAGAAAGTGGCGTACGAGACCAAGAAAAATTTACATTTGATTTATGTGTTACTCTTATTTTATGTAATCTATCGTTTCGTTTATTAGCCAAAGAAGCATTTGCCTCCTTCTGGAATAAACATGCGGTCTGTAAATTACTTAGTCGGGCATCGATACGAAATGTAGTGCCGTTTGCTCGTGAACATATAGAAAAAAGAATGAAAACGGAATTGAAAGATTAAAAACTGTGGTTGTGTGTGGACAAAACAACAGATCGTCAAAAACATTCTGTGGTTAATGTAATGGTACGTACAATGGAACCACATCGATCGTCATGCTCCTTCTTACTTGCTTCCAAAAGAGTTATAAATTTTACTGCCGATGAGATTTTAAAGATGGTGTTGAACTCATTAAACAAATTTGAAGTTTCAACTAAGCAATTTTTAATGTTTATGAGTGATGGTGCCGCAAACATGCGTTCTTTGGGCCGATCTCTTAAAGAACACAGTGGTAACTTCTTACATGTAACGTGTAAAATCCATACTCTAAATCTTACGGCACAAACGCTTCCTAGTTTTCCACTAGTAAATGCATTGATTGCTAGTACAAAGGCAGTGTTTCTAAAGCCCCCAAAACGTACCCGACTATTTCACAAACTGTGTCCTGATTTACCTGAATCACCACAGCCGGTTGTTACACGTTGGGGAACATGGTTGCGGCTGCATTTTACTACAACAAGTATTTTGATCAAGCAAAGAAGAAGGTAGTTTTAAAATTCAATCCGACAGAAGCTGCAGAAATCAAGAAAAGCCAGGAAATATTTCAAGATAGTCAGGTTAAAAGAGATTTACAAAGTATTCACAACAATTACTTCGGACAAGCGGAGGGAATAGAAAAATTACAAAATGTTTCGATGTCGCTAGTGGATTCTGTTCAACTTGTGAATGATGTTCACGCACAGTTATACGCTGTAGAAGGCGAAACAAATTGGTGTGTAATACGAAAATTTGAAAGTGTTTTAGAGAAAGACTTCGATTTTCTTATATTAAGACAAATTTGTGAAGGTGCGTGTGAAGATGCATTAAGTTGTTTCAAAGATTATTTTAAATATGCAAATATAACATCGCTATATGTCGAACGGTCGTTTTCGACATTAAAAGACATTTATTACGCACGTCGTACTCACTTGACTGAAACAGCTGTGGAAACATATCTAATGATTCACTTTTAAAACGGTAAGTGTTTCAGCACGTTTTATAATTTATTTCTTACCTTCTATTTTATGTGTAAACCTTTATGCGCTCGCCACGCCTCTGGCTGTTACCGCATATTTGCCCAGATTATACATTAGCGAAAAGAAATGTAAGAAATGTTACTTAACTTATGTAACTTGAGTGTTATATCATGAGAACTGTCTTACGCATGTTTAAAGATTACCTAACATGTTTAAAGATTACCCAAAATAAATGACTAAATAAAAAAAGTTATTTATTACGTTTCAATACAAAAATTGTACTTAGGGCGGGTGAAGTACGCCGCTTGGTAACGGGAAGGTTAAATAGAATTGAACAGAGACGTGTTTTCAAGTAAACTATTCTCACTATCTTTTCAAAGAGGTTTTGTTCAGAGGTTTTAAGTTGCGGCCCTTCACTGCAGAACGGCTATCGCAGTTTTAATTTATTGGAAAAAATAAAACATTTCGTAAAGAAGTTATTTTCTTCTAGAAATTCCTCTCATACCGAGGAATAATATTTTCACCAAACTGAGTCTACGGAATTAGTTTGCTGTTGAAATATAAGCTTCTTTCGTTTTCAAAATATGAATATCGAGTGACATTTTTCGTAAAATACGTTCATACGATCCAAATTGAAGTAAATCGTCTACATTTCTAAAAAATAAATTAAATGTTAAGATGTACTACAGCTTACTAACTCTATGGATGTACTACGCATACAGCTCGTTAGTATTAAGCTTACCCGTTAGGAATATTGTCTACACTACCGGTCATTGAAGTTAGGACAACTATTACAATTCTAAAAGAAATTTTTTCAATATTGAATACCCTTAGTATTACTGTGAAAACTTCTACAACAACGTTGAGATAACAATAAAATATTTAAGACGGAAATCCTCATTAGAATAAATGTTTTAGAAAGAAATTTGAATTTATGCCAATAGCAGGTAATAAAATCAGTGGAAACCATATTTAATAAATGGCCTCTAAACATGTTTACAAGATAGGGAATGGGTCTAGGGGCTGATAACATTTTACCTGAGTGTCTGCGATTATAACACAGATTAATTCTTATTATACTCGCTGTAAATCAGCCTGTTAGTAAACCAATTTCGACACGGATGTTCGGTTGTAGTGTTCGTGGAAGTAATATTTAAAAATTGCCGAAAGGAGAGCCTACAACTGTAGAAAAGCGATCGGCTATTCTCACATTACATGAGGAAGGATAATCCATGCGTGTGATTATAGAAAAATTACAAATTACAAAATCAACTGTGCATTATACTATTCGCAGAAAACTAACCGTCGGGAAATTAGAAGACCGTAATCGCCCAGGTCGGTCAAGAATGACAACGCATGCGGAAGATCGACGCCTTACAGTGCTAAGCAAACGAAACCGGCGATTGACGGCGCCCGAAATCGCAGCAAAAATCAATAGTGGATGCGACCGATCGATTTCTGTAACCACCACTAAATGCCGCTTAAGAGAAGCTGGTGTTTACAGTTGCGTTGCGGTAAGAAAACAGTTGCTGCATCGTGGAAACCGACTACAGTATGCCGAAGATTATAGGAATTGGATGGAAAAAAATGGGGGAAATATTCTTTGGACTGGGGACCGGAAGTGTAGGAAAAATCGACGGTATTATGCGCAAAAGAAAATTATAGATAATACTAGAAGAGAATGGGGTTAATCGGGGAGAACTTCGTGTTTGCGCTTGATAACGACCCCAAACATACAGCACGAATCTGTAAAGATTATCTAACGTCTCAAGCGGAAGAGAACGTTTTGCAAATCATACCCTGGCCTACGCAGAGTTCGGATTTGAACCCCATCGAATTACATGAGCTCAATAGACGATACGAAAAGTCTGTTCAACTTCGAAAGAGCTCCTGTGGCGACTTCTCCAAACTGAGTGGAACAACATTTCCGGTGAAACTCTAGTCAAACTAACAGAATGCATGCCACGCGTGGTCCGAGCAATATTACAAACTAAAGGAGCTTATTTCGATAAACAAAAGATAAAGCCTAATATTTCATTGAGAATGTCTTGTTTTATTTTTTTACGTTATTTCTTCTTATTTATTTATGTTTTTATTTCTAGTAATAAATTTTTATTTTCTTTTGGATTATTATCGTTTTTATTTACGTTTGCAAAATAATTCACTAGTTGTCCTAACTTCAATGGCGGTAGTGTATATATCTTTTTCAAATTAAATGCGAATCGAAGCTCCACAAATCTTTTTATCAATTCGTTGAAATATTGTTTAATAATTCTTAGAGTAACCTAACTTGCGGACTCGCATAGACGTCGGTATTACGGGTTAATATAAGAATACGAAAAATTCATAAATAAACTAAACCGGTAGAGAAGCAGGCATGTAGTGTCGACCTTGAATATAAATCATGTTAAACCGCGCTGAGAGAGATTTCGTTTTAGTACCGGTTGAGCTGTTGCAGAGATTAGTCGAACGGTCAAGGTTATGTACTTACGTGTCGCTTTTGAAAATATAGCTGGTGTTTTTTGTGTGTTGTAGTATTATACCAAGTACATAATTAGTGTATCGTTTCATATAGAACTAATATTTACATACCTAAGAAAACAATGCCTAGATTTGCTACTAATGTATATAAGTATGTGTCACTTTTTCCCCATTTAAAATATGACGGTAGTGCAGTTTTTTGCTTAATATGCAATGTTCGTTTGGCTGCGTTGGACAGAACTGATTGCCAGAGGTATGTCAATGGTATTAAGCATATGAGAAATGCAAGAACTGAAATACCTTATACACTATTCCTCATACATTTATTAATTATGTTTACCTCTTGTAATCTTCCGTTGTCGTTGGTGAGAAAAGCAGCTTTTAAAACGTTTTGGCGAGAATACGTTCCAAAGTACCCATTACCCTCACAAACACAATTACAGAATCATTTGCCGCGAATGAAAGAGATGCTAGAAAATGTGTGTAAACGTGATTTGTGTTCCAAAAAAATATGGATTACCGTGGATGAGACGACCGATATAAAGAAAAACAGTATTGTGAATGTAATAGCTCGCGTTTTATCTAGCGAGAACACAGCATCTCGATATTTGTTAGCTTGTAAACGTGTTCAACAATGTACCGCGGAAAATATTCAAAAAGTGATAATGAACGCTTTGAAAAAATGTAAAATTGCCCAAGATCAAGTTGTGATGATTGTGACAGATAGTGCAGCAACGATGTTAAGTGTTGGGCGATCCTTAAAACATATATTTCCTAACTTAATACATATAACCTGCGTGCTGCATGCTTTGCATTTAGTTGGTGAAGTTGTTCGACAACATTACGGAAACGTTGATCGGATGATTGGAAGTACTAAAGCAGTGTTTCGTAAATCCCCTAAACGTTTAAAAGAATTTCGTAAATTTTGTCTAAGTATTCCAGAATCTCCTGAACCAATTTTAACGCGATGGGGTACTTGGCTAACAGCAGCTTCTTACTATTTGATCCATTTCCAACAAATTCAATCAGTTATAATGCGATTTAATCGGAATGAATCCAAAGCAATTAGAGAAAGTCAAAGAGAATTTCAAATTTCTCAACTTTTAGAAGATTTAACAACAATATGTACCAATTATACAGTATTACTAGATGCCATCAGAAAACTACAATGTACTGAATTGTCATTGCAGGAATCATTAGACATAGTGGAGAGTGTAAAAAATAAATTACACACGTTAAATGATACGCCAGGATTATGCGCTAGTCAAAAGTTGGCAGATGTTTTAAGGAAAAATCCCGATTTGAATACTTTAGAGGCCGTTTATAATAAGTGTAAGAATAGTGAACTTTTAAGTGATTTTGAAAAACAGTTTCTACATGCAAATGTAACTTCCTTAGATGTGGAGAGATCGTTTTCTATGTATAAGAATATTTTTTCTTGTCGACGCACAAGGTTTAAAGAAGTAACTATGGAAACATATGCAATGATGCAAGTTTACAGTAGTTCACATCCTGATGCCTCTAATTTGTTGAATAATTAGCAAGTAAGTTTATTTATGAATTTTTCGTATTCTTATATTAACCCAAAATACCGACGCCTATGCGAGTCCGCAAGTTTTGGTTACTCTAATAATTATGTACGAGAAATTCGAAATTACGCCTCGCTAGGTACGCAGTACATGTAACTTCGGTTACATAAATAATTGTGGAGCTTCCTTTTGCATTTAATTTGAAAAAGATGGTACTTCTCTATACTTTACCGTATAATTCGCGAAATGTTACCTTATTTGTCGTGTAAATTTAAAAAACCGTTGCCCGATTAAACATTTCTATTTCTAATGTTTAAGCTCGATACCAACAATTTGTATACTGCTTGATTTACATTAATAATTGTCCGTTGTCACTTGAGTGGAGTGATTTTGTTTTTGTAACGGCTACTATACTAACTTGAATTTTTATTACATTTGTAGTAAATTGAGTTTGTAACATAGTAAAGGGATTACTAGACAGAGTGGCCAAAAAGTCTGGAAACGACTAAAATCTCTTTAATCAAGAATCAGAAGCATTACCTTTTGCTTTCAAAAAACGAAGCAATTGCTTCAAGTTCTATGCGTAAAAAAAATTAAGGAAAAGCTTTTGCTTCGAAGCGATAGGGTTTGCTTGAAAGTAAGAGGTTAACCTTTTTGCGTATTTGTAAAGAGAAACATTTACTTAAAAACCGAAGGATTTGCTTCTAAAATGATGCATCTAGTCCGTAGCAACTTTTTTCTCACTTTTCACTAGTTTACTAGTTAGACCAGTCTACATATAGCTTGTATGCTGAAGTTTATGTATTTTCAAATGTACTAAAGTTAGTCTTTGCGTGTTAAAGTCTGGAAGAGTTTGTGTAAGTTGTTACAATGTTGTGTTTGTTATGGCTGATGTGGTGCATTTACGTACAAGAAAATATAAATCAAGACGTACGCCTCGTGGATCAGATTTCAAAACGTTGTTTTGATTTGAGGAGGTCCATGTGGTGTGATTGGCGTACTACATTCTGGGAGAGGATCCAGAAATTCGCGGAGCAGCTCTTCACCTGTGGACAAAATGAAAGTATTTCTTGGTTATTGCGCGAACCCTGGATTCCAGAACGGAATTGATGAAGAACTGGGATCCAGTATCCAGAATATTCCACGAGATACTTGAGCGTGTTGTGGAAACGGCTGGCGAATGGATTCGATTCCCATCAACAGAAAATGAAATCATACAGGCCAAAGAGAAATGGTTGACCAGGTTCCGTTTCCCAACAACTAATGGGATTCTTAACCGCAAAAACCCATTTTGGAGACAAATATGTAAATCGAAAAGGATTTACCAGTATTAATGTGCAGACCACATGCAATTAGAATTATGTTATAGCCAGTATCGATGCAAGGTGGCCTGGATCAGTTCATGATTTTCGCATACGGAAGAATTTGGCGGCGAGAGAAGTCATACCTGACACTTGAGATTTTTCTCGAATTTCAGGATGTGTGGGGTTTTTTTCAGCAACGTCATCTCACTAGTGTCATCTTCGCTCCTGTTCACTTTCTGTGTTAGACATGTCAAGTAATTATCCGAACATTCAACTAATTAAATATACTACACAATCAATCAACAGGATACAACTTCACTTTCGAATAGTTTGAAATAATTGAAACAAATAAATAAACCATGTGTAACTGTCGCCGGACACACACGCGTTGATCGCACATTGCCAAGTTTTAACTTGTCCGAATTCGTCTATCTTTATATTCCACTTTATTTATCTGAAGGACTTTCTAACAAGTAAAAGGTAAAGATTATGAATCCGAATTGAAGCAAAACCTTTTACTTTTTAAGACTAGCTTTTACTTTCGCCTTTTACTTTGAAGTATATGCTTTATTTTTATAAATATTACCTATTATCTGTAATTTTCCTTGTACCTTCACTTGCTTTTGAAATCCAAGCCCAAATTATTTTTTTTAATAAGAAAAAGGGAGCCAGTTTTAGGATTTTTGAAAAGAGCATTTTTCTTCTGAATTTAACAATGTGACACGTGCTTGTGTTATGTTTAATAAAAATGTGATAAAAATGAATGTAGTTTAAATTCTTTTAACTCTGTACCAAATTTCAAGAGTTTTCACTTATTAGTTCTTGAAATATTTAACAGTTTTCAGACTTTTTGCAAACTCTACACGTTGCGACACACATCGGCTGTACATACAACATAAAGAAAACAACACAGTTCGACAACAACGCATATATCGATTATATTCGCCAGCACAAGTTCGTTCGACAGAGCCAGAGCGGATGCGAGAGGAGATACAGCTAGTAACGTCGTAGGGCGGTTTAGAATTTTTATTTATTTTGCACATAATTATGTAGAGTATTTATTTGTCTTTTCTTTTATTTCATCAGAATACTTTTCATTTCTTATTTAGAATTACTTTTTGGTTTCGTTCTCTGTCCCAACGAAGTTATGCATACTGCCTCTGTTAACGCACTGAAGGCATACGCTGCTGGATGAGACGAGTATAACCGTAGTAGGGGGATGCGGGCGTTGAGTCACAATCGCCACGATGCACATACGTACATAGTATTCCACTGTTGCAATTGAAAGCCCGTATGTATAGCCGCTCAGTGTCGCAACGTATATACTATGTTCTCATTTAAATCTGAATTGAATCCAAAAAGTCAGGATTAAAAGAAAATGAAATTTTTCCAAGAATTTTCTCCATAATTGGGATGTAAAGATTATATTGGTTACTCTTTGTATGCCACATGCTGCAAATTTCAATTCTTAAAACTTGTTAATTTTTACAAAAATACTTATATATGCCTTTAATTCTCTTAGGTGCCGATAGTTTATGTAGCAGATTAACGGAGAAAATCAACTCAAACCACGGGCATAGGCTAGTATTGGCTCACATGCCGTTGCTTATGGTCTGCCTGGAAGGTCTTGGAAAGTTAGCGCAGAAATTTCCCAACATTGCCTCCACGTCGATATACTGCTTGAGAGATTTTCTAATAACACCATCGCCTATACTCTTCAAACTGCACAGGCAAGCTTTGGATAAAAATATCAACAAGGAGAATTTGAAAGCCATAGGTGCGTATTGTGTCGTAGAAGAGTACACAATTTCCTCCACCATGCAAAAATTTGCTGCACCCATAACCTACTTGAAATGTAAAATCTTCCAGCCAGTGTCTTAATCCATTCCTGCAGGAAGATATGCTGCATCTAAATATCTTTTTGGTCAAATGTCTTACAGAAATGTTTGAGCATCTTTTAAATATTTCCAGTTCAAAATGCCGGATCCTTGAAATTGAACGAAGTTAAAATATATTCCCCCTCCGAGGTAGCTTTCGAAAAGTTGAGAGACGCTGCGATTGAGAATCTGTGTTATGCCTTGGATTCGGCCCATACCATCGATCCTGATTGCGTTAGAGCTTTGGTGGCCAGTGTTTCAAATAGATTGTTTACGGCTGAAAAAAGCGACAGGTATGTCTCATTCTTTTTGTTCCTTTTACACACTAGGTTTGCAAATATTTATACATTTTTCAAAAATATCACACCGAAGAAATTGCCATTGACAATGCAGATATCATCCGCATATATAACACGGGGAAATCGTTAATAAATAATAAAAAAGAAAGCAAGGGACCTAATACACTACCTTGAAGCATATCAATATTTACATCATAAGGTTCTGAACAAACACAAGAAGTAAACGATTCGTTCATTTCAAGGATTACATATACCCGATTTGTTCAACTGTTCAGCTATAAATGAATACCTAACTATCTCAAAGGCTCCGGTTAAATTAAACAAAATTGAAACTACATGATATACGAGATGTTTTAAAACAACATTTAAAGATATTAAAGGCGTGCACTTCGGTCGAAAATACGGTAAAAGTCTTAATTAATAAACATATGTCCACAAATCAACTGTTTACAAGGTAACAGCGATTTTATTGCAGTAGCAGAATAAATTTGCTTTCGTGGTTTTTATTAAAGTGTTATTATATTTTAAGATAAATAAGATTGTAACTAAAGAAGATATTCAAAATACCGTCCTTCCATTTCGACACAAAATCTTCATCTTCCTTCAAAGGAAGCGTACGCTCTTTCAAAAAACCCGAGGTTTTCTCGATTTATCTGGCAACAGTTTTATTCGTTGGCGCAATTCTGGAAGATCGTTTACCGGTGTTCCTCGCCGTATTCATCTCAAAGGAAATTCATTCCCTAACAGCATGTGTAAAATGCGGTGGAACTTCATCTTGCATAAACCAGAGATTCTCTGATTTACAGGTAAATCTTCCAAAAGTTCAGGTAGTATTTTCCAAGAACTCGAGGTATGCAAGGCCTGTTAAGCGTTGCGGCAAAACAACCGGTTCCCTATTATGCTTAACCAGATGCTTAGAGAGAAATGCTCGTTATGCCTGTTTCTAACAGTAGCACGAGGATTCTCGTCATACCAAACGTGTTTGTTATGGAAATTGAATATTCCATTTTCCAGTAAAATCGGTTTCATCAGTGAAAAGGATCAGCGAAGTCTGACCGTTCAGCAGCTGTTCGCAAATACCACTCACAGAATGTCCTTCTCGATTGATCCAGAGCAGTAAGGGCTTGTACTCGTTGGATATGGTAGGGGTATAGGAGTTCTCCAAACAAGCTAGCTGCTTACACCCACTAGAGTCGAAATTCTTCTAACACTTATTTCGGGAATTTCATAAATAATATACAAAATTTGTTCTTCTACTTTCGGTGCATGTTGATCTCTGCCGTCCAGTATCATAAGACTTCTTCTCAAACGAACCAATTTCTCTTAGTCGCTGAAGCACCGTTTGAAACATTACATGCGAAGGGAGTTGACGAGGAAAACTTTTCGGCATAGAGGCCATGTGCTCTTACAGCATTCTCATTGGCACGACCGTACATAAACACCATCTCACTCATTTCAGCATTTGAATACGTACCTATTGTAATTGGTACAAATTGCACAAAACTTCAGATTATACTGAAAAAAAAAAGACGCTGAGAAGCACATGTTTACTGGGATGTGTTATCATTGAGTAATAGATTACTTATGTGTGGGGAATGCTCATTGTTATCTCGTAAACGGTTAATTTGCGGACATATTATGATTATTAATACTTTTTACCTTATTTTCGATCGTACTACATGCCCTTAGAACCCCCAACCACTGTTTTAAAACATCCTGTATATTGGCTTCCGTCGGTGAAATGTGAAAATCCGTGATTTCCTTGGTTTTTCCGACGTAATTAAATTTTTGAAAAATATCAATCCCGGTAAGGACTCGAACCTGACACCTCAAGTTTGCTGGACAGATGTGCTAACTACTACACTTCAGGGTCTATGCCAAGAACGAAGTATTTTTTTCTATGTATTAAAAAGTGATTTGTTCTTGACCTTGTGGTGTAATGGTTAGTCCCCCTGCTCGGCAAACAGCAGATATTAGGTTTGATTCCTTACCGGAGTTTGATATTTTTCAAAAGTTTAATTACGTCGGAAAATCGAAGGAAATCACGGATTTTTTGAAACTGCATATTTTCCTAGATCCATCTGGTCATGAATATCTTGAACACACTAAAGTCTTTTTGCATTAATTTTGATTGGCAATACAGCCAAATTTTTGTACTTCATATAAATTGTTAGCTTCCTTAAATTGGCTTAAACCAGATGCGCCAATTTAGCCTTCCTGCTCAATTACGAATACATTTTTTATTTTAGTTATTACATTAAATTGTAGTTATTACATTAAATTGTTTTCCGATGTTTTTGTAGCGAATCGACAGTAATATCGACCAATATAGTGTATATGCTGGGCCACGTTGCCGTCTCTATGAAAGGAACTCCAAAAACAACAGATACCATACTTCAGTTCTTCCAGCAGAGGTTTTGCCGGGTGCCGTCCGCCTTGGACACGTTGATCGTCGATCAGCTAGGTTGCATTATAATCGCGCAGTGTGAGCCTCACATATATGACGTGGTAATGAAGATGTTCACAATGATCACGGTAGAAAGCAGCAGCGGCGCTTATGGCAACAATATTAACGAGAAGGCTCAATACAGGTACGTCCAAACAATAATTGTAGATTCCTCTAATTTTTATTTTGCTGCTATTATATTAAACATTTCTAATCGGAGGTAAATCATCTAAAAATTCTTCTAAGGATGTTTGCAACATTTCCAAATGCCATTGTACATTTATATTTTCTTCAAATATTATAGAACCAATTAAATTATTTTCCAATATGTCATAATACACACTAAAACGAATACCATTGATGAAATAATTGTTTCGCCATGCTTAATTAATAAATCTAAGGACAAATCTAAAATAATAATAAGCACACAATACGTGACACAGTGTGGAACGCCAGTGACGTCACGCGACCACGTAACTCGGAATACATTTTAAGATATTTCTTTTTTTTTTAGACACGTGTCTAAAGCTGTCATAAACGCGTTCGCTAACATTGCGGCCAACATAAAACCGGAATCTCTACATGGACTACTTGTAAACCTGTTAGAGTTGTTCGTTCAACTCGGGTTAGAAGGTAAAAGGGCCAGCGAAAAGTCGCCAAGCACCAAAGCGTCAAGCTCTGCCGGCAACCTGGGTGTCCTCATCCCAGTGATAGCGGTTCTATTGAGAAGGCTACCGCCCATCAGGAATCCGAAAGCCAGATTGCATAAGCTGTTCAGAGATTTCTGGCTGTACTGCGTTATTATGGGATTTACTCCGTCAGATTTAGGTAAGTTATAATCCATAAAGTTTTTATATAAAAAAGTTAACTGATTTTCAAAATTTTATATGACATATTCATTGCACTTATATCGTATTGGAAAGTATTCATCTAACAGCGCCATTCCCATACCTACAACAAATAACGTTGCTGTCTACGTTAGGCACGCATTCCCCGCTTCTCAGTTCCCTAGATAGCGTCACGCATTTATAAATTACCATCAGTCTACTGTATGTGATCGACATCAGTGCAGATTTAAGAAATATGTACGTAGACCATGAAAATATGTTTTATTTCAATTTTTGCTGAAAGTACATATTATTTTTTTGTCTTCACAGACTTAATAAAACACATAAGCATGTTCTAAACGCAAAATGTGAAGATTTAAGAGTTGTTATGTGTATTAAGACGTATTGAGATTAGCGAGAAATCTTGACTCGTCTCCCTAATCAACGAACCAAGACAAGTCGAGAATTCTCGTACCGATTGAACAGGTATACTTATAATTAGGTTAGGATAAATTGAGAAAAAAATTATATTTGTCTTCTTTGTGAACTTAGAGATTCCACATTTTGCTAGGAAATTCTTATTTTAGTATTTTTTATTGCTTATTTATTTTTAGCCGTTGGATATTGTTTGCTATATTTCATTATAATATTTTATTGATTTAAAGTGCAATTACGTCTAAAAATTGCTTCATTGGTATAGGAAATGTGTTGAAAGTGAGATCTAGTTATTAATTTGTACACATACTATCACAAAAACTGACGCTTCTCATGTCAATCTATCTTTTTCATGTTTGTGTACTGTGTAAATAGTTGATTAACTGCTAATTTTATGAAGAAATGAAACAAATAGGAAAGAGTGATATCAAGAGGGAAGTATAAGAAGGCGAAAACGTGCAACCAAATAGTATAAACACCGCAATATCTTTATAAATAAGACGAATATAATTTTTTTCATATTGAGACAACTATTACAAACCCATTGAAATATACGGGCTAGAATAGAGGCAGAATAGATCCTGTGATGTCACAAATATGCAAATATGTTATGCGCTGATAAATATTTTCAATTTTATTTTCGCTTGGAGAATAAATGAACTTGGCTAAACCATTGAGTCATATAACTCGGTTACATCACACTTATTTACGTAATATTTCAGGATTATGGCCACAAGAATGGCATGAGGGCGTAAAAGAGATCGCGGTAAAGACCCCTCCGTTAATATCGCCCACTTCCAGCCGTTCCGAGATGAGGGAACTGCAGTACACCAGCGCCGTTAGAAACGAAAGTGTGTCCGTCAACGAGCTGCAAGAATTACGCATGCAGGTGTTGGAATTGTTGAAAGGCGATTCCGATGTTTCCACTTATGTGAATAAGCTGTCCTTTGCGCAGCTAACTTTTCTGCTGAGCGTTTATTGGGTTGAAACGCTAAGGTACGTATCAAAGACTCCTAAAGCTTCAAAAAATCATATACCCTGTTGGGTTCTCACCATATGTAAAGAAAAAAAAATAGTAGTACAGAGTAATGTTGTGTGCGACTGAATCTTAACATAACTTTCCAAATAAGTCGAATATCCCTTTTTGTTTCGGCTATTAATTATAGGTTAACAAAATTTAATGAAAGGTGCAGGATAAGTTTTATATATTTACCATTCCAAATCCATTGAAATATTCAGGATACTCTATTTAAAAGTTAGTGTCCATCAAAATTTATTTTCTTTGGCAATTTATTTAGAACGCGTTGCATAATAACATGTTATTTCATTATGATAGAGACGTACGAGGTAGGCGGCATAAATTCTCAGCTTGACAGGCTTGTGCTAGGACTATGCTATAAATATTACGACTCAAAGAGTAGTAGTTTTTAATGGCCAGCCAGACAACGTGACTAGTGCATGAAAATATCTCGGGTAACGAAAATTTAGTACCGTCCTTTATATTCCACTGTAAAAATGTGGGCAAAATGTTTCCGTTTGGGGCAAGAATCCCTTGATGAGCTCCCCGGTCGGCAAATTAAACTGATAACACCTCAATACATTTCAATTATTGAAGAAATGATATTAGCAGATCTCCGTTTGAAAGTGAAGGTATTAGCAGTGATGTCTGACATTTCTGAAACATTCGCCCTGCTCTCCAACATGAACGTCGGGTCGAATGTGCGCGCTCGTTTTTAATCACGTGCAGAGACGACCCGAAACCGAATTTGGAGTCGATTGTCACAGGAGATGAAACAATGGTTCTGGTCTTCCAGAAAGAAATCGATGGAATGGCGGCGACCGGACGAGCCTTGTCCCTGAAAGCTGTAATACAACATTTTGAGAAAAAAACTTTAGATTATTTTTACAATTGTATAGAATTATTAACTGATCGTTGTAAAGTTAGGGGAGATTATATTGAAAAATAAAAATTGTTATATTCTACCAAGTATCTTACCAAGTTTTCTATATCAGGGCGAGAATTTATGGCGTGTTCTACTACGTATTACATGTGTTTAGTAAAATCTTTATAAGCAATACGGTCTAAAAAGTTACATATATTTTTTTAATCATAATTTATCGTTTTCTAGAGTGACAAATTCACCGGAACCCAACCTACAACCCATAATAGTCGACTACCTGTGCGATTCAGCTTTGCAGAAAGATAAGGCAGGCATGTGGAACTGTGTGTCATCAGTTGGCGAGAAGGTCTTCGATAAGTTCCTGGAGGTGATGAAGAACAAGCCGAGGAACGCCGTTCGCGAAGCGGATCTCGAAGAACACGCCCAATTTCTTCTGGTCAACTTCAATAATCCGCAGAAGCAAATTAGGCGAGTTGCCGATAAGTTCTTGTCCTTATTGGTCGACAAGTTTCCCCATCTACTTTGGAATAGAAGGTAAGTGAAATCTTATCAAGTTACATTAATTACAATCAATATTGGAAGGACGTTACGACACTTTCTTTCTCGCTAAAATGTATGTTAAGTTCCTCCAATTGAATTGTGATAATTGTGGATTGAGTTATTCTGGGAATTTTCATGAGTGCGTCGAAAATTGTTTTATATCAACTAGGTTCTATAAAATACAGGGTGGGGCAGGGAAGTATCCCTACTTTCGAGATGGCGCTGTGAATGGGTGCGGTATGTTAACATGATCCAACAATTTCTTGAACCACAACTTCAACAGATAAACTGGGGACTAGTGTGGTTTCAGCAGGATGGTGCCACGGCCCATACTGCTAGAAATTCCATGGCTATTTTGAGGGAAATGTTCCCCGGGCGCTTGATCTCCCGGTACGGTGACATGCCATGGCCCGCGCGCTCGCCGGATTTAACTCCGTGCCACTACTTTTTATGGGGCTTCCTTAAGAGTGAGGTGTTTAAACATCGACGCAGGACCCTCGAAGCCTTGAAGAATGCAATACGCCTTGAAGTTGGCCGCATTCCGCAACAGATGCTTCGCAGAGTTGTGGAAAACTTCAGAAACCGGCTACATCAGTGCATCGATAGTGAGGGACATCACTTGAATGATATGTTGTTTAAAACTAAGTAAAATTAACTTCCAGTTGTACCCTTCTGATGCCACAATAGAGTTTTGTTCTAAATTTTTTTTTTATTATTTACCTTCAAAGTTAGGGATACTTCCATGCCCCACCCTGTAGCTTTCAAAATCGTTGCTAGATTTAGTTCATCTTATTTCTATTTCTTTTTTTTTTCAAATAGAAGACGCTGTTTAGAAAAGCTGTCCCAGAAAAATTTTTATCAACATTTCTCTAAAATGCGTCCTACTTTACTAAATTCATTACACAACTGTGCAGACAAGTTTATAATATATAAAAGTTAAAAATACACATTCCTGTTTACATGTACGCATGAGGAAATCTAATTAGATATCCTCATTTGTACGTTTTTGTCGAGTAGATTACTGCAAACGCTTCTACAGAACTGAACAAATCGTATTGCTACTAATTCTGATGCGACAGTAGTCTCAACTACTGGCTTAAACCGCCATAGGTTAATTAATTGAAAAGTAATGCCATCACCTATCCACCATCTATGGACGCGCGTTTCGATGTTATACATCTCGTCGGCATAGCTTTGTGGAAGGTAATGGCATTTCAATATTTTAAATCGTATATATACGAAGTAGATGTTTACATGTACGCATGAGGAAATCTAATTAGATATCCTCATTTGTACGTTTTTGTCGAGTAGATTACTGCAAACGCTTCTACAGAACTGAACAAATCGTATTGCTACAAATTCTGACGCGGCAGTAGTCCCAACTACTGGCTTAAACCGCCATAGGTTAATTAATTGAAAAGTAATGCCATCACCTATCCACCATCTATGGACGCGCGTTTCGATGTTATACATCTCGTCGGCATAGCTTTGTGGAAGGTAGTGGCATTTCAATATTTTAAATCGTATATATACGAAGTAGATGTTTACATGTACGCATGAGGAAATCTAATTAGATATCCTCATTTGTATGTTTTTGTCGAGTAGATTACTGCAAACGCTTCTACAGAACTGAACAAATCGTATTGCTACTAATTCTGATGCGACAGTAGTCTCAACTACTGGCTTAAACCGCCATAGGTTAATTAATTGAAAAGTACACATTCCTGGTAATTTTTTTCTTTTTAATAGGGTTATCTGGACTACATTAGATATTCTGCAAGTTCTATCGCATTCTTTAGAACTTGATCCAAATCAAGAAACACCCAGCTTACGAATTCCTTCGACTTCGTATTCCATACAGCTGATGGACACATTGGAAGCTAGAGAAGTACGCCTTAGCAATCTTATACAATGAGGTTCTAAAATATGATCCTCTTTGCTTCCCAACTAACCTTGTTAAATTTCAACGTTTTTAGACAAAAAATAGGTCGATTTTTATGTTTGTTCTTGATTAATTTATCGATGGTTTAAATCAATTTCCGGTGTCACTAGAAGCAAAACGACTTTGGTATATTAATACTGTATATTTTTGATTTTTGAAAGGCATTGGAAATATGTTGTATTTTAATTTTAAACTAGTATGTAACAATAACGGTTTTGGTAATCTGTTCTTGTTTTCAAGCAAAATTAGCTAGGAAATGTCCAGGTTTTTTACTTTGATCATGTCAATTATTTTTTTTTGTCGAATTTTATTGCAATACGGTGCAGGAGTATTTTTTCCAAGGTACAGCAATCAGCACATAACTGGCGTCGCTTTAAAAATACAATTTCAATTATCGATAACCAAAAAAAAATCAACCCGTATTTTTTTTTTCTTAAAACGCTGGTTTCTGTTGTACAAAGGTTAAAGCGGGTTGGGTGGGGACATTTAGGACCTCAATGTATATATTTTGTTCGAAGTCTTAAGCCTGCCGTTTTCAGAATATTGTCAAAGATTTCGCCTCTTACGCCGAGAGAATCCTGAAAGAAGCGGTCACGTGGGAACCTCGTTGGACGAGGTCTCACATCCAGGAGTATCTCAATCAAATACCGTCATCGATCTGGAATCATTCCGGTGTTTCTTTGGCTTTGGAGTCGGTCATGCAGTACGGACCCAATAATATCAAGAACGTATCTTTGAGCACTGGAATGCTGGACAAACGACCGAAATGCGTTAAAACGGACGCTTCTAGATTTGCGACCGTTTTAAATTTGAGGTCTAAATATAGTGGCACGGTAAGTTGCTATGACTGTTTTTTTTTTAGAATTATCGTGTTGTCACTGTGACTGTTTAGAAAGATTTAAATTCAATAGCTATTCCTTTTAAGTTTTTTTACGGAGGTAACGTAGAATCAAATTTGTTAAATACACTTCAAAATGTTGTTTGTTATTGTTTAAAATATATATGTTGCATATGATGTACCAAGAATAAATGTGATTCATAAATAGTCTTTCTCTGATTTTTTTTCATGCTTTAAATCCGTCAACATTAAAGACTACCATTGAAGTTGTCTTCTTTGAAATTGCGAAAATATTGACCATTTTATCCTTTCGTATTAAAGTTTAACCATCACTATTACAATGTCGACTCCAGAAATCCAGGAGCAAGACATTTTCAGGCCCGAGGATAATTTTCCTCATTTTGAAGCGTAATGTGTACATTAATAAGCCTTTTCTTAATACAAAGAGGGGAAAACAGAGGCGTTTATTTACCTGAAACTATTGGTAAAATAGTGTAACTACGTAAAATATTTAGAAGATAATAATTGATCGACAGCTAACAGCTTCTACTGCTTTTTTTTTCTCTCTGCGGTTAAAGTTCGATCGGAACGCGTTTCAAAATTAAAGCCACTCTCACCCACATTAAAAAACATTGTGACGAACCATCAATGTCCATCTGATTTAAAGACTGTTTGATCTGTAATCAGTAACCTGGGCAAATATGCGGTAACAGCCAGAGGCGTGGCGAGCGCATAAAAGTTTACACATAAAATAGAAGATAAGAAATAAATTATAAAACGTGCTGATACACTTACCGTTTTAAAAGTCTTCCGTGAAATCACAAACTGGGTAACATCTGTTAAATATTTGAATCATTAGATATGTTTCCACAGCTGTTTCAGTCAAGTGAGTACGACGTGCGGAATAAATGGTTTTTTAATGCCGAAAACGATCGTTCGACATCTAACGATGTTATATTTGCATATTTAAAATAATCTTTGAAACAACTTAATGCATCTTCACACGCACCTTCACAAATTTGTCTTAATATAAGAAAATCGAAGTCTTTCTCTAAAACACTTTCAAATTTTCGTATTACACACCAATTTGTTTCGCCTTCTACAGCGCGTAACTGTGCGTGAACATTATTCACAATTTGAATAGGATCCGCTAGCGACATCGAAACATTTTGTAATTTTTCTATTCCCTCCGCTAGTCCGAAGTAATTGTGAATAGTTTGTAAATCTCTTTTAACCTGACTATCTTGAAATATTTCCTGGCTTTTCTTGATTGCTGCAGCTTCTGTCGGATTGAATTTTAAAACTACCTTCTTTACTTGATCAAAATATTTGTTGTAGTAAAATGCAGCCTGCAACCATGTTCCACAACGTGTAACAATCGGCTGTGATGGTTCAGAAAAATCAGGACAAATCAGTCGGGTACGTTTCGAGGACTTTAGAAGCACTGCCCTTGTACTAGCAATCAATGCATTTACTAGTGGAAAACATGTAGGAATCATTTGTGCCGCAAGATTTAGAATATGGATTTTACAGGTTACATATAAGAAGTTACCACTGTGTTCTTTAAGAGATCGGCCCAAAGAACGCATGTTTGCGGCACCATCACTCATAAACATTAAAAATTGCATAGTTGAAACTTCAAATTTGTTCAATGAGTTCAACACCACCTTTAAAATCTCATCGGCAGTACAATTTATAACTCTTTTGGAAGGAAATAAGAAGGAGGATGACGGTCGATGTGGTTCCATTGTATGCACCATTACATTAACCACAGAATGTTTTTGACGATCTGTTGTTTCGTCCACACACAACCACAGTTTTTTATCTTTCAATTCCGTTTTTATTCTTTTTTCTATATGTTCACGAGCAAATGGCACTACATTTCGCATCGATGTCCGACTAGGTAATTTACAGTCCGCATATTTATTCCAGAAGGAGACAAATGCTTCTTTGTCTAGTAAACAAAACGATAGATTACATAAAATAAGAGTAACACATAAATCAAATGTAAATTTTTCATGGTCTCGTATGCCACTTTTTGCAGAAGAATGCTGTTTGCTTTCGATGTGACGTTGACAATGGCTTCTGGACCAACACATTAAAGGGATTTTACTAGACATTGAATTTTAGCGCCATCAAAAATTAAGTCCGGCATGTCCACTATAAAGTTTTTAACTGTGTCTGCCATTGGTCGTTTTCGCGACGTACCTAACTGCGACATTTTTAAAGCAAACATAAGCGTACAATTACGAAATAAGTTACGACAGCCTACATATACACAGAACTACTCGCATACAGCATTGATTTAGTACTGACGCTGTGAAGGCGTGAAATAAATAATCGCCGACTCCGCACCACATATCTAATACACTGACCGTGACCGCTGTTTGCCCAGACTACTTATCACAATACTTCACTCGTACTAGACCCATATTTCAATAGCCAAGCTATCATTATCAGCAGTAAAACTGAAGCAACAGACTAAGCGAAAAACTAGCCTAATAAAGTAATTTTAAATTATCTAAATCTAAAGTAAGCAATTTTAAAACAAACAATTTTAAAATATGCAATTTGGAAATATGCAAATCTCAAACTATTAAAAAATTTTAAGTTAGAATACAAACATAACTTAATAAATTCAGATTTAGGACTAATAAATTCCAATCTTTATCTTTTGTTATATCATCTATAACTGAAATTAAGTAACCGTAGCTGGAAATTTTTTCATAGTTTGGAATTTGCGTATTTTTAGATTTGCTTTAGATGCTCTACTTTGAAACGCTATACCCATCAATATCTTGCATCTAGCCTGCAAAGCACATTTCGGAAGATGTATGTCATGAATTGTACGTTCAATCTCATTTTTGAAATGCACAATAAAATACTCTGTAATATATCTAGACTTCTTTTTATTGATACCACCCTGTTCAACACTATTCATATTTTTTTGTGTTAAATAATAGATACATACACAATTAATTTTTTTTTTCTTCTAGCTATCTGGTCTACTCGCTGTTTATTCAGAACAGGGCAATACCACGTTGACCGAAAAACTTATAGGTAACGTTTGGCAAGCTTGCAAGGAGCGTTCAGACGTTGCCCATCGTGAAGCTCTCTGGCGTGCCACAGCCATGCTGATACATTCTCCAACATTAGACAGGAAATTGCTAAATTGCATAGCCAGCTCACAGGTACTTATTATCTCGATTACTGATGTCGTTTTTGATGTATAAGGAGGCCCAACTTTTTGGAATTGTGAAATTCCGCCTCTCTGCCCCTACTAATGCTGATGCATTGCTGTCACGCCTCGATCCTAACTTTCGTCTTTGTTAATCACAGGTCAGATTGTTTACCACTGAAGCGATGACGTCGTCAGTTGAATGCTGGCAATGGCTAATAACAGCTAAGCCCGAACTTCAAGTGCGGTTCCTGCAAGAAATGTCGTCCGCATGGAATTACACCGTTCAAAAAAGGATGGGCCTATTCTCAGAAGCGCCGCCCCAAACTAGTCCTTTGGCTAAACATGAAGGTAATTTTATCTAAATCGTATTATTAGCGTCTTACCGGTTCTTAGCGGTTGTATGTGGTAGAATAATTAACCGTATTTCACCTTTTACGTGGAGGGCGTGATTAGTAACAAAGTCAACATTTTACACACACCATTTACACAGTAGAATCTCTTGTGGTTATTAACAAGTTTAATAGTGTATATACTCCATTGGGCCACCGCCACTCTTACAAAAAATCAATAAATAAAAATGTTATCCGAACCATTTAATAAGTGCCATTAAGACATACGATAATTTACATTCGTAATTTTATAATATTTATTTTATAATATTTTGTTATTAAACAACTACTTTATTTAAGAAATTGTTTTAAATATTCGATAAACATAATATAATTTTTGATTAACTTCGAAATTAAACGCATTTTGGGACAAAATGGTGATAGATATTTGTATTTATATTTTTTTTAGAGGATTGTATCAGTTCCTTCACAATAAAATTTTGTTGTACTCAGAAAATTCTATGATTTGAGCGATTAATAAGGTTCGACAAACGTGTGCAACGTCAGAGGCGTATCGCGCAAAAGTAGGTACGTGAGATACAGTATTATTAAAGAATTAATATATTCTTACCTTTTATTGACGGCTTGATGTCCACTGCGGCAAAATACTACTGCCCCGATAAGCAGCGTAAAACTGCAACATAAGCAACGCATCCATTGTCGATTCACTTAGCCTTCGATGTTGGTCTAAAAACGTTTTCGTGTATTTCGAAAATGATCGTTCTACATCTAGCGAAGTAGGATTAGCGTAATTCAGATATTCCTTTATCTCTTCTGTGCACTCTTTATTTTCAGTAATAGACCGAACCTTTTGTAAATCGGGATTTTTATTTAAAACTGCACGAAATTTTTGAGCGACATCTAGTCCTATAGGATCCGTCAAGCTTTCTAGAGCGGCTTGTAAATTATCTAATTACTTAATGAGTCTCGTAAAGATAAGTGACTGTTTTGTAACAGCGATATAGCTTGCACAACTGCGGAATAGTTTATGGAAATTTCATCTATTTGTAATTGAACGTCCGAATTGGAAAAAAGTTGCTGACTCTCTCGAATCGCTACAGATTCATTTGATTTAAATATGTTAATAAAATACTGCCTGGAGCCATGTTCCCCATCGAGTTATTACAGGCTGAGGTGGTAGTGGAAATTTCCGACACAATTGTTTGAAAACGCGGATATCTTTGGGAGATTTCACAAACGCTTTTTTGGTAGATGCTAATAAATTATTCACCATCGGATACTTCTTTCGAATGGTTTCTGCAACGAGATGATACGCGTGTATAAGACATGTTATGTGAAGAAGAGTCGGAAAGCATATTTTCAACATCCAACCAACTTTCAGCATTGTTCCAGCTCCATCAGTAACTAACATTGTGACTTGGGCTCCTGTGATACAAAATTCTCGAATCTTTTATTATCTTAACAACGGTTTCAGCATCACTTTTTTCAATCCTTTTACTGGTTAATAACAAGGAAGCTGCTGGATCATTACGTTTTAAAGGACACGCTACAACATGAATCACGCAGTGTTTCTGTGCATCAGTTGCTTCATGCACACTTACGCAAATTTACTTATTTTTCCTGCAAATGTGGTAATTTGTATCGCAATTGTCTATTGGTTGGTAATTCCCACGAGGGAACATATTTATTCCAAAAAAGACGAAAGTGTTAAGGGGTTAGGTGTTGTGGGATGTTGCACACACTTAGCATAAAGATAAAATCATATAGAAATTCCCAGTACGGAATATTGTTGCTTAAATTCAGTACATGACGTTTACTTTTAATATGTCTTCTACAGTGAAATGTATTGCGACTTATCAATCTTATATTGCAAATTTTGCACTGAACGATAGTACCTGTATATTCCAACCCATGTTTTAAAAGACGCACACCTATAAACCGATAATTATCGAAGCACCATTCACTTCCACGCCTATCGAATGACTAAACTCTCCACTGGCTTCGCATCGACCTAAATCACCTCTCGGCGCTTCTGCCGTAACACGCGTTTGCCGAACCTTAATGATTAATTAAAGAATGTTAAAAAAATCAGCTTAAAAAAGAACTAACCGATAGAATATTTTATTTTTGCTCTCAAATCGTTAATTACCAATAAGAATATTAAACCAATAAGAATATTAAAAGACAATCGAGTTCGATTCGACTTTGAAAAACAACCTCAAAAGTGAGGTGTCGTTTGTATTCGAGCTCAAGGAGGGCATTTTGAACAACTACTATAACATAGGCAATATTTTCTTACGTAGTCATTTGTTTCTTTTTTTAGTTATTTATTTTTAAAGTTGTATTTTAATAATCATCTTCATTTTCTTAAAATTTAAATCTGTTATAATTCTGTAAATAAAAAATATTACCTATATTTATTTAACATTTTTTTTTTGTTTTAAATGACTTTCCGAACAAGATATCAGGTTTTTTACACCTATTATAAATCATCCGGTGTAACAACAAGCTTCACGTCATTCACGTGATTTTATGTGTTCGATTTAGCTTCGTTTACTGTGAGCGTAAATAAATCGAATCGACTATGAGTATAAAACATTGTTTCTTGCAGGCATTAAACTACAACCGAATCCGCCATACGTAAAACCGCACGCAGTTTGGGTCTATTTCATCAGCGAAATGGTAGAAACCGCAAAATACAATAGCTACGAAGTCGTGGAGATACTAGCAACGCTGATACATCGCTCGCTAGCCATGAACATCGGCAGTCGCATCCCGAATCAAACGCGAGACGTCTCGGCTGTTGGCGTGCGATTCAAGTAATTCTTTGTTTTGTTTCTCTTTGTTTTAACCGCGATTAAACGGGATATTATTGTTTGACATTTCGCAGGTTATTGCAATGCGGTTTATCCCTCCTTCAAGGCGATATATTGCCGAAAAGCCTGGCGAAGAATGTGCTTCGCGAGAGAATCTACTGCAGCTGTTTAGATTACTTCTGCCGGCCAGTTCGATGTCCGACGCAGGGCGGCAACGACCTAAGGGATGATATCACGATTCTAGTGCGATTCTGGCAAACTATGCATTCCGATAAGAAGTATTTGAAAGTTAGCGATGTTGGCGGTAAGATATTCAATCGTGAATGAAGACAAAGCGTTGTATCCACATCTTGTTATAATTTCTACAAATAAATCAGTTAGATATACACTGTGACAAAAAAAAGTCTGGAATATTGCAGATATTTCAAAAACTACTTGATGTTTTGTTTTCTAAATTGGCATGTTGATGTAGTTATTAGTATAAAACCGTTTCTGTAGCTATGCAGGGTGAGTCAGAAAAAATACCAAGGTCTTTATTTTAATTGGAATAAGCTGTTTTTTTTTTAAGATTCCAATAGCGCTCTGAAAGATAAATTCAGCGATATAGAGTTTAAGGAGGTAATCTCTTAAAATGACACATGAACATGCATTTTAAAGGTATAAATAAGAACACAGGTCCATAGGCTTTCGCAGTCGTCAATAATACTATACTCTTGGTTTCCGGGTTGGAACCGTATCGTTGTCATAGCTTTTGCGGTTGCCTTCCTTTCCTAGATGTTCTCGTACATCGACGTCCCGACGCTGCGTAGGAACATTCCGTTTACCGAAAACCCACGCGCACGGATAGATATTTCAGAGGCCTCTCACACCACCATCCAGCCCAAAAGCGTGGTGTTATCAATTCTCTTATCCAAAGGGCCATTTTCATATCCGAACCCAATTCGCTTCCTCAAGAACTGAACCACATCACTGAAACTGATCCGCAATAATTATTCCAGGAAAGATATTCAAACTACCATTAACCGCTACACCAAGCCTTCTCCACAGCACCTCCCCTCATCTAACCCTAATTTCCGTAAGCAAGCGTATCTACCCTACATTCATGGTGTCACCGATCGCATCAGCAAGATTGTCTTCAGGAACAACATAAAAACTATCTTCAAACCCATTTTCAAGCCCTCAGACCACTTTCACATCAAAGACCGCAATAATTTGGAAGCCCCTGCTGTCTACCAGATTCCATGTTCGTGCGGTAGTGTGTACATCAGTGAAACAAAGCGAATTGATTAAACCTCTTAGCAACCGCCACGCTTCATTGGCCCTGAAGATGTCCCATAGGAGTGTGGACGAAACTTCGGCAAAAGCTACGATAACGACGCGGTTCCAACCCGGAAACTAGGAGTATAGAAATAAGAATTACAATCAAAATAAGAAACACTTGAAAAGTTGGACAAATACTACTTTATGAAATGTTCAAAATGTCTGCCATTGTTAGGCAATAGCCAAATCGGTCCTTAAATTCCTGCAAAATATTATCAAAAGTGTTAACGATTACAATCGATGCGAGCGATTCGATTTTCAAAACGATTTTGCATTCGTTAAGGAAAAAAAAACTCGATTCATTCGTAAATATCGATAACGCATTCATTTAATGTTACCGACTAGCCCGTCACTAATATACACTACCTGATAATGTAAATGCGCCACCTAAGCGCTTAAGAATTTGTTACAAGTTGTAATAATTGGAAATAGTTTAAAATCGCATCAAAAATGAAATAACGTCCAATCAACGAAGAAAATTATATTCATTACTATCGAAAGCATGTCCCTTACCGTACACCCTTCGCACCATCAAGCACGCCCTCCTCCCTTTGCACTATCTCTTCACCGAGCACTTGTTTTCTTACCTGCAGATTTAGATTTAGGGCCGCCCACCCCACTCGCCGCGATGCAGACAGCCGAATTAGTGAAACCGAGCGAGTTCAGCCGACCAGCGAGCGGCTGGATCAATACAGTTCCGCTGTCGAATAGCACGGCTACATTGAGCAAACGCTCGACGAAATCTAAGCGGGTGCAGATGGCAGATAATTTCGTCAAGTGCTACATCAAGAAGAGGAATTTGATATTGGAGTTGTTGGTAAGTCCTAATTGTGATTAGCGGTAAAATCACTACATCTTTGGTAATTTAACCAACATTGTAGTTACAATAATAACAAAATTAACAATAGTGGCCCGATAATTTTGAATAACCTGTATAATAGTAAGAAGAAACATATAATTACTAAAGATTTATTGTAATCTAGGCAGTCGAAATTGATTTCCTGATCGTTTGGCATAATCCGAGTTCCCGACCCGAATACATCGTTCCCGGTGAAGATAATTTGGCGGCCTGGAGAGCGAAAGCTATCTCAGAAAAGCAGTGGAGGGATTACACCCGGCTCGCATGGGATATTTCTCCAGTTCTAGCCATTTACTTGCCTGAAAGGTATTAGTTTAAAATATGTGCTCTTAATAAGATAGGCGCCGATTTGTCCACTCCCTGAGCAAGTTCTGTTTTCCCTATGAGGTGAAAACTTACATAGAAAGTGGGCAATTCTAATAAATAATATAATTTTACAAGAAAAGCTGCATCTTGAATAAAATTATGTAGTGTGGACAAAGAAAGCATATACAATTCGTTATAAATAAAACGTGACAAACGGTTGCACCCGCAGAGACGCCGTGAAAGGAGCTGTGTTTACTATGCACATACAAGGAATCGAGTGGACGTTCGGTTATTATCGGTTGATCGGTGTGCGTGTACTATTTATAATGTTCGAGAAACTAGTGGAACCGTCCGGAGCGTAGCGCGCAAAAGTAGACACAGTATTAATAAAAAAAATAATAGATTGTTACCTTTTATTGACGTATCGATGGCCACTGCGGTAATGTGCGACTGTCATGGTACGCCGCGTAGTACTGCAACATATGCAATGATTCCATTGTCGATTCGGTCAGGCCTTGACGACGATCTGAAAACGTTCTCGTATACTTTGCAAATGATCGTTCAGCATCCAATGAAGTAAGATTTGCGAAATTCAAATACTCCCGTATCTCTTTTGTGCCGTCTTGAATTCCAGATGTAAATTGAACCTTTTATAATCCGGATTTTTATTTAAAACTGTGCGATATCTAGTCCTATAGGATCCATCAAGCTTTCTAGGGCGGCTGCTAAATTGTTGATGTTATTTAACGAGTCTTGTATAGATAAGTGAGTATTTTCTAACTGCGAAATAGTTTGTGTCACTACAGAATAGTTTATGGAAATGTCATCTATTTCTTTTTGAACGTCCGAATCGGAAAAAAGTTGCTGACTCTCGCGAACCGCTTGAGAATTAGAAGAATTAAGTTTGAAAATTGCACCTTTCACTTGGGAATAATATTTGCGATAGTGAGATACTGCCTCGATCCATGTTCTCCACCGCGTCAATACAGGCTGAGGCGGTAACGGAATTTGCGGATACAATTGCTTGAATACGCGGATATGTTTGGGAGATTTCACAAACACTTTTTTGGTAGAAGATATCGCCACTCGAGCAGACGGATTTGGAACACTTGATTGAAAAACTGGAGTTAGCTCCAATTCCATAATGAATACTGTATTTTGAAAAAGTTAATTATTGATTTAAATAAAATGAACAAAACGTGTGCAGAAAAATGGCAACGTGTTTAAAAATAGTGAAATGCTAAATTTCGTAAAACTAATTCAGTTTATTTTTTCAATTCCTATAAGTAATGCTTACTGTGAGCGAATGTTTTCAATAACGGGAAATTTGTGGTCTAACGAGAGGAAACGTCTTCGAACTGAAGTGAAAGCCGAACTGCAAATAAAATTAAACTTTGAAGTCAGTTGCTCTGAATTTGGCGACTTCATAAAACAATACCCAAAAGTATTATCAGCGGCAAGAGGAAATAAAAAATATACATTTAAAAAGTAATCGATCATAATGATCAAAAAGTATGCCTTGTCTATTTATGAATTTAGATGATGTTAAATCATTCACTAGTACGGGATATTGTTTCTTAAATTCAATACATGACGTTTACCTTTAATATGACTCCTACATTCAAATGTCGTGCGACCTAGTAACCCTATACCGCAAAATTTGCAACGAATGTGCGAACCTGTAAATTCCAAACCAGGGAAACGCCAAATATATTTCTTCACATGCGATGCAAGAGGTACACCAGGCTTACCCCCCATGTTTTCGAAAACGCACAATAAGAATCCGATAAATAACCGAACCACCAAACTCCCCAATGTCTACCGCATTACTGAACTCTGCCTCCATATACGTACACACACTCCCCCGCACAGGCGTCTCTGCAGGTGCAACCGTTTGTCACGCTTTAGTTATAAATGTTATGTTTGATAAACGTATCTTTATCAAAAAAGCATGCGCCAAAGATACGCCTATTTCTAAACATATTAGCTACTACATGTACAATACAGAATTATTTTGGCTTAGACTAAGTGTACTTACAGTTTCAAAGATAAATTTTCAATAGCTGTACTTCATTGTAAGGTGCGACCTAATCTTATACTTCTCTTTCATACCGATTATTTACAAAGCCCTCAATGTTATTTTTATTTACACGAAATTGTCTTTTAAACATTTTATCGTCCCATGTAATTTAATTTTTAATTGCAGGCTTAAAGCGCATGATGCTATAGTCAGCGAAATTAAGCATCAAATTCTACTGAACCCGATTTCGGTTGCGAAAATACCAGACGCATTGCAGTATTTAGCGACAACCGAGAATATCTTGAGCGATAATCCTAAACTGGTGCATATGCTGACATGGGCGCGATTAACTCCTATTCAAGTAACAAATTGCATTAATAATAATTGTTATCTTTTCTTACGTTCTTGTGTTATGATTCACAGGCTCTGGCGTTTTTCAGTAGGCAATTCCCTCCACATCCGATTACCGCCCAGTACGCCGTTAAGACTTTAACATCTTACCCAGCCGAAGCGGTATTATTCTACATTCCGCAGATGGTTCAAGCGTTACGACACGACACTGTAAGTTCTTGTCTATCTTTTTTACGTTTTTCAAATTACATGTAATCATTGATACGAAAAGTTATCCTCTGCTAAATTAACTAACGACTTGGTAGTGGGAGTGTTCTGTGTTCGAATCCGACCAGGGTCAAGCGCCAGATTTTCCTTGTGGGTCCGGTACAGAGCTGGGTAAAAAACTTTAGTAAAGTGTTTTAAATACCAAGCACTGAGCCAGAGTGATTTAAGATAACAAATATCAAATACTTCCGCTTACAAATGTGCTTGGGAAGTATTTGAAGCCCTTAAATACTTCTTCAAACTCTGCTAAAAATCCTTCAGGCGCAAAGTAATTCAATACTCCAAAATTACTCCAAAAGTGCTTTAAAGGGCCAAGTACTTACGCAAAGTATTTCAAATATCAAGCATCAATTACCTCCTTTTAAAATTGATTGAAGCACAGAGCTTGAAGTTCCAAAAAAACATTTTTTGGCGACATAACCAGGTTATGTCAGCAACAAGCGAGCAATTTAAAATGACGTCACTTCACCATAATTACTCGCCAGAATGATTTCGGTTTGTTTGGGTTAAGTGCAAGTGGTCACCTTGTCATTTGTTGGCATACTAGGGTGGGTCATTTATAGGAACGTCCCCTTCGCTCCTCAATGCGCCTAGGCAAGCGCACGCACCGGCAACTCAGTCGTTCAGGACTTGAATCGTTGATTATTTCAAAATAAATACTATTGTCGTATATCAAGCTAAGAAAACGTCCTTAATTTAAAAGGAAAATGACGAATTCTAAAACTAAATAGAGCCTCTCATTATAAATTAACTAGACTACATTTTTTCATTTGCAAATATTCAATATATTAAATGTTCAAATGATAATAACTGCATAACATGTTTTCTAAATATAATGGAATAAAAATTCAGTTGAACGTATTATTATAATAAATGTTCAAATAGGCAGTCATTTGCAGTATTGCCTCTACCGTAGTACCATTTAACGACTTCTTGGTTTATAAGGACATAATTAAAAAGAAAATTCTACAGTATAATTTCGAGACACAAACAGACAAATCAAAAATAACCAAGGAAAAAAGATGAGAGGCAAGGATGATCAATTAAAGAAATAAACTACGAGTATAATGCATGGCTTGAGTCTAGCGCGATTCTCTCCTAACGGCAATTAGATTCTTACTGATAGATTCGCTTCGCGCGACTCCCCACCTTATACTTTCATCGCGAATAAATGTTGCAACACTGTCCATATATTTTAGCGGTTCACGTTATTACGGAACTAACACGATATGCAATATGTTAATGTAATGCCCGAGCAATATTTTTTCAATGATAGACGAAGAGATTTATGTGCCAATTATAGCAATGCTTATAGAATTAGAGAATGCTGTATCAATTTTCTATACCGTCACAAATTTAACTGCAATCTTACGATGTTACCACAGCGAAGAAAACATTTTAGGATATCATACAGTGATAATTGGATATCAGAATACCTCCATTACGATTTTTACCAACACTTTCGTATGTGTCGCCATACTTTTGAGGCGTTAGTTGTAGAAGTAAGACATTCATTGCTAGAAAGATTAAACCGTGGTGGTTGTCTACCACTTACTGTAGAAAAATGTTATTTAATTGCACAGAAATTAACGTAATATGATTATTTTTACTATTCACTATAATCCTTAAGCAGAACTATACTCATCCCAAAGTTGCACTTACCCCAACTTACCTTACTATAAAGTATTTGGGTTTTGTTTTTGATTGCAAAATAACTTTTTGTGACCAGATTGTGGGGGAAATATAAGTTATTCAAAAATTAACCTGGGGTTTTTTGTGTTTCGTTTCCTGTAATTATTCCTATTGATGAAGATATTTTCTATCTTCCTATTATGTAGATGGGTTACGTGACGGAATATATAAAATACGCCGCCCAAAAATCGCAGCTTGTGGCCCACCAATTAATATGGAATATGAAAACAAACATGTTCGTGGACGAAGACATGCAACAAAAAGATGGTACGTATTATTGTTTGATATGTGCTAATTTAAGAAAGATTTTCTCTCCGTTTGAATGGGAGACTTTTTAATCCCAATATCACAAATATTGTAGTAGTTAATTAATATATTTGGCTTCCGTCAGCAATTATCAAGTCTATAATTTTTCCTTGGAATTTTCCGACGTAATTAGTTACTGGAAAAACCGTCCACGGAGAGAAATCGAACCCCACATTTCCTACTTGCCGGGTAGGCGTTTTATTCGCTATACCACGCGGACTGTGGAAGATTCGTTCACTCTTTAAGCCTAGATGTAACATCTAGGCGTGGTGTAGTGGATATCACGCCTCCCCGGCAAGCAGGAGATGTGGGGTTCGATTCCTCGCCGTAGACGGTTTTTTTCAGTAATTAATTACGTCGGAAAATTCCAAGGAAAAATTATAGAATTGTAGTCGTTTTTCTAGGAAATGCTATTACTCCATAAAAAAGCCAGTTTTATTAAATTTTATTATAATTAATGATTATTTTTATTAAGAATCTGACTACACCACCGAATTAGGAAGGTCCTAAAATGGTTTTCATCAAAACTTTATTCCAATATATTTATTAATACAAAGGTTAGGAGAAAATCATTTTTCAAACCTTACCGTACGTTTCATAAATCCGCTTCTTACAACATCTACTGACCAAGGTAGATCAACTTATTATTAAATACCACAAAAATGCAAATAATCATTTTTTTTTAATATTATTACAAGTAAGAAAGTTTAGTTTCCGCAGAAAGAAGCCAACCGCAAAACGTAAATATTGGGAAATCAGCGTTTGAAGATAAATGAAAAATTATGAATACATATAAAGACACTGACTAATAACAAATTTTAACTTAAATGGTGTACATACAATATATTTACAAAGAAGTTGTAATGGCAAAACTGTTGGCCTTGAAATTCAGTTGTTTGTGGGTTGGTTCCATTCTGAAAAGTGGAATTTTGTTAAAAAGAACTTTATTGTTTCAAAAACTAAGGGTACAAAACATAAAACAGTACAAGTCATTCAAATCGGGTACTCTAAATCTGTGGCACTGGAACACTGAAACCCTTACTACAATACTTAACTCGTACGGGACGCACGTTTCGATAGCCAAGCTATCATCAGCAGTAAAACTGAATAGAATTCAGTTTTATTTAGGTATTGTGGTAAGGGTTTTAGTGAACTGTTTCATAAGTCATTCAAATCATTCCATTAAAGGTTTCACTTCAAAATCCACATCATCGACCACGGATTCTGTGCCACTAATCTTCTCATAGAATAACCTGCCATCAGCGGGAGTTAAGTGCATGACGGATTTAATGTCTTCTATTTTTTTGAATAGATATGTTGTTCCTTCGGGCCACAGTGGTATTAGTAAATCGTTGAATAACGCTACTACTTCTCTCTACGTCAAACGTCGACTGTTTAGTAGTTGCTCTATTTTATGCCCTGCAAAATACTGAGTTCGTCTAATGTTCACAGCACTGATATACGATATACTGGATTCGCTAGTAAATTCGATTATATCTGCTCTATCTGGTCCGGCGAAACAGTTCTACGAGAGAGAATTCGATTTCTTCGACAAGATTACCAGCATTAGCGGACAAATACGACCTTTCCCAAAAGGCATCGAACGAAAAAGAGCTTGTTTGGACGCTTTAAGTAAAATAAAGGTAAATGCGGTAGGAAAAGTAAATTACTATTTATTAGGATTATAATCATATAATAAGACTTACAAAGACAGGTTTACAGAACACCTTTTAATCCTAAATCCTAAATTCTTGTTAAATTTATGCAAATAACAGCTACTTCTTAGGTATTTTACTTTTTTGGACGTTAATATTGACAGATATCAAAATGACATTTCACTTTAATCACAAATTAATTTAATCGGCGATTAAAGTTGTTTAACCGTGAATGTGCTAATCCGAGATTAAATGTTTAATTCACTTTCTATAAACCAGGAGTAAATGTAGTCTCTTATTTACGTTAACAATGGTGCATAACCAGGTTATTTCGAAACTAAAATTACCCACTTTCTTGTATTCATTACTTATACCTTTTTTTTTTCCCGATAGGTGCAACCCGGATGTTACCTACCCAGCAATCCGGAAGCAATGGTGGTTGATATAGATTACAAAAGCGGAACACCTATGCAAAGTGCGGCGAAAGCTCCGTACTTGGCCAGATTCAAAGTCGTACGATGTGGTATTAACGAATTGGAACACATAGCGATGGATATATCAAATAATGAGGTAAGAAATTCTACGCAATGTTATGTTCACGAACGTTAGTAATAGCCGTTTTCGTTTGTAACTGTGATTCATAATCGTATAATCGTGGTTTTTTTCCCCCACTCTAAAAGTTTTCGAATCGTGGTTAGCAATCCTCCTGCCCTTCCGAATCACTCATTTTTCGTGCTCACAGTGAGTGATCTAATCAGGATGCGATTGTATGATATAGCGGACCTTCGCTTGTCACCACTTGTCACGATCATGGTTACCTGATCATGTTCATGTTCAGTATAATTTGATTACTGTGATTCACGTAAACGAAAGCAGCTAATGATAAGCAATCTACACATTTTTTTTTACGCAACATAGAACGTAGAAACCATCTCGACGACTTCAGATATGCAAGATGTCCCATTTCACTAAATTCAAATTTTGGACGCGTAAAGTAGATTTAATTTTATGGCAAAAAACCACAAAAATCGTAGGTCTGTTCTGCTTAGTTACAGAGTTGCAATATTATGTTGAATATTTTTGTAAAGCAAATGAATCAAGAATGTTGTTGCTGGTTCAGTGCGCCAGTTGTTACTGATTATGCTTCAATTTAATTTACATCGGGCCAGTTATGGGGTGTTTCAATTTCCCTTAACAAGATTCTCAACAAATTAACAAATGTGGCTTAGCTTAGATCTTAAATCTCGAATGGAGAGCGTGGGACATTAAATAAATAAAATACTGAAAACTATAATTACAAGAAAATATATTTATTGTTGGAGCATGAAAAAGAAAATTAACAAACATAGATTATACAAACAATTTACAATATTGTCTATAGTTCAAGGTTATTACCAATATATATACTGTTATGTTATGTTCAACGTTGTATTTACGACGACAACAATTTCTCTCGGTTGTCATTTCGGTACTGAAGTAAATGTCAGGCTGGCCACTCGTTGGCAACCAAATACCCCTCTTGCGGGGATAATTGGTAATTTTTGCGTTACCATTCCCCCCTTAGCCAACCGTCCTTGAGGCGAGGACGGTAGAATTTAATTATAAGTCCAGATAACGACGAGTGTGGGGTATCATGGACAATTCTACTCATTTATCAATTTTTCTATTCAAGTATTTCTTCCAAATTAATGTAAAAATCGTCTGGAATAAGCAACAACGTAAATTTCAAAGCACAACAGATAATATTTCGTCAATTAAATCCTTATCTAAAAGGTTTCCATAAATTAGTAGTGGATTTTCTCTTTTAAAGCTTGTTGGTGACAATTCGTATCACAGAATCATCAACAAACAACCTCCTGGTTAAGTCACTGCATTCGTTCTCGTGTACTAATATTATTTTGATTGAAAGTCATCGAAAAGTTAGTTTCTATTTAGGCAAATTATCAAAATTGCTGTGAAAGCAAACAATCGCCGGTCTTTCGCGATTTAAAATAAATGAAAGAGGAGCGACGCCCTAAATTATCATCAATCTTTAATCGGCCTTGGTTGAATCAAAATTTGTATTGAATCAAAGATATTTCAATACACATTTTGATTGTTGATGGTACGATGGGAAAGGTAAAACAAGGATGTAATAAAACAACGTAGTTATGAATTTATTTAACTGTTGCGGAGGTCGTAAATGGCATTCGCACGTTTCTTCACGAGGGCGACGACCCGGTATTCGAACTCCTGGGTAATAGTGCGATGTTGAATTGGGCGCCACTGAATGCGATTTCAATCGCCTTGCTGGATGGTTAAAGCTCCTCGAGAACCATTCAGAGTTTTCAGGGAGAGGTAAGAAAGGATCGTGCGAATATAGTTTAGCAAAAAAAAAGTTCAAAATATCTAACAAGTAGAAAATTAATCAAATGGGCACAGTGAAATTTCAATTATTAGAAATACGCGAATGACCACATGAGCAAAAGTTATCTGAATAAAGTTCGAATATCCAAACAATAAAATATTTAAAATTAAATATAACTATGTATATAATCAAAATTACAGAGAAATATCTAAATTATTCAACGGTAGCAACTTGTATTCTCTTAACTAAGTACAACCTTATTACTCGATCGAGCATGCATTAAAATTGTACGAACTATAATTAAGGATCACCCACAATTAGGGGTGACAATAAATAGCCATACAAAGAAACAGTTTAAAAACTATCTTACATTGGCACACGGGCGGTGACAAGCTTTTTACGTTCAGTCTTGGACGCCCTCGAACGTGTTCGTTCGGGTCGAAATAACCTCGATAATGGTCTACATGGGACTACGGCGGGACTTGTGGGACGAAGACCAAAGTATATCCGTACTAGTGTACGTACTCAAACGATCCCAAACGTCGACGAATCTCCAAAGAATCTCAAACCAACGATCTGCAGAAAAATGTATCTTTCGTACTATAAAATCACACTGGAGCATTATGCCACTTGGCCAAATCTAGCACGTCAAGGCTATAGGTCTCTCTAGGCCACTCGGCCCGACTACGGAGGTGCTTGACTACTAGAACACTGCTATTAGGGAACTCGCGAGCGGCCGAAGTCACTCGCATTTATACGTTTAATGAAACGCCATCGCTCCGCCCATAGCCATGTTCGGAATACCGGTGAGAATTGAGAAAGAACGCGCCAAATAGAGCGTATAGACGAGGTGTGCCTTGGTAATAGAAGTAATACTAATTAACGAAATTACCTATGGGTGAAATTTAATTTAAATATGACAACTAAGTACCGAAACAAGTGAAAATCACGGGGTGCAGGGTCTGGATTGTAAGGTGGTCTTATTTCTTAGTGAGTTTCTACCGTTTCTAAATAAGACATTGCTTGGAAATAATGTCGGATTGCTCACAAACATTACTGGGTAGAAAAACCTAAAAACGAAAAAAAAATGGCTTAGAAGGGCAGTATAGACCAATTTAGTGTAAGAAAAGTGATAATTTTTTAGCTGCCCAATCGCTAGGGTACTCTAAACGCAACCCAACCTTACTACTACTTGCATTAATACTTCTGAAACTATAGGAAGTATAAAAAATACTTTGGAAAAATTACCATCAAGTTTCATTTAAATCGGCGAGTATCACTTACCAGTACTCCCTTGTAAACTTCATCCACACCAGTAAGTACTACCTTGAAATGTTCCCTTGTCACATTTAAAGACATAAGCTGGTACCTACCTAATCTCTTGATTTTATACTATTTTGCAATTTTCTTTCTAGATTATTCACAATCGAATTAAATTCGGCCGACCGAGGGTTTGTATCTTTCCCTCAATATATCACAAACTAAAACTTTCCCTTTTTGTTTAGGAAACAAACCTGTCGCTGGGGCGTGAAATGTTGCAAGCGGCTATTTTCAAAGTTGGCGACGACGTCAGGCAAGACATGCTCGCGCTTCAAGTCATAGGAATCTTCAAGAACGTCTTCCAAACCGTCGGTTTGGATCTGTACCTGTTTCCTTATAGGGTGGTCGCTACAGCACCCGGGGTAAGTCTTTTCGATCAACTTAATCGAAGTGTTGTTAGAAGTAGCGGGAATTTTAGTGCGGTGTCATCGAATGCGTACCGAATGCTAAATCTAGAGATCAACTAGGTAGGCAGACCGACATCGGTATGTACGAATATTTCTTGAAGAAGTACGGCGACGAGGGTTCGCAAGAGTTCCAACAGGCTAGAAGGAATTTCGTAATTTCCATGGCTGCCTATAGCGTGGTTGGATTTTTATTACAAATTAAAGATAGGCATAATGGTAATATAATGTTGGATACCGAAGGGCATATTATCCACATAGGTAAGCATCTTTTTAAAAAGATAACGGCTTGAATTGTTGAATAATGGATGCGTTCAGTTTTTAAACAATGTTGAAGTGAACAAAACTTTTCGTTTAGGAATAAAAGCAGTTCATGTACAGCGTCTACCTATTGCATGGATGGAAGATAATTAGATAATAACAGAAATTTTAAATATAAATTATTCGGATTGTAGTCCCTCTATAGCATAAAATCATATTCAAGTATACAGTTTTCACTGCACACAATACAAGTTTAGTTCCCGTAATGGAACGCCCTGTATCTTCACGGGAGAATGAAATATATTATTCTTTTATAATTTCAACTTTAATACATTACGGATTTAAAAATAGTACTTGTTTAAACACTCACAGATTTTGGATTCATGTTCGAATCATCGCCGGGTGGAAATTTGGGTTTCGAGCCCGATATCAAACTAACGGATGAAATGGTCATGATTATGGGAGGGAAAATGGAAGCGCAACCATTCCGTTGGTTCTGCGAATTATGCATTCAGGCATATTTGGCTGTAAGGTACGTACAGAATGTTATTTTACAACTTAGCCTCTACATTACATTGCGGTCATTAACAGAATTTGGAGCGTTTGATATATCCCCTACTACTATTGCCAATAGGACGTCAATATGATGTAATTTCAAACATAAATTTGTTGTATGCCACTTGTCTTACTTATCCATCATATCTGGAATACTAAAGCACTTCAATATCACCCTTACCATTTACTAAAAGTGGGCTCACGTTTCGATAACTAAGCTATCATCTTCAGTAGTAAAACTAAACTAGAAAACTAAGCTCAAGCTGCACCGTTTATACACTTTTAAAGTCGCGATTGTCTAACCCGATGTTATATATCAAAAATGACTAGAAACAATAACCAAAATAATACTATACAGCTACCCATGGTATTGGTGGAATTACTCACGTCTAAAGCAATGCGAGGAGAGAAAACATTAACCAACGGACATGTTTCTGCCTACCCGGCGTCATCAGCGTTGTTCCGAGCGTTATTCTCTACCTCACACCGCTGTATAGCATTTTTTGAAATATGCTCATAATCAGTTTCATCCTTGCTCATGACGTGGTTAGCTATAAAAGGACATAGACTATTAACCATTGACGTTCCTTCTGTTGGTAAAAGGTGTTATTGATTTGGAAATAGTTTTGTTTCATTTAATGTCTAGCCAAAGAAACTAAACTAGTTTCAAACTTGGTAGGAGTACTGCTGTACAACGTTAGGATACAAATCTGGAGAATAACGGGGTGAAACAACAGGTAGTATTGTAATGAAACTCCATTCTAGTTCATATGAGCTTTCGCTGTTTATTTGACAGCTTCTTCAGTGATGTTTACTACAGAAGCATAAACATCTAATTGAAACAGTTGAACAAAAACAAGAGAAAAACAACTTACATTGGAGTCAAGGAAGCCATCTTCTGAATGTAGTTTCGCTGGCTTCCTTGACTTCAATATAAGTTGTTTTTGTTTTTGTTCAACTGTTTCAATTAGTTGGTTAATTTTATATATACACTTCTGCAGTAAACATCGCTGAAGAAGCTCTCAAATAAACAGCGAAAGCTCACATAAATTAGAATGGAGTTTCATTACAATACTATCCGCTGTTTCACCTTGTTATTCGCCAGATTTGTATCCTAAACTAGTTTCAGTCCACCGTGGCATTGAAAGGATATAAATAGTTTAACTATGGAAATAGCTTAGTTATCAAAATATGTATTCAGCTTTAGTAAATTATTGCGTTAAGGGTAATAGTGATGTATTTCTGTGTATCATCATTAGTCTGGGCAAACAGCAGTAACAGTCAGTGTAGTAGATATGTGGTGCGGAGTCGGCGATTATTTATTTCACGTGTTCACAGCGTCAGTACTAAATCGATGCTGTATGCGAGTAATTCTGTGTTATATGTAGGCTGTCGTAACTTATTTCGTAATTGTACGCTTATGTTTGCTTTAAAAATGTCGCAGTTAGGTACGTCGCGAAAACGACCAATGGCAGATACGGTTAAAAACTTTATAGTGGACATGCCGGACTTAATTTTTGATGGCGCTAAAATTCAATGTCTAGTTTGTAAAATCCCTTTAATGTGTTGGTCCAGAAGCCATTATCAACGTCACATCGAAAGCAAACAGCATTCTTGTGCAAAAAGTGGCATACGAGACCAAGAAAAATTTACATTTGATTTATGTGTTACTCTTATTTTATGTAATCTATCGTTTCGTTTACTAGACAAAGAAGCATTTATCTCCTTCTGGAATAAATATGCGGACTGTAAATTACCTAGTCGGACATCGATACGAAATGTAGTGCCATTTGCTCGTGAACATATAGAAACAAGAATGAAAACGGAATTGAAAGATAAAAAACTGTAGTTGTGTGTGGACGAAACAACAGATCGTCAAAAACATTCTGTGGTTAATGTGATGGTACGTACGATGGAACCATATCGACCGTCATCCTCCTTCTTACTTGCTTCCAAAAGAGTTATAAATTGCACTGCCGATGAGATTTTAAAGGTGGTGTTGAACTCATTGAACAAATTTGAAGTTTCAACTAAGCAACTTTTAATGTCTATGAGTGATGGTGCCGCAAACATGCGTTCTTTGGGCCGATCTCTTAAAGAAGAGAGTGGTAACTTCTTACATGTAACGTGTAAAATCCATACTCTAAATCTTGCGGCACAAACGATTCCTACATGTTTTCCACTAGTAAATGCATTGATTGCTAGTACAAAGGCAGTGTTTCTAAAGTCCCCGAAACATACCCGACTATTTCACAAACTGTGTCCTGATTTACCTGAACCACCACAGCCGATTGTTACACGTTGGGGAAGATGGTTGCAGGCTGCGTTTTACTACAACAAATATTTTGATCAAGTAAAGGTAGTTTTAAAATTCAACCCGACAGAAGCTGCAGCAATCAAGAAAAGCCAGGAAATATTTCAAGATGGTCAGGTTAAAAGAGATTTACAAACTATTCACATCAATTACTTCGGACTAGCGGAGGGAATAGAAAAATTACAAAATGTTTCGATTTCGCTAGTGGATTCCGTTCAAATTGCGAATGATGTTCACGCACAGTTATGCGCTGTAGAAGGCGAAACAAATTGGTGTGTAATACGAAAATATGAAAGTGTTTTAGAGAAAGACCCCGATTTTCTTATATTAAGACAAATTTGTGAAGATGCATTGAGTTGTTTCAAAGATTATTTTAAATATGCAAATATAACATCGCTATATGTCGCACGGTCGTTTTCGGCATTGAAAAACATTTATTCCGCATGTCGTACTCACTTGACTGAAACAGCTGTGGAAACATATCTAATGATTCAAATATTAATAGATGTTACCCAGTTTGTGATTTCACGGAAGACTTTTAAAACGGTAAGTGTTTCAGCACGTTTTATAATTTATTTCTTACCTTCTATTTTATGTGTAAACTTTTATGCGGTCGCCACGCCTCTGGCTCTTACCGCATATTTGCCCAGGTTAATCATCATTTCAAAATAAGTTTTAACACAATTTAGTAATAAAAGCTCATTATTTTTTTATTACATCTTGTTAAAGTAGTGAATGAAAATTTCTTCAAAGTTATATATTCTTTAGGCCTTATCGCGAAGCTATAGTTTCTCTGGTATCGTTGATGTTGGACACCGGATTGCCATGTTTCCGAGGTCAAACCATCAAGCTTTTGAGAGCCAGATTCGCGCCTAACGTCACCGACAAAGAAGCGGCCGTCTACATGTTGAATGTTATACGAAACAGCTTCTTGAACTTTAGGACCCGCACTTACGACATGATCCAGTATTATCAAAACCAAATTCCGTACTAAGATACATTAGGTGATTGATTTAAAGTTTGCAATTGATCATTGATTACAATACAAGTCGATTTTGAACGAGCGGTCTAATTGTAGGTCATTTATTTATTTTTATTTATATTTTTGATGGGATATTTCTTGAGATTACAGAGGCAAATGGATTTTTTTATTATATTTATTTGTAACAAATATAATAACAAAGAGAGAGTTAAAATAATGTAATAAATTGTCTGGACCTAGATTACAAAATGAATAAACTAAATACTACTTGGCTGTCGAAAGGTTCAAAGGAAAGATTTTATCTATACAGTAGATAAGTAAAAGCCGTTTCTTTACATTTTATCCATCAGCATATTTCCTTTGACATTAGCAATGAGAAAAAAATAATCGATCAGGTTCAATTTCAGTATTGGTCAAGGAGTTACACTAGGAGGTTCACAATTGGTATATTAGGTACTTCAAGAAGCTGCAAATGTTAGGAGGACATTACACTGTCAAAGATCTTTGTCAAAGACATAAATTATTTGATAATGTAGATTTTATACAGGCCAGATACAAGGTCAATGACATCTTTGATAAAAGATGCTACATTATACTATGATACATATGTAAAATTTATTTTATAAAATATTTTTGACAACGATATTTGATGTTGTACGATGTACGATGATTCAAGGTTTTTGAGAAGCTATAGGCCAATCATAATCAGGTTTGCTTGCAGTTGGTATCTTCAATATTAGCAGCCATGCGATCAATTTCCATGTATATAAATAAAGTCGGTACTTCATAATCAATTGATCTGTACGAAAATTGTACTTCCGTTCCAAATGTCAGTTTAAATACGGTTGGCATTGTATATGCTTCAGAATTTTTTCACAATTTTCAGGCGTGCGTGTGAATTGAAAAGAAAACAACATTCACAAAGAATAATATTGATATGATACCAAATGTAACAACACCTTTACAATTAAACAAAACGATTACTTGAACAGTAGTACATTGTTAAATGTCTACCGCCTAAATTTGAATATACATATTCATGCAACCAATCACAGCGCACCTGTGACGTCTAAAAAACAAGGGAAAAGAGACATCGTGAACATGACAGTTGATTCATAAATTACAATTAGTATTCTTAATGTATTTAAAAATTTCATGTTTGCTTCCAAATTTTGTGTCCAGTGTATATTTTCCATACTGACATTAGTCCCGTATGAAAATGTTACCAAATTGTTAGCAGCATGTTTTTTCTGAACCTCCTAAATGTGATTCTAAACCAATAAAATTGAAAAGATATCATCGGAAGTTTTTTTTGTTTTGCTACAACATACACTGCGCGACAAAAACATAGACGAGATAAGGTTTCTGCCACGCATTTGCCTCCTCATTCGAATTTTTTTTTTCTTTTCTAAGATCGTGGTAATAGCTGCTTTCGATTTGCTTTATTAACTGTAGCGTACCGTCCCTCAAAGTACTATACTGAACGGTACTGACTGTGAGCTAAATGGAACATGCATTTTTTTGCACTGGACATAAATATTATCATTCTAACTTAACTTTATATATTGAGAAATGTAAACAAAAAGAAATTCGCCGGGAATAAGTCCAGTATGCAATGTAAATCAAATTTCGAATTATGAACACAGGTGTAACCCTAAACCTAACCTCAGTGAGTGTAATAATGTGGAGAATATCAATAAACCTATGTTTTGCGCGTGCGTATTCTGTTATACGGAACGTATCAAATATTCGGCAGGGACACGAAGGGAAAGCGGATTTCAAAAAAAAGTATGGGTAGGAACTATCCGTTCTTTTCAAATGGAACACGCATATTTCAAATTTTTACCGTATAAACGGTTCAGTACAGTACTTTGAGTCAAATAGAAAGCAGCTAATAGTAAGAGTACCCGTCTGGTTCGTCTAAGTTAAACTTCTTTTCATTGGGAAAAACAATTTTCTGCCATTCATTCTTCCAGGTTATGTGATTTTGTGCAAATTTTAATCGTGTTTCTTTATGTTTTGCTGACAGCGGCGATTTCTTTAACAGTTTCCTACGTGAAATAACAGGAGATGTGTTGCACATTACGGACGTGGGTAGATACTCCGGCTTGTTCGGCAATCGTCCTAGCTGACGCTACTCGAATAATTGCCCTTCTACTCTTTTCACTCATTGCCTTAGGACAACCCAGTCCTTTTGGTTTAACATAATTGACAGGATCTTTTAAGAAATTTCGAATGCAGCGATCACTTCGCGACAATCTACGCACAATTTCCAATTTACTAACCCCGCCTTAATGCCATGCAAATGCTTTACCTCTTTCTTCTAACGACCCATAATTTTAACACAGTGTTACGTAATATTCACAAAAATCTTAAAAACACAACCGATACTTGCAAAATACGCAGCTAAACTAAAAATGTTTCATTATATTCACATTTAAACTAATACCTCGTCTAAGATTTTGTCGCATACAAAATTACGATATGTACTAAACCGAGGCGTTTTATTGCATCTAGGATAATAAATTACGTTATTATTAACGGTTTGCACCCATAAATGGGTGTGCAATAAAATCATTATCAGATTTAAGTAATAGTTGAAACAGTTCACTAAAACTCTTACCACAACACTTGTTGTGGTAAGGGTTTTAGTGAACTGTTTCAGTGTTCCAGTGCCACAGTTTTAGAGTACCCGTTTAAGTAATAGTTGTTCAGGCACTAAAAAAAAAACCGACGGTCGTCTAAGTTTTTGTCGCGCAGTGTAACATAAAAAACATAAATCGGAGAATGTCATTTGGGTACAAAAAAATAAATGTCAAACAATTTATATTAACTCCATTTATGTTCATTTGCTTCTCCCTGTATTTGATAATTTTTAATTCGTTACATATTCAATTAACATGAATTTGTATAATGTTTTATTACTTGTATTTAATGAAATGATTTTATTTTTCTTACTAAAATTCTTTAAGATATAGGTGAAGTATATATATAAAATCTAGTCTCTTGTAGATTAAAAAAAAAATAATGTAAATACAATATATTATATGATTAGTGAATATAATAATCTCCCAGTTTTCAAGCACTTTTCTATTCGAAATAGGTTATAAATTTATCACTGGTAACATGCACAGGTCGTAGATGGGGCTTAAAATTTCAATTTAGCAAATGTTGTCGAGGTAAACAATGGTATCGCACGAATTTTAAAATAAACGTATTTTTTGTAGTCAGGTCAACTTGGTGCTATTTTCTCGAGCTAATCTGGTTGTTATGAGTAGAGAACGCAATTTTTGTTTACAATACATGGGCGTCGAGTATAAAGAGTGTTAATTTGTGTCTCATGCATCATAGAAAATATATCAATAAATATGTTTCTGCGACTTGGGACAGACGGATCTTTATATCGTTGTTTAATAAATATATGATATACAGTGTGTCCCCGGATGGACTGAGTAAGAGGGGAAAAATTTTTATTTGTAACTTAACGCAAAAATGTAATTCTTTATAAAAATTTTTGCTTGTCTCGAAACCACCAATTCTGAAACAAAAATCGGAATATTCTTTTTAGCAGATGAGAAAATTACAAAAACACACTTGAGCTAAAGAAAAACGTTTTATTTTATTCAACGTGGTATCCTCTAACCTCTACACACTTTTCAGCTCTACGTACAAATTCTTTATAAACATTCTGGATCATATCTTCAGTGACAGAATGTACCGCTTCCGTAATTTTTTGTTTTAAAATGTCGATATTGTTATCCAAATTAGTATTATAAACGTGCTGTTTAACATATCCCCATAAAAAGGAATCCAATGGGCTTAAATCAGCGGAACGAACCGGCCAATTGACGGGTCCGTAACGACCTATCCATCTGTTTCCAAAATGTTCTTGCAGATAATTTCTTACCAACACTGTTGAGTGAGTAGGGCATCCATCTTGTTGAAAAAATACACTTTCAAAGTTAGGTTCATTTCTTACTGCATGCAATAAAAAATTTTCAAGCAGCTCCAAATGCTGATTCGCATTTTCATTAAAAAAATACGGACCGATGATTTTTCCATACATAACACCACACCACACATTAACCTTTTTGTAATACTGACTTCTAGTTGCAATTTTGAAATTAGGATTTTCTTTCGACCAAAATCTACAGTTTTGCATTGTAACTTTCCCATTGGTTGTAAATGTCGATTCATCCGAAAAAATAATGTTTTTGCATAAATTTCGATTTACAGACTGATTTTCTCCTACCCATTTCTTAATTCATGTACAAAAATCGGTTTATAACGTTTAATTTTGTTTTCTTTAAAAATTCTTTGTAGAGCCAGTATTGTAGCAGCATCTTCTTCATCGTGTATCCTTTTTCTTCTCTTGATGTCATATACGCTACCTGTTCTTTCAAATTTTTCTACCAAATTTCGTAAAGCATTAACGCACACGTGAACATTAGGAAACTTCTGTTGAAATTTTTGAATTGCAAAGTTATAAGAAGCCTCACCAGTTCCATAACATTGAACGAGGTAAACTCTTTGTTCTAGCAATAGAGCATTACTATTAAGTAAGTCTCAGTAAAGATTCACAGATACGTAATGACATTGACAAATAACACGTAACTTGATTTACTTATTAGGTTATCATGGAAGATAACAGGATAATTTGATTTAATCTTTTTTGCTTAAATTTTTGTGTTTTTGTAATTTTCTCAACTACTAAAAAGAATATTCTGATTTTTGTTTCAGAATTGGTGGTTTTGAGACAAAATTTTATAAAGAATAACATTTTTGCGTTAAGTTACAAATAAAATTTTTTCCCCTCTTGTTCAATCTATCCGGGGACACACTGTATATCGTAATATCTTCATATAATCCATATTGCACAAGAACTTAAATGCGGTTATCTACTTATCAAGTCAACGCATATAGTACGTAACCTAGCTTGCGTTCTCTAGTTATGAGTTGAAAATGTTATCCAAATATTTCTGAATTCATTTTTCTAACACAAGACCAATTTTCATTCAAATTATACTCTCTGTCAAAAATAACACAGAAAATCAGTTTATTTTTGAGAGTTTCAGTACAACATTTCTTCATATATAACTATGTAGAACTACTTAGTTCTGACATAGATTATTATTATACCGTAAGAGCAAGCGTGATCACCCCACTCAGCACATCTAAACGTGTGCTGTGTTAAATGTCATTGTGAAATGTCATTTGCTTGACAAAATTTCGTAAACGCAATTCATACACCTTGCTCACGTTATAAACGGCGTATTCGTTCAAGTACACGTGCAAGACACAACTTTGCGCTCGCATTTCCAAAAAATGCCGATTACGGCTGATCATGGTACGCTCGCTCTTACGGTATATTATACTATACTTGAAACTAAAAGCAAATACAGCACTTATAAAACATATTTTCTTTCTGGTTACGATAGTCGTGTGCTATATTAACATATACAGGTCTTGTAAAGCGAATACGTATAGCAAAAAATAGCGAGTCACCCGCCCCCTCTCAGCGATTGGAGATCACAAGTTAATCACGCGGAAGTATGTACGCTCTGACTTGCTCGGATTAACGCCCACGCATTTTTTGCTGTACGCATTCATTTTACAAGACCTGCATACGTAGACAATTAGCATTTAATAAATAGGTAGTTGCACAATCCTTGAAATATCATAAGCAAACGGCTCGGTCGTCCAGTGCTAAGAGGGCTTGCGCCTGACTGGGTAGAGTTAGTTGCTGTGTGTTCGAGTCCCGCTAGGATCAAATTTTCTTAACGGGTCCGACACACTCCCGAGGCACCATTCGCAGTTGGAATACAATTAACTGCGCTTCACTCTTTACGGCGAGGGGGCGAAAGTAACAAAGCCATGGAACACTTTATACACACAATTTACACACTAAAGGCTCCCGAGGTTATGACAAGCTGTAAAAAGGTTATATACCCCGTTGGGCCGTCACCACGCTTAAAAAAATCAAATCTATATACAGGATGATTCAAATTAACAGGCTACTATTACGATCTTCGTTATTATTGGTCCTACGAAATCGATTGAATTGGCAAGCAAGTAGTGTTTTTGTTGCTAATAAACATGAAGTTAACAGACACAATTGAACAACGCAATTTCTGGTATAAAAGCTTTATAAACTCTAATTTCTAGTAAAGATACATGTTTATAGTCTAATATTTACAGTAAGTTGTAATTCCATGCGAAACAATATAGTTTACGTTCTCAATGTGTCAAAAAGGTACATTGCATAAATTTCTTTCATATTTCACTGTTAAATGTATTTTTTGATACTTAGAGGTAAGCTGTTTGGTTTCGCATAAAGTTACAGAAGCCTAGTACAGTTACTTATTAGTAAGTTATTAGGCAATATACATCGTCCTCCTTGCAAGATGCGTCATCCCCCTTTTACCCTAATAATTGAATATCTATTGATTCAAAATCACCAAAGAAGCACTTTGCTGCCGATAGCGTTCCATTTGCAAATATTCAGCTTCGGTGCAATTGCTCAAATACTGAAAAAGTTCAAATCGTAATCATTTATTTTGTTGGTTACATTGTGGTGGCGTAGATTGAAACATACGTTCCTTTTCCTAACATCTAATCACTTCATTTTCAGTTGAGTTGATTCGCTTTCTAATCACTTACACGTCATTTCAATTAATTAGTTATTTTATAAAAGGAGGACGCCTCATGTATCTGTAATTGGAACGAAAAACTTGCGTTTCTTTTACTGTCTTACTTTTTTACTCTTTTACTGACATAACGACATGACAGAACGTGAACTAACTTGAATTACCAACAAAAACCATTGTAACATTCTTATTATTTATTGCAGTACAATAGTGTATAAAATTTTGAGAAATACACTCGTGGACAAATTTAGAAGAACGTCAAAAAAACTGTTAATTTTATAACAGCAATTTTTTTTGACACGCATTCATACTGCATACTGAGTAATATTTTATATTTAATCAAGGGACAATCTCAAACACAATTGTTTATTTATCTGTGTATAATCTGTAATTCGATCGTTTTGTGAGACTGGCGTGTTAAAGGTTCTTATGATAAATTTCATTTTTCTTTTCAAATAATCTTTAATAAATGTCAACCTTTACTGTCGTTAAGCAACTTTCAAGTCAAGATATGCGATCTTGCTGAAGTTGAGGTTTCTGGGGCTGTCACGCTGATCGAAAGCGGTTACAGTTATCAAGAGGTAGCCAAAATATTGAATGTTTCAAAATCAGTAATCTTTCGTGTTATACGACAGTATCGGCAGACGGGACAATACAAAAGACGTCGCGAACAAGGCCAAAAAAGAGCAACAACAAATAGAGACGGCAGATTTATTGTTAGCTACGTGCTTAGAAATAGAACTGCCACTGCTTCAGAGATCAGAAGCAGCCTTCAACAAGTACGCCAGGTGAATATAACCGTAAAACGAAGGATCAGAGAATCAAGAATGGTTTCACATATACCTGCCAAATGTCCGTTGTTAACCAGGCAACACAAAATAACTCGTAAAACTTTTGCTCGAAATCACCGACGTTGGTCTGTAAGGAATTGGAGTCAGGTGATCTTTAGTAATGAGTCCAGATTGTGTCTCCGACCAGATGATGGAAGAGTAAGAGTGTCGCAGCGATCAGGTAGATGTGCTCAATGTAACATTGTCGAAAGAATTCTTTATGGTGGAGAATCGCTGACGGTATGGGATGGTATTTGTTTTGAAGCGCGTACAAAGCTTCACATTGTAGAAGATGGATCCTTAACAGCTGCAAGATATGTAACAGACATGTTAGAGGATCTTGTTGTGCCTTTCGCACCATACGTTGGTGATAACGTTTGATGTGTGATAATGCGAGACCACACATTGTGTGTTACTCAGTATTTGCAAGAACTCCAGTTAACATCCTGGAATAGGCAGCGAAGTACTAAGGCTTAAACCCAATAGAGCACGTTAGGGACAAGCTTGTGAGATAATTAAAGCATAGAAATCCTGCACCTCAGAACCTACAAGAACTTAGAAATACGCTATTGGAGGAATGGGATCAAATTCCCCGAGAGCACATTGATAACTTGATTAGAGGAATGCCTAAGAGGCTGCAAGCAGTGTTAAGGGCGAGAGGAGACAATACATGATATTGACATCTTTTTCCCGCGTATCAATTGCTAGATATTCGTTGCTGATTGCGTTGGTTAAGTTAATTTTATTTTTAGTTGAAATGTTAATTTTTACAAATTTCTTTAAATTTAGGGAAAAAAGCAAAATCGTATGTGTGAATCAGCAGAAAATCTTGTAAAACATATTTGTGCGAATTAAAATATCAATCATATAAAAAATCTTTGTTATATTCTATTTTTTTTTTCTAAATTTGTCCATGAGTGTACATAGAGTACTCTTTAAGAAAACGATAAATTTAGTTTTTTTTGTAAAAATATGTGATTCAATTGTTTTTTTATTACGTGCATATTAACCAGCAATAAAAGCACTTCTAGTTTACTAATTTAACTGACTTCGTAGGACTAACAATAACGAAGACAGCACTAGCGACCCATTAATTTGAATCACCTATAGATCAGTGCGTAAATTTCTTCTAAAACCTATATGTATCGATATTGTATAATTTAGTAATCTATTCTGTGATAAGAATTAAAATTTTACGAAATCTAATATAAATAAATAGCATGTCAGGTTCTATATTCGAACTAACATCTCTGATATTAAAATTTGTACGCAGTGCGATTGTAAATTAGATGGTGGTAGAACAGAACCCTATTATATGGAGAAAGAAAATCTCACCAATTAAACTATACTAATACTACTATTAAATTATGCTAGACATTACAGGCAACGTTCAGTAGTATAATTGGATCAACCAAATTTTGAATTATTTAAATAAACAACCTATTCTTGTTCTATTTTCAATTTTACCGTGTATATAAAGATTTCAATGTAGATATGATGACGTCAATCACCAATAACACACAATAGATTTTATTCAAATTATATAAGAAAGAAGAGACATATTAGAAATATAATCAATTATTTTTAATAACGTATTTCCATCTTATGTTTAACGGAAATTTATACGTACTTATTACAACTAACATTTCGCATTTAATTTCTAGAGAAAGTAATTATTGTTAACGAATAGTATTTTATTTATAAAGTTGCAAAGATTGTTGAAAAGTCTATTTTTTCTTCGATGTCTGTTGATAAAGTAAATAAAGAAATTCATCCCAGTCTAAGAAAGTTATTTTTATCCTCGTCACTCCGATTCCCAGTTCAATGAAACACGGGAAATATTTGAACGTCGTTTTGTAAATTGTACCAATTTAAACTAAAATGTTATAGAACTTAAGCTTTAACTGGTGAGGTGCTTAACTTTTAACATAAGTGGTGACGTGAGGTCAAGCATACCCCGGTAAGTGTTATTAATAAAATACTTTAACTTAATTAAAGTAATTACTAGAGTAACCTAAACTTGCGGACTCGCATAGGCGTCGGTATTACGGGTTAATATAAGAATACGAAAAATTCATAAATAAACTAAACCGGTAGAGAAGCAGGCATGCAGTGTCGACCTTGAATATAAATCACGTTAAACCGCGCTGAGAGAGATTTCGTTTTAGTACCGGTTGAGCTGTTGCAGAGATTAGTCGAACGGTCAAGATTATGTACTTACGTGTCGCTTTTGAAAATATAGCTGGTGTTTTTTGTGTGTTGTAGTATTATACCAAGTACATAATTAGTGTATCGTTTCATATAGAACTAATATTTACATACCTAAGAGAACAATGCCTCGTAATAGATTTGCTACTAATGTACATAAGTATGTGTCACTTTTTCCCATTTAAAATATGACGGTAGTGCAGTTTTTTGCTTAATATGCAATGTTCGTTTGGCTGCATTGGGCAGAACTGATTGCCAGAGGCATGTCAATGGTATTAAGCATATGAGAAATGCAAGAACTGAAATACCTTATACACTATTCCTCATACATTTATTAATTATATTTACCTCTTGTAATCTTCCGTTGCCGTTGGTGAGAAAAGCAGCTTTTAAAACGTTTTGGCGACAATAAATTCCAAAGTACCCATTACCCTCACAAACACAATTACAGAATCATTTGCCGCGAATGAAAGAGATGCTAGAAAATGTGTGTAAACGTGATTTGTGTTCCAAAAAAATATGGATTACCGTGGATGAGACGACCGATATAAAGAAAAACAGTATTGTGAATGTAATAGCTCGCGTTTTATCTAGCGAGAACACAGCATCTCGATATTTGTTAGCTTGCAAACGTGTTCAACAATGTACCGTGGAAAATATTCAAAAATTGCCCAAGATCAAGTTGTGATGATTGTGAGAGATAGTGCAGCAATGATGTTAAGTGTTGGGCGATCCTTAAAACATATATTTCCTAACTTAATACATATAACCTGCGTGCTGCATGCTTTGCATTTAGTTGGTGAAGTTGTTCGACAACATTACGGAAACGTTGATCGGATGATTGGAAGTACTAAAGCAGTGTTTCGTAAATCTCAGATGCCATCAGAAAACTACAATGTACTGAATTGTCATTGCAGGAATCATTAGACATAGTGGAGAGTGTAAAAAATAAATTACACACATTAAATAATACGCCAGGAGTTGGCAGATGTTTTAAGGAAAAATCCCGATTTTAATACTTTAGAGGCCGTTTATAATAAGTGTAAGAATAGTGAACTTTTAAGTGATTTTGAAAAACAGTTTCTACATGCAAATATAACTTCCTTAGATGTGGAGAGATCGTTTTCTATGTATAAGAATATTTTTTCTTGTCGACGCACAAGGTTTAAAGAAGTAACTGGAAACATATCCAGTGATGCAAGTTTACAGTAGTTCACATCCTGATGCCTCTAATTTGTTGAATAATTAGCAAGTAAGTTTATTTATGAATTTTTCGTATTCATATATTAACCCGTAATACCGACGCCTATGCGAGTCCGCAAGTTTTGGTTACTCTAGTAATTACATTATACTTACGTCTTTAGGAATCCATTTCCAACCTATCATAATTAATTAATTTCAACAGACGGCTTCGAATATTTGTTCAGAGTAAGTCCGGTTACGCCAATTACCCTACTCGCGCTCTTTGACGTTCGGAAATATAGAGTTATTCCATCCAAGTTCGCATCCATTGCTAAAGAGAGTGCTCGGTGTTCGTTTAGGAGTATGACTTGAGTGATCCACTATTACTCTATTCCTGATCCACTCCACGTGCTCTTTACTCTTGATCTGCTCCGATCGAATGTCCGAACTCGGCTAATAAATGTCGATAAAGCATAGAAGATACAACAATTAACAAAACAAGTTAAATGAGAGAAAATAATAACGAGAACAAAGAACGAAAGTATGACAAATGCAAGATATAATAATAAATAAGAATAATTTATGCTTTTGGAATTGAAATTTGACAATTGTTATGATTACCATGTATAGCAATAAGCTCCCTAGACCAGTCTGGCGTCACAAGAAATAAATTGACACTCTTTCCTCGCCAATTTTGCGTAACAATAAAAACAGCTTACCAAAATCTTTATTGCTGCTCTTAGGTTAAAGTGTAACGTCATTGGATTCGCCTTTTGATTACGTAAAAATATACAGACTGTTCTATTTAAAATAAGAAAGTTGACGTTACTTCCGGTGACACCGGAAATGCAATTGAACTGCCGATAACAGCAATAATCGACCTTTTTTTTCTAAAAACCCGAACTTATGTCGTTCAAAAGTTAATATGGGGAGGGGGATACTTTAGGACCTCACTGTATATATACCATTGTGATAAAATTTCCACATACAAGGTAGCTGTTATTAGCGCCTATTTTGTATGCGTTCGAACAAGTATGTCCTATATCCAAGCGATCCACTGTTTCTGATCTTCCTGTCCTTGGTGTAATATGACTTATATTATTATCAGTTCTATACATTTCAATTCAATGGTGAAACGGCTAAATAACTCGTGTTCTCTTCATTTTCTTCATGTCATAAAGGTTCGTATTTAATATAATAAATACCTGCATGTACAGGATAAATTCAATTGTATCGTTGTCATAATTTCACCAAATAAATATTACTCGGTAAGAAGTCGTCAAGTTCGATAATAAAAGTCCACATTCAACGGTTGCCGGTAATGTCGAAGGTCATAGAGTCAGTCTTTAAATTGCGTGCCCGCATGGCATATATTACAATCCGTAGTATGGTATTTTTAGAGAAAGAGAATTTAATTGAAATATTGTATATTCGAAAAGTGAGTCTTAATCGGCTGTGATTTTGCAAGTGCTCAGGCAAAAGGAGTGAAAGAAAACGGCGACAATCTTTCTGGTTAGTTTAAATCGCCGTTGACTCAACACATATTTGACTGTGTTCTATTTTCCAAGTAAATCGAAATGTCTTAGTGTGCAAATTATATTTCAAGGCTAAGGTAAATTCACGTTTAGTTGTTCTAACAAACGCGGGGTTTTGAATGCGTGACCCGTTACCATAGAGTTCGCGTAATGTCGAAGTTTTAGATTAGTTTTTATTCTTTCGATTCAATTCTTGTAAAACGTATTATTTATTTATTTTAATTTAAACTGCCGAAAAAGGATAAACTTTATTCAACCAATTTAGAAAATAAATTTCTTGTCATAATATTACAATACATATGTAGTATGACAGACTGTTAACGAGAGCTTTTCTGTGGCACCCTTTACATGATGTACTCCCCTGCAACGTTTACCTCGCTTACAGTCTAGCGCCGCAGCTGTTTACCTCGCTTACAATCTAGCGCCGCAGCTGTTTACCTCGCTTACAATCTAGCGCCGCAGCTGTTAACCTCGCTTACAGTCTAGCGCCGCGGCTGTTTACCTCGCTTACAGTCTAGCGCCGCAGCTGTTTACCTCGCTTACAGTCTAGCGCCGCAGCTGTTAACCTCGCTTACAGTCTAGCGCCGCAGCTGTTTACCTCGCTTACAGTCTAGCGCCGCAGCTGTTTACCTCGCTTACAGTCAAACGCCGCAGCTGTTTACCTCGCTTACAGTCTAGCGCCGCAGCTGTTTACCTCGCTTACAGTCTAGCGCCGCAGCTGTTTACCTCGCTTACAGTCTAGCGCCGCAGCTGTTTACCTCGCTTACAGTCTAGCGCCGCAGCTGTTTACCTCGCTTACAGTCTAGCGCCGCAGCTGTTTACCTGGCTTACAGTCTAGCGCCGCAGCTGTTTACTACGCTTACCTCACTTACCGCCTAGTGCCGCCACCGCGAACCGCCTTTCTAAAATATGTTATCATTAAAACAAAACGACAACAATCAAAATTTTATAGCAAACAAACAATATACAAAATAGTGGCATGATACTTAGTGTAGGCGTTAAGTTAATAGGACCGTGATTTTCACCTTAAATACTCTTATTATTAAAAATCTCAATCCAATAGCCATCTGGATCCGTAATGAAAGCAATAGTCTTCATTTTACCATCCTGTGGTCTCTTGATGAAATTAACGTTTAGGGATTCAAATCTTTCACAGGCCTTATCAACATTCGGCACCATTATTCCAATATGACCTGTAAATTTGATTAAATTAAATGTACCTTCGTAACAACATTATTATTATAATGCCTACCATAACCTCTAGGTTCCGAATTTCCTACATGGTATTTGAAATCGGGATCAGACTCAGTACCCCAATTGCTAAAAATTTAAGATTGCAATAGATAAAACGAAAATGAAGGTATATAACACTTGTCCCATTTAATTTGATTGATTTTTGTTTATCCAGAATGTGAAAAACAAAAAAAATATTGATAATGTTTTCAAATTGTAATGAAACTTTAAAGATCTGCAGTTTTTATAAATCCCAATGTCAATTCTTATTGGATTTCAATTAAACGAGCCAACAAGTTAATAACGTAATTATTAAATATATTACTGTGTTAATTCCACAGTGGCTTTTCTCGAAAAGGTCCATTCTGATCTTTCTTTCGTGCCTAACTCCCCAACTAATTCATCCTCGAAGCCCATAAAGTAAAGCGAGAATTTCATTTCAGGAAAATCTAACTTTTGTAGCAACTTCATCCCCAAAACTCCCGTATAAAACGGTACTGTTTTACGGGGGTCTTTGATACGATACATGGTTTGTTGAAAAATAAAGTCCTAAACAAATCGAAGGATTAATTCTCACTACATACTTTTACAAATAATAAACATTATGCCTGCCTTTGTCGAAGGGTCTTGCTCTTGGCATAATTTTATTGCTTCTTCGTTTGAAACTGGCGTTTGTACATCACCCATCTTGTAGAAATAAGAGTAACTCACTTACTTGCAAAAAAATTATTTTTTTGTACTTATAAGATTAGATGATAACCTAATTATTAAAAAATGATAACCTAATAATGAAAAAAAAATTATATAAAAAAATGACATTTGAAGGTTACAATACTTAAAAGCAAGAACGTTCTTGAAGTACCGTTCTGTTATAATATCATTGAAAATTACGCCGCATTTTATTAATTTTTACTTATTTTTATAGCGTCATTATCATTATTTAGCTTATGGTATGTTAAAATTATAATACTTTATCCTAATAAAAATAAAATACTAATTTAAAAAAGTTATTTTCTGAACGCAACTAATTCAAACACTTAAAAAAACTGCAGGGGTGAATTTAGGATTAATTATCGTCCTTTCGTGAAATATAAGAAAAATTCTAAGTGTTTTAGTACTGGTGAAATCTTTATTTACAATTTCCACCCGCATATCTCCAAGTACCTATAATATGGATTAATAATTGTACTACAAATAGAATAATAAGAGAAAAGATTAAAAATTTATCTCCAAACATCCGTTTATTCGTTAAATCAATTTTTTACAAGAAAGAATTTCAAAATATAAGTAAATTATGTAAAATAAATATCTCACAATGTTAACCGTTTTAATTACCTACTAAAAATCTCAATCCACTAATCGTCTAGGAATTTATTATAGACATCGATTGGTCGTCATATAGAAATATGAGAAAAAATCCATGCCAAATAACAATACTCCATCCAGTAGCTAAGACACTGGCAGCGAAAATTATGCGCTCGAGACGTATCTACCGACTAGACCGTGATTGGTTCTTTGGTGCAGCATTGTCTTATTGTATTAGGTAGAATAAATTTCAAAATTTGACCATGGAATAAGCATGAAGTCGATGCATATTAAAACTGCAATTTCGCAATAAATATTAATATATATTTGAATAATTTTGTTTATGAATTGAGTTTTTAAACGGTATATCGCAATGGCTTTCGGCCTTAAATCCCCCCTGGTTCGTTGATTTTAAACGTAAAAAGATGTCACATTTGCGATATCGATTACTCTACTTCGACATCACTATTGCATAATAAAGTTCTTGATTTTATGGTAAAAAATATTAAACTTATTCTTAACAATTTTTCGTTTTTATAAAGACTTTGTGAGCCAGTCAAATGGCAATAAGTTTTGTACCAAACATTTCTGATAAAATTTAAATTAAAACTAAACTTAATCTTATCCGTTTTCATTTAAACACTCATTTAGATCGATATTTCAGCGTCCTGAAACTTTTTGGACGCTTTGTACAGTTCATCTTATTCTCACCTACTTATTTAAGGTTGGTGCGATTTTAATTAGCGTTGGGCGATTATGAATGATATAATCGAGATATATCGATTATACCCGAATAATCGATCATTCGATTATGGTTCAGAAATCATTCATTATTCGTTTCGACTGCGCAGTAGCACACAAACGGATTACGATTCGAGATCTGTATTCGAAACTTCGAGGTTTCCAGTTTCGAAATAATTCACTCGTCACTCGGATTCTGTCAAATAATCGAAATCGTTAGTAAATTTCGAATGATCATTCGAGTATTTTAAACGATTATTTCGATTCATTCGATTATTGAAATTGAATCCAAGAATATGTCGGTGAGGCAATTCCAATCAGACATCAATTTATTTCAAAAACAAATTTTATTTTTATCGCATTAAAATACAAAATCACAGAAATAAAACAAGCTCCTCATTAATTCAATATCTCTTTATCAATTTCTTTTATAGTTTAAAAGTTTAATGTAATAATTAACTATACAATAGTAATAAATACAATTAATAATAATTATCATTAGAATAGCACTGTTCTTGATGAGTTTTATTCATTCGTCGTCGAACAAATATAACAATATTACAGATCGAAAATAAAATGTAAAATTGCAGTCCCAAAAAATGATTAAGCGAAACGAGAATATAAATAATTAAAATAAATAATAAAAACGATTAAAAAAATAATAATACGAACGTTTTTCGTCAGCTTTTTTTCCATATTTTTTCCGCTGAGTATTCTTACCTCTTCCATTTTATACAGGATTATTTTATTAATAAGTTTGAAGTGAGATGGCAAATCAAATGACTAGAACATGTATATATAAACAAAATGGCTGTAAGTGAGTTTCACTTTTTTGGTACGCGATGAAATAACATAAATAATAAATATAACAGGATAAAAAGATAAATATAACTACTGTAACAAATCTACAATTATATATATATATATATTATAAAAAAAAACAAGCACTGTGATAGGACAATAAGGTATATATATATAGTACGTACAAATCTTCGACATATAAACTAAACTTAAAAAACGCAAGTACGATTTTTAAAAGTACACCATCTTGTGTGGTATGCAGCAAACTGGGAAAGTTTTTCACTTTTGATGTTTACAAAAAAAAAGTATTAAAAGACAATCTAAAATTTCTTTTTTGCATATTTTAATTTGGTAATTCACCATGAAGACAATCATGTTTTGTTCCTACTTGCCTTAATGAAAATAAAGGAGAACGTTAAAGATATTAAATTAACCTCCGGTCCACAAAAAGTGAATTAAATATTAAAATTAAGTTAATCTTTGATTAACTTAATTTTTTCACGTCACTAATCACGATTAAATTAATTCGTAATTAAAATCAAATGTTACTCTGACATCTATCAATATTAATGTCCAAAAAAGTAAAATACCTAGGAGATAGCTATTATTTGCATAAATTTAACATGAATTTATTTAAAATAGAACAGGTAATCATCCAAGTATTGTCGTTAACATACCCTAACGTACACGTGGAAAGAATGCCTAATAACAATAATCAAAAAATTAATGCTAATATAGCTCATGGTACTGGTGGAATCGTTCCCTACAAAAACAATGTAGCAGAGAAAATAGCGCTAACACATGAACAGGTTTCTACCTACCCGGCGTCATCAGCATGGTTCTGAGCAAAATCTTCTGCTGCTAATAATTGCGTTTGCTTCTCAGTTTATGCTGCTTTTGTGCTCAGAACCATGCTGATGACGCCGGGTAGGCAGAAACATGTTCATGTGTTAGCACTATTTTCTCTGCTACATTGTTTTTGCCGGGAATGATTCCACCAATACCATGAGCTATATTAGCACTAATTTTTGACACCCTAACATATTTGTGTGCTGCGGATCGTCCCAAATGTCTTTTTAATTGTAATTACTTAATCACGAATTAATTTTAATTGGAGATTAACTTATACAAAAGATATATAAAAGCCATCTACAAACTGTTAGGGACGATAGGAGATTAAAAGATTATTAGTAATTACTTTAATTTAAATATTATACTACAGTATTAAATGATGTAAAAAATTTTCAATTGCAATGCTAGAAATTCAAGTTGAACAATTTTGCACAATTGTTTCTAAGTTAATTGCGAAAGCTAAAATAATTTGTTTAAGGTAAAGAGTACCTAACTTTATAAATTTATAATAGATAAACAAAATTAATAAAACTAAAAATTAAATACTTGGAAATCATTTGCAAACCATCATAGAGGCTAAAGATTGTTTTAATAAATATTAAATATTTAATTATTTGAGACGAATTTATACAGGGTTGTTCAGATGTACCATAATGCTTCGATACTTTCTAAACCGTAGAAAATTAAAAAAACATCTAATAAAGTTTTTGGTTTTAAGGAAACGATTGTGGAAACAAATTTTTGATGTGACTACAGAATTATATTCAACCTGGTTTTTTAAATGAAACAGCCTGTACATTTTTACACTTCTGAAGTCTTCGATTAATTCCAATATGTACGAGAGACGTTCAGTAATTAACGAGACAAATTGCATTAGCGGGAAAACTACTGAATATTATTAGGGGACAAATTAAGTCTGCTGTTTGAAAGACATAAATGCAAACATAACCTCTTTGGCTCATTTCAAAATGTCGGCTCCTCTTAAAACGTGTACGGTGGAAGAGCAACGTTCAGTGATAAGATTTTTGTTATCCAAAGGTGTGAATCCGGCCAAAATTTACTCGAGAATGTTGAAACGGTATGGTGAAAAGTGTTTAAGCCGCGGAAACGTGTATAAGTGGATTGAACAGTTTAAATTTCGTTCAGTTGAAGTGCCGACCGACGCGCTACAAAATCGCATAAATGACCTTATTCCCAATGACAGGCGTATAAAAATCGTGACAATAGCCGATTTCTGTAATGTTAATATTAGAACTGTGCATTCAATCATTCATGACAAGTTGAATTATCGAAAAACGTGTTCGAGATGGCACGATAACGCCCGCCCCCATACTGGCCAGAAAACGCGAGAGATGATCGAAAATTTGGGTTGGGAGGCCTTGCCACATCCTCCTTACAGTCCCGACCTCGCACCATTCGATTTTCATCTGTTCGGCCCGCTCAAAGAATTTTTACGCGGCACCAAGTTCGAAGACAACGAAGCGGTCAAATAAGCTGTACACAAGTGGCTCGGACACTAAAGTCAAGAATTCTTCAGCACTGGAATTAGAAAGCTCACAGTGATGGGAGAAGTGCCTAAATGTTGGAGACTACATTGAAAAGTAGTGTAAATTTCATTGTCATTGAATAAATCGTTGGTCAATTTCTTGAATGAAACGTAATTTAATCCCCAAAAAACAAAAAAAAATTAAAATAAAAAAATCCGGAACAAACCTATCATAATTATCACAGTTGTAACTTAGGGTTATCGTTTTGAGAAATATTACAGTAATTTAATTTTATACAATGTGTTATTTTTTAACTCTAAATTAATTTAACTTGAAATTTAGAGACTTTGAGCGATTGCTTGTGTTTCAAATAGAAAACATGAGAAACAATTCATATTTTTTTTTTAATTGATCAAAGAATTCAAAAATGTTAAAATATACAGGCTGTTCCGTTTGAAATGGCAAGATTAAATTTCCATGGCAAGATGAACAACATGCACATTAGAAATATATTTTGATGATAGCTTATTTAAAACCAATGTTTGAGAATATTTTAAGAACGATTTAAAAAATAATGTTTATGTCCCTAATTAAGTGTGAAATAAAAAAAAACCTTGATGAAAAATGTATATCCTAATTCGTTTACTAAATTTAGATGCGACTGGTTTCGGGTAATTCCACGTGGATTTCTCCACTTAAACAACACACAATTTTACAATTATTACAAATTTCACAATTTTTAATTTTATCATATTTGTAGACTATTAAATTTTAGTGCCCGAAGAAGGGTTTTACCCGAAACCGGTTGTATGTAAATTTAGTAATTAATTAAGAAGTATATTTTTCATCAAGATTTAAGAAATATTCAGGTGTTTTTTTTTTCTTTGCTTCATACGCTAATACCGTAACTATATTAAATGCAGTAAGCAGCAACAAAAGAATGCTGAGTCTATGTGGTATGTACATTTTAAAGAAGTAAGTTTAGTTTTTGATATATTAGTGTGTAAAATATGCAAAAACTTATCTCCATTGAGAGTTCATATTTAGATTAGAAATTGTTCAACAAAATACCTTAAATGAGGCAATCTTTTATAGATACAATCTCACTTTGAATCTAATCAATCTTACAATAACAGATACATCCTAAATAATCTGTATTAACACCAAAATTGTAAAACCTTCTAGCTACCGTAAATAAATAAATCCAATAGCTGCATGTTCTGATCTTCACTACAATTATTAATCGACAATAATTTGCATATAATACGTATTTTCGATAAAATACCATTTCTTCTACTACTTTATTTCTTTATTACTTTATTCGTACTGAGATTTAAAAAAATAAATCTCCTTCTTCGCTAGTAATTCTCAGACATCGTTGAAAATAATTCAACGATATCATTCCTGACAATAATAATAACTTTAGTTAATGCTCTGGCTGTTAACCTACTAAAAAAAATAAAATATGTATATATGTATTATATAGTGTGTATGCTTTTTTCTTACCCATAACCTTTTTTTTTTCTTTACTTTTAATCGGGCAAGTTTAAGAATCGAAAAATAAATTTATATTCCTTGTAATATATAATATTTATATGTATATATGTATGTATAACTTTTCGTTTGATTGCTCCTATTCAAGGAGAAAATCGTGCACTACCTTCTTCTGATTAACATTCTTTGTTTTACGTATAATAATCTACAATTTCATTTGATTGCGAAAAGTGAATTTCAACTAGACTCTCTTGATTTATATAATATGGCTTAATGCAATAAATTTTAAACATTTAATTTTTATTTTGCCAATTACCAACATTAAATTTGGCAATCGTAAAGTGATTCTACTTGAAAAGGTATTTTAATTGGAATAATTTGATTGATTGTTCTGAAATGTTATAAATTGTAATAATTACATGTTGTAACATTAAAAAATAATCAACAATTATTGTTAATTATACTACAGCCCCTAACTTTTGATTAATTTGATTAAGAAAATACGTAAATGTCATAAATATCATCGCAAAGTTTGTGGATTGTCTTTCATGAGAAAGTTGTGAGAAAATAAGCAATACATTGAGTAAACATTCACAACAAATATTTATGGATGGCGATAATGTTTGTAAACACAATACCTTCACGTATTTTCTCTGCTCCTAAATTCGTACTCGTAAAATCGATTTCCACAATGCCAATCGTTCTATTGCTTTTAATTTTCAAGACATGCGAATAAAGAATTGTAAATCGAAATATTCCTAAATTGTAAGAGCCAAATTCAGGATTTTTTAAGATATCACCGATTTTTTTGACAGAACATTTTTTCCATTAAGTTTTACTAAAAAATCAAAAGTGAATTCTCAATTTGAGATCATGTAACAGAATCTTTTTCAAGGGAGCTGTTCCTAAATAGAATCGGACTCATAGAATCGATTTCCACAATTCCGATCGTTCTATTGCTTTTAATTTTCAAGACATGCTAATAAAGAATTGTAAATCGAAATATTCCTAAATTGTAAGAGCCAAATTCAGGGTTTTTTAAGACATCAGCGATTTTTTTGACAGAACATTTTTTGCATTAAGTTTTACTAAAAAATCAAAAGTGAATTCTCAATTTGAGATCATGTAACAGAATCTTTTTCAAGGGAGCTGTTTCTAAATAGAATCGGACTCGTAGAATCGATTTCCACAATTCCGATCGTTCTATTGCTTTTAATTTAGCCTGATATATAATAAAATAATAATGCTAATCTTAATATGTTCTGGATATTTGTTTTCTTTAAAATTCCTAAATTGTTCCTTTTGTATTCCAGTACATTAAGAGAATTAAATTAGGGAAAAAATCTATCTTTCGAAATAACCAAAGAATGCTTACAATTAAATATACGAAAGTTCAGATCGAGATATCTTATTTTAAAATATAAAATAACGGTTAAAAATTTTGGATTATTCGCGTTTTAAAATGAATTTAACATTACGTCTTTTAAACGTACCTGTATATAAATGTAAATTTACTCCAACCGAAGCGCGATATAGTATAAATCGGATGTGGATATATTCACTACGAAAGAGTTTACAGAAACATACAATTAAACGACATTTCGCCAAGGCACATTTTATCTACATTTACGCGTTCGTAGCAATAAGGTTTCATTATAAATCAATGCGCGCTATTCCATTCTGGGCGTTTAAATTTTAAAACATCCTTATCTGGGTAGACAACAATGCTCCTTTCTATCTAGAACGTGCTCTATGCAACAAATAACGTGATGTCCGGCGAAGGGAAATCGGCGGATTCCCGTTCTAAAGCCGCTAAATCCGTTTCAGGGGGCTAACTCGAAATTGTGGCCAGCCTAATGCAAGCTTCGACAATAGGCCCCATCGTCGGGCCGCGTTCCGTGTCGTTCGTAAGATGTCTAGATAGCCGTTAGCAACGCACAACTTCCCCCATATCGCCCCTATCTTTACGGAGGTGTAATGTCCATGACCGAGTAAGGACTGTCAGCTTTTATTAAGTTAAAAAGCGCAATGCGTACGACAAAGCAAGGACTGTCAGGGTTTATTAAGCATAATAGGGTATTAATTTCCAAATTTCACTTCTGTCGGGCGTGAATCACGCATGCACTCTTTATTTATAATACGCGACGCATGCGACTGATTCGATTCTGTCGCGAAGATTATACCAGGCTTATTAATAAGGTTATATTGTGATTTAAATATCCCACCGTATAGTTGCTTTGGTCAAGATTACTGCTTGCAGTTTTTATGTCAAAATACGTTTTTTAGTTGCTTACTGATGTAAATCGTAAATAATATAGTAGAATCTTGTTTCCTTACAATGTTATTGTTTTAAACTTATTTTCAAAATTTAAATAAATAATAAGTTTGGCTGTCTACATTCCTTTGTCGTGGTTAAAGTAGTTGCACCAAATGTAACTTCTAACGCAGTAATTGAAGAAAAAAATACATAGGATATTTCAAAATGAATTCCTAAGATGTAAGTATAATGTCTTTACTTCAATTAGGTTTGTTAAAGTTTTTTGTTAATAACATTTACTGGGGTATGTCTGACCCCACGTCACCACTTATGTTAAAAGTTAAACACCTCACCAGTTAAGGGTTTTAGTTAAAAAAACGTCATACTTATTATTTCACTATTACTTTAGTCAAAATTTGGGCATTTCGATATATTTGCCCAAATTTGTAAATCTTTTCTAGCACAGAAATATGAAATAATAGATACCTTTTCAATTAGAACACTTTACAATATAAACATCAGCTAATATTTCCTATACAATTTCCTCCATTTCCCTGAATAGCAAAAAATGTATAAATAAAAGAGTATTCTTTTTCGAATTTAATTTATACTTAATAAATTACCAAATAAATAATTCGAGTTAAGAGCATTAAAGACCAAAAAAAAGATATTGTCTATAAATTAAAAAGTAACCAATATATATATAATATATGCATATATAATAACAAAATAAAAACAATAATAAAAATAGTTATATAATAATAATAATAATCGAAAGCTAATCACAATGTTACCGATGTATATCTACAAAGAGATACTTTCTCGTACTTCAACGTAACGAACAAAAAGAACCTGTTTAGTATAAATAAAAAAAAATAATGACAAATAGGATCGTTAAAAGGACATGATCGATTTGGCTATAAGTGCGATATTAGCAGTAGATAGATTGAGTGGGGGGAGGGGGCTGGGCGGGGTTTACGTGCATCTCGGAGCTTCTTAATCTGGATAACTTCTTCTTTAATTTAATCGTAAAAATATAAGGGAAGAATCAGCAAAGTCCAATCGACCGATCCGCATCGATAATTACAAGAATCCAACAACACGGGGGGGCAAACAATCTGAGGCGTTTCTTACTTTACAATGTAAGCATTCGGAGAAACTATTATCAAAATATCCGCACAGTTCTTATCGTTTAAAGTGTACGCTTATAATATACATATTTTCTCAAGTACTTCCTTTTTTTTAATTGAATTATTCCTTTTTTTCCTTTTCTCTCTCTCTCTCAATATTACGCTTGTGTCAATAATATCAATTAAATTAATTCATTTTAAATATTTATATATATATATCTATATGTATATATATTTATAATTCTTGAAATTTGGCTCGCAAATAGTCTCTATTCACGTGAATGTTGTGTTTTTTCTTGCTAATTGTAATTTTTTTGCAATTTTTTTTTTGAAATCTTTCGTTTTGCGTTATTTTGTTTTTTGTTTTTTTTTTTTGGTTTCTCTATCTCAACTGTATCTCGATGTAAATATAAACCAACCAAGTCGGAGTGACCTTGGATCAGTCGTACTATGTAACCGGTCGAAATCTTCTACACCTAACCGTACTCTCCTGAGGTGGTTCCCCTTCCGGCGGAGGCGGCGGTCCTTCTGAGGTGTCCGGGGAACTTTCGGGAGCACCTATGAGAGCCGTAGGGACGCCTCTGACGTTTCGAACGCCGCCTAACACGTAAAAAATTGACTTAGTTTAATTCCTTATTTCTACAAATGGATGACATTTTAAAAAATCTTTTTGGGTATAGCAAGCTAGAAACAGAATAGTATTGCCTTATACTGGGTGTCCCAGATTCAATGTTACAAGTGATATCTTCCTTATTTGTAGAGATATAAGATCGAGCAAGGTGTAGTCGAAAATGGTTTGTAGAATCCTAAAAGGTATACTTTTTAAAATTACCCCTAGTAAACCACCCTCTAGAAACCTCCCCTAATCCATTTTTTTTTTTTAAATTGCACCCCTCATCTTTGTGACTTTATGACTGAAGTGCGAAGAGTTTGGAATGCAACGGTATAAACGAAAACCGCATTCAAGACATATTTAATACAAAATGATCATATTATTAATAAATAACAAAAAAATTCTTACAAAAAGTTAAATTAACATTAAATACATTAATACCTAATTCATAAAATCAATCACTTACAGACATTGTTCAAAATGACCACCATTCCTCGCGAAAACTTTTCAAATCCACCTGGAACTTCTTGCAAATACCCCCATAAAAAGAAGTCCAGTGGTTTAAGTCATGCGAGCGAGCTGACCATTGAATAGGACTCTTAGTACCAATCCATCTATTGGGATATACGTCATTTAAATACTCTACAACCAACTGCGAGTTATGAAGCGAAGCGCCATCCTGTTGCTACCACAAATTATTGCGCTCTGCTAATAGAATATCTTTCATTAACTCGGGAAGGTCATTAAACAATCCGCACCAAACGGTGACCATCCAATAAGGATTTTCTGGAGCCCAGTAATGGCAGTTATGGCGATTCACCACCCCATTGTTATGAAATCGTGCCTCGTCAGTCGATAAAATGTGATAATCGTGGGATCATCGTTTAACATTATTTGCATTATAGCAATGAATTCTAGTCTCCGTTCAAAATCTGTAAGCCTTAATGCTTGCAGCGACTGAATTTTAAAAGGATGATATTTGTGAAACTTTAGTATCCTCTGTACTGTTGATTTACTTATTCCCATATCTTCTGCCATAGTTCTAACTGAAATATGGGGAGTCAATCCAACATAAGCCGGTGCTTTTATTTGCATTTCTTCTGTTCTAACTGGTATTACATGATGAGAATGTGATTTGATGGAAAGGAGCCTATTTGTATTTAACGCGAGGAAATGCCATACATGATGGTATAAATCAGTTATGAAATAGCTCGCTGTGTTGCTGCTTCACGAGAATTTTTATGACACTCTCCATAAATTAATAACATCTCGACACATTCATTTGGAGACAAATTAGATGGCGTTTTGAAGATTCTATAGCAACACTACTTCGCTACGTATTTAACTATACGTAACCTATTTTCGCAAATCGAAATAAATACCTGAACCTTTTTTGTTCGAACAATCTATACGATTGTATAGGTACAACCAATTTTATTTATTTATAATATGTTTTTATTAGTAGTTATTTGTTAAATGAAATTTTTGTTTATATCGTTGCATTCCTAACTTCTAGTACTTCTTACTATGGGTAGTTTTAAAACGTATATTTTGTATATAATTATTTTTTCAAAATTGTTCCAAAAATATTCATTTGATCAAAAGATAAAATTCGAATCGTGTTCGAATTCACCCCATTTAACGGTACTCTGCGGCTAGGAAATCATGTTCAGTTTTCTCCACAAGCAGCAAGAGCGTTGCCATTACAAAACCCGTAAACAAATACCGTATCGGCATGTGCAGCATGCGTAAATGCGTGTGGCATTATTATGAACACTTGTAATACCAAACATAGTCAAGTTACAACTGCCGCATATCAAATGTCCGTTTTAGACTGTTGAGTGTCTGTCAGCTGCTTTAGACGTGCGTGCGCATCGGATAACACGCCAACTTCAAATAGCTGTGTCTTTGTAACCATTAAGAATTGGATACATGTTTATATTAACTTTTTATTCAAAATAGTCCATACTATCACCACCTAAAATATTTACTATTAACCCCGACACGCCCTGTATAATTCTGAGAATTACGCACCTTCCGTGAGATATAGAGAGAGGTTTATTTTGTTATCTGGTTGCAATACTACGAATATTTTTAAGCAGATTAAACTCGCGTTTATTCGTGAATGTTAACCGGTAGATAAAAAGACCAACCGGGGTCAAAATACGAAACTGTTTGAATTAATTCTGACAATGATGTAATATAAGGGGTGATGCAAAAGTAGTTGGACATCTTTTAACATTTTTTATACTTTAATCAAAAACTATTAGAAAATATGCGATGGTTTAATCTTAAAACTGGAACTTTTGTTTACAATTATCATTAGGTTAAAATGGCAAAAAGTCCACTTTCTTCAATTTTTCTCAGTTTAGATGGAACCTTTTGAATCATGGCTTGGATGTAATCGGGACTAATTTGCTTGAGCTTATTGCTAATTCTACGTGCAAACTGATTCTCGTTTTCTGCGGTCCAACCCTTCTCATAAACGAGTCGACTAAGTTCTGCCCAAAAATCTTCGATAGGACGTGCCTTTGGAATATTTGGAGGATTCATTTCTTTAGAGACGAAAGTGACGTTATTTTCCGTTAACCAGGTGGTAACAGTTTTCGCATAATGCGAACTCGCTAATTCTGGCTCCTTAGTGAAATCTTTCAATAAATCGCTTCAGTTTTGGTAGACGTTTTGTCCTATACACTTCAGCATTTATTGCTGAATCAGGCGCACTTCTTATGAGAGGACTTGAAACACCGGCTTTTGAAATAGCAATCCAAACTAAAATTTTTGGCACAAATTTTGCTTTACCTGCGAATCTCACTTCGACAGGAGCAGAGTTTTTATTTTTTATGTAAAATCCAGCATTTCCAGCGATGTTAGTGTTACCTAGGGTAAAATATTTCTCATCATCTAAGATCAACACTTTTTGTGCAACTTTTAGATTGGTCCTCATCTTCTTACATCGAACTGGAATAACTTGCATTTGTTTATCCGTATATTTTGGTGCTTTTTGTCTTTTATAATATTCTAAACCTTCTTTTTTCAAATTTCTTGATATACTGGGACACTGAGATACTTTAAACTTTGCCGCCATTTGTCGTTGCGATATTCCAAACTTGTTTTCCATCAATTCCATCATTTTTGCAACTTTACCCTTACTTAGCTTTTTCGCTCTGCCTTTTTTTTCAAGTTAGTAGTAGGTTTGCCATCGTAAAAACGTTTTATGATGCTCCGGCTAAAATTTTCTTTTGTAAAGTGTCTCACCACTTCCGCCGGGGTCCATCTTCCAAGGGCAGAATAAATACGTTCTCGCAAATTTTCAATAGTAGCAGTTTTCATTCTTACAACTAACAAATAAACGATTTTGTGTTTAAGAGAAACGTTCGTATATTGACGTTTGACTCATTTGTCAAAAAAAATTCTACAGCCTACGACGCTAATTTTTCAAATGTCCAGCTATTTTTGCATCAGGCCTTAAACATGGATTTTGTATGCTTTTTATAACTCTTAACAAGATGATTTTCAACTACCAGAGATAGATGCTAATACCTAGTTTCACTATTAATAGTCCATTGAAGAATAAGATTCTCTCTAACATTGTAAGAAATGATTTAGTGGAAGAAGTATACTCGCTACAAATTTAGAAACAGAAAACTAAAATACGACAATACTATTCTGTAGTAGTTTTTCAAATTTTGTAATAATCTAAGTATTGACAAACCTTCAATATTATAAGGGTCAACTTATTAGCAAAAACATCATCAAAAATACAAATAGGATTGGATATCGAAGGTGTATCATTTAAACAAAAGAAACTATTATTATGCGGAGGATAGAAAATGTAACCAACGGAGATGGTGTAATATTTGATCTGTATTTGGTGTTTGTAATTCGACATAGTTAGCATTTTGGAGGGTTAGGTGTTTCGTATAAATATTTAAGGGACAAAATTACAATTATGAAGCAAAGTATGTCAGTTTCTCTAATTGGTGATACGTGAAATGATCATAATAAAATGTTTATGGTGTGAAAAGGTGATAAATGTGATTGCAAAAAAATATTGTTACAAAAAGTATAAAAATATATTGTTCTACACGAAATTATACGTATTTTTAAAAATCATAACTTTATATAACATGGCACCTTACTGAAATACGAATTAATAACTAAAGTACGGACAATCTAGGCTCCTATCGCCTACCTCTTATCCTTTAAGCACACGCTATACGTGTGAAATACGGGTCGTATGCAAGAGATAGCCGTATTGTCTGAATGCAATATTCATTCGCGGTGTGCCTTTCGCATTATTTACATGTATTTATCTGCTGTTCCTATTTGTTGAGGATTTAATACTTTTTTATTTCTTTGAATTTGTTTGGGTATTAAAATATCTGTTTTTCATTATTTTAGTAGCTGGATGTTAGTAAATTGTTTGTTTGTCCGTATGCGATTTATTATGCAATCTTCTATTTTTCGTTTACTGCAAAATAAATCATATGGAAAGTTGGATTGAAGATGATGGATTGCTTTCAAGTTATAAGTGGCAGTGAAATATGCCGCATGACATGGAAGTTGCAACACCAAGAAGAGGTGCGAATTTTTTTCTCAAACTTGGTAGAAACGTATAACTATTCAAAGGTAGTAATTAGAGTTGTTCACTAGCGACAATGGGCAGTGGCGGAGGTTCGATACAACCCTCGGTATAACTTCAAGTCTCAACCAGATCTGTTGTGTATACATGTACGCTGTCGTAAATACTATTTCGTAGTTCTCGTCGAGAAAAGGACCAATGTTGGACAAAGTTACAGAGTTTATAGCAGAAATGCCTGACCTAAATTATGATGGCGTTAAAATTCAAAGTGTAATTTTTAATATCCCTTTAATGTGTTGGTCCAGAAGCCACTGTTAACGTCACATCGAAAGCAAACAGCATTCTTCTGCAAAAAGAGGCATACGAGACCAAGAAAAATTTACGTTTGACTTATGTGTTACTCTTATTTTATGTAATATATCGTTTCGTTTAGTAGACAAAGAAGCATTTGTCTCCTTTTGAAATAAATATGCGGACTGTAAATTACCTAGTCGGACATCGATACGAGATGTAGTGCCATTTGCTCGTGAGCATATAGAAAAAAGAAAGAAAACGGAATTGAAAGATAAAAAACTGTAGTTGTGTGTGAACGAAACAGCAGATCGTCAAAAACATTCTGCGGTTAATGCAATGGGACGTACAATGGAACTACATCGACCATCATCTTCCTTCTTATTTGCTTCCAAAAGAGTTATAAATTGTACTGCCGATGAGATTTTAAAGGCGGTGTAGAACTCATTGAACAAATTTGATGTTTCAACTAAGCAACTTTTAATGTTTATGAGTGATGGTGCCGCAAACATGCGTTCTTTGGGCCGATCTCTTAAAGAACACAGTGGTAACTTCTTACATGTAACGTGTTTTCCACTAGTAAAATGTATTGATTGCTAGTACAAAGGCAGTGTTTTTAAAGTCCCTGAAACGTACCCGACTATTTCACAAACTGTGTCCTGATTTACCTGAACCACCACAGCCGATTGTTACACGTTGGGGAACATGGTTGCAGGCTGCGTTTTACTACAACAAATATTTTGACCAAGTAAAGAAGGTAGTTTTAAAATTCAATCCGACAGAAGCTGCAGCAACCAAGAAAAGCCGGGAAATATTTCAAGATAGTCAGATTAAAAGAGATTTACAAACTATTTACAACAATTACTTCGGACTAGCGGAGGGAATAGAAAAATTACAGAATGTTTCGATGTCGCTAGTGGAGTCTGTTCAAATTGTGAATGATGTTCACACACAGTTATGCGCTGTAGAAGGCGAAACAAATTGGTGTGTAATACGAAAATTTGAAAGTGTTTTAGAGAAAGACTCCGATTTTCTTATATTAAGACAAATTTGTGAAGATGAGTGTGAAGATGCATTAAGTTGTTTCAAAGATTATTTTAAATATGCAAATATAACATCGCTAGATGTCGAACGGTCGTTTTCGACATTAAGAAACATTTATTCCGCACGTCGTACTCACTTGACTAAAACAGCTGTGGAAACATATCTAATGATTCAAATATTTAACATATGTTACCCAGTTTGTGATTTCACGGAAGACTTTTAAAACGGTAAGCGTTTTAGCACGTTTTGTAATTTATTTCTTACCTTCTATTTTATGTGTAAATTTTTATGCGGTCGCCACGCCTCTGGCTGTTACCGCATATTTGCCCAGGTTATTGATAATTGATCATTATTCAACAGATACAGAATTAAAAATTTTCCTCTACTCTTTTCTCTGAATTTAATAGTAAAAGAAATAAATTATGTTAATGAAATAAGACATTCCTCAATTTTTTTTTTTAAATATCTAGAAAATCTCTAACTTTCTTTTGTTAGAAGTGGCTTTAGGACATGCTAATAAAAGTGTACTTGTTTCCCCTTTCCCCGTTCCACCTTGTAGTAAAACTTGGAAAAAAAACACCCTGTATTAACATAATTCACAAATATTTGTAATTTCTAAGAGCAATTCATGTGACTTGGATTATTAAAACACCGTGACGTTAGAGAAATTATAAATCGACTTATTTACAAAGGCGTCGTTAATTATTTTCTATACACTCTGCGCTGAAAATTATATAGTGCATGATACAGATGAGAAGAGAAACTGACATACTAACACTCTACAAAGAAAACCAATAAAAACGAAAATAGACACAATTAGCAAACAAAACTAAATCCGGTGATAAATCAAAACACTAATCAACCAAACAAAGTGCATGGAAAAAGAAGTTATAAAAAAACAACTACACATACAAAGATTGTATCCAAAAGTATGATAAAAAAAAGAACAGTTTTAGATAAGACAAGTCAATTCTGTAGCATATCACTACCACACATACATTGAAGGAATAACAGAAAAGCTAATCTAGTTCTGTAGATCGATAACACCAAAAGAGAACCTTTAGTAGCAAATTTCTCGAAAATGGTTAGACGAAACTGAAAATAACTGTAATTTTCGCGATTAGTGCACACTTTGGAACACCTTAAAAAATCGCAGCATTTTTTTCCGTTTTCATTGCGTTACATCTCGGATACCTCAAGAGACAAAGATCTAAATAATGGTTCCTTATACAACTTTCGATGAGCTGAATCGATCTAAAAGAAGCATGATTCTCTGTATCTAACGTTTCTCGAGATGGACATTGCAGAAATAGAGGTAAACATCAAAAGAGAACCCTCAAGAATAATTTTTTTCGAAAACGGTTAGAGAAAACTAAAAAAAAATTTGATTTTCTTAAGCAATACATCAAAGTTACCCGAAAACGAATGGTCAGAACATACACTTTAAAACACCTCCAAAATCCGCCACATTCTTTTCCCGTCTTCATTGCATCACATCGCGGATATTTCAAGAGGCAATTATCTAAATGACACTTCATTATACACGTTAGTTCAGATACTAACGAGGGATTTCTTTGTGAATGGCAACTGCGCATTCGAGTTTCACTTTAGATCCCATCCAGTCGCAGCACATCGAAAAGCGAGCAACGGTACGCATGTAGGAGAACGGAAAAGTAATTCTAAGTAGGAAAATAAACAACGATTCTTATAAAATTAAACTAAAGAAAAATAAATTCGATAATTATACCGAATAAATTGGAATTCTAACAATGTTACTTTATTAAGGATTCGAAAATACTCTCCTTCGTGGTCAAACAATAGCTGAGTCTATCGTAAAACTCCCGTCTCACTGCCTCGAGATTTCTAGGGGTTATTGTCACGAAAATTCTGAACAGATCTCCTTGCAACTGTTGCAAGTTCGGTACCATTACAAAACTGTAGAGATTTTGTTTGACACAACCCCACAGAAAGAAATCGCAGGGGTTGTCGGGTGATCCATGTGGCCATTTTATCGCACCTTTTCCGGCAATAACACGATTAGGAAAGGTGTTTTCTAAAAAAAACTCTATTACTATAATCTGATATACGCGGAACAACCCGTCTTGCATAAACCAAATTCCATCAAAATCGGGGTTAAATTCACGGACTGCAGGAATAATTTGTGTTCGCAGCAAATCCGAATATTTCACTTCGTTCGAGTTGCCGTCGATAACAAATGGTCCTGTAAGGTTTATCATCCAAGATACCCGCCCTAACGTTAAGTTTTTCGGGGTACTGAGTTCTTACATTACGGACAAGATGTTAATTTTCTTGAGACCAATATCGCATGAGGGATTATGTTTGCCATGACGTAGAAAAGAGAACTCGTCGTATTTTTCATAAAATATTTGTCTTCATTATCTCTTTCCATCACAAAACTGCATTCTTGCAAAATTGTCCTCGGAAAAAATCCCCTGGCAATTTTGAACTTTGTAACTTTTGTTTTTGTTGCATTTCAAAATACGTTTCACAGTACTTCTACTAATACCGATTTCGTCTGCAATTTGCCGGCTAGCGTAAGGTTCGCCCATTTCAACTAACGAACAAACCCTCACTTCTCTCTCCTCCCGCTCAGGACGCATTAGAGGAATTCGAGGCTGTTCATCTATTTGTTGGCATTTAAGGCAATTTCCGACCATGCAGCCAAGTTTCTCAAACGCTCTGATGATCCTTTCGATCGTCGAATGCGAAGGAATAGAACGATCCACTTACTCTATGGCAAATAGATCGGCCGTGCTTTGGTAGGAATTTCAGACAAAATACCATTTAATGATTTGTACCTTCTCTGCGATTGTATAAACTAACAGTGTATTCGAAATCTACGATCACTTGCTAGAACCTTACGAGCGTACAGACAGACAAAGGGTGCGTCAGAGAGGCCTCTCAGAGCTATGGCAGCTGCGCGCGGCGAGGCTGGCCGGCGGGGATAACAACGTACAATATCTTTCGCACCCCGGTGAGGCATGGGCCAACGTGTATAGCTTTCGATGAGCTGAATCGATTTAAAAGAGGCATGATTCTCTCTCTCTAACGATTCTCGGGATATACATTGCCGAAGTAGAGGTTAACACCAAAAGAGAACCCTCAAGTACTAATTTTTCGAATACGGTTAGAGGAAAGTGAAAATAAATGTGATTTTCTGAATTGATACAATGAAATTGTTCGAAAACGAATGGTCACAATACACACTTTGGAGCACCTCCTAAAATTGCAACATTTTTTTCCCGTTTTCTTTGCATTCCATCTCGGATACCTCAGGAAACAAATATATAAATAACAATTCAATCCTTAGCTTTTGATGAGCTGAATTGATCCAAAAGAAGCGTGCGTTTCTATCTAACGATTTTCGACATATAGTCGCTACAGTACAGGACTTAATTTTTTTTTAATGCTTAGAGAAACTAGAAACAACTGTGACTTTGTTAGTCATTACATAAAAGTTACTCGAAATTAAATGGTTATAAAATACACCTTAAAGAACCGTAATAATTTTTGTTTCTGTTTTCATTGCATCACACTTTGAACATCTCAAGAGACAAAAACCCAGATAATGGTTCACCCTATAGATTTCAACGAACTGAATCGATATTAAAGAAGCAAGAAGTCTTCTATTTCTAACGATTCTCAAGATATATGTACATCACTGAAATAAAGGTTAATCAAAAGTGGAGTTTAAAGAGCTAAATTTTTCGAAAATGATTAGAGGAAACTCAAAAAAAAAATAAACATGACTTTGTTAATCAGTAGTCAAAGTTAATCCAAATCGGATGGTGACAACATACACTTTGGAACACCTCTAAAAATCAAAATAAAAATTTTACATCATGATTGCAACACATCTTGGATAGCGGAATTGACTGAACTGCGGCTCTTCGGTCTGTATGAAAGACTGTTATAGGATCAATTTGACGTTTTTGAATCTACCTCCTTAAAATAGCAAGATATTTATTTTTAATGCATATGTGGTATGTAGCTTAAATTGACTTATCGTATCCATTAATAACAGTAATAAATAAATAAATAAAAAAGCGAGAAATCAAAGATTAAAAAAAGAGAGACAAGTAGACGACAGATAAGAACTCAAGCAAAGTTTTCTACGTTTCTGTCATTTCTTCGACATATTTTCCCCCTTTAGATATTGTATGTACCTCCGGCAGTCGAATGTCTTTTAAACCTTAGATTCAACTCTCTGAGGTCGGTTACATATTTCTCGCATTGCCTGCGCCTTCGCAGGCCGGGTGTTAGGTCCCCTGACCAGGACATACATTTGGCCAAGCGCTGTCCGCCGACCGCCACTGGAATCCTGGATATCTTGCTGATGTCGAAGCCTGGACTTGTCTGCGAAGGAAAATGAAAAATTAAAAATAAAAATTTCACTAGATTTCTCTAGTTACTAAATAGAAAGATTCTAATTGCATAAAGCTCAAAATAAATAAAAGTTGGATTCGTACTTACCGAACGTTCTCTTAATATTTGGCTAGCGTTGTCTACACCACTATCTTCATCGTCCTGTTCCTGCTTCTTGTCCTTGAAGAGAGGATTTTCGGTAGCATCGAAGTACTCCGATTGTTCCTCGATACCAGGACTCAGTCCGTTCGCTACAGATCTTTTCTCTTTACTACAATATAAATATGGATTAATTTTGAAACTCATCTTAGCATTTCGGAGAGATTCATCTAGTAGTGTTGTTTTGAGAAGTCGTATATAATACATTGTTGTGATATTCGTTTAACAAATTGAAAGTGTGTTGAAGTCACAATTTGAACAATGTTAGTTCATCACTAACCCAAGCAGTGTTGTAGTTCCGACTCACATTTTCAAATTTCTCGATAATTTCTACAAGTATTTAAATAGAAATGAAATTTTACTCCGAATAAGCTGCAGTAGGACATGTCAAAAGCCTTTCGCAATTGTAATTTGTAAATATCAAGACTGGAAGACCAAGCTTCCAGTCCACCTATTGAAGACTGGTTACGATCCAAAAATATCAATTAAAAATTGTATTTTAATAAATTAAATTTAACAAATTACACGCTGTTGTCTGGACTTTTTTTTTTAACGAATTTATTATGTAAGACAGAGATAAAATTATACCGGGGGGAAATTGAGGGAAGAGGTCTACAACACTGCTTCGCCTCAATGAACTAACATTGTTCAAATTGTCACTTCAACACACTTTCAACTTGTTAAGCGAATATCACAACAATATATTTTCAAAACAGCTTTAAATCCAAATCCTGCTGTATGGATGCGAAATCTGTCCGACAAGAATACAAAAAAAAGCTGTGTAAAAGGGAAAGAAAAAGTAATACAGAGAAACTTCTGAAGGAAAAGAAATGGTGACTTTTGGGAGAGGCGTTCCAACGCAGAAATTTACGAAATTATGGAAACCTACCTCACGCAGTTTTTAAAGGTGCATCTTTTAAGACAACAGGAAAGGATGGGATACGATAGATTGGCGAAGAAATATCGTTGAACAACGTCAGAAAGGAGGAAAAGGAAAGACGTGTTTAGACGAAGGTGGATAGAGGCTCTAACCGAACAGCTTGAAGGAAAAACGAGAAAAGCGGCCAGCAATACAGCAGAATTGGTTGATATTGCTAAACGATGGATATGAGAGGGCCGTGGATTCTAAAAACACAATAGTACAAGTCCTAACAACTATATATTGGGACAAAATAAAATATATACATGTGCAGTTTAGGTATTTTTTTTTTAATTATAATAATGGTGAATAAGCAATGGTTTAAATGGTTATTAATCACAAAACATATTTATTATCTCTGAAAAACCTTATATGTAATATGTAAAAGTGACGAAAATGTGTGTCAACTAAATATTGGGGCAATATAAAGTAACTGTAAAAAATGCAACAAAATAAGACAAGTGAGCTGCAGGACGAAACGTCAGATTAACCAGCAGTTGTTTATTGTTTTGAGCGAATCCCTCAAAATTCGTGAGTGAAAAATTATTGCCACAATAAAAAGTGGCGGATGATCTTAATATTCCTAAAACTGCAAAACAGTCTGCTGCCAAGTATTGCGAAGTTAAATTAAACTATAAAAAAGTGGTTTAGCGGCCGCAACGTAAATGTTCTTTCTTGGCCTTCCAACGGTCTTGATCTTAATAAAATTGAAACAGTGTGTTATAAAATGAAACAAACATTGGGAAGCAACCCAAAACGGACATTTCCTGAACTTAGGGATAAAAGGGAGCAAATTTAGAACGGATTTGCTCCTGAAAAGTGCAGATCCTTAGTTAATTCAATGCCCAACTGAATTCGAGCGGTCGTTTTGCGTGGCAAATATTGAGATTTAGCACGAATTTTCAAAATTCGTGCTAAATCCCAATATTTGCCACACAAAATGAACATTTTTGTTAATTAGAGATGATGGAATAAGAATTTTTGTTTTTTGTGTTGGTAATTTGTCCCGGTTGTTGTTAATTAAGTAATTACATAGTATTAAATTTAAAAAAAATAAAAAAAAAACTGTCAAATACCTGAATTATATTTGTACTTTATTTTGTTCCAATATATAGTTGTTAGAGATCGTATATGTTCCATCTTTCGGTAGCTACGTACTTATGAGATACCATGTTTAGGTTTCTATATAACTTTAGACTAAGAAACAGTTTTGAAAAATCTCCATTCAAAAAAACACAAACTTCCGAGTTCGTGAAGATGATCCATTCTATATACACGTTGCGACACAGATCGGCTGTACATACAACATGAAGAAAATAACACAGTTCGACAACAACGCATATATCGATTATATTCGCCAGCACGAGTTCGTTCGACAGTGCCAGGGCGGATGCGAGAGGAGATACAGCAGTAACGTTGTCGTAGAGCGGTTTGGGATGTATGTACAGCCGCTCAGTGTATATTATATACAATTTCATCGTTCGTATATAATATAATCTATTAGATATGTCTCAGTAATAATTTCTAATGTTAAATACACGGAATACCAACTTATTATCTCAAGTAGCGATTCTATTGGAAATCTGGCAACGTTTAGTGTTATCACCATAAAAATAATACTTTAATCACAACTTGAGATAAGGTGCACAACAACTCACCTTTGCTCCTGTATTCCGCTATTGGTAGAATTGTTCGCGACGAACGTAACGGCCGGGTGCGAGGTGAGATCGACGCCCGGCGAACACTGCACCACAGTCGCGCGCCTCTCAGATCGCTCGTCGTTCGCGACCAAAGTCCTCACCGGACTGCCGACCACCGCCACGCATCGTTTCTCGCCGCGCCTCTCGGACGAACGGCTCCTATCCTGCGTGCTTGAACTGCTGTCCGACTTCGTGCTCGCCTCCAGGTTGATCTTGACGCGTTCGAGCGATTTCGGCAGCGCCTTCGCCGAACTGCTCCTGCGCAACGCCTCGACCGGCTCGAAGTCGAGGTGCGTATTCGAATCGCTCTTCACGATCGACAACCGACGCGGCGAATCCTGGCTCTTCCTCCTCTCCGTGTTCTTCGATCGACGTCTCTCGCCTTCCTTGTCGGTCGTGCTCGACGATTCCGTTTCGCTCTTCTTTTCTTTCTCCGTCTTTTCGACTTTTTCCGCGTTCGCGATGTTAATCGGCGACTCTTTCTCTTCGTTCTTGTTCTTGTTTTCGCGCTCGACGTGTTTGATTACGTCTGGTTCGGGGGCGAATGTTATAGACTCGCGTTTCGGGCTTTGGATGTCGTGGTAGTGGTGGTTTTCGGGGCGTTCCTTGCTTGTCTGCTTTAAGATGCTCTTGGTGCGTTCCAGTTTCACTTTTGGCGAATTCTGCCCGCTAGAGGGCGGTTGCGCTGTTGGTACCGTTTGGCCGGTTGTCTCGTTATTGCTTCTGTTCTCGGGTGTGATCGCTTCAATCGGGGCGGTCTTCTGCGGCGATAGAGTCTGGGGTCGCGGAACCGGTGCTTGCTGTTCTTTCGTTTCTTTTGGCACTACGCGGATTTCCAACTTACCGGCGACCTGCATTAACGAAACAAAATAAATTGTAAATTGCAAGAATGAAACAATTTTCTTTGATGTGAAATTATTTTGAAGTTTCCAATGATCCATTGCTGCGGAGTTCCGATAGTTACATAACGGTTAAATTTGGGAATTTCATTTTATCATATTGTGAAAAATATGTTAGGGATGTAATGTTTTATAAAAGAATATGGTAAAAGTGCAACATCTGCATGTAGTGTACATATTTATACAGGGTGAGTCGGGAGGAACGGACCAAACTCTAGGAGTGTATTATACACGCATGCGTTCTTATCCGACTTTCCGTTCCTGTACATGGTCCAAATTGTCCTTTGTTTTTGAGTTGATACGTCTTAAATAAAATAAAAATATCATCCATGTAAAACAAAAAGTTAGATACGTTCGACATTAAAAGGTTTTCTCGCTTCTTATCCACATATGACGTACCGGCTATCTAAATCAATCCTTTCAAGGCTCAAAATCATTTCAATAATTTTATTGTTCTGATATGTGTCGATGTCAGTTTATTGTGACGGTGATTTAACGTTTATTTTCGAGTTTGTACATTGCTTTGTTTGAAAATGCCACACACACGCTTATTCAAATTTAGAATATGCAAATATGGTGTTTGTTTATGGTTTTTGTAATGGGAATGCTACAGCTGCTTTTGAAGAATATCATCAACGGTTTCCACATCAAAGAGATCCTAGTAAAAACGTATTTATAGTAGTTTCAATAAATTGTGCTAGATCAGAATGCAGTGTCAATATAACATCTGAACGAGCTACTCGAAAAAGCTTAGAAGTAGATATCCTTGATTTAGCAGAAAGAGATGCAACGACCAGGTCACGAAGAATTGGTACTCAATTGACTATAAAAGCCTTTGAAGAATTGGAAATGGGTCAACACTAAATCGGCACACTGTTCGCCACACAAGTTATTTGATTAATTCGGAACAATTGTTTCGGGTATTCGTAGATTCCCATTGTCGACCGTATGACCGAATGATGTGGGAAAAAGATTTTAATTCTAACATGCCTCGTTCTAACCCTACTCTAAAAGATATTTACAAGTACCTACTTTGACCGCCTACATAACATGTAGCTGAATTGCTTGGCCAAACGTTACCAATGTGATGTATGGAACATAATTGTAGACATGTGTCCAAAAATGCTTCTTAAAAAAGTTACGCGCGATTTTCGAAATTGTTACAAGTTTAATAAGGTTATTTCAACTGTTTATCCGAGTTTTTCAAGTGTGAAAATTTTTAACATCATTTAATTCTGTAGTATAATATTTAAATTAAAGTAATTACTAATAATCTTTTAATCTCCTATCGTCCCTAACAGTTTGTAGATGGCTTTTATATATCTTTTGCATAAGTTAATCTCCAATTAAAATTAATTCGTGATTAAGTAATTACAATTAAAAAGACATTTGGGACGATCCGCAGCACACAAATATGTTAGGGTGTCAAAAATTAATGCTAATACAGCTCATGGTATTGGTGGAATCATTCCCGGCAAAAACAATGTAGCAGAGAAAATAGCGCTAACACATGAACATGTTCCTGCCTACCCAGCGTTATCGGCATGGTTCTGAGCACAATCTTCTGCTGCTATAATTGCGTTTGCCTCTCTGTTTATGCTGCTAATCTCCAAAACAGCACTGAATATATGGGCGAGCAAAAAGCAACTGTAATTTGGCTCGACCGTTTTATGTCGAAACGTATTGAAGATGTCCAGCTAAAGGAACTTGCGGCAATCCACCAGCGTCTTCGTGAGAGAAAATCTTTTAAACTGAATATTGTTGATTGTGGGGTTCAAAGAAGCACCAAAATTGAAATTCGCGCATAACCTTTAAGGAAGCATTTTTGGACATATGTTTATAGGAACTTTTTTTCACGTTGATAATGTTTGGCCAAGCAATTCAGATACCTTAAAACATAAACTAAAAGGAAAGGTTCTTGTCTGTAGCACGAAACGTAAACACGTGTTCGCTTTACATCAATAAATCCATCAGAGCTAAGTGGTTAAATGGACCTTTTTCCCTATTTAACAAATTTGCATTCAATTTCATACAAATGGTTTCGTAAGCGTTTAATTCTCGCTGCGAAGTTACGTTTTTGATTAATTTGTTAGTTTCCTAATTTAATATGCCCAATTTCGTTTGTATTGTGCTCCATTTGACCATTCAGTCCTTCCATAACGGTAATGAGCTATATGTTCTTTGAATCTAGCGTCTATTGCCGGTTTCGTTTGTCCAATATAGGTTTTATCACAGTCACCGTATGCGATTTTATAAATTCCCGACCTTTCCTTCGTATCCGGCTTTTCTGTCGGATTGCCTAGAAGGTTTCTGAGTGCATTTTGTAAACTGAAACACATGTTCATATCTTGTTCCCTAAAAACTGTGTTCTAGCCGAATTTCAATCACTTTTTGTTAATTAAACCTTTATAAAAACAACACAACCTATTGAATATGAACGAAGCTTGGTCAGTTTGTATCAAAACGTTGTTTTTTTATTTAATTGTTAAAAGAATGACTGCTACCAATTTGACTGCCATATTAAAATGTTTGAAAAGGTAGTCTGCACATGTAAGATACCTATTCAAAATATATTCGCAATAAGTAACATGCTCTTCGTATCAACGATAATGTCCAATATAATTTTGATTAACAGGCAAGTTCTATAATAAATTTTGACGTTATTTAAAAGAAATAAGAAATTCCAACAATGATACCACCAATTTCTATTTTGAAAGGTAAAAAGTAATAAAATGTAATAAAATAAGGCTATATTACAAAGCAATCAGACGCTAAAGCAGGGTTTTAAAGTTTGAATGAATTCGGAAAATTTCTCGAAAAAGGTTCTCACATGTCACCCTACCTCTTGTAGCCCTTCGTCACCATTCTGCGCGTCGTCTCCATTCTTCTGATCGTCCTTGTATGTCATGTTGAGGATGGGCAAGCTGGCCCACTTGGCGACTACCGAATTCTGAGATTTGTTCTCTTCGTCCTCTTGATTCTGCACGTGTCTCGAGGCGACGTTTCGCATCACATCCACCTTGAAGATGAGATCGTCGAAGGCGGCTTGCTGGAGCAGCGGAGGCTTCAGCCCCGTTCTGAGATTCGGCCCGAGTGATGGAGTAGACCAAGCACGAGGGAGTCCACCTTAAAAGGACGAGAAGTAAACTTTTCAACCACACGTTTGAATCGGTGCGATTTTCAGTCGATCAAATACGAAAACGTTATAGGTATTGAATGTGTGGGTATTGAAAAAATCATTTTTATAATATTCCAATATAATGTAGTTACGAAACATCCACGTTTAATACCTTGTTTTATTTATTTAAATCGTTAGCACCAGATAAAATATCATTTGTTATTGTCAAAATAAAATAGGCGAGGAATGTTATTGATCGTGTAGTAATAGGTGCCTGTTACAGAAGAGAAATATGTATTTTGCAAGAATTTCACGTCATCGGTTTATCGTTAAGCTATTTTTTCCAACACTTTAGAGTTGATATATGCTTGTTTATAAGAACATCACGTGCAATACAAGCAAATCATAATTTATTGGCCATTTCAGAGGTGTTTTCATCGATCAGAGAAATCAAAATAGTTTTAATCGAGTTTTATATTCAATTTATTCTCTTTACTATTTATATCATAACTAGATGAGAACCCAAATCTTTCAAATTTGATAGGGAACGATTATCGAGATATATGCGGATACCACTCTACTTAAGGCAAGCTTAAGTCACATGTAACACCCTACCACCACAAGTCTATAAATTTCATAAATAAAACGATTTCAAAGCAAACATTATTCGAACAAACCAATAATTGATCAATCTATTGGCTATTTTAGTCCCATCAATATACGGGGTGTTTATTAAACATACGGCAAAAATTCACGGGGTTATTCCATGAACTATTCTAAGAATATTTTGTCCTTTGATGATTTTTGAAAAGCCCCTTTGTTTCGAAGATACAGGGCGAGAAAAATTTTCGACAAAATCAATTTTGATATTTTTGAAAGTAGCCGAGATAAAAATATGGCGTACAACACTGGACTTACCGACTATAAAAAATTGTAAAAACGCGTTGTTATCTTTTAACAACATTCCGATTACAAAGAACGGCTGTTTTACCCACGAACCATAGGCAAGTGCAGACATAGAAAAGTAAAATTTGCCGATTTTAACGCACCCATAAAAGCAATAAACACTTCTGTTGGCTGGGAAATACTTTAAAAGTGTAAAAATACTAAAACAATTTTGATTTTTCGTTATGAGCCGTCCAAAGATTCTGCCTCCCATTTTTTTTTCTGAATTGAAATGCTAAAAACCGGAATATAGTGTTTCATTTACAATAACTCATGCCTACTTTTACATATTTTGAAAGAAAATTGTTGTATTCGTATCTTAAATCCAATTTTCTTTCGTTTCAAAGGTATTTATTTTAGAAATACATATAGAGAAAATTTATTCAAAAATATTTTTGAAATTTCAGTAAACAAAATAATTATAAGGAATGTTCAACATGTTCGTTAACTTCTAGACACAAAATAAAGGCATTAATTAAAAAATAATTCTAGATTTTAAATTATAATTGTGTAGAACATACATCAAACTCTTCAGATGCCCTTAAAAGAAGGTTGATGCTGTTTGATGAAAATTTACTAATAACAGATTACAGCACGGGGTGACGAATAAACTGCGTGAGCACAGTTGCTCCAGAATTGTATTTACATCTTAAATGGGTATAGGTACCACTGCTGTCAAAAAATCTGGGACAACTCTGATGAGCTGATTTTAACGTTTTTTCAATCTTGTAACAATGACCTATCGATTTACGATTGACACTGAAAGACAATTTAACATATTTTTTTCATATTTTACAAAAGATGTTCAAAATGGCTAATGTCATAATAGTGTAGCTTGTCCCAGATTTTTATGAAAGCAATAGTACCATAGACATTGGTTGTTGTATATGTTTTTTCTCTGTTTCAAGGTTTATTTTTGAACTCTGATAGATGTGTTTACACGAATATCAAATTTTGAAAAGCGAGATTGTTTATATTTAAATTAATTATAGGCGTTTGTTTAAAATATTGTGTAAACTGCCTATTTCGTATTGTGTTCTTGGTAGTACAAATCGACATGTGACAGGAGGAAGCAATAGATTTCTTGCGTAAATATAATGAATATTTATTTTAAAAGACGTTGAATAAAATAATAAATGTAACAATTATAGGTTCCCACTAAAAAATGAAGAGCTTTTGAAAAAAAACTTTAAACTAATTAAAACGAGTAAACCATGTAGTGATCATTTTATAGAAGAAAATTATCCACGACTAGGATCCTATATTAAGCATTTGATTGGATTCCCTTATTATGGAAGTAAAAAGCTACAGACTCTCTGGAGGAGTTACTTAGAAATAATTTTTTCGAAGATCTCTCTGATTCAGACATCGCTAAAGATTTCGAGCAACATACAGATGTGATGTCATTGCGCTCTTAGAAGATACAGTGATCGCATCCAACGATTACGTTCTTGCAAAGTTTTCAACCAAGAGGCGAACTCTGTTACATTGGCAGAATAGAGAAAGTATATGGAAATGACGAAGACGTAGTCAATTTCTTGAGGAAATACAATAACGTATTCCGTTTTCCGGATGCTCAATACATTGCCTACGTTTCCAGGACAGACATCGTACCTAAGCTACCTCAGGAACATCAATAATTACCTCGCTTTTCAAATTTAACCTAAATTTCTTTGGTTATAACTAACGCTGGCCAGGAGCGGTACCGCGCATCGGCGTAGAATCAGTTCGGACCGAGAGTAACGGTAGTATTACTTCGTCTGCGGAGCAGTACGGACATTTTCGCTGCCGGTCATTTGCGCAATTGTTTATCTGTCCTAGAAAAATTATGATTTCGTCAGCAAAACGACCGCGGTCGGACAAACTTCGAAAATTTATTGCAGAAATTCCAGACTTAATATATGAAGGTGCTAAAATTAAATGTGTAATCTGTAAAATCCCGTTAATGTGTTGGTCCAGACAACATTGTCTACGACACGTAAATAGTGAAAAACATGTCTCAAAAAGAAATTGCGCACGAGACAATGAAAAATTTATATTTAATTTATGCGTTACGTTTATTGCATGTAATACACCGTTTAATTTACTAGACAAGGAACCATTTATCTGCTTTTGGAATAACTATTCAGAGTGCAAATTACCAAGTCGAACATCGTTACGAAGAATTGTGCCATCTGCGCGCGAACATATTGAACAAAAAATAAAATCGGAGTTGAAAGATCAAAAATTGTGGTTATGTGTCGACGAAACAACAGATCGGAAGAAACATTCTGTTCTTAATGTAATGGCAAGCAAATTGGAACCTCATCAATCGGCACCTTCAATCCTATTAGTCTCCAAACGAATACAACAGTGTACTGCCGAAGTAATTTCAAAGTTAGTGTTAAATACATTGGACAAGTTTGAACTTTCAACAAACCAACTCTTGATGTTAGTGAGTGATGGTGCTGCAAACATGCTTTCTGTAGGCCGGTCTCTTAAAAAGCATATTTAACAGACATTATTCACTTTGTGATTTCATGGAGGACTCTTAAAATGGTAAGTGTTTGAGCACGTGTTATTTAATTTTTATTTAAAAGATGAGCGAAATTATTTGCGGCAGCAAACATCTCTATTAGCAGAATAACTCTAGTGGAACGTGAGGCCTGGTCGACTCTACGCTACTGCGCGGTACCGCTCGTGGCCAGCTTTAATCATAAATGTTTACCCCATCACATTCAGACACATGTAAGGCTGTAGTTAAAAATTTGAGTTTGAATTTCTGATCAAAATGTCGATAAGAGTTATTGAACAACAACAACCTCAATTCCATATTTTCTTCCGATTTTCCGAATTTAACTAGTGATGTCAATCAGTCTTCCCAAATATTTCCTTTAATACACGCGTCTGCTTCTCTATACAACTTTTCAGAATTATAATTAATTTGACGAGCGGACGTATGCGGACAGTTTCCTGACAGCCTATTATAGGAACAATTATCGTAAAAAATGCTCACGAGAATCTTCGCAACGGCCGGTCTATTTTCGCCAAACATAAGCAAACAATAGCTTCATCAAAAGGAAGGCGAACAGATGGGAGAGCACTTAGAAGCTATCAAACCTATTATAAAGCGCACGGCGGTAATTTTAACTACAAATAAACGTGGTGTAAAAATGGAGTATTGGCAGACACGGCGAGTTTGATATCGTAATCTATGGTATGCGTTTGTTTACCTTTCTCCTTGTGCAAATATAATGAAAAAAGTGAGTTCCTCTTTCTATCGAACAAAAAAAAGAACTGGATACGTAGAGAATGAATCACTATTGTAATCGATTTATTGGTTTGAAGTACAAAAGAATGTATTTGAAATGTTTTTGTAGATTATCTCTTGTTAATTGTGGAAAATTGTGATTCTATGAGATATCGTGACTCTCGAGCTTTTTCTTTTGCCATATAAACAAGAAACGGCAGCAAATCACGCAGCTCAAGCGCTGAAATTTTTATTACCAACACCTTTAAAATAATACCTCATTAAAACTGGAGGTATGATTTAACAAAGAGTAACGACTGGAATTTAAGACTGTGAAGTCTAAATTTACTAAAATGTGTTTTATAAATCTCTATGCCTACATAACAATTTAATTCTCCATTGCTGTTTATGTTCTTGATTAATTTTATATTACCAACAGTAGGGACATTACACGTTATTATGAGTAGAGTAAGTCACTAGCGCCAACGGGCAGCGGCGGAGGTTCGATACAACCCTCAGTATAACTGCGAGTCTCAACCAGATCTGTTGTGTATACATGTACGCTGCCGTAAATACTATTTCGTAGTTCCACGTTTGTTTTAAAAATGTTGCCTACGTCGCGAAAACGATCAATGTTGGACAAAGTTACAGAATTTATAGCATATAGCAGAAATACCTGACCTAAATTATGATGGCATTAAAATTCAATGTGTAGTTTGTAATATCCCTTTAATGTGTTGGTCCAAAAGGGATTGTCTACGTCACGTAAACAGCATTCTTAAAAAAAAAATTGCACACGAGATTATGACAAATTTAAATTATGTGTTACCTTTATTGCATGTAATCTACCGTTTAATTTAATAGACAAGGAAGCATATGTCTTCTTTTGGGATAAATATGCGGACTGTGTATCAACTTAAAGTGAGTGATGATGCCGCAAACATGCTTTCTGTAGGCCGGTCTCTTAAAAAACATTGTGCTAACTTGTTATTATATGTTATATTACGTGTAAAATTCATGCTTTCAGTCATGTGGCAGATAGTATTAGAAAATATTATCCTGAGGTAGACGCTTTAATATAGCATACAAAAGCAGTGTTTGTCAAATCCCCAAAACGTATTCGCAAATTTCACAAACTGTGCCCCCGTATGCCTGAGCCACCAGAACCTATTCTTACACGTTGGGGAATATGGTTACAGGCCGCGTTTTATTATCATAAATATTTTGAGAATATTAAGAACGTGGTTTTACAATTCGATCCAAAAGAAGCTGCGGCTATCAAGGAAAGCCAGTCGAAATTTCAAGATAGTCAGGTTAAAACGGATTTAAAAACTATTCAGAACAATTACTTCGGACTAGTGGAGGCAATAGAAAAATTACAAGATCCTTCGGTGTCGTTAGTGGGATCTCTGCAAATAGTGCAACATGTTCACGCACAGCTATGCGCGGTAGAAGACGCAAAAAATGTCTGTGTTCTAAAAAGGTTTGAAGGTGTTTTAGAGAAAAATTCTGATTTTGGCACATTAAGACAAATTTGTGAAGGTGCGTCAACAGAACCATTAAGTTGTTCCAAAGAATATTTTAATTACGCAAATATAACGTCACTAGATGTAGAACGTTCGTTTTCTGTATATAAACACACTTTTTCCTCACGCCGCACTCGGTTTACCGAAACAACTGTGGAAACATATCTAATGTTGCAGATATTTAACAGACATTCACTTTGTGATTTCACGGAAGACTCTTAAGACGGTAAGTGTTTGAGCACGTATTATATTTTATTTCTGACCATTTATTTTGTGTAAACTTTTATGCGGCCGCCACTGGCTGTTGACGCAAATTAAGCAACCCTAGTCATAAACCCATGAACCTTTTTCCTTTTTTCTTTCTGTTTTTTATTACTAACATATCTACAAAAAGTTTTTTAGTTCAGTTGTACCAGTGAAGATGATAGCTTAGCTATCGAAACATGCGCTCAGTTTTAGTGAAGTGTTGTGACAAGTGTGATAGCGAAGTGTTTAAACAACAATAGGTTAGTGAGAATTTACTAGAATAGTAAGAGTTTGTAGGAGGAAAGATACTTTTCAGCTACTTGGTAGAATCTGAAATACTATAATGTACCAACAGAATCTTGCTTTCTTTTTTTTCTCTGATGTTTTCGTTAAATAATGAAACTTTAAATAACAAAAAAAAGTTTGTCTTTGATTTCTACATTTAATTACCAATCAATTCAAAATAAGTTGTATATTTTCGGAACAGTGGATTTTATTTTTTTTCCAAATTCGGAAATTGTTGAATTTTGGAAGTAAAGATTGTTTTATCTTAGTTTTTTTTTTTTTAGATTAGAATACGCAGAAATGATCAAAAATAGGAGCTGCTGTTTATAAGGAATTACTTTTCCTAGTCGAATATAATCCATATTTGAACTAAATTTCTGGAAAATCCTGTATAACACTTTTGACATTTATTGATAATTATAAATAACTACTAAAATAATTCATAAAAATCTTAAAACTAATTTATATATGCAGCTATTGCTAAAAAGAGATATGAATGTAAAAATTTTCAGGAAAAAAAAAATATTTCTCGAAGTTCTAATGCACTCTAGACCCGTGGTATGCTATTATCTTGCATCTAAGAGGGCTCTGTAAAAAATCAATAATACACAAAGTGTTCTATTTGAAAAAAGAATGATGATTTCCTTTTCCCATGTAATCAAGAAATTGAAAATATAAAAAAAAAAGATCTGTATCCATAATATCGTCCACCAAAATTTACAATTTCCAGATATTTTAATTACATATTATAATTTTGTATAAATATATTCACATTAAAATATTTTTTTAAAAAGAATTCGTATTGTATTTTTAGATTGATCATAAATTCATTATTATTATTATTATTCCCATACCCTGTAATCACAACTTTCATCTTTTTATATTTCTTTCCCCGTTTTATGTTTTGTATCGTTTCCGTATTCTACAAAGTGCGAAGCGTCACGTCGATGTCTTTAGACGAGAACATTTTAAGTTTATGTTTTCTATCAGAAATGTGTAAGGAAATATTATGACACCACGGGTGTTTTGGCGGTCATTAAGAATCACAATTTTGATGATTTCCTTTGTTAATACTGCTGACAAGGGAAGATTCCAAGGTGACAATCACCGATCGTATTGAAGCTTGGCAGACTTGCAGAATCCATCGAGTATTGTAAACATTCCTGTATGGAAAGTAGAGCATTGCACGGACTAGGAAAAGCACGGCCCGCTCGGGTCCGCGGGCGGGCATCGTATCTTTTCATTGCGGGCCAGGCCGGTTCTGGGCTGGGCGGCCCGGTGGAGGCTGGGCGTGAACGAATCTAAGTGCGTCGCAGTTAGATTCACGAGGAGGACGCGTGTACCCTTGGATAACATCCAGGTAGGACAAGTGCAGCTGCCATGGAGCCCTGACGTTAAGTACCTCGGTATTCGCCTGGACAAGAGGCTAACCTTCGCCCCACACAAGATGGATATCCGCTCCCGCTTCTCTACTGCCCGCAACATGCTGCTCCCTCTCCTGGGTCGAAGGAGTCCCCTTCACCTGGGCAGCAAGTTGCTTCTCTATAAGTCGACACTCCGGCCGTTGCTGACCTACGGCGCCTTGGCTTGGTCATCGGCGGCTCCATGGCATCTCCGGAGCCTGGAAAGCCTCCAACGCAGGACACTCCGTATCATCGTTGACGCCCCTTGGTTCGTTAGGAATGAGCAGATTCGTCGAGATCTGGACATCCCGTCGGTTCGTGAGCATCTCGAGAAGATCCTCAGCTCGGCGTGGGCAAGGGCCCGCGACAGCGAGAATCCCTGTGTGCAGATGGTCGTCGTCCCCCAGGATCGTCCCCCACCTCTAGTGAAGACTCGTCGCCCAGCGGATTTCTTCAACTCCGGCTGCGCAACGCCCACAGCCCCAGACGACCAGCACTGACTCCTCAACAGGACAAACCCTATTTGTTAAACAATAAAGAGATGACCCAACCTCCCCCAAAACTCCTCTACACAAAATTCCAAGCTGCGCGAACTCAGCCAGCTTTATCATAAGATGAAAAAGGGGTTCAAGGCACCTAGTTTCGAAAGCAGTTCCCAGAGAGGGCCAGACCGGGCCGGGCGTAAAATTGTGCGGGCCTGACGGGCCGAGAATGTATTATTAACTACATCGAATAGATATAACGTATGCAGTAAATGCGTTAGTCTGTACGCTATCGTTTTGTATTAACAATTTTAATGTATGTAATGTTATGTTACGTTTTCTTTTGGTTTCATACAATATAGTATACAAGAACAAACAAAATAAATGTTTCATTTTGCTCATTATAATGTAGTAATTAAAAAATGATTAGAAATAGACGGTGCCGATATAATTACTTAAACAGGCTGAAATAATTTAGACGGGCCTAAATTTTCTAACGGACTGGCCGGGCGGGCTTTGTGCCGAGGTAATGAACGCAACAAGCGGGCCTACTCCATACTATAACGGGCCACGGACGGGCCGGGCCGTGAAAAATAGGCCCGCGCAGTGCTCTAATGGAAAGCAGCATTCGGGAAAACGTTTTCAGATCGTTTCACTCGATAACAAGGATATTTATTTACACCAGCGGATTAGCAATAAAATTGCAATCTTTAGTTCAAAACCAACTCTTCTCCCTAAAATACCGTAATTTATTTTTATATTCCTAGTATAAAAGCGGTTACATAGACATTAAACCAAATCGTTTCATACACCCAGTAAAATATGCATTTTTCCACCTTCATTTTGAGTGTTAATTAAGACAAATATAATACCTTTAGCAGAATTTAGTTTCCTTATGCATTTTACGAGACAAACCCACTTCCCATAAGAAATTGATCACCCCCTACCACGTTAAGTAGCAATAAGACTACAGTTTTTCGAAAGAAAAATGTTGCGCTCTTACTGGGTCATCCATTACAAATGTCTTTATAAAAACTTGATTTCAACATCGCTATTTATCAAACAATTTGGAATTTTAAAAATAAAATATTGCTAAAATAGATATTTTAATAAAAAAAGTCAATTACAATATAAGGTAATACGTGTATTATTTTTAAAAAAATATATGATAAAAAAATATTGGCAAAATTTCACTCACCGCACAATATCAAAGTTCAATATCTTGACTTCGCTCCAAGCTCGCGAAATATCATTTTTGATAACGCGCTCGATATTTGTCAACTTGGCTCGCGAAGGTTATTCCCGCTCCTCTAACGCGTTCGGAAACGATAAGAATCACGCGGCGAACACACAAGAAGAAAAAAAAGAAAAAAGAAAATTAACTTTAGGCTTATGCTCGCTCTAGCAATGCAATCGGACTCACCAACGAGATCTGGATAGGCTTCGATACCGGCGATATTTATGTACTTCTTGTGGCTAGTCCTGGAATCTTCGCTGATCCGACTCAGGGCCGGTGGTAAAGCGGCATTGGCCTCGGATGGCGCCCCAAGGGCAGCCCTATGTTCGGGACTTTCCGGTTTCCATTCGTTGTCCGTAGTCTCTTCGCTGTCATCGAACTGACTCTTCCACTGGCTGGCCAAGGTTAAGGCTCCTCCTCTCGTAACCTAAATCCATCAAAAGAAAAAAGAACACTTTCTCAATAATCACAACTTCCTCGAAAAGCAAAAACAAAAATATTCTATTTTCGGGAGCGAATTCGTCCAAACGAGAATGTTTGCTATCTTTTTCGAAAATTCTTAAATGTTTGTGTTATCGAACTGACGCGCGCGTGTTTTTCGGGGGGAAAAAACGAACCGCACTGGTTGAGCGTCCGATTATTAATGTAGCGCGACTCGTGTTTCCGTTGCTCCTGTTTTTGTTCAAAGATGCTGTTACTATTATTATCGGAGAATGAGGAAAGTGGAACATGCAATCAAGGTATTCAAACGCGAATTTGTACTATTTTTATTTACGATGCTGTTAAATTTAAACCATCGAATTTAGATTCAATGGCGGTACCTATGTACAATCGTTACGGCACCCTTAAATGGTTAATGTACTAAATAAGAGATACCACAACAAAAAAATTACAATGTTGTCAATAAAAATGCTTTAGCAGAAGATAAAAATGTAAAAATTTTGATTGGGGACACGGATGGCGTCCGGTAATAAATAAATTTGAGTTGGAATTTAATATTTGAGAAATAAGTCCTGCTTGATCTTTACAATGCAATGTTGAAATCTCACCCCACAGTGTGCAATAAATGGATCAAGACTTGTTTATGCAGAAAGACTTTCACGGAGGAACATTCAATGGCAACCCTTGTAGAATTCTGTTAAGAAAAATTGACATGCTCCGTTCATGTTGTCTACTAAAGTGTCTAAAATTTGTAGTGTTTTTCAAGTATTGACAAAGTTATAACTTCTTGTTTTGAAGAAGTGCTTAAAGATAACTACAAAGACTGTATTGAAGAATTCAAGTACAATTTTTTAAGTTTAAATATTAATGTTACACCAAAGATTCATTCCATTTGGATCATATTAGTAAATTTTGTGAAAATAAAGCTACTGGACTGGAGCACTTTAAAAATTGTTTTCAGCAGTTTTCTTTTTATAGTGCTTTTCATATATATGAAACAAAACTTTATTTATTTAATGGAAAGTTAAGTTAAAAGTAACCAACAAATTTTGTATGCAATATATATAGTTTATTTATGAAAGTCCGCTTAAAAAAAAAATTCTAAAAATTACCCTATCTATGATTTTAATTTTAATGTTTTTGTGATAATTACATGTAATACTAAATATAAAATCTAAATTTGAACCTGGACAATTTTTTCCAACTTGCCTAATGCAGAATTGTGATGTAAAACAAAGACAAGTTCTAAAATAAGAGTGAAAATTTGATCGATTTTAAGATTTGGAAATCGACCAATAACAAACAATAATAATAAAGTATCGGCAGACTCCGCACCACGTAAATTATTAATTAATTCGGAACAGCCGTTTCAAGGACTCGTGGGTCCCCATCGTCAGCCGCATGATCAAATGATATGAGAAAAAAATTCTAATTTTACCATGCTTGTATGCCTACTCTCGAGAAAAATATTTACCGCTTAACACTAAAACATGCGAAATATATGGAAAGATAGACGAAAGGGTCCCTTGTTAGTGCAGGATCAAACGCCAGACATGTTGCGGTCCCACTCTCATAAAAATAGAGCAGATTTGTGTCTCTTGCGCCTACACCCTAAATCTAAAACATGCGAAATATACGAACAAAGGCGAAAGGATCTCTTGTCATTGTAGCACGTTACTTAAACCATATGGCCGTTTTACCCTAATAAATCAAAAAGGCAAGACTAATATAACGGTGCATTCTCTCTATTCGACAGATTCGTGTTCCTTTTTACGTAAACCGTTTTGTAAGCCTCTAATTTCCGTGGCGAAGTTACGTTCTTAATCAATTTCAGGTTTTCTAATTTAATTTTATGCCCGGTTTCGTTTATGTGTTGTGCTATACTTGACGCTTCTATCTTCCCATATCTGTAGCACCTGATGTGATCATCGAATCTAGTACCTATCGCTCGTTTCGTTTGATCTATATGCTTTATCACAGTCACTACATGCAATTTTATAAATTCCCTATCTCTCTTTCATGTCCGGTTTATCTTTCGGATTGTTAAGGTTTTTGAGTGTATTTAGCGAACTGAAACATACGTTTATATCTTGTCTCCTCAAAACTTTACGAATACCATTCGATATTCTGCGGAAGGAAAGTTTCACAAATTTATTGTCATGGGTTTCTGCCAGAATTAATGTCCTAGAATTTCCTACATAATGCCTATGTTGGACTTTCTTAAGATTGCGATCGACATCTATAGAAGAGTAATCATTGTAAATAGTTACATTTTTTATGAATTTAAGCTCTTTATTGTATCTACTTTTATTCAAAGTAAATTTTACCAATGGCGGCCATTTTGTATTGTCCGCAGTGGTTAGAATCGGCCATAATCTATCGATGTCTATTTCCAGCTTTTTGTTGTTTCTAATTACTAAACTATCCAGGAACTTCTTCTTCTGTAAATTTAATAGTTTATTAGGGTAAAACGGCCATATGGTTTAAGTAACATGCTACAATGGCAAGAGACCCTTTCGTCTTTTTCCGTATATTTCGCATGTTTTAGATTTAAGGTGATTTAGGCCGGAAGAAACAAATCTGACGAATAGGAGGAACGTACCGTTGTCTTGCTCTAATTTTATGAGGGTGGGACGGCCACATGTCTGGCGTTTGGTGCTGCAATAACATGGAACCCTTCGTCTATTTTTCCGTATATTTCGCATGTTTTAGTGTTAAGCGGCAAAAATAGGTAAGTACTTGTAAATATTTTTTTCGAGTGTAGAAATAAACAAGTATGGTAGAATTAGGATTTTTTTTCTCACATCAATCCTTCAAACGGCTGTTCCGAATTGATTAATAATTTGTGTGCCGATACTTAGAGTTGTTTGTCATACTACCCCACAGACCTTGTTTGTAACAAGGAAAAAATCGGCTAAATAAACGTCAAGTAATCTGTGTGGCTAATTAATTAACATGTTTATCAGGTAGTTTCTTCAAAGGTTTTCAAGCAGATCGAAATATTTGTGCACATTTATTTTCTTTTAATTAAACATTCTGTTCTAAAGAGAAAATAACCCCATAATCATATATCGTAAATATAATAAAAGCATTTGGTTTTTGAACTGCTAAAGTTAGTGTTTTAGCTAAGAACAAGCCCCCATCAAGTCACAAGATTACTAGTAAAATAAACTATGCAGAATATAAAAGTAACAGTTCTAACTCCATCATGCTTATTGGGCATATCAAGTAAGATATATCTATCTATTATTGGAATAGCTAGATACAGTTGACTTCGAGGTAACTCTATAGAACTTTTTGAGCACCTGAAGACATTTAAACTTTACCTTTATAAAAGCACTTATTCAATTTTTATTTTATATATCGGTTTGTAATTTTGAAAACAAAACAGAGGCAACGGAATAGTTTCATGGTAATAACGAGCGACCTAAAATCCAAATAAAAAACAAACGAGGAGCCTGGGGACGCTAATGTATACTCATGTTCAAAATTATCGCACCACTCAAATAATTCTATATAATTTTTACAAAACTGTTTGATTGATGAATTATTTTTTAATATCGTCAAAAACAATTTAACTGGAGATAATTAAACATTGGTTCATCAATTAACTTCTTTTTTAATGGAAACCTATGGAAAAAATTGCAAATTCCATCAATTACAAATTCAGAAGCAAAACGATATTATTGGAAATCTTAAAAAAATTATTGGAAATCTTAATAAACAAAATAAAAATGAATCGAAAGAATAAAAGTTAACATCTTCCTCAGCTCTGATAACTGCTTGGATTCGTTGCGGTAAACTCACTTTCGTATTTTGGATTACTTCTTGGGGAATGTTATCCCACTCGAAAAGAACCGCTTGTACTAATTCCTGGAGATTACCAGGAACTGGTAAATGGCATCTTACTGATCTTTTTAGAGCATCCCAAAGGTGCTCAATCGGATTTAAGTCTGGGCTTCGTGATGGCCAGTCCATGACTTGAATATTGACCTCTTGTAAGTAATCTACAACTTATCTACCGATATGTGGTTTTGTATTATCCTGCATGAACATGAAATTGTTCCCTAGAAATGTTCTCTGGGTAGCATTCAGCATTCATTGACCTTTGGCGAATAGGAATTAATTCTGTGCAACCGTTAAAGCAAATATCTCCCCAGAACATTCTTGATCCATCACCAAAGGGCTCTCTTTGAGAGCTTGAGCAGTCAAGATATCTTTCTCTAGTTTTTCGGAGAATTTAAACTTATTCTAGACTCGTCCGAATATCCGATCTTCTATCTGTTCTATCTGCATGATTTCTAGCAAATCTCAAACGTTGTACTCTGTGTGCTGCGGAAAGTAATGATCTAATTGCAGGCCTCCTACTACTCAATCTTACTCCCCTCAACCTTCTCCCTACAGTTAAGGCAGGAACCATGACATTTCTGACCGCCTCAAGCTGTTTACTGAGTTCTGTGTTTGTTGTTCGCCTATTTTTGAGAGCAAAAAACGATCGTCTCTCGCATTTGTGACTCATTTCCTACCTTGAGCACGTCTTCTGGAGTGCGATTTGGTTTCCCCGAATCTTTTAACCATTCGAGAGACTGTTACATGTTTAACGCTCAACAAATTAAGCCATATAACGTTGTTAGGCCACATTGTACGTGATTCTTCTAACAAAGCTGAAATTCTTACACGTACATTATTGGTTAAATGATGTGGTCAGTTCATAATTTTCAATTTAAACATTATGAAATTGGCAAACTATTTAACAGAGCTTTACATTAACTTGCGGCCATTTTCACCACAAATGTCAAAACAACTTTGTAGTGGCATAAAGCTACTAGATTATGTTCTGTTAAACCAAAAATTTTTAGAAAATACAAAAATTATCGAAAATGTATCAGAAATATTGAATGGTGCGTCAATTTTGAACATGAATTTATACAGGCTGACCACGAGGAGCATTTACATTTTGGATGGGACGGTTACCCAGCCTGGGTTGCCGTGTCACGGTGGGGGAGAGAGCATTGAACTCCCGAGAGGTAGCCATTTAGGTATCTCAGTCACAATGGAACAGTGGTTGGTCGAGGATATCGATGAACCTGCTGCGGAACTTGTTTCCAGGTTTGGAGATGTGCCCTGGCCTCCTCGATCTCCTCACCTTAACATGCGTGATTTTTTTTTTGTGGGGATATTTGAAGGAAAAAGTTTATCGACATAAACCCCGTAATTTGATTGACTTGAAGGCGGCAATTCGTAGAGAGATGGAATTGATCACAGAGGAAACACTGGAACGAGTGTGGAGGAGCTTCAAGGACAGAATTGAAAATTGCATCAGGGAAGCCGGACGTCACCTTCCTGACCTAATTTTTTCGCTACATAAAGTAAATGGCGTATTCCAACAAACATGTTAGATAAATTCAATAATTTTTTTTTGTTAAATTTATAGTGTTTTGATTTTTTTAAAATGTAAATGTTCCTCGTGGAAAGAAAATTAGGAAAATGACAAGTTCGCTAGTTCTTTTTTATACGATGCTAACTTCCCACTTGTAAACGAAAGTAAGCTATCTCCTTGGGGAAGTCAGTATTTTTCAGACAATCTTTTTCGATCGTCCGATATAAAAAAGAAAAAAAAACATCAAAAAGAACCAAAATAAAGACCAAATTTCAATTTTATTCACTAACATGATTAAGATTTTTTTTCAATAAAAGTTTTCCAAGCAACTATAGCAAAATTGAAAATTGCTGCATATAATTCTATTTTTATTTCATATTTACAAAATGATAAAAGTGATTTTCCATGTATCCTTTTTTGAATTGGACTTTCGTCTAAGATTGAGCGTAATACGAGAGTTCTAACTACATTTTTAGATATTCTTACTTTCAATTTTGAGAACTATAAAATTCGTCCGATAAATTATGTCCATTTTCTTGATATGGTGCCAAGAAAAACTTCGATATTAAGGAATCCGAATGGAGAATGGGCGCATATAAAAAAAAGGCAATGAAGAAAAACATATACAAAGACCGCTTACAGATTGAAAAACATCTACTACTCGCATAAATAAAAATAGGGATTTATTGTATATATACACAGATATTTTCATGTTAAAGGAGACCCGCTGACGTTTGGTATAATTCTAGTGGTGTCCGAGAAACTTCGTAGATAAAAATATATTGCCGAGATTACGTAAACGGTATTCAAGTTACATTGATGACATGGTCGGTAAAAATTAACATGGGAAAATGTATAAACTGTCAACACGTAAATCATCAAAAAACAAAAAGAAAAACCAGAGGGATTAGTACAGATATGAAAAAAGCGGCAACACAGTACAGTGAATTCAACATTGCTAAAACTCGACAAAACACAAATACACAAACGCTGGTGTCTCATTTTTTTTAGTATTTTTAGTTAAAACATTTGATCGTGTAATTGTAGGTATGCATGTAGTGTAATGTGTGATCGATTTGCATGTATTAATAGAACACCATGGATACATACTTCATTTTTAGAGTCTGCATAAATAACTGATTTCAAAAATATGCTTGTAGTCTAAAATTAACACATTGAAGGTTTATCTTTTTCTAATTCTTACGCCAAATCCCCAGAATCAATTTTATTCCATAGGTATTGACATTTTAAAAGTCAGCAATTTACTAAGATTCCAAAAATTGAAAGGTATACAGAGTGTTCCACTTAAAAACATATGCCGTACTGCTCAAGCCGCTACGTAAATCCATGAAACGGAGAATACGGGTGGGAGCATGTTTGACGCACACCCCGCTTATATTCTTCCTTTTTATTATTTACGTAATGACGTGAGTACTACGGTATATGAAATCAAGGTTCTACTTGTCTGAGCATTTTGGTAGTACATATTTTGGGAATTTTATTGCAAGGATGAGATTTTCATATCATTTGAAAATAAAAAAAAAACATCCATAAATTTATATAATATCGATCACTTTATGCAATGTGGTAATACATCACGTCTCAAAAGTAAGGCATAAAAATCATATTTCTTTTTAATGTGTAACTTTCAAAAAATGTGAAAAATGGCTCAATTTTTATAGTATTCGCATTCTTTCCTGTCATATTGACCAGGATCATTTCGTCATTGATATATTGTTTAAATTATACACTATATTTTATTAAATAAACTGATAGCCCCTTTAAAGACAAAATGCCTTTCGAAAGAATTGACGAAATTCCTAAGATCGACGTTCTTGTAAAGGATACAACAGGGGCTGGCAATCTGCGCATAATATGCGTATAAAAAAATAAAATGTTAAATGTAAGTAGTAAGTAAGAGAAAAATCTCGTATTTCCCAAAATTTGTATGATTTTTAAATTTTTGTAAATATCTCGGAAACCATAACAGACAAAAAAAATGTTTTAGAACATCATTTGCAGTATAGATCGATAGCCTGACGGATTATTTTTCGGAAAAATGTACAACGGAGTCTTCCGCCCGCCATATATATATATTGAAATGCGTATCTTTTGGGAGTTTTGGGAAAAATTGGAAATTTTCTAGAATTAGTCTAAATTTTTAAATTCTTGGTGGGATCAGGAGTATTCCTAGACACTCATTGGGCAATTCTATTGTGAATTTCGAATTGAATAAATTGAAATTAACGAGTTTTAGAATTAAAATACGAACTAACCTTGAATTAGAATGAAGCCGATGTCATATAACTAGAGCGGGCCAAGAGCGCCACGCGCCAGGTTCGCAATCAGGCTGCCGGGCGCATATATGTATGTAAACATAGGTAATTTAAATATGTAATTATTAGGACGAGGACCAAAACCACTGTCTATTACGTCGTGAAGACGCGCAAATATACACCTGCAGTTTGGGTGTTCGTTGATAAATAGGGCGTTGTTCACAGTGGGCCACTACAAAAAAAAAGTTCATTCATCGACGGCTACGAACTAACAGCGCGCTTATTCATTTACGGATGTCGCGCTCTATTCATCAACAAATGACGAGTCTGCAGATGTTACGTTTGCACCACTTCGTGGCATACTAGAAACAAGCGTCGGTGTGCTCGCTTTAGTGATTATGTCTAACGTAACTATTAAAAATAAACGGCCATTACCTACGAAAGTTAATAAATTTATTAGTGAATTTGTGGATTTACACTACAATGGGAGTACAATTTTCTGTAAAGTTTGTAAAAAGAAACTACTGTGCTGGAGCAAACGTGATTGTGAAAGACATATAAATAGCGCACACCACAGAAATAAAAAGAATGGTGTGTCACAACAACGTCAATTTCAATTAGAATTGCTTTTAACGTTTATGGTATGTGGTCTACCACTTCGTATACTTGATAAAAAAGCATTTCGAAAATTCTGGGGTACATACAATACCGAGTGGATACTACCATCTCGGACAGCGTTACGGAGAGATACTCCACGAATACGTGAGGACATTGAAAATCGAATTAAAGCCGAATTAAAAGATAAACAGCTGTGGCTATGTCTTGATGAGACGACAGATTGCAAAAAAAATTCTATTTTGAATATAATAGTGCGCGTATTAGATCCTATTAAACCAAATTTTGCAATTCTATTAGCCAGCAGAAGATTAAAACAGTGTACTAGTAAAGCAATTACGGCCGTAGTTCTCGAAACGTTACAAAAATTTCAAGTGTCAACCAGTCAACTGTTGTTGTTCATGAGCGATGGTGCAGCAACAATGTGTAGTGTAGGCCGTTCCCTTAAAGAAAAGTGTGAAGGACTTTTACATGTTACGTGTAAAGTCCATGCTTTACATCTTGTGGCACAAACTATTCGAGAGTGTTACCCGGAGGTGGATGCATTAATAGCAAACACAAAAAAAGTGTTTCTCAAAAGTCCTAAGAGGACTAGGGCATTCTACAGGTTATGCCCTGGTATTCGAGAACCACCACAGCCCATTCTTACGCGTTGGGGAACGTGGTTAAAAGCCGCTTTTTATTATAATGAACATTTTCAAGAAGTCAAATCCGTTATTTTGCAATTCGTCCCTGCCGAAGCTAGAGCTATTAGGATGAGCCAGAAGGGATTTCTCGATATTTCTGTTGAAACACATCTAAAGAATATTAGCAACAATTACAAAGGGTTAGTAGACGCGATAGAAAATTTGCAAAATTCTGGATTGTCGTTCGTAGAATCAGTGCATGTCGTGGACGAAGTTAGTACATTGTTACACAGTATAAACGATGCAACAAGTGGACGAGTTTTAGCTAAGTTCGATAGTGTTTTAAAAAAGAATCCGGACTACACGAGATTAAGACAAATGTGCGATGGGGCATCTGCAGATTCCTTGATTAAGTCTAAAGATTATTTTAATTACGCCTGTCTTACTTCGGTAGACGTGGAACGGTCGTTTTCGAAATATAAGAACATTTTTTCGTCTCGGCGAACATCCTTCACCGAGGCAAATGTGGAAACTTATCTGATGGTGCAACTTTTTAAACAAGCCTATCCGCATTATTAAGATTTATTTATTATATCTTTATTTACAGTTACATTATTAAGTACAACAGAATAAAAAAAGCGTTCAGTTTCTCAGTTATTTCCTTATTACATCCCATTTACAACGCATACCGTTTTCAAGCAAATAAAAAATCATAATGAAAATAAAAACACCTCAGCGTGTACATATATATATATATATATATATATATACATAATAGTTGTCATTGTGGCACCAATTTTCTATAATCGTTGTTATAGTAACACCCAATTTTACATTGCGACACCCGGGTTCGGGTGCCATAAGGTTTCCCGTTTAAAAAATGTTCATTGGCCTAAACTGACATTAACCAGCATATTTTCAAAAAATAGGGTGGGTGTCACTTTTACATTTTTTATTCTCGTTTATATTGGGTTAGTTCAAGCCTCTGTATCTAGGGGGCGCTTGTGTATATACATTTGTATATAGATACTTCAAAGATTGTCATTGTGGCACACCTATAATTTCTGTTACTAGTGGCATCCGACACTTGGCAACGCTGCGAACTTCCATTAGTGTTACCTGCGTACGGATTATGTACTTTTAGAGTAAGGATGTGTAACTTGTACCGAGTGCCATATAGCTATGAGATCCAAAATTAAATTATTTTTATATACAAATTGTTGTATATTAACAAAATAAAATTTAGGTCTATAGACAACAATTACTTGAGAGGAAAAACAATCTGGATGAAATTTCATGCAAAATAGGATAAACACATTAAAATGAATTTTATAACAGCTTTTTAAAATAGAACAGACAAGATTTAGATATTTCTTGAATAATGTCTCTACAACACGAAGTATAAATAAATGTAGTTATGTACAATGTGCGCCATGGAATGGGGCGAATATAAAAAGACGAAAAGTAACACATATTTTATTTAAAACATTAAACAATTTTTATATTAAACTACATTTAGTAGCATTTTCTTTTAAAAAAAATAACATTTTCAAGATGATCTCTATTTCCTTGTAAACATTCTTTCAATCTTCAGGGCCAATCATACATTACGTTGAGTAGCATTTTCAATGAAATTCTATGAATTTCCAGTTTTAATTGTGCAAACGAAACACTTTGCCCACCAAGATATGCTTCTATTTTGCGAAATTAGGCGATTAGGAAACAGCTGGTTTATGGCATTTGACGAAATTCTTGGAGACTGTACTTTTGCTCCATCTTGTTGGAACCATGTGTTATGGTCGAATTGAGGAACTCAATTTAATTGCAGTGTAAGAATTGTCTCAATCATTGAAACATAACGTGCTAATATGTTTCCATTATTTCATATATACTGTCAATATGTTTCCATTATTGCTTAAAAAAAAAGCCCTATGATTTCAGATGACGACATCGCCCATCGTAATATAGAATATTCTGCTTATTTACAAACTAAGAAAGATGAAAATGAGCTGCGCTCAGCCATAGATTGTCAATAAAATTTTCGTAGTTGTCTATAAGATCAAGCGATCCACGACGGAAATTTGAACGCCTTATCAAATCGCCGTCTTTTAACTCATGCTCAATTTGGATTTTGTATAGCTAACAGCGTTAGTGCGCTTGTAAAGTTCTTCGCAAGCTCGTATTTCAAATCCCCAGTGAAACTGCATGACGGCATGTAGAACTTTGCGGACTCCTCACAATAGCACCCTGACCAGTTGCCTGGGATGCTTTGACAATCTCCGGTATTCGAACGGGATTTTTTCTCTTAGGAGGCTTCTTTTTAAAGTTTGAACCCGTTTCCTTGAAGTTCTGTACCCACACTTAATAGGGTGAGCTGATGGCACTGCAATATTCCGGTTAATATTGAAATTATTGCGGAAGATTCGCTGCGTAATTACAAAACTGTTATTGTTTTTGTATTACTTTTTTACGGCAAATGCATATGTTCACCTGACTACTTGTGATAAAATATATTAAACTAACAGCAATTAAAAAGTGAAAGCAATCTCCATTATCCGTTAAAAAAATAAAACGACTCAACGCGACATTCAAAATCGTCCGTTTCCATGACGCACTTTGTACTTTTCTTAAATAACTCTTATTTGACATTATTTTTAAATTTATAATCTTATTCAGTTTTCGAATTTTTTTCCTGCTTAGAACAAAATTTAAATGTATATGTTACCATTACTTTGATAAATGAGGGTAGTATGCATAATAACCGGGTATTATACATAATTAACGATTAATGTGATAAATATTTTATATTTTAAAGAATTAATCACATTAACGTGTTATTATGAATAATATCCAACACCCTCTGGTTAGTAGGATAAATGTCACACTTATGCAAGTTGTAACATATCTATGTGCAAGTTTGAACCTGTATTAGTTGCACGTGGCAACTGATTGCTTGCTTTCATGATAGTCGAGGTTGAGTGTTCATTGAGTGCAGATGCCTTGTGTTATCTTGATATGGATACCGGTCGTTTTAACACAATGGAGGCTCGTTTTCATGAAAATTTATTGAATGAGTTTAAGGATCACAAGGAAAATAGTGGAAAATAGGAGAAAGTGCGAGTGTCAAAATCTAAAACCAGTGGGAAAAAACCTGAGGATTATCAACGATTGAAGCGATACGACATTATGAAGTTGGGTGATAGTGAAAAATTAATATACCCGGTGACTGACGAGTCATCATCAGTCCGTTATTATGTGCATACAGAGCAGATCTTCAACATAATTCACGAGACACACTTGGCGATTGGACATGGAGGAAGAACAAGAATTTTGAAGCAGCTGCAGAACAAATACAAAAACATCACTCAAGAACAGGTAAAAATGTACTTGAGATTATGTGAAACCTGTGAAAAGAAATCAAAAGTGGCAAAAAAAGGACCTGTAGTGCGTCCCATGATTTTTAAGAAGATGAGCTCAAGATGTCAGGTTGATTTAATTAACATGCAGAGTCAGCCTGACTATGACTACAAATTCATCCTCGTTTACAGGATCAAGTTACGAAATTTGTACAGTTGCGGCCTTTGAAAAGTGAAAGAGCAGAGGAAGTTGCACATAACGTGCTTGATATTTTCGCAATTTTGGGCATTTCTAGCATACTGCAAAGTGATAATGGCCGTGAATTCTGCAATCACATCATTCAACAAGTATGCGAAATGTGGAGTGAATTAAAGATAGTTCATGGAAAGCCGAGACGTAGCCAGTCGCAGTGCTCTGTGGAGCGCGCAGATCAGGAAATTGAAAACATGCTGACGACTTGGACGGAAACAAACCAAACTCCACACTGGTCTGAGAGTCTGAGATTTGTTCAATATATGAAGAATAGAACCCATCATGAAGGCATAAATTTCAGCCCATGTGAGGCTATGTTTGGGGTTCCAGCAAAAGTCGGTCTTACAACATCATCACTTTCTACTGATGTCATCAGAAACCTGGAATCTGAAGAAGATCTGGAAACCTTAATTGACTTCAGATGCGAGATAAAAATGGACAAACAGAGAATGGTGGCGAAGAAGATGGGTAAGTAATAGAGAATGGTGAAAAGGAATATGGACAAACAAGGGACGGAGATTGTGCTGTAGAGGACATTTCGGGGGAAAATATGATTTCAGACAAAATCAACATTATTAAAAAGAAGAGGGAAAATGCCATAAGTGCATTGCAATGCCAGGCAAAAAAGATGAGGCTAATCGCTGAATCGAAGTTTCCGAGAGGCAAGACTGGAGATACTGTAAAAGTACGGTTTCCTGATGTCGACAGGGGTAGAAGTGACTGTAGGAATATTCCTGGGGTCATTCTGCAGACGGATTCTGATGGCAAGATGTATGAGATTGGCACTAAAGAAGGACGATTGGTCCAAAAGTATTCAACCAGTTTTCCATTTGTAAGGAGAATTTCATTTCACAAGAGGAAGTTCCAGATATAATTGTGACTCTTCGTGAATGTGCCAGGAAATCTTCAATCACAGGTGGTCAACGTTTTAAGAGATGTAACTGCAAGGGAAAATGTATTTCAGGAAAATGTAGCTGCAAGAAGCATAGGTTACTCTGTGACAAGTAGAAAATTGTTTGCTTACAAATGGTAAGAATAAAACATTTTTTCATCGAATAAAGCATTGTCTTTTTGTTTCACAAGCACTGATGAAAATTTCGTAGTTCCTAAATATTGCAATTTATCACTTCAGCCAAGAGGGTTTGGGTTGCATGTAAAATAACCGGTTAGAATAATAAATTGCATACATATTATTAGATTAACCACCTTTATTGGTTATTATGTATAATACCCGGTTATTATGCATACTAATACATTTATCAAAGGATCGGTAACATATACATATACACAGCCTTTTCTCTTTGACGTATTGTTTGCTGTAGTTGCGAATTTCATAGCAAATATAAATCAAATTACCTTATTGATACGCAATTCAGTATATTTCCAAAAGTTTCAATAGGCACATTTTTCGTCCAAAGTCACATTTAAAAAAAAGCAAGAATAGGGTCCACTTGACCAGATCACATTGCAATTGACATTGCAATGGAACATTTAGATTTTGATTCTAAGAAGAGGTCGAAGAGAATATAGGTATGTTTTACATAAATTATAATGAATATTAAAAGTTTTCAAATGAGAAAGGAAATTTTAACGGCCGAAATATTGCACCTTACTTAATTACTTACAGCGTAGATTTGTTCTATGATTATTTTATTATTATTACTTATCAATAATGTGCTACTAAAGCTTCGTACGAAACAATACTATTTAAATATTTTTGCTTTTACCTTTTAAATTTATTGCATTAGGCTTCATTGCAGAAAGTGGTCAAAAACAGGGTGATACAAAGGAAAAAGGTAAAAATCAGTGTAGATATGGGACATCTAAATTTTGATTCTGGCCCAGAAACCGTACAAGAATATAGGTGTGTTATAAATTATTATAATAATTTATAGCATATAATAATTATTAAAATTTAGCGTAAAAAACAAAATTTAAAGATACAATTAGTTATTACATTTTAATTACCTACTTACAAATTTGGTTTGTAGTATTTAAATGTCTTTGTTTTTATTTTTTTAATTTATTGCATTAGGCTTCATTGAAAAGAGCCATCGAGAACAATGTAATACAGATACAAACAGGATACGTGAAAATAAATCCAGCGAAAATGTAATTGAAGATCAAGAAATAATGAGGAAAGAGAAACCAGAAAATCAAGTAAATAAAAGTACTAACTGAAACAATAACGTAAGGCAAAACACACACATAACACTCATATAAATAAATATGTTTCCGGAAATTTGGTATGTCGACACGAATCAGACAAGTGTAATGATCCTGATACTGATATTAATAAGGCTAAGAATACTGTTGATAAGCGTAGAAAGAAAGGTAAATAATTCAGATTGTTAATGTAACTTCTATGTATATTATCTAAATGTGCAAAAATTTTCATTTCTAGGATCAAGGCAGAGATGGACCACAAAGCAAAAGAATATTATGCGTCAGTATTTAAAAAATAATATTGAAACAAAAATTGCTTTAACGAAAAAATAAACTGGATTTTCTTGCTAAATACGAAAAAGATTTTATTAAATTTTATTAAATTTTAAATAAAGTAAAAAAAATAATCAAGTTACTTCTTTATTTCAAAAATTATCGACCTTTGAACTTCCACTAAAATAATTCAAGAATAATGTTGTTTATACGGGTGTCACATACTTACTCGATATTAACTGAAAATATAATAAAATACAAAGCAAACTGCATTATGACACCTATCGAAGTGGCAACACGGGAGGGTGTCACCTTGGTAGGTGATTACTTTTCAGATATACAAAAGGGTGCCACTTAAACTTAATTTATGGGTGTGCCATTTTTACACCCTTTGTATTATTGATATATACACATGGGTGCCACTATTACTTTAATCGTAACGGGTGCCATTTCCTACAAACAATATGTATATATATATATATATATATATATATATATATATATATCCGCTCTAATTACTAAACATTATTATTGCGTCAGCTTTTATTTTTTTACTCTTGTGTATTAATTTCGAAATATCACATATCTGCTGTGACTCACATATACGCTATTTACAATAAGCAGCCGTTGCGCCTGATTCCGATTCTGTTGGATGGCGCAATTTGGCCCGCTCTACATATAACCGCTTCTACAGGAATCTACCTGCTCTAACCTCGAACCCTTTCTTCTTTGAAATTATACTTTAATTTCACTATCGAACACATAAAAAATTGGGATCGTAGTCAGGTAAACATAAGTTGATTCGACGAATGCTGAATCAGAATTGATGAAATTTTTGGCGTCGCTTATCTTTCTTTTATTTGTAATCGCGAAAGATGTCGATTGCTTTATTCTATAGTAAATTTTGATGATTTAACCCAATTATGATGCATTTCGATGATATGAAGTTATTTGTAGAAATAGCATAGAAGAATGCATGCGGTAACGCTACCAGTTGACAGAAAGTAGGCGAACCTATGACCTAAATTCTGACTGACAAGGTTTAAACGTGAAATTTTACCAACGATTTACTTAATAACATTCGGACAATGATTTAATTTATGAAATGACGTTTGAAATATCTTTCAATCTGCCCTGTTGTCTGAGATGACTTTTACATTAATTTTTACAATTTACAAGATTAGGAGAATAGACAAAAGAGTGGATTTGTCCGTGTTACCCTACGATCGTCGTTATCTGGACTTATATTTTTAATATAATGTCCTCGCCGCAAGGCCAGTTGGCGTGGGGGGAAATGGTAACTTGGAAAATTACATTTTTACCCGCAAGAGGGACTTTTCATTACCAACGAGTGGCTAACCTGAACACCCTATCCGTTTTGAAATTGACAGCCGATGTTGTTGTTGTAAATATTGAACATTACAATATATGTATATATTTTTTAATAATTTACGTAATCCTCGAGACATATTACATAATCTAATATCTGTTAAAAGTTTTCGAGATATTTACAAAAATGTTTAAATCGCGCTGTACCCCGAAATCGAGCGACTCAGCCGCTACAAAAATTGCGTTGACTTTATACCAAGGTAATTTTGGATTGCCCGTGTTCCCTTGTATGTGAATTATTTATTAAATATCTAGAATAGAGAACTAATCAGTTGATAAATTCAAAAACGGTTGTGATACATTAAGTTTTTTTAGTAAGATTAAAAATGTGATTATTTTTCTTATTACGTAGAAGAAATAATACGTAGACTACCAAAATAATAAAGCAACTTTATGAAATTTACCTAAAAGTCCATAATCAAAGTTTCAATTCTTTTTTCTGTTAAATAAATCATTTTCTGCAAATGATTCGCAAGGTCCTTTACATAAATTCGAACTATTTCACAAATTGTGAAGTTATTCGAAAATGTTGACTTTTCATGCAATAACAAAAATCAAAAATATTACAAAAATGTTATATTACGTTTTGCGCGTATTCACAAAAATACTGAAGCCATCTTGAATCTACTGGTCTTAGCAATTTTATCAATTTTTTTAGAAATGTTTGAGAAAGGAATAGTCCAATATTGTTGTTGGACTTGTCTTTAAAAGGACTATAAATATGTTTAAAATGTCCCATTTGAAAAATATGGCATCACAACACTTTAAATGTGAAAAAACAATAGAAATACTATTAAAATTAAAACAATTGTAAAATATACCAAACGATCTGTTTTATGCATTTTTCTGAAAGCTAAACATAAAGATAAATTTGATTCATTATTTTTGGGACATGGTGTATATAGTGTTTAGAAGTATATGCGTACAAAACACCACCCAACGGCACATACAAAGTACCTGATGTGCTTGTCTCTTTGAAGAGCCGTCTAACACTGAATTCACTCTTTTTTCTTGCAAAAAAAGGTCGAAGTGAACGCAGAATATGGGAAGAGGTTACAGAACGAAGAAAAAATGGGGAAAATAGACTAAAAACTAGGCATTTTCTTAAAAAAAAAAAAAAGGATGAAAAAAAGGGCAAATTCGTATAAAATACAGTACAAAAAACAACCGCATTACACGTTTCTTTATTGATTGTTTGTTCTATGTCGTTTATTTCATTGTTACTTTTCACCGCACAAACACTTGAAATGGCGAAGACTGGTCCAATCTCGAAACTGTAACCGCTTCGATTAGAATGATATTATGATGCCTCGCTTGTTCTCTCTGAGGTAGCCTTTGAAAAGAAAAGAAAAGGAAGTAGGCTGGTAAGTATCTGTGTGTGTACATTTTACTGCATCGATTTTTACATTTAATACGAGGCACGTCCAGAAACCAAGTTCCGTTTGGTAATAAAAACAAAATGGATACAGATGCAGAAAAACTATTTATTGCTACAAACCTTAAACTATCTTTATACATAGCTCCCACCATTTTGTAGGCACTTGTCATAGCGTGGCACAAGTTTTTGTATGCCTTCCTCATAAAACATGTGGTAACATGTTCTTTGAGCTCTTCATCGTCGTTGAATTTTTGACCACCAAGGAACGTTTTCAGGTGTAGAAAGAGATGGAAGTCGCTAGGGGCGAGGCCAGGGCTGTACGGAGGGTGGTCAAAGCCAAAGTCCTGTGAGAATTGTTGTGTCTTGTTCGTAGTGTGAGGTCACGCATTGGACATGGTTTGACCATCCTCCGTATAGCTCGGACCTCGCCTGCAGCGACTTCCATCTTTTTTTGCACCTGAAAACGTTCCTTGGTAGTCAAAAAAAAAGCTCAAAGAACATGTTACCACACCACAATACACGCGGCGACGTTTTATGAGGAAGGCATACAAAAACTTGTGCCATACTATGATAAGTGCCTTACAAAATGGTGGAAGCTATGTAGAAAGATAGTTTAGGGTTGTAGTTTTCTTGCAATAAATAGTTTTTCTGTATTTGTACTCGTTTTGTTTTTATTGCCAAACGGAACTTAGTTTCTGGACGTGCCTCGTGTAATAAATCATAACGTCTAATTTAAGTAGAGAATCTGATAATATTTTTATAAGATACGTAGATAAATAGAAAAGGCTATACAGGGTGAGTCTTCTAATGCAAGTGTCTCATAAATTCGTAGCTACTCAAAGTTGTATTTTTGTTTAATGCAAGCATGTTCCATGATTCAATAGCCCGTACGCAACTGAAATGCGAGCAGTACTAAACATTGAGGCAACACGTTTGTACAGGGTGGGACAGAGCAACCTGCTTATTTAGAAGTTCAATTTTAAAAAAAGTAATGCAGATATATATTTAATTCTTTGAACAGCATCAAGTACAACATTTAGATTTTATGTTTTCCCAGTTTTAAAGATGATATCAGGCAGATAGCGTCCATTATTCTCAATACGCTGCATTAATCGAACTCGGACGATCGTTGTAAACAAGTGATTTTAGACAGCCCCATACAAAATAGTCGCAGGGGTCTAAACCAGGTGATCGTGCTGGCCAGTGCAGATCGCCGCTCAAGGAAATAGGAAGTGTTGCCGCAAAACATTCATTGACACACGCGCTGTGTGTGCCGTGGCACCGTCCTGCTGGAACCATACATCTCCCACATCCATCTCGTTGAATGTTGGCAGGAAAAACCCCTGAATCATGTGGACATAACGGTCAGAAGTCACCGAAAGTGCCCGTTCGTTTTCTTTAAAAAACCATGGACCAATTATTTCAACTCGCGATAGTGCACACCAAGCAGAACACACGTTGTGAATGTAGGGGACGCTGATGAAGTTGTCTTGGATTATCAGGGCTCCAATAGCGCATGCTCTGCTTATTTACAGATCCCGAAAGATCCTCCGAGTTCGATTAACGCAATGTATTGAGAATAATGGACACCATCTGCCTGATATCATCTTAGAACTGGGAAAACATAAAATTTAAATGTTGTACCTGATGCTGTTTAAAGAATCAAATATATATCTGCATTACTTTTTTTTAATTGAATTTCTAAATAAGCAAGTTGCTCTGCCCCACCTTGTATAACCGATTTTGATTCTTACAAAGAATTTTATTTCGTTTCTTAGAGGAACACCTACGTACTACTATTTTAGAATAATTGGCAGAATATCACATCATTACTTATTAAAACAACGACTAATTCTTATACATTTTCAAAGATCTATAGGTGCTCCGTTTAAATGACCACATCGTCACCTCCGATATACCAGGCCTAAATGCTCCGACGTCAGCAGGCTGTGACGTATCAACCATATTTATCCTTTTGACATTTACACGTTCAGATCGTCTCCTGTTTTCAGAATTGGTTTATCCAAATTAAGGTTTTATTTAAAAAACTATTGTGTAGTGATATATCCGTACTTTGTTGGTGATACCTGTAATGTTTTTCTAGTGTTGTATAGCGATAAAATCTTTTCTGAAACGATAGAGGCGTGACTCGGGCGGTCTATTTATAGTACTGTGGCGTCGGCTGTTTCCAACAATGTAAACTAGGGTTTGTGAGTTACACTTTGTAAAAGAAGATATTATCTTTCAACAGCTACAGATTCAAGGACCGGCGAAACTATAACTGTAAATTTAAAGAAATCCTAGGCTTAAAAAAGATGCTATTCCAACTCAATTCCCTAACTGTCCGTTGTAATTGACAAAAAGCGTAATATAATAACATTAACTATTCTTTAACCCAAATATGTTAGTCTCTGTCAACGATAATTTGCGAGAAGACTGATATTAACAGGTCGGACACCTTTATTGACGTATGTGAATTTTCATAGTGCAAATCAACAATCTTTAACTCTTTAACTTTAAAATAAGGCAGCTTTGGAGAAAACATTGCAAAAAAGTTATTCATTTTATAATGTTCTACAACCTCTAAAGTCTGTCGGTAATATTTAGATGAGCTCTGCACACATACATTATCTCAGTAATATGTTAAGTCTAACAATTGTATATTGGTTTTTCTTATCGCATAAATTCCGATGTTTTTTCTAAGCCTACACCCTGATATGAAGATATATAGCATAAACAACTTAGTAATAACATAAATTTTAAGAGTAATTTGGCAACGTCGTATATTCTGCATTGCAATAATAGTAAAATAAAAATTAATTTGCGTAAAGGCAACCGAAATAGTTGCACCATTACGAAACCGAATGGAATCTTTACACATATTTCAGAATAGTTGTTTATTTTATCTAGAAACGGGACTAAACACCCATTGTTACAAATTAATTATTTTATGATATAGGATAAATTGTAATTGTCATGCAATCGCGTCGAATATTAAATTTGATTAAAAACAAGTTTCGGAACAGATTTGTTTTATTTAAATTTTGCAATATTTTCGGATATTTACATCCGAACAAACTGCGTAGAATTACAGCAACAGATGAAAGCAAATTCGCAGAATTTGTTGTTGATCTCAGGGACGATCAGGAAAAACAAATAAGTTTATACGAATTCACAGTATTTAGTAGTGTCGAAAAATATTTTTGCGATGAAATTTAACATAAGAAAGTTCAACAGTTTCATTTAAATCCCTAACGAAAATATACGTTTAATACCCAAATACACTCGTGTGCAAAATAACAGCATTACAAAAATAAAATATTTATCTTATATTAATCAGAAAATGAGAACATGGCAAATGTTTTTAACGCCTATCAGTTTTCAATAAAAACCGAAATGTATTACTGCTTTGTTTGATGAAGATAAACATTAAAGGCTGCACAATAAATTATAAAACAAAAACAAATCCTTGGACAAAAATTATGAATTAAAGGAAATTCTTGCCCCAAAACCACTACTAATTAATACTTTGTTGTGTGAAGTTTATTGTTAATGATTGTATGCATTTGGCTTGGTATAAATTCCTTAATTCGAACGGATCTCCATTGGATTCCATCGTTCATGGATACTGGACAGTTTAAAGCTTGTATATTGATCTTCAATATTCAGATAAGCAGAACATTATGTTAGTATTACGCCTTTTAAATAAATTCTTAAGTTTTCTGGCCATATGCTTCGGATCATGATGACCTAACCTTCTGGAATTGTAAAATCGCCCCTACTGTGTAAATAATAGGAAGTCAGAATTTTCAAATAATGTAATAGACACCACAAGTCGTCTTTCAAAAATATTCTCGTATGTGTAAGCTACTCGATAAATAGCGAACTAGATACCTACTTTGCTATTTTAAATAAAACACCCTGCATATTGTTACGTTTTTCGTTGGTCTATCTAGAAATAACCCAATATGATATGGGATTCATATGTCTAGTTTTAGCAGCTTTCAATATATTTTATCCTGAATCGCCTAAATATAGAGATATATTGTAACGAACTCATTTGCTACATTAAAGTTGTATCTGCGTTTGCAAATTAAGTGTCGGATTCATGAACATACAAATTGGAAATGCGCTTCTACCACCCGTTTCATCTTCAGATTATGCACGAAGTCACCGCCGGCATAAGCGCACCACGGACACCGATAGAGGCACAGTGTAACGGCATTACCGTTGGTCACTTACTCCTCCGCCTTCCCGAAAGCGCACCGTCACTACAGTTGGTCGCTTCCCCCGATAAGACGCGTTGGCATTACCGTTGATCGTCTTCCCTTCGAATATGCCGTCGTTGCAGTTGGCTATTCTCTTCACCACATGCAGTCGTCATTGCAGTTAACTCACGTTTGTCGACTTTAGTCCGATTAATGTGCCATTACAATTGGCTATCAATCCGTGACATATGTTTTGTCCCGCTAATTAGTTGAGGAATCAATTACCCGCAGTGGCATGGTCGGCATCGCTGTTGATGTGCCATTTACTGTTCGTTGATCCACCAATTAATTTCGCAATTCGCTACAACATTGTCATCTCCGTGATATGCCGTCAATGCAGTTGACTATCAGCCCCTAACGTTTATCCTGCTAACTGATTGATAGATTAATTACCCGCTTTGATATAGTTGTCACTACCGTTGACATTACCATTAGTCGTTCATTAGTTGATCTGTTAATTAATTAATTCCGCAGTTCGATTGATATGCCGTCATTACAGTTGGCTATCAATCCATGACTTTTGTTTTGCCCCACTGATTAATTGGGGGATTAATTGTCCGCAGTGGCATGGGCGACATTGCTGTTAACGTGCGATTAACCGTTCGATTGATCCACGGATTAATTTCGTAATCCGTTACAACATTGTCATCTACGTGATATGCCGGCATTACCGTTGGCTATCAACCGGCCACATTTATTTTACCCCATTAATTGACTCAAATATTACTTACCCGTTTTGGCATAGTCGTCAATACTGTTGACGTGCCATTAACCTTCCATTATTGATCTTTCAATTAACCTCGCGAAAAAGAAGTTTGCCGAATGCTTACCGCAGAAAACAAAACCAAACGTTTGGACATCTGCCAACGCTTACTGGATCGCTTCAACGCGGAAAGCGACGCATTTTTAAGCAAAATAGTGACCGTTGATGAAACGTGGGTTCATCACTACGAGCCCGAATCGAAACGTCAGAGTATGGAATGGAAACACCCAGGATCCCCTAGCACGAAAAAATTCAAGACCTCGCCATCGGCTGGGAACGTGATGCTAACCGTGTTTTGGGACGGAAAAGGCCCTATACTGGACGACTTCTTGGATAGGGGAACTACCATAAATAGTGCGAGGTACAGTGATTTGTTGGCGAATAAGCTGAAACCAGCAATTCGAAACAAACGCCGTGATCTACTTTATAAGAAAGTTTTGTTGTTGCAAGACAACGCCCGTCCGCACACGGCCCATAACACCATAGAAACTATCAACAGGTTGGGCTTCGAGACCTTGGAACACCCTCCCCACAGCCCTGATCTCGCTCCCTCAGACTTTCATCTCTTTGGACCGCTCAAGGAAGCTGTGAGAGGTCGTCGATTTGCCTCAGACGCAGACGTTCGGGATGCGGTGCAAAAGTGGTTTCACGACCAACCGAAAACCTTCTACCAGGAAGGCATACGGAAGCTTGTGGCTCGCTGGACCAAATGCATTGCTAAAGGTGGAGACTATATCGAAAAATAATGTATCTGTTGTACACCCATCTTTGTTTAACACAGTTGTAGAACTTAGAGTGTAAGTAATTTTTGACTTACCCTCGTAACTTATTTTATTTATTTTATTAAAATAAACGTAATTAAACATATAGAACATCAAAAGAAAAGTGCCGCAATCTGAGGAAAGCACGTGACAATATGTTTCTTTATCTATATTTGGTAAAGTTTAGTGTTCAATAGTGAACATCCTGTATATTTCGAAGACGTTTTAACACTAATCCGTGTCTAGATAAAGGCAGGTATGCACTTTAATTTCGTAAAAATTTACGCTAGAATGCATTTGCATTTCGGATTTTTTCAAGGAAATAGATACATCCAGATTTACGGCATTGGGGACATAATGGACATATTACATTGGTTTTTTTCCGGATAAAGAAACCAAAAATGTAATAACATGCAGGGCGTTCCATTTAAAATAACAAAGTAGATGTCTGGTTCGCTACTTATCGATCATCTTGTATATAGGGAAATATTTTTGGAAGATACTCTGTGAGTTCTATTATGTCATCAGAATATTTGAGCTTCCCAGAATTTATACAACAGACGCAATTTTACAATTCGACAATCAACCTTCTGGAATGAAGATACACATTCATTATCTTAATTTCGTTTGTTTCATAAAAGCATCCACGCACCATTAATGAAGTGCTGTTGCAATGTTTGACAGTCCTATCGGTATACGGCTGAAAAGATTCTGCGTTTACAGGTTATCTAACGTACTATTTCCCAATTTTATTACAGAATAACTCTTACCATCGTTCTTTAATTAATATCCAATCGGTACTCGAGAGGGCGTAGAGGTAATTGTCATAAGTGTGATCCACAAGTAAAAGTAAGTCCTTATTACAATAAAAGTAGCACTTTTGTAAATTTTTATTCACGTTTTAATTTCTGAAATATTTCAGGTGGATTGTTTTCAAAAACTTACACTGTATACCCGTGTTGTTTATTACAATTTTGAACTTAGAGCAGATTTAATCCTATACAAAGATGCTACAAAAATACAAAGTGTTACGAAACTTTGGGCTTCTTGTTTTAGAACTAACCGAATAGTGAAAATTTGATAGATTACTTAGATTACTAACAATAAGGACGGCAACTCACCCCTGATATTTTGACACGTTTATCACTTCTGGTTATACAGGAAGTCGATACAAATTTGCTTACTTTAGACAAAACACCCTACCTACACAGATTCAGCAGAAATTCTACGCGACTCGCCTACATGGCAGAAAGTGATAGTTGCATACAACGGAATGCGGTCGTTTCTGTGGTTAGCGTCTCACTATACCACCCACTGCGTCGGGTCTGACTCGACTTCACAGTTAATATTATTCTTACTTTATTCGAAAATCCTTTAATCTAATTTTTCAAAAAACAAAGTAATTTGATGCATCAGTTGTTCGTGAGCAGTTCTACATACAGCGAGCTTTTTTATTCGACACACAAGATAAGGTTGTCGCAAGTTTTATCTGTCAAATCTATATATCTAAATGAGCCGCTACCACACATAAAAAAGTGTACAATTAGATTTGGCATACAATTTTATGTAAAATTAATGTAACAACATATGAGGTGGTTCGCTTAAAATAAGCTAATTGATATCGACTTCCTTCATAAGTGGAAACGACAGACGTGTTAAAATAATTCAAGAGTTGGCATCGCCGGTGTTAGTACGAGGGGAGTGTCTTAAGTTTTCTCAAAAGATCACTAGATGGCGCTCTTGAGATTTGACATTACTATTCTTGTAAAATTTGAGACTTGTTATTGTTAGTAGTGAAGTAATGTAGAGTAAAGTAGTGAAGAAATCGCCCAAATAGTTTGTTTACATCGAGCGTTTAAAAATGTTGTAAAAAAAAATGGAAATTTCAAGTGAAGAAAATCCCAAATAAACTACTTCGCTATTTTGCGAGAAGATAATTGTGGTTGTCCTTCTACTGCAACACAAACTGAAAAATTCCGTCCTCCATTTTGTAATTCTGCATCTCTTTTGTGTTTGCACGGACATAAACAACCATAATTTTCAAAATTTCTAATTATATGGCGTACTGTTTCAAAAGCAATAGTTTTTTTAAAAATTAATTCCAAATAAACGGGTAATTTCTCTAGTAGAGCGACCTCGATGATAGGATTTTATCACAAATTTAGTTTGTTACAACAAAAAGTTATCCATTATGTAACGTACAATCGGTATAATATACAATAAGGTAATACAACAAAACCAAAATGTCAACTTTAAGCAACTGACAGTTGACAGCCGTGACATAATACATATTTCAGTAATGAATAGAGTAACCTAAACTTGCGGACTCGCATAGGCGTCGGTATTACGGGTTAATATAAGAATACGAAAAATTCATAAATAAACTAAACCGGTAGAAAAGCAGCCATGTAGTGTCGACCTTGAATATAAATCATATTAAACCGCGCTGAGAGAGATTTCGTTTTAGTACCGGTTGAGCTGTTGCAGAGATTAGTCGAACGGTCAAGGTTATGTACTTACGTGTCGCTTTTGAAAATATAGCTGGTGTTTTTTGTTTTGTAGTATTATACCAAGTACATAATTAGTGTATTGTTTCATATAGAACTAATATTTACATACCTAAGAAAACAATGCCTCGTAATAGATTTGCTACTAATGCACATAAGTATGTCACTTTTTCCCCATTTAAAATATGACGGTAGTGCAGTTTTTTGCTTAATATGCAATGTTCGTTTGGCTGCATTGGACAGAACTGATTGCCAGAGGTATGCCAATGGTATTAAACATATGAGAAATGCAAGAACTGAAATACCTTATACACCATTCCTCATACATTTATTAATTATGTTTACCTCTTGTAATCTTCCGTTGTCGTTGGTGAGAAAAGCAGCTTTTAAAACGTTTTCGCGACAATACGTTCCAAAGTACCCATTACCCTCACAAACACAATTACAGAATCATTTGCCGCGAATGAAAGAGATGCTAGAAAATGTGTGTAAACGTGATTTGTGTTCCAAAAAAATATGGATTACCGTGGATGAGACGACCGATATAAAGAAAAACAGTATTGTGAATGTAATAGCTCGCGTTTTATCTAGCGAGAACACAGCATCTCGATATTTGTTAGCTTGCAAACGTGTTCAACAATGTACCGCGGAAAATATTCAAAAAGTGATAATGAACGCTTTGAAAAAATTTAAAATTGCCCAAGATCAAGTTGTGATGATTGTGACAGATAGTGCAGCAACGATGTTAAGTGTTGGGCGATCCTTAAAACATATATTTCCTAACTTAATACATATAACCTGCGTGCTGCATGCTTTGCATTTAGTTGGTGAAGTTGTTCGACAACGTTACGGAAACGTTGATCGGATGATTGGAAGTACTAAGGCAGTGTTTCGTAAATCTCCTAAACGTTTAAAAGAATTTCGTAAATTTTATCCAGGTATTCCAGAACCTCCTGAACCAATTTTAACGCGATGGGGTACTTGGCTAACAGCAGCTTCTTACTATTTGATCCATTTTTAACAAATTCAATCAGTTATAATGCGATTTAATTGGAATGAATCCAAAGCAATTAGAGAAAGTCAAAGAGAATTTCAAATTCCTCAACTTTTAGAAGATTTAACAACAATATGTACCAATTATACAGTATTACTAGATGCCATCAGAAAACTACAATGTACTGAATTGTCATTGCAGGAATCATTAGACATAATGGAGTGTAAAAAATAAATTACACACATTAAATGATACGTCAGGATTATGCGCTAGTCAAAAGTTGGCAGATGTTTTAAGGAAAAATCCCGATTTTAATACTTTGGGGGCCGTTTATAATAACTGTAAGAATAGTGAACTTTTAAGTGATTTTGAAAAACAGTTTCTACATGCAAGTGTAACTTCCTTAGATGTGGAGAGATCGTTTTCTATGTATAAGAATATTTTTTCTTGTCGACGCACAAGGTTTAAAGAAGTAACTGTGGAAACATATGCAATGATGCAAGTTTACAGTAGTTCACATCCTGATGCCTCTACTTTGTTGAATAATTAGCAAGTAAGTTTATTTATGAATTTTTCGTATTCTTATATTAACCTGTAATACCGACGCCTATGCGAGTCCGCAAGTTTTGGTTACTCTAGTAATGAATATCTCCTCTCCCACTCCGACTATATCCGATCAAGATAGGTGCAACCATAGAACCAACTCTGTATGCAGATAATTCTCTAGCATTTTTAATGCATCTCACTTCAATTAAAGTGATACGAAAAATCTATTCATCACACACTTATTTAAGTAAAAGTTAAAGAGATCTGAGTGGAATAAAAATGAACAGAAACGGAAAGCAGCATTGCTTTTCAATTCTTACGCCAATACATTGTTACTACCGTATCCGTTCAGCAATTACGGTACAAGAAATATCGCTTGTTAAAATGCGTCACCAATTCGCATTACATCATCAGGAAAGTAGTAAAATATTAAATGAGACAAAGCCTTACCTGCTGACTGACGTTTTCGTCATCAATGACAGCGAACTGTGTCAAGCTTTGGTCGCGCACCCCGGATCTCGAACTTCGCGCCGCTGAAGGCTGTCGCCGCCTGGGCCTCTCCTGTTCGGGCGTAGCTGGTGATTCAACTACGCTGCCACCTTGCTGCGGCGCCGGCGCCACTCTCAGCCGACCGAGCGTCGCGACGCCAGACTGGCTCTTCCGGAGAGGGATCGGTTTCTGGTTGGCGTCGGACGTGGACCTCGCGGAGGCCGCTGCCTCATTATCAAGCTTTTCCGGTGGCTGTTCCAGATGAGAGGTAGCTCTTCTACGCGTAGTGGCTGCTACATTCGAAAAGATTATTATCAGCTTAGAATGGAAACGTTCAGCAATGCAGGAATGGCGCATTTTTTCAATTTATTTCTGAAAGTTTAAGCTTTGCTGTAGCGCAACTCGAAAGGCTTAAAATGTTAATGAAGTTTAGAAGCTAGAAAATTTTAACAAATGTACTACACACGCAGCTTCAAAACCTCAATCTTGGTAAATTTTGTTTGAGCACAAAAAAAAATTACATTGAAATGAATAAAAACCCCTGGTAGAAACAAATTCATATGCAGCTATTCGAAAGTTTGCAAATTAGTTAAGCATAAATAAACGGAACAATTTGAGTTGATTTACTCGGTAGATGCTTTTTTTGCACAATAAAAATGAATTAGTTGTTGACCACATAACTCTAGAAGCAATTCCTTCCAAGCATATTTCTTATATTAAAGATTATCTGAAGCCCGATATGCAATAACGGATTCAAGGGTAGTTATGTTTAAAATTTATTAACTACGTCGTTAATATTCAGCAATAGCAAAGAAGTATTTTGTAAATTTACCATTCTTCATTTCATAAAGTAAGAAGAAGCGGACGAGGCTATAAAAGCGACTCGAAACGCCGAAAAAGACGTCAGAAAGACATTGAAGTTGTACGAGCGGGTATAGGTACACGCAACGCAATTGGTTGAACGCATTTATGCATGGCGTTAAAGACAGCTACGTTACGCATGTCTGTACAGTGTTACCAGTCGCTATTATTAGGCGTTTTATTGAACCGATAATGAATAAAGCAAGGTAATCGTCTCTGCGATACCTAGGTGTTTCGGAGTAGCGGATTGCGTGCAAAAATCGATTCTGGATTTGTCAGCGTCCGCTTGTTTATTTTTCGTTCAGTTTAGGAAACGAGAGAGTGTGTCGTGTTCTACATTACGTGTTATTCGCTGCGGCTAAAAACGGCCCTTTACTGGCACGGTACATAAGTTTATCTGTGACTTTCCGGATTTGTTCTACGATGGTGCTAAAATAGTTTGTAAAGTGTGGGAGTAACATTTGATGTGCTGGGACAAGGCGGACTGTAACAAACATGTAAATACCGAACAACACAGAAATAGAAAAAAGAGCGTGCCAAGGAGAACTGCCTTTATTTTCAATTTACTTGTCATGATGATAACCTGTAATTTGTTACTTCGTTTACTCGAAAAATAATTGTTTCAGAACTTTTGGTATAAGTACAACTACGAGTTGAAGTTGTCAACTACGAAAACGGCAGGTAAGCATGTTTTATACGAGAAGAGGTGGAAACGAAAATCAAATCTACATTAAAAAATCAGTTGCTTTGATTATGTGATGACGAGACAACAGATTGTAAAAGAAATTCTATTCTAAATGTTATAGTACGTGCACTAGACCCACGTAAACCGACTGTTACTAGCTAGCAAAAGACTGGAACAATGTACTGGTGCAGTAATTGTGAGGGTAATACTTAGTACGTAGGAAAACATGTCAATTATGATGTTTATAAGCGATGGTGCCGCAACAATGAGTTCGGTAGGCCCTTTTCTTCTTGAACACGGTTGCAAGTGCTTACATGTTACGTGTAAATTGCATGCTTTACATCTTGTGGCAGAAACTATTCGACAATGTTCACCCGAGGTTGATGCATTAATAACAGGTACAAATCTTCAAAACGTCTCCCATCATTTCACGTACAGTGTCCTGGTATTCGTGAACCACCACAGCCGATTCTTACACGTTGGGCAACATGGTTGCAGAGAACTCTTTATTATGCTGAATATTTCAAACAAGTAAAGGCTGTTATTCTACAATTTAATCCTGCCGAAGCTGCAGCTATTAAGGAGAGCCGGGCAACATTTCCGTTGAAACACGGTTACAAACTATTCGGAACTATAAAGGATTTCACGACGCCATAGAACAATTACAAAATAGAGCGTTGTCGTTAGTGGAGTCATTGCAAATAGCGAACTAAGTACATACACCGCTACGCGCTATACATGACGCAAAATATAATCGCGTTTAAGAAAATTTCGAGAGCGTGTTAAAGAAAGATTCCGATTTTATCACATTAAAACAAATTTGTGATAGTGCATCGATTAATCCATTAATTGAATTCAAAAAGTGTTTTAATCATGCACGTATTACATCCGTAGATGTCGAACGATCTTTTTCAAAATATAAACAAATTTTTTCACCACGGCGAACATCGCTTAACGAGACAACTGTGGAAACGTATCAAATGCTGTCAACTTTTTACGACTTGTGGGGGTGATAATACTGATGATGGTGCTTCCTTCTACTTTTAATGTTCGATAATTCCGATACAGCCCGCTAACTCACTTGATGACGCTTCTTAAGTAGGTGAGGTGTTTCACTACTTTTCAGATGTTATAATTCTTGATTGGTTCTGTTATTATTATTCGATTTATTATTTATTTTTTGGTGCTGTACTTACTGAAGGAGGCGCACGCCTATGCCGCGCAGAGACATTACCTCGCTGTAGTAATGAATTTCATTCATACAACGAGCTTCTTATTAAACTAGGTTTACCCCTTATTGGTTAACCTAAACTTGAACTTCCGTTAGCACAATCGGGCCAAGTAATAGTTAATAGTACATTCACGGATATAATAACAATTAAAAAAAAGTTAGGTTTAAAATTTAATGTGAAATTACCTTGCTGGACTTGTTCGATCGCTGTAGCGTTACAATTCTTATCCACTGCGGCTCTCGGTCCGTTAGTTTGCGTGTCGGTGACTAGAGGCGCCGTATTTTCGATTTCAATGCGTTTCCTCCTGGCCTCCATCTGAGCCTATTCAAGAAGGCGAAAATATACTACAAAATTAATAACTTATCGCAACCAAAAATAAAAGAATAGAGTAAGCATATTCGAACTCGTCACTAGAAAACACTTGTACAAAGGAATAAAAGAAACGGAGAAAATAGAAAAGGAAACGAAAATAGAAATCAAGATACCTCTTTGTTATCCGTCGGCTCGATGTTCTCCTGGTTGTTATCGGTCGGCGTTTGCTTGGTGTGTTTGGGAATGGCGTTCTGAACGATCGCGTGAGATTGCTGGGTCGAACACGTGGTGATCGTCGTCGGTATGTTGTCGCCGGCCGGTGCCTTCTCCCAATCGTAAGGATCAATCTCTTTGACGCCCCTACGTTTGAGACATCTTTCGAATAATGAGATCAACATCTGAAAGTGAACGAGTTCGGGTTAGACTTTACATAGTAATACTTTGATCGCAACGTTATTATGTGTAACAATTTAAAACGGATGCAAGTTTTAACTTGCATTTAAACGTGAGTAACGCTAATGATTTGAATTCCAGTGATATCTGATTGTATTTTAGGCAAATTAAATAATTAAACGACTTCTAGATAGCGCGGATTTACGAGGATGGTATGAGAAGTACCCGTGCTTGGAGACAGATGGCACTTTGTGTCAAAATCTGCATTACCGACTGTGAATAATATTCTTTAGTCGTCAAAAAAACAGTGTTGCTTTGAGGGCTGTTGAAAGTGGCAAGTTTATGTATTTGTAGAATCATGGTCAGTGTTTCGATATCTTTTTACAGATGGGGCAAAACGTGCGCAGAAGCCATAGACAAGTCGCATGCAGTTTATATGGACCGTGCAATATACAAAAACCCATAGTAAAGAAATTTCCCATATGCGTACGTTATGGATGACACTGTATAACATACCGAAAAAACAACATTTCCTTAACCAACTTCAATCTCATAAAGTCACGCACTTTACTATCTGGGAGTAAAGACAACAATGAACACACAAGTTTAAACGAATGATTTTACCTGATAATCTGGCTTATCTGCGTACTCTAAACTCTGAATGTGATCTAGAAATTGCTTGAAATCGGACGGCAAGTGCTTCAATAACAACCGATGGTCGTACTTCTCCTTCATCAGTCCTACTTGTTCTTTGTCTTTGACCTTCCGCCAAGGTAGCTGGCCGTTGACGAACTCCACGAGCATATAGAACAAGCTCCAAAGATCGTCGTGCCTACCCATTTCTAAAATTCAACATAAAATCGATGTTAAAAAGTTATCCGAGTTGTTATTCGAAGATGTTTACCTTTATTTCTATGTGCATTTATACTGGCGTATCTGACAGTCCCTCGGAATCCAGCAGCCGCTCTAGGAGCACGCACCTCGCCCGTACTCGTCGTATATTGCCTTGCGAGTCCAAAATCTAACATATATACACGTCTATAGTTATAGGATAATCTTCCCATTGAGAAATTACTCTGTAAAAGACCAAATTTGTGGGATTAATTTCTTAAATATATTGATGTAGAATAGAGTAGAATACTTTATTCGTACGAAACAATAGTACGTCAGAATATACAGGATGTTTTCTAAGTTGAGGCATATTTTTAAACAGATTGTAGAACTCGTAAAAATAAACCGGTACCACCTTCAGTAATACCCATGAAACAGAGCGTCCCTTTCTATACCCGTGCTGTTTGCTTGTTAAAAAGTACATTTCTTACGCGTTTAACTGTTAAAAATACTTCGTGTTATACTATTTATTCCGTTGTTCGTGAGGTTCCTATGTTCTTCACGTATTTTTCTTCAATAATTTATAAACTTATTGTACTACCGTGTTTTCCCATTTAGAAAAGTGGGACTAGCCAATATTATACATTATAGATTACCTCCTCAGCCAACCTCATAAGCCTGTTTTACACGCCGCGATTTATTGGTCAATTAATTGAACAAGTTGATCTTCGATTTTATCGTACCGTGTAAAACAGCAAAAATCGGTACGATTTATTGAATAATTTATCGTACGATTAATTGAATTGAATAGAACAAAGAGCAATTGTCAAATTTCACACAAAACTTTGCAAAAATGCATCAGAAACATTCCGGTTGATGCAGCAAGTGTACGGCGATGATTGTTTGAGTACAGCAAATGTTGTGGCATAGATTTGTTAACGCCATGTTAATTACTGTTTAAAACGTTTTTGTTCTCAAGATACTTGATACATTGTTGTTTTTACGATCTTTTTGTGTACTAGAAACATCTACTTTAACTGCCTCTTTAATTAGTGTCAGAAAAGTATTTTTCTTTAAATATTGCTACGAGGGGGTGCCCAAAAGAAACTGATGTTGTAGTGGGTGAAACTTTTATAGTACCGCGTTCTGCCGCTGGGAGCGTATAGAGCTACCATTCCCGAGTCAGTAACCCAAGCGTCGTCGCTAAAGAAGGTGCCGTTCGGCGTGTGTGTTGATTCTCGTGAACAGCGCGCGATCGTAAAGTTTTGCTTCTTGCTCAGAAAAACTGGGACAAAAACTCTGCTGATTTGTTTTTTCGATGTGAGAGGAATCGTCCATTCAGAGTTTGCTTCACAGGGTCGGAGAGTTAACCAGGCTTTCTACCTGGAACTTGTGAAAAGATTGCGCAACAGTTTGTGGGGGAAGAGGTCTAATTTGTGGCAGTCAGGTGACTGGTTTTTCCATCATGATAATGCTTCTGCTCACACAGCCCTCTCTCTGCGACAATTTTTGACCAAAAATGCCATGACCGCCGTGTCTCATCCCCCCTATTCACTCGACCTTGCCCCCTGCGATTTTTTTTTATTTCCCCGAATGAAAAGAGATCAGAGGAAAGCGTTTTGCCGACGTTGCTGAGGCGACGAAAAAAACGACGGAGGCGCTGTCGGGCATCACAGAAGACGAATTTAAAACATGTTTTGAACGATGGAATAAAAGATTGTAGTGTATTAGCTCCAATGGAGAGTACTTTGAAGGGAATTGAAAGATTTTTGTTAAAAGATTAAATATTTTTAAAAAAATAGAGCGGTTTCTATTATCAAGCTAATCAACTGCTCTATTTTTTTTTATGTTTATTTTTACGATGAGATGAATAGATCGCATGGAGTGATAAGAATACTTACTGGTTTAATATCCCTATGTAAAAAGCCGACAGAATGTATACTTTCTATGGCTTCGAGTATTTGTAAACCTAATCTTAAAGTAGTTGATAAACTAAAAGCGGCCCTCGGTTGGGCTCTCCTGAGTTCTGCCAGGTTTCGACCTTGTAATTGCATCACTACGTAATTAAATCTGTCGTTACGACCACAACCTATAAATCTGTAAAAAAAAAAAACGAAAGTGTTTGTACATATTGTAAATAACATCTTCAATCTTTAATAAGAACAATTTTTTTAACAAGAATTATTATTCTCAATTGTTTAACGTTGCAACTAAAGAAATGCATTTAAAGCACCAATTTTTCTCATAATTATTTATTAATTATATAGTGTGGTATGTATTAAATTAATACATACCATACTATATATCCTATTGTAGAGACACACCTTAACAATGGGGCAATGATTTTAAAAATGATTCAATAAATTCAATAAATGAAAACTTTGCCCTCCCAAGCCAAAAAGGCGTATCTCAATTTTTTTTCATTTTTAGGTTTTTCCTCCTTAATAATGTTTGCGAGTTGCCCGACATTATTACTAGTCAATATGACCGTATCTTATTTAGAAACAGTAGAAAATCACTAAAGAAATAAAACGTAATTCAAAAAAATTGTTAGATTCCTAAGGAAATTGACAGCATCTCAGTTTCCTTAGACAAAAGATCAGAACTCAGAGTTACCTCTTTTTGGCTTCTCACCAAACATCAGAAGGAGAGTCTTTTATCTAAGCAAAAAGGCCGTTGTTATATAACCGCTACTCTAAGAAAACACAGCTATTTCTTGAAAACAAATAGTAGAAATTTTGTTGTTATTGTGAAAAGTTGTATGTAATACTATTCTCAGAATAATCGCAATCTTACAATTCCAGGAGATTGGGACTAGGACAACTTTCTCACTATTTATATTATAAATACTATTGAGAAGTCTCTTTCCAAGTGTTAATTGTATTTTCTCCGTTAGTGTATTTTGAGATTTAAGACAAGAGACCTATGATAGCCACCTTTTAGAGAACAGCAACGTTATATCTTTCATAGTAGGCTAATTTTTAGCTACGGAAGCGAACTATTTTGTTTCCTAGTGTATCGAAACAATACGAAATTGTAACAATACTCGTATAGGAAGAACAACGAGCCCACTCACCTACAAACATGAACTTTTCCTTGTAATTTCTTAAGTACAGCCACCTCCATTTTGAGTACTTGCTTCGGTTGCCGCGCCGATTCCACCTTTAAAGCTACCTGTTCGCGTGTTATGAGATCCAGACCTTCGTATATTTCGCCGAAGCCGCCCCCTCCTATCTTCTTCACAACCTGAAATTTGAAAGCGTAGCATTAGCATCGACCAGAAGGTAAAGTGGGTACACATAAAATTTTCATGTTCTCTTCGATTATTCTCTTACGGAATGGAAAAGAGAGAGAGGTCTGCATATTTGATAAGAATACCTCAAGTTAGAAACAAGTCTTCATATACACTACCGTCCAAAAGTTTGGAAGCAGCAACGGATTTTACAAAAAGTCAAAGATACAGTAACATTTTATTGTGATTATTAATGAATTTATATAACATAAGTGACTATCGTCAAATAACAGTAAATTTATTCAAACATAATAATATTTATGCATTATTTAGCTCGTAAGTTTATTTTCGTCTATATGACCTCGTTTAGCTTTGATAACCCCTGCACAAAGTTTAGGCATTCTTCAAAGCAATTTTTCAAGACAGTCCGCGTCAATTTGTTGCCATGCGTTCTGTAAATATTCCCAAAGCTGTTGGGTGTTCTGAGGTTATTGCTGTCTAGCCCTTCGATCAAGCTCATCCCATAAAAGCTCACTGGGGGATAAATCCGGACTTTGAGGAGGCCAAACCATTAATTTTAGTTCATTTCTTGCTGCTTTCTCCTCTAAAAAGTTTTTACAGATTCGAGCCGTATGTTTGGGGTCATTGTCTTGCTGGAATACAAACGGCTCACCAACAAGACGGCTTCCACACGGAGTAGCATGATTTTGCAAAATATCTTTCCGCATTGTACCATTAATTTTCACTAAATCACCCGTAGTTGTTCCAGCAAAACAACCCCAAACCATAACACTATCACCTCCGTGTTTGACGGACGGCACTAAGCAGGCCTCACTAGCTCTTTCTCCTGGTCGTCGACGAACAAAAACTCTCCGTTTCGTATCAAATAACTCAAATTTGGATTCGTCGGTCTATAAGAGTGCGTTCCAATCATCCAGTGACCAGTTTGAATGCTCCCTTCCCCAAGTTAATCGTTTCTGTTTATGCACACATTTTAAAAACGGTTTTTTGCGGTCGATGCATCTCCTTAAACCTGCTGCCAATAATCGCCTCTTGACGGTGGTAACAGAAACATTTGTTCGTCGTTGTGTATTAACGCGCGATGCGATATGCGGTGCCGTTAGACGTCGATCTCGTTTCGAAGTCGTTACTATAAATCTATCTTCAGCTCCAGAAGTCCCCGTGGCCGCCCACTTCGTCTTCTATGAAGATTTTGCCCTGTCTCTCTTCTCCGGGCCAATGTGTAATGCACACCTTTCGGTGAAATCCCTAACCGTAGAGAAATCTCTCTTCCGGTATATCCTTCGTCGCGAAGAGTACAAATAGTACATCGTTGTTCTGAAGTCAACTGTCCGCGTTTTGGTATTTTTACGCTCAATACTTTACCAAATTGTTATAATTGCACACTGAATTCAAAAAACTAATTCCGCACATGAAAGCGATAAGACACTAAGGATTAATATCTTTACCACATGCACTAAACGATTACCGAAGTAGTGCTAAACCGTTTGACCGAAAGTAATTACTGCAGGTATCCTACCCCATTAGAGCAACGCAACTGCGCTGAAAGCCAGTGGCGGACGCATAAAAGTTTACACAAAATAAATTAAATGTGATACGTGCTCAAACACTTACCGTTTTAAGAGTCCTCCGTAAAATCACAAAGTGGATAATGTCTATTTAATATTTGTAACATTAGATATGTTTCCAATGTTGTTTCGGCAAAGTGAGTGCGGCGTGAAGAAAAAGTGTTTTTGTATGCCGAAAACGAACGTTCTACATCTAGTGACGTTATATTTGCGTAAGTAAAATAATCCTTCAAATAACTTAACGGTTCTGTTGACGCACCGTCACAAATTTATCTTAATGTGCCAAAATCAGAGCCTTTATCTAAAACACTTTCAAACCTTTCTAAAACACAAACATTTCTTGCGCCTTCTATCGCGCATAGCTGTGCGTGAACATGTTGCACTATTTGCAAAGATTCCACTAACGACACCGACGAATTTTATAGTTTTTCTATCGCATCCGCTAGTCCCACGTAATTGTTCTGAATAATTTCCAAATCTGTTTTAACTTGACTATCCTGAAATCCGGCTTACCTTGACAACCGCAGCTTCCTTTGGGTCGAATAATAAAATCACGTTCTTTATATTCTCAAAATATTTAAGATAATAAAATGCAGTCTCTAACCATGTTTCCCAACGAGTAAGAATAGGTTGTGGTGGTTCAGGAATACCGGGGCATAGTCTATGAAATTCCTGAATACGTTTTGGGGATTTTACAAATACAGCTTTTGTATGTGCTATTAGAGCGTTTACCTCGGGATAACATTTTCTGATACTATCTGCTACGAGACTGAGAGTATGAATTTTACATGTAATATGCAACAAGTTAGCACAATGTTTTTAAAGAGATCGACCTACAGCAAGCATGTTTGCGGCACCATCACTCATAAACATCAACAGTTGATTTGTTGAAAGTTCAAACTTTTCCAATGTATTTAACACCAACATTGAAATTACTTCGGCAGTGCATTGTTGTATTCGTCTGGAATCTAGTAAAATTGAGGGTGACGGTCGATGTGGTTCCATTGTGCGTACCATTACATTAACCACAGAATGTTTTTTACGATCTGTTATTTCGTCCACACATAACCACAGTTTTTTTATCTTGCAACTCCGATTTAATTTTTTTCTCGACATGCTCACGAGCAGACGGCACAACTCTCTGTAATGTTCTCTCACTTGGTAACTTAAAATCCGAATATTCATTTCAAAACGAGACGTATGCTTTCTTCCTTAGTAAATGAAATGGTAAATTACATGCAATAAAGGTAACACATAAATTAAATTTAAATTTGTCATAATCTCGTGTGGAATTTTTTTTTGAAACATGCCCTGCACTATTTACGTGCCGTAGACAATCACTTTTCGACCGACTCATTAAATCTATTTTACACACTACACATTGAATTTTAGCGCCATCACACTTTAAATCAGGCATTTCTGCAATAAATTCGCTTATTGTGTCCAACTTTGGTCGTTTTCGCGACGTAGGAAACATTTTCAAAACAAACGTAGAACTACGATATAGTATACGACAGCGTAGATGCATACACAACAGATCGGCTTTCGAGTCGCAGTTATATTAACGCTTATACCGAATTGTCCCGGCCGTGTTTATTTTGTGTAAACTTTTATGCGTCAGCCACTGGCTTTCAGCGCAGTTTGCGTTGCTCTAAATTCCCACAGCACGTAAGGCACAATAGGCCCATTATGCATCCTACTATACAGAGTTAATTAGAAAAGTGGTACGTATAACAACTTCAATTTCTTTAATGAAACACTTTGTATAATTTTACAATTTCAGATTCTACAATAATTCCAACTATTTTTCATAAAACATGCCCGCACCTATCCTCAACCGTTTTCGACCTATTAACACGTTTAAAATTTTGAAAAAATAAGCAAACAATAAAGTAATGATAAAAACTAATAATAACTATGTTTTTTTTTAATATTAATTTTTTTTCGTTAAGTCGGTCTACTCGATTTATCTGTTTGTCGTATATATTTTGTGTTTAATTACATAAAAGTGTTTTTAAAAAATAACCTGCATGCTATGATCCTTGGAACATGACGACATTTACTTTAAAGATAAAAAAAATGTAAAATAAAAAACACAAAAGAGGATAATAAGACAAAACTTAAAAAAGTGGACAAAACGATCCACGAAACGTTGCAATGAAGTAAATATAAGAAAAATAAAGAGGAAAAAGGTTTTTTTTTCTAATAAAAAAAAACCTAAAACCAAAAAAAAAACTATTAATACTCAAACGATCATTTGTTAGAGTTATTTTAATAACCGTTGAGAATTACACGAATGCGTCTTTGCTCAGCTTGAACGATACTACAAAATGCTCCAATATATGCCGTTGCTTCTGAAACATTCTGTATACGAACCTGTCGTGTACTTGATCCAACTTTGGTTAATACATAACAATGAAAACCCAATTTTGTCCGTAATTCTGAAAGCAAATTAGTGCCTAGCGTACTCCACAAATTAGAATTTATTTAGTAAAACGAGAACAAAAAAAAAAACAACTTCATGTAGACCGCGTCACAATTCCATCATATAACAAGCATGGGAGTAGCGTTGAATATTTAAAACGTCCTCGCATGCCGCTTTACTTACATACAAATGAGATTCGTTACGCTTTTAGCTAATTATAATTTTATTAATTGCGCTTGTGTCAACCGGCAAGTGGTCGTTTGAGCGGTACCGTAAAGAGTACAATGGTCGCATTACGCGACTTTTAGTGGACGCGCAATTGTCACCGCCACAATAAGAATACACGTTTGCAATCCATTGACAAGCCCTCGAACGACCGCAATAACCGGCGAAAATAAAAGTGGGACATTATAAGCTGAAATATTGGCCATAGAACACGGGATTTATAAGGCACGTTATGAAGGTCAGGAGCTCGAAAGGGAAAACAACAAAGCGGGCGGGATAATAAAGATCAGTAGGATCAGTTGGATGTTTACCACGACTTATGTAAGTTATGTAACAGTCGTAATATGTATGTGACAATAAATCGAAAAGTAGAATAAGAACCAGACATAACGGAGATAAATTAATTCGCTATTTCTTATATCAAGCTATTTCCAACCGGGAAATTAAGATTCTAGTGGTAACTTGGCAAGTTTATGACTTTTGTACAATGAACTAGAAGATGGAGAAATTTGGGTCCATGAAATTGGCCCCCGCACTTTTGATTTTTTTAAATTTGAAAACGTCAACGTTTTCTACCTGTTTTGTGCTGATTTGTGCCGTAAATTTTTTTTTTATTCAAGACTGAGAAAGTAAATTTACTACTTCCATTGAATCTTACAATACCACGTAAACGATATTCTCTGCTTTTTACTATTATAGATTTTGGTTTTTAAGTTAATTTGTGTGATACCACCCATGTCCAAATATACAGTACCGTTCATGGAAGTTCGGGCACGCTGATAAATTATATTAACTGTTTAGGAAAAAAATTTAAAATTATATAATATACATTTCTGTGAAGAATTATTAAAACTAACCTTTTCTGGAAGCCTTTTACCAATTTCCAGGTAGTATTTGTCTATTATAAGACCATTATCATAAAATATATAATTATGTTGGAAATCCCCAATAATTACAGCGACAATAAAGCTTTATAATCCCTAGAAGGGTTAGCTGATTCACTCGTGTTACCTGGAAATATTCCTATACGCTTTATAAAGTATTATAACATTTGTAAACGCAGTAGTTCTGAAGAGACTGTTATTGTGAAAGTATATGTGGTTGTTCAAGTGAAAAATAAAATAATTTCGGTTTGACTGCTTAAAATGCCCGTGGAAAGCCTATAGTTGTTTCAAAACGATCTGCTATTATTACCTTGCATCAGGAAGGGTACGCAAGACGGATTGCGGATAAATTCAAAATAAAAAAATCTACAGTACATGATACGATAGTTCGATTTAAGACAACCGGTGACGCGCAAGATCGTAATCGGCCAGGACCGCCAAGAAAAACGACTCCTGCGGAAGATTTACGAATAAAAATAATTAGTAAGCGCAATAGAAGACTAACAGCATCAGAAATTGCTGCAGAATTAAATAATGAGCGAGATTCCAAAGTTTCTGTGAGTACTGTGAAACGTCGGCTGAAAGAGGCTGGGTTGCATGGGCGAGTGGCTTGTCGAAAACCGTTACTCCGAAGAGGAAATAGGCTGAAACGACTGAAATGGGCACAAGCTCATAGAGATTGGACAGTGGACGATGATTTTAAAAACGTTTTATGGACTGACGAATCCAAGTTTGAGGTTTTTGGAAATAGACGGAGAGTTTTCGTACGCAGATCAAGAGGGGAAAGAATGTTGCGGGAGTGTATAGTTCCTACGGTGAAGCATGGAGACGGATCTGTAATGGTTTGGGGTTGTTTTTCCTTAATCGGAGCAGGGGACTTACTCAAAATTGAGAGCATAATGAAAAAAGAAGAATATCGAAAAATCCTGGAGAAAAATCCCATACCGTCAGGAGTCCGATTAATTGGTCGTGGATTTGAAGCCGATATAGTTGTTATGGGAAGAATTAGACCGATGTGTTAGGAAAAAGTGTCCAAAATCGAAGGAACATTTGTGGACCATTCTCCAGGAAGTATGGACAAGCTTGCCCAATGAAACATAAGCAAAATTAGTGAATCGGATGCCGAGAATAGTGGCAGCAGTCCTAAAGGCAAAAGGTGGATTTTTCGATGAAAATCGGATTTAAATAATTTGTATTACATTAACTTTTTCTTTTTAATAAATTTGTGTTTGAAAATATGTAAAATCATATAAGTAAGTATTAAATATATGGCCATTTAATATTTCTCTTATTTTCTTTGACTTCCGTACATTTTTTTGCTTGCCCGAACTTCCATGAACGGTAGTGTATTTGGCTTCCGTCGGTAATTATGAAACTATAATTCTTCCTTGGAATTTTTTCGACGTAATTGACACTTTTTCGACTTTTTTCGACGTAATTAATGAACTATAATTCTTGAAAAATCTACACTTATTACATTTAGTTTCAGAAATCTCAGTTAAAATTAAATTCAATCTCCTACCCGGGTTAGCCGTATATATATATGTATATATCGCATTGAATTTATTGCACGATATGCAAGGATTCATGTGGAATTTTATTGTGAAATAAAAGCGGCGTCGAGACGGACTTTAGTCATGCGATTTCCAGGAAAAGTAGCCGTCTTTGGCAGCTATAGACAGACGCACCACCTTAATCGATTGAAAGACTAGAAGGGGCACGAATCTTTATTACAAAGAAATTTGGAATCATCAGAAAAGAAACCATCCCACGAGGGGAGAACTATTATACGAGAATTATTTCTGGATTTTGTTCCATTCCTCATTGAGGAATCAAAGGTATGTATTTTTTCTCCAACTCGCCCATTCGGAATTAAATTCTCCAAATTATCCCGTTCCAATTTGTCGTGGAAACCAATTATAAACCCTTGAATTAGTTTGAAAACTCCTGCGGTAAAGTAAGGGTGACATCCCCTATCTTCCTATCGTAAACTATCAGTGTAACTATACGTTAGTTGTCACCATCGTTTGTTTGATTCATGTTCCTGGTAAGGGGATTTGAAAAAGATTTTTGTACACGCAAGTTGTAGATGGCAGCAATAAAATGTGAGCATGTTCTTGCTTATTACCCAGATTTAACGTTTCCCAATATATTGCTTGATGTTGACAAATTCTTGTTTTGTGTTAGGCTGGAGGCTTTTCAGACTACCCTCACATTATAGCGTAGAAACATTATTCCGTACAATTTGAACACGATGTATAATCTTGGTGTCAAAAGCATATACCGCGCAAGTTCCGTAGTAAAGTGGACCGCTAAAATATATGGACAGTGTTGCAACGTTTGCCCGCTATGAAAGTACAAGATGGGGAGCGCGAAGGGAATGTATCAGTAAGAGTCCAAACGCCGTTGTGAGAAAATCGCGCCAGACTCTAACCATGCATTATACGCGTAGTTTATTTCTTTAATTGATCATCCTTGCTTCTCTCGATCTTTTCCCCTTGGTTATTTTTGATTTGCTTCGTTTGTGTCTCGAAATTATACTGTAGAATAGTTTTCTTTTTAATTATGTTCTTAATAAACTAAGAAGTCATTACCTACCATAGTATGTATTCAACTACATTACTTGACAATTTCGACATTTATGCACACTTGTTCAGAATATATAGGAGAGCAGGTTACTTGAAGAATTAAAGGAAATTCTAGAACTCGCTGTATTTGTAAGACACGAATGAAAAATGAGAAGAAAATATTCGAAAGCAGAAGCATTCTAAAATTGAGTTTATATGTATCATTTTTCACGATGATTTCTGTCTATTTTTCCGTTCAGATTTGACCAAATCTTAATCTTACGCTAATTTTTATGTGGAAGTATTTTGAAGCAAAACCAGATGGTTTTATATGCAAGACAATTTAAGCAAAGAGTTAGTTCATATCGCTAGTGAGGCGCTCAGATAAATTCATTCAAACGTGGACATGTCTAATGTAAGATATCGTTGCCTCAGTAAGAAAAGCACGTAACTCCATTCTTTATCCAAAATGAGATTTAACTGCCATTTAATAATAACTAAAACAAGGTTTTCAGAATTATGTTTTCCCAAAAATCATTAAAATTATTCCAGAATAGCCTCTAAAGTCTGTTTTATACGCCGCAATTTATTTTCCAATTAATTGAATAAGTTTTTGACGAAGAAATTGATAGAAGTATGCTGTTTTACATTCTACAACAAATTTAATAATTTTTTAACGTTCGTGAATTCTCGTTTAGTTTCGTTAATAGTTGAATTATTAAGCAAGATTGGCATACATTTTTTTTTAGCATAGATTGGCAGTTTTGGTATATGCACGGATTAGTTTAGGTTGCTTCGGTTTCAGTTACCTTACATTACATCATAATCGAAATTTATCTTCATTTTACTTTAAAAATACTAAACAAAATTCGTATGTACTTCTCTGTTATTAGGTTGGTACTAAAACAGCAAAGTTAGTGAAAAATTATCGGAAAATCGTAGCAAAATAGAGCATGTTCAATATTCAATAAATCGTACGATAAATTGTTCAAGAGATCGTACCGATTTTTGCTGTTTTACACGGTATGATAAAATCAAAGATAAACTTGTTCAATTAAGTGACCAATAAATCGCGGCGGGTGAAACAGGCTTTAGGGGTTACCTCTAGCAATAAATTTTGGAAAAATCGATTTTCAGATAATGTCACCATGCCAAAGTGTAGTCCTTAGACTATTCAATTCTAAAGCTATAGTCAGGGTTAAGTGGTAGAACAGATTCACTGAACTTCGCCCTGTGATTGCGGTATTACTTCTTTGGACTTAGCATTACATACATATATAGGTTTAGTTGTTTTATTCATCACTGTTTGTAAATCGTATGTGTATTTTTATGTTCTATGATACTGCAATAAAGTCATTATTCGAGTAACCTAAACTTGCGGACTCGCATAGGCGTCGGTATTACGAGTTAATATAAGAATACGAAAAATTCATAAATAAACTAAACCGGTAGAGAAGCAGGGATGTAGTGTCGACCTTGAATATAAATCATGTTAAACCGCGCTGAGAGAGATTTCGTTCTAGTACCGGTTGAGCTGTTGCAGAGATTAGTCGAACGGTCAAGGTTATGTACTTACGTGTCGCTTTTGAAAATATAGCTGGTGTTTTTTGTGTGTTGTAGTATTATACCAAGTACATAATTAGTGTATCATTTCATATAGAACTAATATGTACATACCTAAGAAAACAATGCCTCGTAATAGATTTGCTACTAATGTACATAGTATGTCACTTTTTCCCCATTTAAAATATGACGGTAGTGCAGTTTTTTGCCTAATATGCAATGTTCGTTTGGTTGCATTGGACAGAACTGATTGCCAGAGGCATGTCAATAGTATTAAGCATATGAGAAATGCAAGAACTGAAATACCTTATACACTATTCCTCATACATTTATTAATTATGTTTACCTCTTGTAATCTTCCGTTGTCGTTGGTGAGAAAAGCAGCTTTTAAAACGTTTTGGCGACAATACGTTCCAAAGTACCCATTACCCTCACAAACACAATTACAGAATCATTTGCCGCGAATGAAAGAGATGCTAGAAAATGTGTGTAAACGTGATTTGTGTTCCAAAAAAATATGGATTACCGAGGATGAGACGACCGATATAAAGAAAAACAGTATTGTGAATGTAATAGCTCGCGTTTTATCTAGCGAGAACACAGCATCTCGATATTTGTTAGCTTGCAAACGTGTTCAACAATGTACCGCGGAAAATATTCAAAAAGTGATAATGAACGCTTTGAAAAAATTTAAAATTGCCCAAGATCAAGTTGTGATGATTGTGACAGATAGTGCAGCAACGATGTTAAGTGTTTGGCGATCCTTAAAACATATATTTCCTAACTTAATACATATAACCTGCGTGCTGCATGCTTTGCATTTAGTTGGTGAAGTTGTTCGACAACATTACGGAAACGTTGATCGGATGATTGGAAGTACTAAAGCAGTGTTTCGTAAATCTCCTAAACGTTTAAAAGAATTTCGTAAATTTTGTCCAGGTATTCCAGAACCTCCTGAACCAATTTTAACGCGATGGGGTACTTGGCTAACAGCAGCTTCTTACCATTTGATCCATTTTCAACAAATTCAATCAGTTATAATGCGATTTAATCGGAATGAATCCAAAGCAATTAGAGAAAGTCAAAGAGAATTTCAAATTCCTCAACTTTTAGAAGATTTAACAACAATATGTACCAATTATACAGTATTACTAGATGCCATCAGAAAACTACAATGTACTGAATTGTCATTGCAGGAATCATTAGACATAGTGGAGAGTGTAAAAAATAAATTACACACATTAAATGATACACCAGGATTATGCGCTAGTCAAAAGTTGGCAGATGTTTTAAGGAAAAATCCCGATTTTAATACTTTAGAGGCCGTTTATAATAAGTGTAAGAATAGTGAACTTTTAAGTGATTTTGAAAAACAGTTTTTACATGCAAATGTAACTTCCTTAGATGTGGAGAGATCGTTTTCTATGTATAAGAATATTTTTTCTTGTCGACGCACAAGGTTTAAAGAAGTAACTGTGGAAACATATGCAATGATGCAAGTTTACAATAGTTCACATCCTGATGCTTCTAATTTGTTGAATAATTAGCAAGTAAGTTTATTTATGAATTTTTCGTATTCTTATATTAACCCGTAATACCGACGCCTATGCGAGTCCGCAAGTTTTGGTTACTCTAGTCATTATTATTATTATTATTATTATATGAGAGTAAGAACTTATTTTTTTCGATCACCGAAGCGAACGCTGCACCCCGTTGCTCGGCGACCGTAGCCGGCGCGCCAGCTGCTCAGCCAAGACAAAAGCTGCTCAAACAGAAGCAAATTAACACATTAGAGGCTGCCATGGATGCAGAAGGATTGCTACATGGACCCGGAGCAGATGACTCTATGTAAGTCTGTTTTTGTGAATGTTATATACACTTTATTTTATTCTAAAACTTTAAAGCCGTTTTCCTTGAAACTACATTTTTGAAGTCGGTGGGCACGATTACGGACAAACTTCTCAACGGATTTCAATGAAACTTTGTGGAATTATAGTCGATAGAATTGTCTTGCCCTTGAACGAAGGAATTTCAATTTCTGCTCAAAATTAATATTTTTATGCACGTTAGAAAAGTCAAATTTTAGGCCAACAAATAGCCTTTATGTTCAGACGGTCGCCATTTCATTTACAATCACCGTAAATTAATTTCCTTCGTTCAAGGGCAAGTTTTTTCAATATATTATTAATATCAATTGGTTTCGTTTGTTTCAGAGAAGCGGTTCCCGAGTTAGGATGTCCACCGCACACCCCTTCCGCTGAGAGGTGCTCCAAGAGCCGGGCCATAATTTTTAGTCATTTTTAATTCATTTTTATTCACAAAAATTCCTGAATAAAGCTTAGGACTAAAGTATTCGAACGTACCAATTGTTATTTTAATCTACAGTATACTTTCGGGGAAAAAAAATTTCAAAAATCATCGCAGGGGTTGCCTCCGATCGGAGGTCGTGACTGGAGGTAACCCCTTAAAAGAGAAACAAGAGTTTACGTTGTGATCAATGATCATATTAAAACCAAACAGTTTTTTTGGTCTCATAGTCAGAAATACGGCTTCTTACCACTAGACCACCAAGCTGTTAAATATTTAGAAAAAAATAACAACGGTTTTATACCTAATTCTAAACCCGTAAACATTTATGCGAGAATTTTGAAGCAGAATTTCATTCGTTAAGGTAAAAGTTAGTGTTTTTGAATGCATAGTGTGTTCAAAGTTGAGATTTTAAGATTTTTCATTCATAAAAAAATTGAAAATATCTTTTATTACTATTAAATTTAAGGAAGTATTAACAAATATCTAAATAATTTCAAATATTTTTCGGATGACCTATTACTTAAAAATATTTCTTTAACGTCATTATTCTCCAGCATTACGGAGAGCACTTCCAGAACGTTTTCATAATGGGAACTAATTTTTTAATGGGAAAATGTTAACCGAGCCAAGTAATTTGGAACACCTTTCCCATATAGTTCAATAAATATTATCCATAGTGTCGACCCTATCGGATGACCTAACCCCTTTAAATTAGGTCATCGCTACTACAGCACCATATCAAATATTTACTCTGCAAGCAAGAAGCAATTATGGCGCCTACATTAGGATAATACACTCTTCGTTGCTTCAGCCACTGTTCCATTGAAAAGAAGGCTCTCAATGCCGGAACCGTTATTAACATGATTACAAAGGGACGACGGTACTGATTAAGATTCATATCACACGTTCAGTTTCTGTGAAGTGCGTTGAAAATGATTTAAGCAAAGATCGTTATTCGAAATTCGTTAGATATAGATTACCCTCTGTACCTTTACAATATTAAGTATCTAGATTATGTTTTGATTCTAGCATTTAGATTACTTAGGTTCTATATAGAGTAGCTTGCGTTAATAATCAAATTGATTGCCGTTTACTGCTTAATCAAATAAGTTTCAACATACCCCGTCTGGAATCGCGGAATCACTCTACCTTCTATGTTCAAGCAAGTAGAACTAATATAATGTTAAAATCACCCATAAACATTATGTGTATAAATTATAACTCTATTTCTGTCAGTGCTGATATAAATTTTGATTCCTTAACGGATATACTTTCGCAACTGAAATAGGGGAAGAGGTGGTACTAAGAATATGTTATTTATTTATTTTTTTCCTTTTCCTTGTTTACACGTTACACGTTTATACGTTTATTTGTTTTTTTTTTCTTTTCTTTTATTTGCAAACACTAAACAATTATAAAATTTTCTGTACTTGGGTTCATCCTGTAGAAATTAAAGTATTATTATTATTATTATTATTAATAAAATGCATAAAATAGTATGTGTAGTACTACATCTGCTTTAAATGATTTGCTAGGAAGATATGTAGAAACAAGAACTTTTTCTATTAAGAGTGCGGAAATGATAAAAACGAACTTGAAGGTAAAGATTCAGTTTTTGAAGTCACTTCAACTTTGTCTTTTACTTTCACTTCCATATCTACTCTTGTATGATAATGACTAGTCTGGGCAAACAGCGGTAACAATCAGTGTAGTAGATATGTGGTGCGGAGTCGGCGATTATTTATTTCACGCGTTCACAGCGTCAGTACTAAATCGATGCTGTATGCGAGTAGTTCTGTGTATATGTAGGCTGTCGTAACTTATTTCGTAATTGTACGCTTATGTTTGCTTTAAAAATGTAGCAGTTAAGTACGTCGCGAAAACGACCAATGGCAGACACAGTTAAAAACTTTATAGTGGACATGCCGGACTTAATTTTTGATGGCGCTAAAATTCAATATTTAGTTTGTAAAATCCCTTTAATGTGTTGGTCCAAAAAGCAACTGTTAACGTCACATCGAAAGCAAACAGCATTCTTCTGCAAAAAGAGGCATACGAGACCAAGAAAAATTTACATTTGACTTATGTGTTACTCTTATTTTATGTAATATATCGTTTCGTTTACTAGACAAAGAAGCATTTGTCTCCTTTTGGAATAAATATGCGGACTGTAAATTACCTAGTCGGACATCGATACGAAATGTAGTGCCATTTGCTTGTGAACATATAGAAAAAAGAATGAAAACAGAATTGAAAGATAAGAAACTGTGGTTGTGTGTGGAAAAAACGACAGATCGTCAAAAACATTCTGTGGTTAATGTAATGGTACGTGCAATGGAACCACATCGACCGTCATACTCCTTCTTACTTGCTTCCAAAAGAGTTATAAATTGTACTGCCGATGAGATTTCAAAGGTGGTGTTGAACTCATTGAACAAATTTGAAGTTTCAACTAAGCAAGCATCGCTCATAAGCATTAAAAAATGCTTATGAGCGATGGTACCGCAAACATGCGTTCTTTGGGCCGATCTCTTAAAGAACACAGTGGTAACTTCTTACATGTAACGTGTAAATTCCATACGCTAAATCTTCCGGCACAAACGATTCCTACATGTTTTCCCTTAGTAAACGCATTGATTGCTACTACAAAGGCAGTGTTTCTAAAGTCCCCGAAACGTACCCGACTATTTCACAAACTGTGTCCTGATTTACCTGAACCACCACAGCCGATTGTTACACGTTGGGGAACATGGTTGCAGGCTGCGTTTTACTACAACAAATATTTTGATCAAGTAAAGAAGGTAGTTTTAAAATTCAATCCGACAGAAGCTGCAGCAATCAGGAAAAGCCAGGAAATATTTCAAGATAGGTTAAAAGAGATTTACAAACTATTCACAACAATTACTTCGGACTAGCGGAGGGAATAGAAAAATTACAGATGTTTCAATGTCGCTAGTGGATTCTGTTCAAATTATGATGTTCACGCACAGTTATGCGTTGTAGAAGGCGAAACAAATTGGTGTGTAATACGAAAATTTGAAAGGGTTTTAGAGAAAGACTTCGATTTTCTTATATTAAGACAAATTTTTGAAGGTGCGTGTGAAGATGCATTAAATTGTTTCAAAGATTATTTTCAATATGCAAATAAAACATCGCTAGATATCGAACGGTCGTTTTCGGCATTAAAAAACATTTATTCCGCACGTCGTACTCACTTGACTGAAGCAGCTGTGGAAACATATCTAATGATTCAAATATTTAACAGATGTTACCCAATTTGTGATTTCACGGAAGACTTTTAAAACGGGTAGTGTTTCAGCACGTTTTATAATTTATTTCTTACCTTCTATTTTATTTGTAAACTTTTATGCGCTCGCCACGCCTCTGGCTGTTACCGCATATTTGCCCAGGTTATTTATAATACATTGACTTAAGTACAAAAAGAAATTACAATATTATAACAAAATTTACAATAAAACATAACATATGCATAATTTTTGCGAACAAGGTGCTTTTTCTTTTTGGCATTAAGGATCAAAGCCGTTACCAACGAAACAAGAAGACCAAACAGCTTTGACGTCAACAGGCTGTGACGTATATTGCATTAGGTAGTCAATCAGCTATATTTGTAGATTAAACGTTCACACCGTTTCTTGCGCTTTGAATTGGTTTATCCAAATTATACTGGTTTTATTTTAAAAATATACCGTGTAGTGATATTTCTGTACTTTGTTGGTGATACCTGCAATGTTTTTCTAGTGTTATACAAGCGATAAAACCTTTTCTGAAACGATAAAAACGGGGCAACCTAAAAACGGTGGCATCGGCTGTTTTGTATGTTTTGTACTTTGTAAAAGAAGATATTATTTATTTTTCAACAGCTACAGTTTCAAGGATCGGTGAAACTATAACTGTAAGTTTAAAACATCCTAGGCTTAAAAAAGATGCTATTCCAACTCAATTCCCTAACTGTCCGTTGTATTTGACAAAAAAACGTGAAGGTGTTATTGTTCAAATAGTTATATTTAACAAAATTATTTTTGAACACGAAGAGATGTTTTTAAATGCGCATAATAAACGTTCTGTTTTAATACAATATATTTTAAATTATATTGGCGAATATAGCCGTTTGGATACTGATATATGTAAATATCATATTCACAGCAGTGAGCGTATTGCAAAAATTATAATGACTTGTTTTACAAGTACCCTATTTAAAAATGATCGTGGGAAAAGTAATAATAGATTAGGTAACACACCACATAAACGGAAATTAAAGGCCCTGGTTAAATAGCATGTCTGTAAATTTTCTCGTGAAATTGAACAAAATTTCGAATAAAATTGCAATTACTGTATCATTTCAACCTTAGTTTCATCCAAATACATGTGTACAATTACAAATAATAGTAATTAGTCGATTAAATATCAATCACAAATACATCTTTCACAAAAACGGTGTTCGGCTAGGCGTTTGGTTTTTGCTTTGAAAAGTATCAAATTGCAACACATTAAATTGTAATCCGGCAGTCAACGAGAAACCTTAATAAGGACTCTGTAAATTTCATTGTTAGATCTTAGTAGTAGTATCATAGAAGCGGGTAATGCTACTTTAAGTGTAGTTTTCGTTTGGAATTTGTCGGTTTTCAAATATCGGTTTCTAAAAAGTTTTTGTTTTTAGTGAAGTTATAAAATTCCTTTCCCGAAATATATTCTTTTTTGACCTTCTTAAATAAATCCTCGAAGTACTTTCCTTTCATCCTAAAACAGCCTGTATATACAAGGTGAGTAATCTCCGCGAGATCGAAAGATTTTGCCTTTGTGAATAGAGATTTTTCAAAACGGTTTTTTCTTGTTATGATTTAAAAGTGAATTGAAAAGTACGGGACGCGCAACATATTATTGCGTTTTTGGAGTCCCCGTTAAATTTCGAAGCTAAACGTAATGAAGTACGATTATCCTAAAATTAAGGATTTCTGAGTCATTAGTGCTTTTTTTTTTTTTAAAAAGCCCACATTTAGAGAAATCATTATTTCTCCGGAAGTGCGTATTTGACAGATGTGACTTTTAGTCAAGGTTGGCAGAACACATTTACTCAAAGGTTGTCTCAATTTGCGCTAAGACGTCAGTGGTAGTGGAATATAAAACGTAAATTTGCATAACGGCATAACGTTTCATTCTGAACAACTTTTCTAAGTAACATTTTAGCATATTGCGAACGAAATAGGTACTTTACCCGAAACGAAAATAGTTTTCACTCAACTGTCAAGGCCTATTTGATATTAAAAAATCGAAAGTAAACTAAAGATAAGTTTCAAACCAAGCAGGGCTTAGTTCCAAAATGCCAAATTAAGATTCAAAGATTTTTAGTTCCGCACACCTCTTGTAACATCAATCCTGGGACACGCTGTATATACTACTATCAATGATGTCAAAATACGCGTCCTTCATCGCCCACAAACTTTCGGTCACGTATTGCAAGACAGGGACTGAGACAATCTTTGGAGTATATAGATTTTACCAACTTTCACTTTTAGTACCTAGATTGAGCATAAAAGGACTTAATACACGCGCTTAAGTTGGTATGACGTATTTTTGTTATACATTTTTTTAAATGGAACACAAAAAAAATTAAATCGCCCATTTTCTCAATATAGCGATGTATTTAAACGTATATTTAATTAGTATTTTCTAATATGTTTACATAGTTTGGTTTTGTTGTACCAATCAAGGTTTTGTTCTGCAAAATATTATAAAATAAAAGTACCGTGGAAGTGGGTGACGACCATGTTATGGAACTTCTTGTAATATAATTTTGAAACATGCCCGCAATTAGACCGTTTTGAAAAATCTCCGTTTACAAAGGCCCAGTCTTTTGAGCTCGCGGACATAACCCACCCTGTATAATGCTTTAGTTATAATTTTTGTTTTATAAAAATGTAAAATTCGAGATGCGACATATTTTTGCATTATAATTCCTTATTCATAACCACTTCATTTAAATTCCGACTTCAACTAACATATTTAAAAAAAATTGCAAACGATTCTAATTTTCATGATCTCTCTAAATATTTCAGTTCTACCGAAACAGTAATTAAATAAGATAATTGATCTGATTAAAACAGGTAATTTTTAGGGAAATAAAAGAAGTAAAACGCAAATCCGTATTACACCACGTATCGGCAGATAAAAACAAAGAACATATTACACACATCCTTGTCCATATACAAAATTCCTATGTATTGATTCTAAAAAAGGCTAGAGAAGTATTTCTATATAGGTGAAATCACGCAAAAAAGGTTAACCTGATCAAATGACTCAATGTAACAGATCCTTGACAGAGAATTATGAAATTAGCAGCGCAAATTTACATTAATAATCAGAATTTTCTCAATTGAGCTGGGTGTTTATCTCCAAATCACAGCAAGCCTTGGCAATTCTAATTAGAAAAAAAAAAATAGAGTGCTGTGGAATAAAAATAAATGAAAATGACAATTGTTGAAATAGAAATAATGTCATCAGCCTAATATTTTCTATCGTTTTTGGGGCAACAATCCTTTAATTCGATATAGCAAGACAATGAAAAAATTTTTTTTTAAGTAAATAAATTTGTATTAGCTTAATACGTTTTAAAATATTAAAATTTAAATTACATACCTTCCATCTTTCTTTAACAACATGTCCTGGTTGTAGGAGATCCTCCGAAGTCATCGTAATGTTATTATTTTGGTCGGTTGAGTCTAAGGGTTTGTCCCAGCTTATGTTTTGCGGCCTGTAACCCAAATAACACTGTTTAGCATCACTTTTAACGGCATCGTTCAAAGGGAAATTGTGAAAATTCTATGAAATAACACATTTACGACGTTCGCAATTGATTATTCCCGTGTTAATGCGGTATTCGGGAGAATGTCTGCATGGAAAAGCGGACGAAATTCGTTGTCTGGTGCATTTTTCATCTTGTATTGGTACAAGGCGACGAAGATCGATTTTTTTTCTCGGATTTACACGGCCGAATTTGTTCAAATTTACCTCAAATTATTTTCGCGGCAACGAAATTACTTTCGTTTCTATTGACGGGATGCAACCAACCGTACATTTCACCATTATTTTTGCCTAGAAGCTCAAGTGGCGGACATTGTACACAGAATAGACAAGGTACCAGCTGATTTTTCGGTACGCCTGCGCCAAAACAATTCATTTTCGTCGTCCTTGGCTAATGATAACGCCCCAACAGTATTGATTTTCACATAAAAGTCCAAGTTTTTCATCGACGAGTTAGAAATGATTCATCGTATAGTGTGTAAGGTATTGCCAGTCAACAATCGTTGGAGAAAGTGAGGTTATGTCACCGGGAAGATGCACATCCTTCGCAAATCCTTTGTATTATTACTTCGAGACATAAAATTCTTACGAATTTCACACGACTCCGAGGACGAGTTGTTTAGTTAATAAACGTAGGTATACGAGCGTCAAAATAAATGCTTATTATTCCAAAAATAAGCGGCCAGTAGATAAATTTAGATACAAGCTGCGAGAATAGGCAGGTAAACTTTACGTGAAAGGTGCGCCACTGAAATAAATAAAAATTGCCAGAAAGTGATTATAATTAATAATACTCACGATTTACATTCTTTTCACGCCTGGGTTAATATAAAAACACTTAAAAATAATATAAAAACGGAGTTGGATGACATTAGATGACACTTGTCTTGCGATTTACGACCTTCTTCACTGTTAGTTTATTAAGTAATTCTCGTTATGAAATTAAAAAAGAAATAGACGGTATGTATGCGAAAAGCATGCAGAATTTTTGTTTTCGTTTCCTAATCAAATTATAATGCAATTAATTGTGATAATCTTACTGTTTTGTTCCCAGACAATCGGTATAGACGCCATTTTTTACACCACCATGACATTAGCCACATACACTTTGACTTAACCAACTACAAGTTCGACATGTTCGTTACACCCTTCACAAAACCCTTTTAATTTATATTCACTGCCAAAATGCACTTTTCTATCAAAATTGTTAATTCCGCTGTTAATTTACGCGACCGTAAGCTTAATTTTATGGCGACATGAAACACTAAAAATTTTGACGTTTAAATTTTTGAGACGACTACACTGACGGACCGGCGATTTACCAAGGATTTTCCGAATAAATAAAAAAAGAATTCCGAAATCGATTATCAGGATCAATAGATGTTTTGATTTCCGTCGCGATTATTTTGATGGTCACTTTTGTACGACAAACGCTTTTTTCTCGGTGTGTTGTGATATGTTTCGGCGCGACAGTTCCAAAATTAGAAAAAGGCGACCTTAACGCTCCGGCAAGAGATAAAAGTAGACGGGCGGTGGTGATTTTATTTTAATTGTGAAATGGCAATGCGGTGGGACAGGAATTTTTCCGTGTTGTATTGCTTGGAATATAACGTATTCCAATAAAGAGCAAATTGTTATTTTTCTTTTGGTGGCAGTAACCTGAAGCGAGTCAATTTAAAAGAAAAAAGGTTTTGTTGCTGTTTTGACATGTGTCATGAAATTATCAAATTTAGATTTATTTCCTTAATAAAATCTCCCCTTCTATTTCACTTTCTAATAAAGGGTGTTTCAATAAGAGCACAAGATTTGAAGGTTCAATAAAATATGGTTTTCTGTAACAAAGTATTGAAATATTTATTGAGTTATAACGTAGACATTTGGGAATTATGAATGGAACAACACATCTGGTAAATGGCCGCCACGGCTTTTGCTGGCGCATCCGTACTCTTTTGGCGAAATTTCGTCGATACAGCGTCTAATTTCGGCCTTCAATGCTTCGGTGGTCGCGGGTCCTGTGATTTCAGATAACCCCACAGCCAAAAGTCCAAAGGTGTTAAATCACAAGAGCGTGGCGGCCAATTCTGGTCACCAAACCGGGAAATGACACGACCAGGAAAAGTCTCGTGTAAGATCGCCAATGTTTCACGTGCGGTATGGCCAGTGGCACCGTCCTGCCGAAACCACATGTTGTCGAGAGCAATATCGTGCAATTGAGACTCAAAAAACTGGGTTAACATAGCACGATAACGTTCGTCATTCAGCGTTACTGCATTACCTGCCTCGTTTTCGAAGAAAAACGGTCCAATGATTCCTCCGGCCCACAATGCACACCAAACAGTGACACGATTTGGATACATTGCTTTTTCACGAATCATTCGTGGATTTTCTGAGCCCCAAACGCGGCAGTTTTGCTTATTTACGAAGTCATCGAGGTGAAAATGGGCCTCACAGATTTTCAAGCCGTTTCGGAAGCGGAACTTGCTAAATTACATCTCGCGGATCAGTTTGAAAGTTGTAACCACGCAAAATGGCGTGAAGGTTTACTATTCTGTGTTGGTACGAACTTAGTGCAATGCGAAATTATACACATGTGAAACTTTGACACTACGACGTCATTATACTTTAACTTAAGAAATATGAAGATATGCAGCAATAAAGGTTTTGGTTATCTGTTTTTGTTGTTACGTAAAGTTGACTAGGAAAGAGGGCCCAATTGTTTTTTTATGATGCCAGACTGATCTAAAGAGCTCGTTGTCGCAAAGTAATCATAACAATTGCCAAACTGCCAAATGTGTTAGTCTTTGATAGGCAATTTGTCTGTTTTTTTAGTTTTTTTGTGTTGCTACCTTTATGATGGCTTCGGCACGAACCATGCAAAATTGCTGCGTCAATTTTAACATTATCTAAGTGTGGCAACAATTATCACTAGAGCAACGCAAACTGCGCTGAAAGCCAGTGGCTGACGCATAAAAGTTTACACAAAATAAACACGGCCGGGACAATTCGGTATAAGCGTCAGTATAACTGCGACTCGAAAGCCGATCTGTTGTGTATGCATCTACGCTGTCGTATACTATATCGTACTTCCACGTTTGTTTGAAAATGTTTCCTACGTCGCGAAAACGACCAAAGTTGGACACAATAAGAGAATTTATTGCAGAAATGCCTGATTTAAAGTGTGATGGCGCTAAAATTCAATGTGTAGTGTATAAAATAGATTTAATGTGTTGGTCGAAAAGTGATTGTCTACGGCACGTAAATAGTGCAGGGCATGTTTCAAAAAAAAGTTCCACACGAGATTATGACAAATTTAAATTTAATTTATGTTACCTTTATTGCATGTAATTTACCATTTCATTTACTAAGGAAGAAAGCATACGTCTCGTTTTGGAATGAATATTCGGATTTTAAGTTACCAAGTGAGAGAACATTACAGAGAGTTGTGCCGTCTGCTCGTGAGCATGAGAAAAGAATTAAATCGGAGTTGCAAGATAAAAAACTGTGGTTATGTGTGGACGAAACAACAGATCGTAAAAAACATTCTGTGGTTAATGTAATGGTACGCACAATGGAACCACATCGACCGTTACCCTCAATTTTATTAGCTTCCAGACGAATACAACAATACGCTGCCGAAGTAATTTCAATGTTGGTGTTAAATACATTGGAAAAGTTTGAACTTTCAACAAATCAGCTGTTGATGTTTATGAGTGATGGCGCCGCAAACATGCTTGCTGTAGGTCGATCTCTTAAAAAACATTGCGCCAACTTGTTGCATATTACATGTAAAATTCATACTCTCAGTGTCGTAGCCGATAGTATCAGAAAATGTTATCCCGAGGTAGACGCTCTAATAGCACATACAAAAGCTGTGTTTGTAAAATCCCCAAAACGTATTCGGGAATTTCATAGACTATGCCCCGATATTCCTGTACCACCATAACCTATTCTTACTCATTTTGGAACATGGTTAGAGGCTGCATTTTATTATCTTAAATATTTTGGGAATATAAAGAACGTGATTTTAGAATTCGACCCAAAGGAAGCTGCGGTTGTCAAGGTAAGCCGGATTTCAGGATAGTCAAGTTAAAACAGATTTGGAAATTATTCAGAACAATTACGTGGGACTAGCAGATGCGATAGAAAAACTATAAAATTCGTCGGTGTCGTTAGTGGAATCTTTGCAAATAGTGCAACATGTTCACGCACAGCTATGCGCGATAGAAGACGCAAGAAATGTTTGTGTTTTAGAAAGGTTTGAAAGTGTTTTAGATAAAGGCTCTGATTTTGGCACATTAAGATAAATTTGTGACGGTGCGTCAACAGAACCGTTAAGTTATTTTAAAGATTATTTTACTTACGCAAATATAACGTCACTAGATGTAGAACGTTCGTTTTCGGCATACAAAAACACTTTTTCTTCACGCCCCACTCACTTTGCCGAAACAACTTTGGAAACATATCTAATGTTACAAATATTAAATAGACATTATTTACTTTGTGATTTCACGGAGGACTCTTAAAGCGGTAAGTGTTTGAGCACGTATCACATTTAATTTATTTTGTGTAAACTTTTATGCGTCCGCCACTAGCTTTCAGCGCAGTTGCGTTGCTCTAATTATCACCTTATTTGCCATGGTTGCGCAACAAATTGTACAATAATTCAAAACATATTATCTTCTGTTAAAGCAGCTCGTTTACTTAGAGCAAGAGCAGCTTAAATATTTACGGCTGTACAAGGGCACTGTTCATTGTGTTCCACTTCCTGGTAATTGTTGCCAAATTCACTGAATGTTAAAATTAGATACTTGATGTTTATTTTACGTGGACGCCATTGTAAAATCAACAACATAAAAAACTGAAACTTAAGCACATTGCTTATCAAACACTAACAAATTTAAACAAATCTACCACAATTAATTAATTATAATAAAGTTCAACAAGTCAAAACGACATAAAATAATAACGAGCACGAAGAACGAAAGTATAACAGATGCAAGTTGCAATAACAATAAATAACAAAAATAATTTACGCTTTTAGAATAGAGATTTGACAGTTTGGCAATTGTTACGATTACTTTGCTTAGTAACGAGTTCTTTAGATCAATCTAGCGTCACAAGAAACAATTTGACCCTCTTTGCTGGCCAACTTTGCGTAACAACAGAAACAGATTACCAAAACCTTTATTGTTGCATATCACCATATTTTTTAAGTTAAAGTATAATATATGTGGCATCGTTGGATTCGCCCTTCGAATCCCTTTCCAAAGACGGGATGTTCCGTTTAAAATAAGAAAGTTGGCGTCACTTCCGGTGACACTGGAAATACAATTAAACTACATTTTCACGCTAAATTCCACCAACAGACTAATGGACCCGGCATGTATGTTTGATCAAATAATTATTGTCCATTTCCCATAGGATAGAGTTGAGTTTATTTGCACCCTTCTATAAGAAAAGGGCCAAACATCCTGGCTTTATAGAGGAAGTTAGAGGAAATGTATAGAATTTATGGCTAGATAAACTTGTTTATCGTAAAATTATGGTCTCTTATTCTTTTCCAAAATAACAACTAGATATGCAATTATCTTATAATTGAGTAAATATGTTTGCAAATTATCGGAGAACATAGAAACAGGCAGAAACAATATGAGGCTTCAAAGGAAACACGGCCATCTGTATGTAATTATCGAACGTATAGCATTGCCAAAAAGCCATTGCACGATGTTACACGTAACACATGTTCCGTGTTCAACAGATTGTATATATAATTAAATTATTTGGCATCTAAAGGTTGGTTGCCCACATAAATAATATCGTTCTAACTATCTCGATTCAATGATAGACGCGAATAGTTTCAGAGTCGAAGTGATGCTATTTTGGAGTGCCGTCCAAAAACGATCCAAAAAAAAAATGCAATACGTATACTTACTGAGAGTAATCCAAAACAATCCTCATAATTTTACGTAAGTTGGTTTACCTCATTCTCGTGCTATATGTATAGTTCCTAAGGTATACAGGGTTTTTCAAATATCGGTAATTAACATCACTTGAACTTGGATTTTAAGAACATTCTGTATAACAACAAATGAGAATGCATATTTCTTCTTGTTCAAACATGGAAAGCATGAATTTGCATCATAAATAAGATATTCAATTTCATTGCGAAGGCAGCGATGGTAGTGACTGGTGTTTTCCTGTTGTACAAGCTAATTCATTTTTGAGCCTCACCATGGAGATTTCGCCTATGATTGGAGATAGTGGGTAGGTTTAATTTTGACGAACCCGAAAAGAAAAGGGACCTGTGATAAATAATGCTCGAGGTTTAAAAAAAAGAACGAAGAACTTTTATTTGGTCTTGATAGAGGGCGGTAGTGAATTTTTTCTTCGCTAGATGGGGTCTTTTTCGCTTTAGTTCAACGTTGAATCGGCCCATTAACTCAGAATAGTACTGTCCCCGCCATTGTCCTTCCCTTCTCCAAATAATCAAGTATGGTTATGCCTTACGAATTCCAAAAAATCGTCGTCATAACGATTTGGTGCACGTTCGCCACGTTTGTCGACTGATCTTTGGCTCCTAGCATGTAGTGAAATGAAATATTGCTTTGAAATTATCGCCCGATTCAGTTTTTGATCAATCGTCAGCAGACGCGGTACCCATCTCGCCAATACTTTTCTCATACTCAATTTTTCGTGAAGGATGTTTTACACACGTTCAATTGAGATGTTTACCATATTAGCAATCTCTCTAATCTTAACCCGGCAGTCTGCTTATATGATATCATGAGACAACATTAAACCAGTATCTGATGGTAGTCATCGATGCTGTATAGTCCTGATAAATTGCATCCAACTTCTCTTTGATTTCTGCACACGTTTCACAGATTTACAGAAATGAAACGCCATTATCTCAGTGGAGCAGAAAAAAGAAAATTGCACGAAAAAAGTGAAAGCTTCAGATGTTCTAACGAGGTCACCAACCGAAGATGAAGTCATTAAAATTGATTCATGTCGACATGGACCCATATTTAATAATTCTGGCAGCGATAAACAAGAACCAACAACATCCTATAGTAAATACGAAATATTTAGTAACGATCCTGCTGAATGGAATAAGTTTTGCGATATTTGATCGAAAAAGGTAATTTTGAACAAAACATTGATTTTGAAGATAAGGAAATGATTAAAGCTACTTTACAAGTTAGCGGATCGATGCAAAGAGTTTATATCAAAATCAATGTTTAAGCGCAAAATGTTAAATGGTGAAGAAGTAGACCGTTTTTGGCTAATATTTTCGCCAAAAACAAATAAAGTTTATTGCGGACCCTGTAAGTTATTTTTACTTGAAGAAAATCAGGATCAGTTTATCGCAGGTTTCAATGACTGAAAAAATGCCACAGCGAGATACGACTCTCGCTCATGAAAATAGTGCTTCTCATACCAAGGCGTGTTTTAACTGGATGGCTAGATCAAAAAAATTGAGCTTGGAAACGGATTTCTCAAAAGTATATGAAAATAAATACGAGTACTGGCAAAAGGTTTTAAAAAGAATTATTGATGTTATAATTTTTTTGTAACAATGTGGAGGCAAAGATGAAATTTTTGGATCAGTACACAATGGGAATTATTTAGGCATATTGGAACTACTAGCAAAATATGACGGGTTTCTAGCAGATTATATTGAAAAAACTAAAAATATTGGACGGGACAAAATATCTTATCTGTCTTCGACAATTTGCGATGAATTTATTCAATTATTAGGCGATCATGTTACTAATTTAATTTTACAAGAAGTAAAAGAATCAAAATATTTTGGAATAATAGTTGACTCTACACCTGATTTGCAACATGTTGATCAACTTACTTTTGTAATTAGATACGTGAATTCACAAACATTTGAAGTGTCCGAAAGCTTTTTAAAATTTCTGCCTCTAAAAAGCCACAAAGGGATTAATCTGGCTCGAGAAATTGTGCAATATTTAATTGAGTGCAATCTTGACATTCAAAATTGCCGTTCGCAAAGTTACGACAATGCGGCTAATATGTTTAGAAAATATCGAGGTGTCCAAAATAAGATAAAAGAAATAAACAAATTTGCAGAATTTGTACCGTGTAGTGCTCATTCTCTGAGTCTTGTTGGACAGACAGCAGCTGTGTATGTGTAGAAGCTATATCATTTTTGGGGATTGCACAAACATTGTAGAATTTCTTATCAGGTTCCACATACAGGTAGAATTTGCTAAAAGAAGAAATTAATACAAGAATTTCATTAAATTCTAATGCAAATGAATTTTTATGATGAAATCTCTGTTTGACACAAGATGGTCAACGATATATGATGCCTTAAAGTCACTAAAAAATCATGAGATTTTAATAACCTTAAAAACATTATTAATTGAAAAGTAATGCCATCACCTATCCACCATCTATGGACGCGCGTTTCGATGTTATACATCTCGTCGGCATAGCTTTGTGGAAGGTAATAGCACTTCAATATTTTAAATCGTATATATACGAAGTAGATGTTTTAAACATTTAAAAACATTATCTCAAGATACTAACCAAAGCTACGATACACGAAATGAAGCAACGAATATGAATAAACTATGTGAATTTGAAACATGTATCCTTAGTTTATTTTGGTACGATGTTTTAAAGAGAACAAACAAAGTAAATTTGACATTTTAAAAAGGTCATATTTTAAAAGAAGTTGTAGATTAAATTACCTCTTTAACAGAACACCTAAAAACTATTCGTGAAAATTTTGACCAGTATGAAGAACAAGCGAAAGCTATTTTGAAGGTTTCGACTGAATTTGAGTTTGAAGTTTCTTATAAAAAAAAAATACACGGCAAATTAAGAAAAAAATATTCCACGGTGATTCCTCCTATTCAGAAAACTTTTTTCCAAAACAAAAATTTTGAGTAGAGGTATTTTTAATAATATGTGATAGCATAATTTCTAAAATGGAAAGAAGATCTTGTTGTTATAAAGAATTGCAAGTATATTTTTCGTTTATTTTCGATTATGGAAAGACAAATTTGAATGACAAACGATCCGCATCTCAACGGCTTCTTAAAAAACATCCATTAGATTTGGAAAGTGAATTAGAAAACGAAATAATACGTTTTCATGAACATCTGACAATAAATGAACAGAGCTTAAAAAATTGCAACAGCCAAGAAACATTAAAAAGTGTTAAAGAAGGATTAAACTCAAACCTCTATCCTAATGTAGTTATAGCATTTAGAATATATTTAACTTTAGCTTGCGGAATTTGTGAAGGAGAAAGAACGTTCTCAAAACTGGCGGTAATAAAAAACCAAAAAAGAAGCGTCATGAACCAAAATCAGCTAAATGCTTTAAGCTTGTTATGCATATAGCATGAATTCGTAAAAAAATAAATTTTAAAGGAATTGTACAAAAATTTGCTGTTTCTAAAGTCCGCAAAGTTGATCTGCTATAGACCCCTAATATGTATTTATTAAATATTTTTATTAGGAATAAAAATGTATTTATTTTAATTTTTACTAGGTTTTACAGATATTACATATTTATAAAACAATGTTTTTATTAGGAATGTAAAATTTTATTCAAATATTTTTATTAAAAATAAATTTGTTTACAGTTTTTTTGTTTATTGTTATATCATTAAACATTATTTGCAAATATGTATTTATAAAAAATTAAAATTTTCATTTTACCTACTTCTTTACACATTTGTTAAATTGCTTATTTTACAATTTGCAATAAAAGATGGAGGGGGGCCCCGTTATTACTTATGCCTAGAGGCCCCGAAGGCTCTTAATCCGCCACTGTTTACTATCCTTAAAAACATATTGTTTTGTGTTATAATAGCCATTTACTTATACTAAGAATGGCTTTCTTCAAGTTTTCTGTAAGATTTCCTTGAATTAAGTTAACAAATGTCTTAAACAAAGAAATACAATTATTTCATTACAAGTAAATACATACTTCTCTTAAGCGGAGAAAGAAACGCTAAGAAAATATTTCATATGATTTAAAACAGTTATAGTATTGCATGAATTAAGGCGGACAGCTTTGATACAAGTAAACGTTTCTTTGCGTGTAGGTTTGTCAAACCTTCTCAATTTAAGATGAGCTAGATGCTCTGTATCTAACTATCATTGATCTTTTTGTATAATTAATTTTCGAAGGGGTGTTTCACCCCTTCAAAGTGAATTGCGGCCGATAGAAAAAAACTTTCGTTACATATCTGACGGTATTCTACATCCTTACGAAGTTTAATCAAAGTCTGAATTTCACACCTGGAGAAGTTTCCCCATATCATGCGGACTTTATAACTATGTGACACTGTACACGGATAAATTAAAAAAGTGGGATACAAAAGTACATAGCAGGTTGCCATAAATTTTTTGTATAACCAAAAGTAACACCCACATCAAAATTATCTCCACTGAGATTGGTAAATTACCAAATTTACGAATTTTACCGATTCACTTTACACAGACGTGTTGGCGGTGGCGTCTGATATTTATGTTATAAATTTAAAACATCTATTAGATACCTACGCCAGTAGAGAACAATTATATCAATGCACGCGTATGGATGCTTTCTAAAAATAACTTCGTTCGTCCGTTGTTGTTGTTTCAAAAATTCGCCCGAAAATCATTTTTCTTAACGAACGCGACAAAACATGTGACGATCGTCAGTTTGACGTCGTGCGCAAAAGACAAGGATCCTGAATTATGGTCAACAGGTGTTTCTGTTTCTTTTCTTTTATTTGGATTTTAAATCCTAACGGAATCTTAACTTCGCGACAGATAATTAAAGATACTTTCCTTGGAGTTTGTATAAAATTCCAGCTTCAGCGATGTCGTCTTCCGGTTTACGAAAATAGAGATGAAAATAGGCGCTCTTTAAGGAAAAATTAATCTATTCATGTCTTTCTTTGCTTAGATTTTTTTGAGTTAGTGCTGATTCATGCAGTCAAAAATTCTGTTCCATTTTCGAGATAATCAAGCTTGGAAAATCGGGGTCAACTTTATGCTATCCCCGCACTTTCAAATTATTAAAAATTTGACCAGACTAACGTTTTGTATTGATTTGGGCTCAATTTTAAATGTGTAACATGGTGAAAAGCAAAATTAGTCTTTACGTTAAAAGATATCAGAGACCTATTTCTTTTATTTTATTATCTTTGGGGCACTAATAAGTAGAGTTGCTCAATTTGCGCCAACAGCAAGTGGCGGACATATAAAAGTTTACACAAAATAAATGGTCAGAAATAAAATATAATACGTACTCAAACACTTACCGTCTTAAGAGTCTTCCGTGAAATCACAACGTGAATCATGTCTGTTAAATATCTGCAACATTAGATGTGCCTCTACAGTTGTTTCGGCAAACCGAGTGCGACGTGAGGAAAAAGTGTGTTTATACGCAGAAAACAAACGTTCTACATCTAGTGACGTTATATTTGCGTAATTAAAATAATCTTTGGAACAACTTAACGATTCTGTTGACACACCTTCACAAATTTGTCTTAATATCCCAAAATCAGAATTTTTCTCTGAAACACTTTCAAACCTTTCTAGAACACAAACATTTTTTGCGTCTTCTACCGCGCATAGCTGTGCGTGAACATGTTGCACCATTTGCAGAGATTCCACTAACGACACCGAAGGATTTTGTAATTTTTCGATTGCCTCCACTAGTCTGAAGTAATTGTTCTGAACAGTTTTTAAATCCGTTTTAACCTAACTATCTTGAAATTTCGACTGGCTTTTCTTGATAGCTGCAGCTTCCTTTGGATCGAATTGTAAAACCACGTTCTTAATATTCTCAAAATATTTATGATAATAAAACGCGGCCTGGAACCATGATCCCCAACGTGTAAGAATCGGTTCTGGCGGCTTAGGCATACGGGGGCACAGTCAGTGAAATTTGCGAATACGTTTTGGGGATTTGACACGAGCACAATTCTTTGTAACGATGCCCGACGTGGTAATTTGCAGCCCGAATATTTATTCTAAAAGAAGACATATGCTTCCTTGTCTAATAAATTAAACGGTAGATTACATGCAGTAAAGGTGACACATAAATTAAATTTAAATTTGTCATAGTGTCGTGTGTAATTTTTTTTTAAGAATCCTGTTTTACTATTTACGTGACGTAGACAATCCCTTTTGGACCGACACATTAAAGGGATATTACAAACTACACATTAAATTTTAACGCCATCATAATTTAGGTCACGCATTTCTGCTATAAATTCTGTAACTTTGTCTAACATTGGTCGTTTTCGCGATGTAGGCAACATTTTTAAAACAAACGTAGAACTACGAAATAGTATTTGCGGCAGCGTACATGTATACACAACAGATCTGGTTGAGACTCGCAGTTATACTAAGGGTTGTATCGAACCTCCGCCACTGCCCGTTGGCGCTAATGAGTAAATCTACTAATAAGGAAAAATCCCAACAAAGAGGCCCACACAAAAATCCAACTGAATACATTGCAGTGATTATAATACAAGTGACGGTCAGAATTGCATTGCTGACGATAAACAAATACTTTGAAAGTAGGTAAGGTCTCAAAAACTAAGTTACAATTTGAGAACATTGTATCGGACGGTTACATAATAATAATAATAATAATAATAATAATAAAGGATAACATTTATTAACATTAACACATATTAAACACTCGCAAATAAATCTAGTTTGTTATTGAATTTCGAGCTTGTTTTAAACTGATTTTTAAGTACAAATATTTCCTTCCAACCTACTGTACGTTCAAAGATTAGGTATAATTCATTACACAATATTGACCATTGAATAAATAGGAAGCCGCCAGATATTCATACAGTATTTTCGTAATAATTACCTAATTATAAATAAATTTAAATAATTTTGTTTATGAATGGAATTGAATTTTTAAACCATATATCAGGGAAGGTGCGCGGCCTAGCGACCTTATGGACATACCGCCCTTGGCATATACTCACACTACCTTCTGTATAGAGTGTATTTGTTCTCATTAATAGAGCGAGGTCTCTGCGATACTTAGGCGTTTACACTGGAGTAACGGGCTGTGTGCAAAAATCGGTTCTCGTTTTGTCAGCGTCCTCTTGTTTATTTTTCGTTCACTTTAGGAAACGAGAGCCTTGCCTTTTCTGGCACAGTAAATAAGTTTATCTGTGACTTTCTGGATTTGTTCTACGACGATGCTAAAATAGTTCGTAAAGTGTGCGAGAAACATTTGATGCGCTGGGACAAGGTGGACTGTAACAAACATGTAAATACCGAAGAACACAGAAATAGAAAAAAGGCGTGCCAATGAGAGCTGCCCTTATTTTCGATTTACTTGTCATGATGATAACCTGTAATTTGTCACTTCGCTTGCTCGAAGAGAACCGTTTCAGAACTTTTGGTATAGGTACAACCCCGAGTTGAAGTTGCCAATTACGAAAACGGCACGTATGCATGTTTTATTTGCGAAGACGTGGAAAAGAAAATCAAATCTACATTAAAAAATCAGTTGCTTTGGTTATGTGTTGACGACACACCAGATTGTAGAAGATATTCTATTCTAAATGTTATGGTACGTGTACTGGACCCTCATAAACCGATATTTCCACTGTTACTAGCTGGCAAAAGACTGGAAAAGTGTACTGGTGCAGCAATTTTCAAGTCTCACCACATTGAGTGTTGATGTTTATGAGCGATGATGCCGCGACAATGCGTTCGGTAGGCCGTTCTCTTCTTGAATAGGGTTTACATGTTACATGTAAAGTGCATGCTTTACATTTTGTGGCAGAAACTATTCGACAATGTTCACCCGAGGTAGATGCATTAATAGCAAGTACTTCTCAAATCTCCAAAACGTCTTCGATCATTTCACGCACAGTGTCCTGGTATTCGTGAACTACCACAGCCGATTCCTACACGTTTGAGAACATGGTTGCAGGCAACTCTTTATATTTCAATCAAGTAAAAGCTGTTATTCTACAATTCAATCCTGCCGAACGCTGCAGCTTTTAAGGAGAGCCAGGCAAAATTTCAGGATATGTATTTATATTGAAACAGAGTTACAAACTATTCGTAACAACTATAAAGAATTACGTGACGTATTAAAACAATTACAAAATAGATCGACATTATCTCGCTTTACTAATTATGTAGTCTTCTTCAGTGACCAATGGAAATACGAGGGATGAAAAATAAGGTTCCCATATTTTTTTAAAATAGACAGCATTCTTTATTTCCTTAACATTACACATCGTTTTAAAGGTAATAACTTAAGCTATTTTTCGACATAATCGCCATTTCTATCCAAGCACTTTTGTAGACGGTGCTCCAACTTCTATATCCCCATGTCGTAAAATTCTGCCGCCAGTCCTTTCAAAAATCGAATAACCTCTTCTTTGACTTCATCGTCGGTCCCGAATCCGAAGAGCGAGTTGACAAATGGTGACCCTCCGATCTTCAAGCAGTATGCTCTCGACCTTTTCAACGATTTCCTTTGAAACTGATGGTCTTCCGCTCCGCTCTTCATCGTGCATTTCCATCCCACCTCCAGTGAATTCCCTACACCATTTGCGGACGTGTTGAACAGCTATACACTTTTCTCCATGAACTTCGGTCAATTAACGATGAATGTCTATAGGTGAAACCCCTTTCGCGTTTAAAAAACGTATCACAGCGCAAATTTCGCACCTAGCGGTAGCGACGATCGGGAATTCCATCTCGGACGGCTGCTTAGCCAACACTGAGCGGCGTAGCGAGACGGGAGTGGTACGTATATAGAGTGGGAGAGCTGCTGCATACACCAATGTTGTCGGATTTCGCCTAACACGTCTTATTGCTGCTGTAGGGCTTTGGGAACCTTGTTTTACGATCATCCCTCGTAAATACAACTGAAATTCATTATTTTATTGTTTTGATAATTTTTTGCTGTATTATCGAATTTTGGCCTGAGAACGTGCATCTCGCACGAAATCGGTCGCCTGTGTTAATTGAATATTAAACAGAATTTTATGAGTTAAGACCTTCTTTAATTTCTTCCCACCTTGATTAAAAAAGTAATTTCTCAAGGAAAACCTAACAATTTCACTATGCTTATACTCTAAGATTAGTGTTAAAAGTTTACTGTATTTAAGATTGAACATGAATTGATTCTAGCCTTTGTATAAAATATTTACTCAATTGTTTTAGTATGAAGAATATCAACATTGCAATCCCATCTTGCTATGGCTTAATTTCTTTTAATTTCATTAAATAAAAATTATTTTACATCATTCATATGTTTCTATTGAACAATCCGCGTAACTTCGTTCCAAGATCACGTAAAACCCAATGAAATAAGTATATTTGTGCAGCATTGCGTTTTCCACCACATAATAGAAATGTCTAAGAAAAACATTATAATTAAGAAAATTGACGTCACTTACAGAGAGAAAATATAAGAGAACTATGCCAAGTCATGTCGTTCTATCGTTTGTTTACAACATCTGGGAAAAAAGCCGTTTAGACAGTGTAATTTTTGATGAGTTTTCAACGTTATTATATTATGTATCTCGGCTCGTTTTAAAAACGTATGTACATATGTAATATCTGCTCGATTGCGGGTTCGATTTAGCGCTGCTTAAACGGAAAGCCTTCCGATGAAATGAATACAATAGTTCGGAAACATTTTCGCCGAATACTTTGGCTTTGAAATCTGCGGTAACATGTTTAGAATGCGTATATGATCGAAGTATTTGTAATTTTTTTTCTTGTCACGTGCGTATTTATAACACACAATCGCCTAACAATTAACGCCGTAAATTTAGTACTCCTTGACGAAATTGCCGAAAATAAAACTATACGTGGGAAGATCAAAATGTTTCAAGGAATGTTTGGTACTGAATCTAATATCTGATTTATCGTCTGTTTTCTATATTTTAGTTAGTTTAATAAATAAGGACTTTCATATAAACTTTCTGTTTTGGTAAAGACAGCAATTAAAACGATATACAGGTATTATATACACTACCGCCCATAAGTATTTGGGCACCCACGGATTTTAGATTTTTGTATACAAAGAATGTATTTAGGAAATACATTCCAGCATTATTGAATAGTATGTTAGTAATCAGTAAGATTCACTTAAATTCATTAAAGAATATTGGTCTATTTACTTCTATTTGTATGAGAGTACAGTCATAAAAGCGCAAGGAAATTCCAGGAAAAATGTAATAGTTGGTAATTTTACTATGAGTCATGAAGTTATAATAAAGCCATTTGAAGTGATATTTTCAAATTACGGTCAGCTATCGTTCCATATTAGTAGCGACAACATCTCTTAACGAATAGTGTTTATAATTTCGTTTGAAATTTTAAAACATGCCGTAAAAGAAAGAAATTGGTGTTGAAACGCGTGCTCTGATGGTAGCACAACATAACTGAGGCATAAGCAATCATCAAATTGCTAGAAAATTACATTTAAGTCCATTTACTGTTGATTATAACATTAAAAAATACTGAAACAGTTCACTAAAACCCTTACCACAATACTTAATTGAGTATTATAGTAGTTTTAGTAAAACTGTTTCAGTGTTCCAGTGCCGCAGATTAGAGTACCCGATCATCAAAAAATACAGTGAAAGTGGCAGTTTTCTAAATAAAGTAAGAAGCGGTAAACCAAGGGCGACAACATCAGCTCAAGATATACTAATCGTGGTATCCAGCAAGCGAAATGGAAGAAAAACAGCTCCAGAAATCCCCGCAGAAATCAATACTATACTTCCGAAGCTGATTAGCGTGTCCACGGTTAAACGCCGTCTTAAAAGCTGGCCTTCATGGACGAATTGCGATGCGAAAGCCCTTGCTTCGCTAAATTAATAAGAAAAAGAGGTTACAATGGCCACGTGAACATCGAAATTGAACGGTAGAAGATTAGAGCAAGGTATTGTGGGCCGACGAATGCAAATTCGAGATCTTCGGTTGGCGAAGACGAGCGTTTGTAAGAAGATCTGCAGGTGAACGTGCACTAGAGCAACACATAGTCTCTACCGTCAAACACGGCGGTGGTTTGGTAATTATTTGGGATTGTTTTGCTGGTACATCCGCAGGTGATCTCGTAAAAATTTAAGGCATAATGAGAAAAGAGCAATACAGACGCATCTTAGGAATGTAGTACCCTCTGGTGTAAGAATTTTAGGTCAAAATTTTGTATTTTAATAAGACTAACCCAAAACGCATCCACAAAATTATGCAAGCAATATTTAGAGCAGTTGGAAGAGGAAGGGACACTAACAATTATGAAATGCCACCCCAAAGCTCGGATTTGAATCCCATCGAGTTATTACGGGAAGTAAGAGAAAATGGTCCAACTTCAGCAGATGACATGTGAAACAAACTACAGGCAGCATGGGCTCGAATAACTCTGGAAACATTGTTAAAATTGCAAAGAATGTCCCGTTTACGCGACGCAATAATTAAAAGTAAAAGAGGTCACATAGACGAATCTAAAATTTAGGTCAAATAAATAATTTTAATTGTTAAAGTAGTATATTTGTGTATACTTAAAATACCAAATACATATTTTAAAATTTCCATCTAAATATTTAATGAGAAGTACGGAACAAAGTACGGAAATATCAATACACAGTATTTTTTTTAATAAAGCCAATATAATTTGAATAAACCAAAACGCAAGAGACAGTCTGAACGTGTAACTGTCAAGACGATAAATATGGCTGATCGTTTACCTAAACCAATATACGTCACAGCCCGCTGACGTCAGCGCAGTTAGCCCTTGTAGTCTCGATGGTAACGATCACCCCCAAAACGGAGATTCGCTAGCGAACAACTGTGCATACGGCTCTTAGTGCTCACTTAAATGTACTTATGTGTATCTACTGCCGCCTAAATTGTATATAGAACATAAATTAATAGAATTTTTGTAAAATACGTTATACATTATATACGTTTGACTAACAGAGTATGAATTCGTACTCTGATATAATTAAAACTCCCATGAAAATTAAGAAATAGGTTTTTATCCATAATCTTGTGCACTAAAATATCAGAAGGAATTATTTAATTACTTTAGAGATACCTCTAGTAAACTACCATCGTGAACGACCTCGTGTGCTATATTAACAAAATGAATTTATTATTTAGAGGAAATTTATTTGCAAACTACCGATTCCTACCACCTTACCTTGACGGTATCTCCACCGAAGGCGCTCTAGTTCTCTTTTTGCCTCTGACCTTACTGATGACATTTATGATTTTAATCTTATTCATCAAACTCAGTGGACGCAATGACGCGGAGTTCATAGCAGCTAAAGGCGTTAAGGTGCCGAGGCAACGCGCCACACATCTATATCATTGTGTCTAGGAGAACGTCTTCGCATTGTCGAACATCTTACAAACTGAAGTTACATAAGTCAGCCGGTAAGAAGCGGGTAGTTCTACCTCTCTATAAACCACGAGATAGACGGGCAAAATGTTTAATCGATATCCCGATATACGGATTCCGGTTTAATTTTATACTTAAAATCGGACGAGATATTAATACACCCGAATACCAGATGAGCAGAGTCTGATGGTCGCTTTATTGGAGGATGACATGAAATCGTGACGTAATCGTTACGTCTGGGTTCTTTTGTGCGAAGGTGCCGAAAACACGATGGCATGGAATCTATTAATCTTTTCTGGGATGACAATATGAAGCTTATTTGGAATTGGTGAACGGATATAGGGTCGGTTAGTTTGAAAAATGGCCGATGACAAGATAATTGCAGCGAATGGAAAAGGTTTTTGCACGCACAAAAGCTAGCTTTTGGCATATAAAAATGCATCTTTAGTTTCATTATAAACTTCACTTTTGTTTCTTACATATTGCTAGTAACAGTCAGATTATCTTCTTTCTAAAAACTGTCATCTCTTTAAAATCGCTCGCGATGCTGGAAGAACTGCCAATTTTAAATTTGTATGGTCTAGAAATGGTGTAATTTATGCGAGAAAGGATGAGAGATATCACATAGTTAGTATAAGATCTATCGATGATGTATTCAAAATTGTTTGAATTCCTGAAAAAGTCATACTGTTGATTTGTTTTGTCCATGTCCACAATTTTGTATACCAAATTGTTAATAAAGATCTAAATGCGTGGAATTTGTGCACAATGTTGTAAAACACTCCGCAAACATCTTTTATATAACCGAAACCAATCTAATTGGAGCCATGTTTCCCATCGCGTTATTACAGGCTGAGATGGTGGTGGCAATTTCGGACACAATTGTTGGAATACACGGATATGTTTGGGAGATTTGATGAATACTTTTTTGGTAGATGCTATTAACTTATCCACCACCGGATACTTCTTTCGAATGGTTTTTGCTACGAGGTGGCATGCGTGTATGAGGCATGTTATGTGAAGAAGAGCCGGTAAGCATATTTGCAACATCCTACCAAACCTCGGCATTGTTGCGGCTGCGTCAGTAACGAACATTGTGACTTGGGTTCCTGTGATACAAAATTCTCTCAACGAATCTTTTATTATCGGTGTCTGCATTAGTTTTCTGAATCCTTTTACTGGATAACAACAATGAAGCTGGTGGATCATCACGTTTTAAAGGACGCGCTACAAGATGAATGACGCTGTGTTTCTGAGCATCAGTTGTTTCATCCACACATAGGCAAATTTTCTTATTTCTCAACTCGTCTTTTATACATTCCTTTACTGTACCTTGCACACGTGGTAAATTGTATCGTAATTGCATAGTTGTTGTTGGCAGCTTTCATGAGGGAACATACTTAGCCCAAAAAAGACGAAAGTGTTCATTAGATACTAGATGTTGTAGGATGTTGCACAAACAACATAAAAATAAAATCATATAAAAATTGCCAGTATGGAATATTGTTTCTTAAATTCAATACATGACGTTTACTTTTACAATGTTTTCTACATTCAAACCCATCGCGACTTAGCAATCTGCTATTGCATATTGTGCAATAAATATGCGGACTTCTATATTCTAATCCAGGAAAATGTCTGAGATATTTATTCACATTCGTAGGGAACGTTACACCCTTTTGGGCGTCCCATCTCCGCGTACTTATTTGGCATGCAGCGTGCAACGTACTGTCGCTTTGAACTCTCTCGCGGTACTGTCGAGATCGACTACGAGTTGAAAATTACCCCTACCCACGCCGCTACCGCTACGCTACTGCCATCCGGTACCACCTTTTTAACAAACTCTAATTATTACCTCTGACCTGAGTTTCTCTATCGGGAGAATACTATTCCTTAAACATTACACTTACGTTAAAATCGCTACAATTCCTTGTTTAATTTAACGTACACGCCTTCGTCACTTCTATTATTGAAATATATTGCTGTTGTCTTATTATAATTGACATTTAATCGGTTATTATTATACCAGGATACAATTTCAGTATTTGTACTACTATATTGTTAGAACAACTAGACAAAACGTATCATCTGCATATTGGTTAACAAAATCAACGGAAAGATTACTGTGCAAATCAGCAACATGAATCAGAAAAAGAATGGGCCCAAGTATAGAACTTTGGGGCACCCCTCTACGTATACTTGAGCGACATTCCCTTTTAATTCCTTCTGAAAATCCTGTTAGGCTAACCAATTGTGTACGTTCCATCAAGTAGGACTTAACCACATCCAAAATACATCCACGCATACCCAGATATTCTATTTTTTCGAACAATTCAATCTGTCGGGCGCCTTTGATATGTCGTAATAAATACCCAAATACCTACAGTATTGGGTCCGTCATGAAGTTCACGTAGCAATCGACACAAAAAGTCATAAACAGCCGTTTTCGCGCATTTACCCGAAACAAAACCGGTGACCAGTGACTTTGAGCTATAATACTATACATTTTTTGATATGATACAATTCGACAGTTAAGTATCATTTCAAATATCTTAGAAAACGCGGGAAGCAGAGAAATTGCTGCAACTGTGCCGTTTGGAACATGCTGTGATGTTTTTTAAAGAATTTCGTTTGATTAGAGTTTTTCAATATATTTTATTAATTCAAAAAAATATCTATTTATATCAAAGAGTCATGCACTTAGACAGACATCTTAATTTTTTAGCACATATGTATTTGTACATTAAAAAATATCTTTTCAAATCAATGAAATCTTCATCGGTTCATTCACTTCAATGATTTTCATTTTGTTACTATATTTTTTTATTTATACCAATATGTTTATTTTCCTTAATGTACTATATTTTTTCTTTTTTAATTTTATGACAATCTATACATTTTTCTTTGTCCTGCAAAATTTTTTGTTTATTTTTTTTTAATTGTTCACTAGAATAGGGAACATAAGAGCCAGTTTAATCATAAAACGGCAAATGAAAACCATTCTATATTCTAAACGAAAAAAACTACTTTTTATATGATATTTTGGTATACATTTCCGTACATATTACAAAATCCTATTAAATGATAAAAATACTCAGATAAGATTATTCCCATTCAAATTTTTAATAGACCTCCTCCGCAAAATATAAGGAAATCCATCCTGAAATATCACCTCAGTTACGTAACGCGGACGGCTATTCAACAGCCTGTAGTGTACCGATTTCGGCCCGCTTGGCCAATGAACTTGTCGGTATTCCGATCGCAGCGTCGTATCGCGAACACTCGACGGTTTCCTCATTCTCCCGATTCTCCGATCTAGCAGGCGACCGGACGGTGTTATCCGGTCTTTCCCTTACCCATCGACGAGATAACACCTGGAATATCGCTTCGTTGCAGCCGCATTTTCACGAGAGACGCGAAGAGTTGCGTCCGAGAAGGAGCTGGACATATTTTTAGTTTTGGCGTTCGCGTGGAAATGACAGGAGATGGCTATTTAGATGCTTGGCGATTGCGTAGAAAGTGGGAACGGATTGTTTTGAATTTGGAACCCGTAAGACGATGCTAGACGTTTAGGAAAGCGGGAACGGATCGAGATGACCTGATTTCTTTTGGAGATGGATCGCTACCTGGAAAATTAATCTCGGTTGCGTAAACATAAGGTTTATTAAGTTTATACGTAAAAAAATAGGAAGTTTTATGTCAAAAATTGCCACAATGTTATCTTGCACGTCTCGACACAAATATTGTTGGAAAATATGTTACTTTTATGTAAAACAATTCAACAGAAACTTGACCAATACTTCAAAATATTATCCGAGACAACAACGTGTAATAATAAACAAAGATCTGTGGTCAGGTTACATAATTGTGTTAATGACTGCTACAATATTTTTCTTGCAATATTGTAGTACATTCAATCAAGTGATTTTTTTTCCCTGTAAGCTGTGACTTAACTCTTTGAAATACTTACTAACATTTTTCTTGTTTTGATAATATAATGACTTATGACCCTCTCAATTGAAGGTGAATGTGATTCTTAATACCAAAGCAGGTCCTCATCTTCTAAGAATCATATATTTTGAAATTACTTTTTTAAAGTCCTTATATTGTGCATCTCTAATTCCAAGCTAATCATTATTCCAAAATATCGTAATCCTATCATATTTACATTTAGACGACAAGAAAGAAGTGGTTTAATTATTGTACTTGCAAATTGCAATATTACTAGAGCGGGCCAAATTGCGCCATCCAACAGAATCGGAATCAGGCGCAACGGCCGCTTATTGTAAATAGCGTATATGTGAGTCACAGCAGATATGTGATATTTCGAAATTAATACACAAGAGTAAAAAAATAAAAGCTGACGCAATAATAATGTTTAGTAATTAGAGCGGATATATATATATGTACACGCTGAGGTGTTTTTATTTTCATTATGATTTTTTATTTGATTGAAAACGGTATGCGTTGTAAATGGGATGCAATAAGGAAATAACTGAGAAACTGAACGCTTTTTTTATTCTGTTATATTTAATAATGTAACTGTAAATAAAGATATAATAAATAAATTCTATCCTTCTTAATAATGCGGATAGGCTTGTTTAAAAAGTTGCACCATCAGATAAGTTTCCACATTTGCCTCGGTGAAGGATGTTCGCCGAGACGAAAAAATGTTCTTATATTTCGAAAACGACCGTTCCACGTCTACCGAAGTAAGACAGGCGTAATTAAAATAATCTTTAGACTTAGTCAAGGAATCTGCAGATGCCCCATCGCACATTTGTCTTAATCTCGTGTAGTCCGGATTCTTTTTTAAAACACTATCGAACTTAGCTAAAACTCGTCCACTTGTTGCATCGTTTATACTGTGTAACAATGTACTAACTTCGTCCACGACTTGCACTGATTCTACCAACGACAATCCAGAATTTTGCAAATTTTCTATCGCGTCTACTAACCCTTTGTAATTGTTGCTAATATTCTTTAGATGTGTTTCAACAGAAATATCGAGAAATCCCTTCTGGCTCATCCTAATAGTTCTAGCTTCGGCAGGGACGAATTGCAAAATAACGGATTTGACTTCTTGAAAATGTTCATTATAATAAAAAGCGGCTTTTAACCACGTTCCCCAACGCGTAAGAATGGGCTGTGGTGGTTCTCGAATACCAGGGCATAACCTGTGGAATGCCCTAGTCCTCTTAGGACTTTTGAGAAACACTTTTTTTGTGTTTGCTATTAATGCATCCACCTCCGGGTAACACTCTCGAATAGTTTGTGCCACAAGATGTAAAGCATGGACTTTACACGTAACATGTAAAAGTCCTTCACACTTTTCTTTAAGGGAACGGCCTACACTACACATTGTTGCTGCACCATCGCTCATGAACAACGACAGTTGACTGGTTGACACTTGAAATTTTTGTAACGTTTCGAGAACTACGGCCGTAATTGCTTTACTAGTACACTGTTTTAATCTTCTGCTGGCTAATAGAATTGCAAAATTTGGTTTAATAGGATCTAATACGCGCACTATTATATTCAAAATAGAATTTTTTTGCAATCTGTCGTCTCATCAAGACATAGCCACAGCTGTTTATCTTTTAATTCGGCTTTAATTCGATTTTCAATGTCCTCACGTATTCGTGGAATATCTCTCCGTAACGCTGTCCGAGATGGTAGTATCCACTCGGTATTGTATGTACCCCAGAATTTTCGAAATGCTTTTCTATCAAGTATACGAAGTGGTAGACCACATACCATAAACGTTAAAAGCAATTCTAATTGAAATTGACGTTGTTGTGACACACCATTTCTTTTATTTCTGTGGTGTGCGCTATTTATATGTATTTCACAATCACGTTTGCTCCAGCACAGTAGTTTCTTTTTACAAACTTTACAGAAAATTGTACTCCCATTGTAGTGTAAATCCACAAATTCACTAAGAAATTTATTAACTTTCGTAGGTAATGGCCGTTTATTTTTAATAGTTACGTTAGACATAATCACTAAAGCGAGCACACCGACGCTTGTTTCTAGTATGCCACGAAGTGGTGCAAACGTAACATCTGCAGACTCGTCATTTGTTGATGAATAGAGCGCGTCATCCGTAAATGAATAAGCGCGCTGTTAGTTCGTAGCCGTCGATGAATGAACTTTTTTTTTGTAGTGGCCCACTGTGAACAACGCCCTATTTATCAACGAACACCCAAACTGCAGGTGTATATTTGCGCGTCTTCACGACGTAATAGACAGTGGTTTTGGTCCTCGTCCTAATAATTACATATTTAAATTACCTATGTTTACATACATATATGCGCCCGGCAGCCTGATTGCGAACCTGGCGCGTGGCGCTCTTGGCCCGCTCTAAATATTACTTGCGGATTTTCGCAGAATATGTATATTTTATTTAAAATACAGCATAATATAATCTTGGTTTTGCTTGATAACTCGCGTTTATAGAACGGGAGGATGGTTTTCGTGAGAAATATCGACGAGGTTAATGCTTCTGCGAATTTTGAATGTTTTATTTGGCACAATGAAAAAACAAGTTAATAAATAAGACCAGCTGTCGTCGTGCGGAATAAACACAGAACTGAAAGTAGAAATGTGTTTGAATAAACGAAAAAAAGTGTTTATAGACCAAGAAAAGTCGATTTGCTTTGGGAATTAGTTCACGTGATGTATTACACATTTGCTAAAGCAAATGATGTAGTTTCATTTTGATGGTGACTTTCATCCCACTTGTTTCTTGAATGGATTTTTCTGTTTGTCTCCAGTACAGTTACTGGATTTGGCACTCATTTTCTTCTTCACATTGAGCCAGTTCTCTGCATATGCAATTTTTAAGTTTAACTGCCTAATTTGGTAGCAAATTCGTGATTATTGGTTATGATGATGAAATTGAGCAGAAACTGCTGGGGGGAATCCTTTAACATAAATGTAGAAATGGTGCAGTTATGGTTTGGAATATGCCACTCCATTGTATGTGTAAATTTTGTTCATCTTTCATTCTTCCCTTCTGTTTTCTTCCTAATGAGTCTTCCTTTTGTTCTTTTCGTCATCAGTCTCGCCTCCCATATAGTTTCACGGGTCATTCTTCTTCCATTCTTATTAAACGACCAAACCATTTTAACTCTTGTTTCACAATCGTCTTTGTTAGAGGTTCTATATTTAAGTCTTCTCTAATAGCACTGCCGGGTTGTATGACAAACAACACTAAGTATCGGCACATTACGCACCACACAAATGGTTAATTATTTCGGAACAGCTATTTCGAAGATTCATAGGTCTCCATCTTCAGCCGCGTGATCGATTGATGTGAGAGAATATTTTAAATCTAACAAACCCGCTCTATATCTGCTCTTCAAGAAAAAAAATATATACAGGTACCTACTTTTACCGCTTAAGACTAAACCATGCGATAATAAGGAGAAATAGACTTAAAGGTCTGCTACCACGAAGTTCAAGACCTATGGCTTTCCCGCCCTAATAAAATGAAAATAAAAATAGAGTGAGACAACGGTAAGGTCCCATTCATCCGTTAAATCCGTGTTCTTTCCGCCTATACACTATAAATATAATATACGGAATACGGAATATACGGAAAGATAGACGCCCCTTGTTATTGTAGCACGTACCATAAACCCAAATAACCGCCTTGCCGTAATAAATCGAAAAGACAGGAGTAATGTAAAGGTCCGCTCTCTTTATTGATTAAGTTTTTGTTCCTTTTTATGTAAATAGTTTCGTAAGAGTCTAGTTCGAGTGGCGAAGTCACGTTTTTAATCAATTTCAGGTTTTCTAATTTAATATTATGCCCGGTTTCATTTATGTATTGTGCTACACTGGCTTACACTATTATTCAGAACTCAGCTTTCACACGTTATCGTAGTTACCTTATTTAATTGAGAAGTAGACATTGGATTTATATAAAAATAAGTGAAATAAGGATTTGCAAATTTGTTGACTGAAAGAAAACAATCAAAATTTATCAATATTTGTGAAAATACTTTTTTCGTATTATCAACTTTACTACAAAGGAAAATTTGATGTTACAAGCGGAAGGATTGACAGATCCTCTATTGCTTGCTTTTGTATTCATGATAGAAATGTGTTTTCAATTATTGCAGCAATTACTTTAATGATGAAGGTATAACAATCATAGGAAATGTATCCATGATATATTTCATTTATTATAAGTAACTAGAGTTTTTTCTCTGCTGTTATTGTTACACATATAGGATGTTTCACGAACAATGCTTCGGCTTATACTGAATATTCAGTGTTATTTTTTGAGAAAACCAATCTCGTAGGTATGTCTAGTTCGTTGGAATTTACATTGTAAACATGTTTTGCAATATATATTACAGCAGGTGCTTTAGAGTTGGTTTAGCATCTGTATTCGGCTATTTGCCGCTGCCATGTCGCTGCTTTCTAAACGGGGTGGCTTGTATCTCTTGGAACTAGATCGCGTCAGGAGGATAAAACGCGAGCTATTACATTCACGATACTGTTTTCCTTTATATCGGTCGTCAAACCCACTGTAATCCATATTTTTTTGGAACACAAATCACGTTTACACACATTTTCTAGCATCTCTCTCTTTCATTCGCGGCAAATGATTCTGTAATTGTGTTTGTGAGGGTAATGGGTACTTTGGAACGTATTGTCGCCAAAACGTTTTAAAAGCTGCTTTTCTCACCAACGACAACGGAAGATTACAAGAGGTAAACATAATTAATAAATGTATGAGGAATAGTGTATAAGGTATTTCAGTTCTTGCATTTCTCATATGCTTAATACCATTGACATGCCCTTGGCAATCAGTTCTGTCCAATGCAGCCAAACGAACATTGCATGTTAAGCAAAAAACTGCACTACCGTCATATTTTAGATGGGGAAAAAGTGACACATACTTATGTACATTAGTAGCAAATCTATTACGAGGCATTGTTTTCTTAGGTATGTAAATATTAGTTCTATATGAAACGATACACTAATTATGTACTTGGTATAATACTACAACACACAAAAAACACCAGCTATATTTTCAAAAGCGACACGTAAGTACATAACCTTGACCGTTCGACTAATCTCTGCAACAGCTCAACCGGCACTAAAACGAAATCTCTCTCAGCGCGGTTTAACATGATTTATATTCAAGGTCGACACTACATGCCTGCTTCTCTACCGGTTTAGTTTATTTATGAATTTTTCGTATTCTTATATTAACCCGTAATACCGACGCCTATGCGAGTCCGCAAGTTTAGGTTACTCTAGATATAAGTCTATTTTTAACTCGCTACACATTTAACATTCACAGCTTCCGTAATTCTTTTATTGCTTCTCCTACTGCCTATTAATTTGATATAATGTCGAATATAAAACGCTGCTAAATATCAAAGTCAAGATCTCGAGGTGCGCGATTATAAAACGTGTTCAAAGTTAAACGACACCCGTTATTCAAAATTACCGGCGCGCTTCAATTTTTTTAAACCTGGCGTAAGTTCAAGACGATCTCTCGGCGTATTATAATAAGCCGTTTCAACTGAAAATACCTTCCCGAGAAATGACCGTCGTCGACGTCATAATTTTCCATCCAGCAGGTCAAGCTAAGAAGATAATTATGCAAATTAAACAAGCTTTGAGAGAACAATACTTGAATACTACTAGGTTGATTGGTGTTTGATGATTCCCAACACTTCCTGAACAAAATGCAATTACGTTATTACTTTAGTGCCTTGGGCATTCGTTCAATGTCGGGCGATTTATGAAACCGGGGTGACGTTCATTTAGTGTAAATAAATCTCTTATAACTGAGTTGGATATCTTGAAGAGGGGCCAATGTTTACATCACTTCCTGGGGAATTTATTTGTTGTAGGCCGCAGATTTTTCTTGGTTATTACTAGAGTTTATTAAAAAGCTGGTACGTAATATACAATATTAGTGAAAAATAATATTGTTACCTTTTCCTGTCGTCTTGATGTCCACTGTGGCAATTGGCAACCGCCCTAGTAAGCTGCCTAGAATTGCAGCATCAGCAACGTTTCCACTATCGATTCATTTTGCCGTCGACGGTGTTGTGAATACGTTGTCCTATGCTTCGAAAATGATCGTTCGACATCCAGTGAAGTAAGATTTGCAAATATCAAATATTCCTTTTCCTCATCTGGGCACTCTTGATTTTCAGTTATAGACCGAACCTTTTGTAAATCGGGATTTTTTGTTAAAATTGTACTAAATTTTTGAGCAACATAGACTCCTATAGTGTTCGTCAAGTTTTCTAGAGCGGCTTGTAAATTGTTTATGCAATTTAATGCGTCTCGTGCAGATAAGTGACTGTTTTCTAATTGCTCAATAACTTGTACAACTTCAGAATAGTTCATTATAGTTTATTATCTTGACAACGGTTCCTGCGTTAGTTTTCTGAATCCTTTTACGGGATAACAACAATGAATCTGGTGGACCATCACGTTTTAAAGGACGCGCTACAACATGAATGACGCCGTGTTTCTGAGCATCAGTTGTTTCATCCACACATAGGCAGATTTTCTTATTTCTCAACTCGTCTTTTATACATTCCTTTACTGTACCTTGCACACGTGGCAAATTGTATCGTAATTGCATAGATGTTGGCAGCTTCCATGAGGAAACGTACTTAGCTCAAAAAAGACGAAAGTGTTGTTGCTACTGTTATCCGGTACCACCTTTTGAACAAACTCTAGTTATTACTAAGGTTCGACAAGCGAGTGCAACGTCAGAGGCGTATCGCGTAAAAGTAGGTACGTGAGATAGAGTATTATTAAAAAATAATATATTACCTTTTATTGACGTCTTGATGTCCACCGCAACAAAATACTACTGCCCCAAGACGTCAAGACGTCAATAACAGGTAAGATATATTATTTTTTAATAATACTGTATATCACGTACCTACTTTTGCGCGATACGCCTCTGACGGTTGCATTCGTTTGTCGACCCTTATATTACCAGTCGATACACAGCTATTATATAGAATTTTGGTTAGAAAAAATTAACTGATACGGACGCAATCTTTATCTGTTTATTACTTTCTATCTTCACTTGCATATTTTCTTCTTTGGTATTATTGGCAATTATTTACGTGTCTCTAAGATAATCCTGGCTTCTCTACCATTCAGCAATTGTTTCGTGATCTTCATAATATTAGCTTGCTACTTCAAAGAATGTACTTTTCTAATACTAAATTGTTAGTGAGATGTAATTTACATATTAAATTTTGTAAATGTATGTAGGGTGTTTCACGAAACTTGTTAGATAGAAGTTTTAATGAATGGAACTCTGAAATTTTGGGATAGGCGTGCATGTACTTTGTTTTTTCTTCAGCTTCTTTAGCTTCCCGTTTAATTTCTTGGAACGCTTCTGTTAATGTTCTTTTATTATGCGCTACAATTGTTATGTCGTCCGCATATCCTATAATTTGTACTGTATTTTTGTTTATTGTGCCCACGTTTGACATTTTCTTGATTATTTTATCTATTGCCGTGATGAAAAGTCCCGTCAATGACGTGTTTCCCTGTTTCACTCCTTCTTTTACCTGCATTTTGTTTGTTTTGTCTCTTCCTGTGTGTATTGTTGCCTGGAAGTCTCGCATTGTAATTTCTATTATTCTTAGTTTGTTGGGGAGATTGAACCCTTTTAAAATCCTCTAACATTTTCCTCCTATTTATTTTGTCGAATGCTTGTTTGAAATATAGGAACAACAGGTGCATTTTCATGTCATTATCTGTCTTAGTATGTGGATGGTGTCTACTGTTGATCTTTCATTTTTGAATCTTAGTTGATAACTCCCGTTTAATTTGTCAGTGTAGCTTGTTAGTCTGTCTTTTACTATTCCTGTCATAACCTTATATGCTAGATTTGGCAAGGTAATGCCCCTGTAGTTTTTGCATAAAGTTTGATCGCCTTGCTTCGATATCGGTACGATAGTTCTCATTTTCCATTCTTCTGGTAAATTTTCTTTTTTCCATATGGTTCTTATCAATTTATGCAGTTTCTTTTCAGTGCCTCTCCGCCATATTTTATGTTAGTTCTCCCTATACACTGTCACACCCAGTTGCTTTTCCATTTTTTTATTTTTTTTATATATTTTCTGTTCTTCATATGTAGGCTTTTTATATTCTTCCTCCTCCCGCGTCTCCCATGTTATATGTTCCCGTTGCCCCGTCTCTTCTTCTTCGTACAGCTCTTCGAAGTATTTTCTCCAAGTTTCTTCTTCGATTTGTCCCGTGGCTGCTCTTTTCCGTTTCCCTGAGTTTAGGTAGTTGTATCACATTTTCTTCTTTTTAATTTGCATGACCTTTTTATTTGTCTTCTCTCTTCTCTGTATACTTCGCAGTCCTCTTCCTTACCATCTCTTAACCACTTTACTTTCGCTTTGTTATTATTTTCTGCTGTCTGTCTGCACTCTGTGTCAACCCATTTGTTTCTTCTTTTCTTTTGTGTTCTCCCAATTTCTTTCTCAGCCGCTTCCTTTATTCCTTGTCTTATTTCGTCCCACTGCTCCTCGATTCCTTGTTCTTCAAACTACATTCTCTTTCCCAATTCTTCTTGATATTTCCTTTGCGTTTTCACTTTTTCGAGTTCATTCACGTTCCACCTTTCCCTTGTGTGCTTCCTTTCTGTTGCCTCGTTCACCTGTGAATATAATGCTGCAAATTTATGGACGTTTGTATATCCGAATTTGCACATCCACAAATATTTTATGGACATAATTGTGTTATCTGGTATATAACTGGTTAGGATGAGGATTTTTTACCTTTCGCTAAATTGATTTTGAACATATTTAATAATAGTTGATATATTCAGGAATCATTATAATAATTCAGATGAGCTATAGCAGTGAATAGCAGCAGAACTATATGAAAGATAGTTTTTAATCGAAAAAACACAGTCTATATTAGTCATATTTTCAATCAGAAAACGATTTAATAGGACTTACATTGATTTTAAATTCACTCTCTGCAGGAATTGTAAAAATCAGAAACTATGCATAAATATTTAGGTGTACTTTCATATACAGCAGTGGAATTCTCATTAACGTATCGTATAGAACATTAAGCTTTCAATACAAAGGGGAAAAATCTTAGTTGGTGATAATTTACAAAGAGAACAAGGAAAAAAAAGCGAAAAACTGTGAATCACGTACTTTTGGCAACGATTGAACGAAAAATTGCTAATGTATGTACATAAGCTTCGAAATTGGAAATTTTATTGCGGCGTTAGGTACGCGAATACTACATAGAAACAAAAACTAATTTTGCGTGCAATTTTTACGCGACATGCTCCAAATAAATTACGTCAATTAGCCTACATCCCAAATTCAATGCACTACTTTTTTTCTCGCATAACCTTGCCCTATAACTATAGTTATGATGAGATCATTAGCGCCTTTGTCCTTGAATTTTTGGTGTTTTTCTTTTTCTAAATATAACAAAATATTCAAGGTTTTGTGTTTGTTAATTACTTTTCGTTACACTCACTGTTCAAAGATAGTTTGAAGTTACGAAGAAATTTCAACTGAAATTTCATGCCCTTTAATTCAACTAATGAGTTGGTTTGGTAAACAGTCTAAGTCCAAAAATGCAGTTTAAAAAAAAAATTAAAACTGTATTACTTTTCAGCTACAAATTTTAGAGGTTTGAAAGTGTTGTAACTTCTAACTCCAGAAACCAAATTTAGAATTTGAAGGTGTGGGATATTAGACCGTTTATATATTCTGAAATATCTTTCTCATGGTTTTTACTCTAAATTTTGTGAAATTTTCAAATTTAACTCTATTAAATGATTTTCGTAGGTTCGGGGGTATCCCTAGATACCCTTGTGGCAATTTTGAATGAATTTGTAACTTAGTGAAATCAAATTAACGAATTTTTAAGATTTTAAAATCAACTAACCTTTAAACTTTCGAACGACGCCAATGTCAATAAACACTCTGTTTAAATACACACCACAGGAACTGCCTGTTCTGGAAATTTAACCCTATTTGCTTTTCTAATAATGACTTTGAATACACCACGAACACTTATCTTTGGATTGGATTCACGACAAGCTTTGATTCAACCAAGGCCGAATAAAGATTGATGAAAATTTAGGGCGTCGTTTCTGTTTCATTTATTTTAAATCGCGAAAGACCGGCGATTGTTTTCTTTCACAGCCAATTTTGATAATTTGCCTAAATAGAAACTAACTTTTCGATGACTTTCAATCAAAATGATATTAGTACACGAGAACGAATGCAGTGACTTAACCAGGAGGTTGTTTGTTGATGATTCTGTGATACGAATTGTCACCAACAAGCTTTAAAAGAGAAAATCCACTACTAATATATGGAAACCGTTCAGATAAGGATTTAATTGACTAAATATTATCTGTTGTGCTTTGAAATTTACGTTGTTGCTTATTCCAGACGATTTTTACATTAATTTGGAAGAAATAATTGAATAGGAAGATTGATAAATGAGTAGAATTGTCCATGATACCCCACACTCGTCGTTATCTGGACTTATAATTAAATTCTACCTTCCTCGCCTCAAGGACGGTTGGCTGAGAGGGGAAATGGTAACGCAAAAATTACCAATTATCCTCGCAAGAGGGGTATTTGGTTGCCAACGAGTGGCCAGCCTAACATTTACTTCAGTACCGAAATGACAACTGAGAGAAGTTGTTGTCGTCGTAAACACGACGTTGAACATAACATAACAACTCATGGGATATAATATATCCTGGAGTAATACTTTGATGTAGTTGTTTATCATGAATTTAACAATACCTACATATTTGGATCATCTTACACTTTTACAAGGTGTTTCGAGGCCACCATGTCTTAAAGTCAACAATTATATGTTATGTTATAGATCATAAATGATGGTTTTCATGCAGCATTTATCATTTCCTCAAACGTTGCCATCTTTCAGAGTTTCTTTTCGAGTTTTCTCGATCTTATGGCATTCCCATTTTTATTTTCAGAATCCGATATTTGCAAACTTTTTAAATGGTAAGTATAACAAATTTGAAGAATAAACACCCCTAAAGAACTACCAAAACCAAATATGACATTAATATTAATACAGAGGCGCCACCAATGGTTAATCAAATAACCATAAAAGTCCTGAACTTGTATTCTTTTTCAACTGAGTTACTATTGGACACTTCTCAAAAAACACATAGTATAGAAGCGTGGACCTATACTGTACAGCCCCTAATAAAGCTTGATTTTCAGAACATTTCTGCTATCTCAGTTAAAATTCTTCATTTTTGGACTTACACTGTTATTCAACTCACCGGTTCCAAATGCCAAAATTTCAAATCTTCTATGTTTTCATGATGATTTTTACAAATTTTTCTTTCGAAAAATCGCGATTTTGATTTTTCAAGATATGGAGAAAAAAGTGCATTGTCAAACGAAATAAGTCAATTGTGATAGCAATTAAACAGTTGCAGGAAAAGTAACTATTTTAAGGATAATAATAATAATAATAATAATAATAATAATAATAATAATAATAATAATGATAATAATAATAATAATAATAATACATGCTTTCGCGTGCCCCAACAGCTTTTGTCAATTACAGAGGGCATCGGCCGATTATGAGTCACTACTACGCCTGCGCAAGTGTCTTAAGATGCTCACCCTCAAATTTGGAGTAAGGACAACCACGGAAAACCTTACTCTGAGAGTTGCAAGCCCAAGGTTCGGGGTTCGAACCCTACATATTTCAAATAATGTTCTTCTTTTATGAGTAATGATAACGTCAGTTCTGTCAAAGTCTACTTTTGTAGAATAAATGGCAATAGATGAATATTTAAAATTGAAATAATTTCTAAACTATGGAAACAGGCTCGAGAATGCCAAATTAACAATTTAACCATTAATGTTGATTCTCGTAAAAAGAAATGTGGTCGTAAGGAAAAAGATTATAGTCAATTGAAAATATTGCTACTATTCCTCTTTGTAAAAGAAGCACATTAAGGTCATAGGCTTATGCATGTAAAGTTTGGGATATAAATTGGAAAACCTTAGATAATGTATTTCTGTCTTTCCAGAAAGCTATAGAAAGTACATTATTACATAAAGGTTGTAACACAAATTGCAACACATAAATAAAATGATATTAAAACGAAATGCTCCATCAATTGGATCCATTAAATGCGACGAAAATGCCATTAAGACCGGACAAGAATTTTTAAATAACCGAGTATAAATGTAGTGCAAAGTTAATGTTTGTTTTTAGTTGAAACAATAAATTCTTGTTTAGTGATTTCTTGTTTCTTTATTTAATTTCACACAAAACAAAATGTAGCCACTATTTTCGGACAGATGAAGTATTATTATTATTATTATTATTATTATTATTATGCCAGAAATACCATTTGGGACAGGCAACTACCAATTTTTAACCCACTGCATAACCCACTATTTTCAGTATTTAGGACGTATGTGTCCCTGTGGTAGCGAATGGGTCGAAGAGGAACTTAACCAGTCATGTGCTACACCACGAACACCATACTAATATAAATTTAAACAATAGCTGTATGAGAGTTGAGAGAATCCAAGAATAAAAGCCAAACACCTTTCAATAAAAAAAATAAATAAATTATATTCTCCAAATTTATTAAGGCTCATAAAGTTTTTTTCATGGTTTTTTTTATATAGGAATATTTTTGAAAAAATAGCGCTGTCAACATCCAACATAGGATATTCCGAGAAAATAAATTGGACAACCTTACGATCATTTTTTGAAAAAGAAAAAGGTATAACAGCTATCTTGCAATTTTGGGAAATTATTATTGTAATAGAAATGAATTAAACATCAATACGAAAAACCTATTTTTATTGCAGAGACACAATAGTAAGATTTTTTTTAATATTATATAATTTATTTTATGTGACACAAATAGAAAACAGTGTTGATTATAAATTACATACAACATATCCCACTCACGACTTCAGACAAGAAAAAGTACAAACACTTACTGAAAAATAGATATTTTTAAACAAAGTCTAAATGTATACATAACTATTGAAACCTGTTGATTGCCGGGTACCAAGTTTTTAATAAAATACACATGTATATAGTAGAAGAATTTTAATGTAATTTTGGATACCTATATATCTAAAAAAATCAACTTACCACTTCATAATTGTTGATCTTCTTTAAAAATCTTCAATTAAAAAAGAAAGCACAAACAAACAGTTAAAAAGTTATCAAAATTTGACACAAAATATCCATTTAAACACTAAAATAAATTTTATTCAGAAAACACAGACTTGAGAAATCACCGCAATTTACACTTGTTAAGTTCAATTATCTATTGCAAGAGAATTTTGAGCAGTGTAGGGTAGCTATTCTGTGTTTATGTATAGCCAACACACTAGCTAACTATATCGAAGAACAGAAACCTGGGTTACATGAGGTAAGGTACGAGTAAAATATCTTAAATTTGCTCCCACCACTTCCAGATTATATATAGATTTCAGTAAATTAGAAATACGTTTAATAGCTTTTCTTTTTGTATTAATAGAATAAGCGAATAATAGGCCATTAAGTCTGAAATTGCGAATGAGAACACAATTAAAAGAAAAAGTTTTGAGTTTAAGGTTACTTTCGAATTAGCTGTTTTTAAAATGTTTTTAATGTTGAACGTATGTTTCCGTTTTTAAACGTCTTGAACTCGGTTTACATGGCAAACTAGACTGTCTTCAAGTACTCTTGTGTTTCGAGTAGGTCGTTGTTTTATTATGAAGTCCAGAACACGTTTCAAACGTCAAAAATGATTACGATACATGATTAATCTTTATGTATAGTTGGAAATTCGGAGTGATTTTTTACAAAGTCAGTTTAATAATTAATAACTCACAGTAGGGAGCCAAAAATGTTAATATAGTGGGACAAACGGAGCCGCCGAGATGGTTATTTAGAATAAGATTAATATGGCCCCTCTCTCCAACACATCGACACATAAGTCAATAATATCATAATTGTACGTACATTTATACATAACTACAGGATGGGGCAGAATGAAAGGGCTTTTTTTAAATGAGAACATCTCAGGTACTTTTTAACTTTAAAAAATTTTTAATTACGAAAAATTAAAGTTTAGATGTTACCATTTAACAATGAAAAAGTGATATTATGTTCTGAAAATTATGTCAGGCAGATGACGTCCATTTTCTGCAATGCACTGCTGTAGTCGTTCCTTAAAGACCCGCATCACCCTTTCACACAAGTCGATGTCAATTGTTCTAACTTGTTCCGTGATGGCTTCTTTTAACTTTTGCAGATTTCTAGGTTTATCGATGTAGACCTTCGCCTTTAGGTGTCCCCATAACAAATAATCAGCAGGTGTGAGGTCAGGGGAACGAGGTGGCCATGGCACATCACCGAAACGGGAGATTACGTGTTCAGGAAAAATGCGGCGCACAACTTCCAATGAGGCTCTCGCTGTATGTGTTGCGGATGATAGGTTGGCTATCGAAACGTGCGTCCAGTACGAGTAAAGTATTGCGGTAAGGGTTTTAGCGAACTGTTTCAGTGTTCCAGTGTCACAGATTTCGAGTACTTGATTACATTCTTTTAGAATTGACCATTGTCTTTTTCACCAATGCGCTGGGAACTGCCACCCAAAGTAAGCTCTCGTTCACCAAGGAATAGTGCAACATCAATGATTCGTTTTATAATATTGTACCACTTGTTATGTTCGAAAGGAATAAGAACACAGACCCGGTTATAATTTTGTTATCAACTCCTTAACTAAGTTACAAACTGGAGTGATGAGAAAAAATGGATTTCTAGTGTTTAGACGCATCACGTCTAACATGAACCGGCATAGCAAAGAGAACGAGGACTCTGCCGTCTGGGAACTGCAATCGAAACTAGGGTCGGTCTGAAGTACCTAAAACTCTTTTGTCCTTTTATGCTAAAGCTGGCTCATTTCGCGCAACTTGGAATTGAGTGAGGTGACAAGAAGGGTGTACACATATAGGGTCATCACTTTATTTTAGAAGGGAAAATTAGAGCATATCCCGGAGTCATGTGTGGTCGTCTGGAGCCGTTGCGCGGCCAGGGTTGAAGAAGTCCGCTGGGCAACGCAGTTTCGCTAGAGGAGGGGGCCTGTCCTGGAGGTCGATGACCATCTGGACGCATGGGTTTTCGTTTTCGCGGGCTCTTGCCCACGACGAATTGAGTGTCTTGCCCAGATCTCGACGAATCTGTTCATTCCTGACAAGGCCTTCCAGGCTCTTGACGTGCGACGGGGCCGCTAATGACCAGGCCATGGCATCGTAGGTTAGCAACGGCCGAAGTGTCGTTTTGTAGAGTAGCAGTTTGCTGCCTAGGAGGGAGCAAAGATCTCTCATGTGTGAGGCAAAGGTGAGCCTCCTGTCCATACGTATGTCGAGGACTCTGCAAGTGTTTTTATATGGTTCCCCTGACGTCAGATCTTTCCTTCCTGGAACGATGAGGGATGTTGGTTTGGTGGTCGGTGGTGTGTTTCTGTACCTGGTTATTGATCTACAGGGACGGCAACATTGGAACATGACCGTGACATTAGTTCTTAGTAAATGAATAATACAGTTTCGAATAATGAACGAAAATAACTGACAAGACATATAACAAGATACATATTTAACAATGGTTTGATATTAATATTGTAATATTTAACACACTTGATAAATTCTTTGTAAAATTGAGAATAATTCTACAAAAATACGATTAAATAATTTTAAAAGCTAAAAAAGAAATCTAAAGAAGTCTATAGCAAATTTCAACAATGCATGGCAGGAAATTGCGTTGAATGTATTTCATTCCTTCGAAGATCTTGCTCAATCATTTTCTCTGCGTTATTGGCGAAACATTCCATGATAAAGAAGACTTATAACAAGTTGGGGAAGTTTTGAAATAAAGATCAAAGGGGTATGAGCCAAGAAAAAAAAATGTTATATTCGCTAATCCGAACATTTTTTTCCCCCAATTGGTGCGGATTAACGGTGGGTGTACTGTACATTTATTTGTGTAGCAAAGACTTTCAATGCAATTAGTGCCAATATTGTCATTGTATCAGCTAGCATTTTACCTTTTCATTCGCCACGTAACAAGGACCTTAAATTCTTGGACGCGATTGTATGAATCAGAATTTATACGTCCCTAATTAATACGGAAAAATGTTGGCAATCAACCGAACGTATTCCTTACGAATTATGCCCCGTTGTATCCCGAAATAGAGCGCCTTATTTCAATTACCTCGTCGATCGTCCTATAACACCAAATTCCCGTTTCAATTTCGCAAATTCATTGCGGGATACGATGTCTATTAACCTTGAGAATGACGGCGAATTACAACGTGTTTTGGACATAACCTACCGCAACAATGCCAATGAATGTATGTATATATTTTCGTTGGTGTAATGCAATTAAAATTTCAAAATTAATGTGGGTAAATAGTTTTTATAGACCATACATGTGTTGTTTAGTGAATGTGGTTTTATGAATTATTTATTGATGTTCCTTTCGTAGAGAAGTTCCCTCTTATACAATATTTACACATAATTAAAGTATTTTTCCCTTTCCCGTTATTAATTTTTGAGCGACAGAATCTAGCCCTTTTAGAAAAAATAGCCAGGTTTCTATTTTTGTATATTAGCTTGTATTGGCAGTTATTTTGGATGTCATATTTCTACGTTTCTGGAAAGGTAGTCAGAAGATGAATTCCATTATATATATAATGAGATGTTTTAAAACAATTAAAAGCATGAACTTGGGTGACAATCTGTTCCGTTTATTATTTTTTAGTATTTCACTTACAAAAATATTTTTTTCTTTAAATTACTTACTGTTATTCTTGTGGGTGTACTGTGTGTGTATGGTTGTGTTCCTCTTCTAATGAATCCTGTTTATTTTTTTTTTTTGATAAAACTTGATATCCTCTTGGAATAGACCTCTCTAGTCGTCTTCTTTGATTAAACTCCCTTGGTTATTTTCTTTAAACTGTTTCTATTTCGTTTTAACAGTATTTTCAATACTCAAAAGTTTACAATTTCAACTGCATTTGAGTTTTAAATACAATTTCTAAATGATTAGTCGAAAATATGCTTGTCTACTGTCAGATTTTCTGTTTCTAACTTCTTGTTTATCCGTTGTCTGGGTGCTGCCAATCTAACGACTTGATACTTTTAATTTTGATGTTATAATGATCGATTTCGGTACTGTAGATGACGTAAAGGATTTTGTTGCTTGGATTCCAAATACGTATAGTGTGTTTCGTATGTGTGTTTGTGTCATTTTTACAAATTATATTTCAAAATGTATATTACTCAAAATAATTCGGAACTTTGATTATCCTCTGTAAGATAACGTTAATGGAATCTTTTTTTTTTATTAAAGATTCATAATATAAATCATCAAAATGCCGGAATTTAAATACTAACCCAAAATAATTCGAATTCTGCAAATGCTACCTTAAATTCTAATATTTTACGAATTTTAATATAAAATTCAATGATTTGCTCCTCTTTCTAGAGCCAGGCCTTGGCCTTTAGGCTCTCCACGTTTCGCTGCCATAGATTGCTGTTGGTCTTACGACTGTTTTGTAGATCCTAACCTTAGTGTTTCTTGTCAAATGTTTCGCTCGCAATGTATGTTGTAAGGCCCCTGCATATTTATTTGTCCTTGACAGTCTATATTCTATTTCCTTCTCTTCCTCACATTTGTTTGTTAGTCTTGCATCCAGGTACACCAACCCCTCTTTTCAATTTTTTTCATTTCGTATTCTGTTTCTAATGCTCTATTTTGCTGCTGTCCTCCGATCCTTATTACCTTACATTTTTTTTACATTCAGTTGTAGTCCCATTCTCTGTGCTTCCCCCATCAATCTAGTTATCGCTTCCTTTAGTTCTTTATTGCTCCTGGCTATTATAGCTACATCATCTGCGTAGCCCACTACCTGATGGTTCTTATGCATTATATCTCCATGTCTATTCAACTTACTTTCTCTCATGATCTTCTCCAACGTGATGTTGAAAAGCAGAGTGGACAGGGAATTGCCTTGCCTAAGCCTTGTTGTGATCGGAAATGTTTCGGACATGTAATTTCCAAATCTTACATTAGTCGCTGTTCTTCTCAGGGTCATCTTAATTAGATTCGTTAGCTGGGGTACCTTTAGCTGTTCTAAGGCCTTTGCCACTTCGTACGCCTTCCTGAAGTCAATGAAAAATATTACTGCTGGTATACATATTATATTCGTAGCATGTTAACAACATCTCTTTCAATGTGAATATCTGGTCGGTTGTTGTCCTTCCTCTCCTGAAGCCCGCCTAGTATTCTTCCAATTCTGGTTCAATCATCACTTCCAATCTCTTTTTAATAAGGGTTGCCACAACTTTGTAAGTTACATCTAATAGCGAGATACCTCTGTAATTATTATATTCCATTGGGTCACCATTTTTTAAGACAGGGATTATGGTAGCGTTTTCCCAGTTTTTTGACATTTGCTCTTCTCGCCATATTTCTTGTATAAATTTAAAAATTCCTTTAATTAAGTTCGTCTCCTCCATATTTTAAATTCTCTGCAGTGGCGTCGTTATCTCCCAGACTTTTATTATTAAGCTTTTGATGATTTCGACAACTTCTTGCTCCGTGGGCTCCGCTACCTCATCGCGTACTTGCACATCTATCCCTGGCAGGTTAGCAGAGTCGCTTGGGTTGTCTTTCAGCATATCGCAAAAGTATTCACGCCAACTTTCTCCGATTTTCCGTCCCTCCCCTATCAAATTCCCTTCCGTGTCCTTAACGTAAATCGTTTGATTACCTTTCCCTTTCCTCCTCTTTATTTCCCTGTAAAAATTCCGGATTTCTTTTCTCTTGTAGTAATCCTCTATTTTCATAACTCTTTGCTCGTGACTTCCCCTATTCTTTCTGCGAAGTAGCTTTTTAGCCAGTGCTCTTTGTGTCCTATATTTTTGTTTGTCTACTTCTCGTTGGGTTTATAGGACTTTCTTGCGCAATGTCACTCCTTTTTCTATTTCATGTCTGCATTGTGGTCGAACCATTTTTTTGCGATTGGAGTTTCTTTAGTGGTATTGCCCTTTCAGTTGCCTACTTGATAATTGTTTACAGGGTCTTCTACTCCTCTTCCCTATCCTCAGCTGTCTTATCCTTGCATTTCCTGAAGTCTTGCTTTATTTGTTCCTCGGATTTCTGTATTTTGTAGCTCTTCGTAGTTAAACTGCTTCTTCTGTCTCCACTTTCTATCTATTACCGTACTTCTCCATCTCTTTAAATTTATTTTTACCAGGAAGTGATATCCGCTCCCCTACAAGACCTGACATTTGTTATTATTTTTCAGTGTTTCTCCTCTACCAGAACATGGTCAATCTGGTTCGTATAGCTTCCATCAGGTGCCGTCCAAGTACCCTTGTGTATTTCCTTTCTTGTAGAGTAAGTACTCATTATCCTCATTTCCTTCACTTCCGCTACTTCCAATAATCTTCTTCCGTTATCGTTGTTCTTTTCATGTAGGCTTTCCCCTCCCGTAATTTTTTTATTTATTTTTAAAATAAAATTAAATTTTGTTCTTTTTCTTTTAGATTATAATCAATTATTACCTTTGAGCAGTTATACGTTTCTGCCAAGTTTGGTCAAAACCCGTACCCCATCTTGGTGATGCAATTCCCATGTCATGCAGTAAGCATGTTTGAATGTGATTGATAAATGTACAATTATGATGTTATTGAATTATGTGTCGATGTGTAGGTAAGGAGGGCCATATTTGTCTTGTTCCAGCATTAAATAATCCTCTTGGTAGCCCTGCTGACGGGAGATATAACAATAGAATGGGAAGATGGTACATAAGTCACAAATATAGAACTAGTTCTATCATGCATTTCGAATGAATTCGGGTCTTATACTAAGGGAAAAAGGATTACTTCACTTACATTAACTGTCCAGCAACCGCTATATTTGGATACTTGTTTAACTTTCTTACATAATATGAAAACGACATCGAATTATCCGTAACGCCACAATTATATCAGTCAAAATATAAAACTACTCACTAATTCCACAAACTATTAATGCGCTATCCTAAAATCTAATTGCTTTTTTTCATAAAATTATCTATGTTATATACGCCATGCTTTAATTACACTGCATAGTGGGCGTTACAACTTAAATCACTATCAGACTTATTGGAAGTACATTATATTTACATGTGCATATACTTGTATCAAAATAGTAATACATCAGAAATGGGTTATCAGGTGTTTTGGAGCCGATCCAACAGCTATTCGCCCTGAAACAGACGACGTTCGCTATTACCTTGATAGCTATTTTTCCTTCAAGATGTAGGAGATTTGGGTTAAGAGGCATCGGACGATTATATTTAAATTAAGTGTTAAATGCGCAAAATGGGTAAGTGTAAGTGCAGTAGGGACCGTAATGTATACGGACGACCTCTTTTCATTTTGTTTTTTAAATTTTTGTTTTATATTTTTTTACATTTTTTTGGCAAGATTTAATCCACAAATTATGTAGAAGTTAATCTTGTTGTCATACACTGCGACAAGTCACAATCAATCTCGCAGATATGAAACGTTATTTTTTAAGTAAAAAATAGATTTGGGTGAATGGAATTGAATATTTCAGTAATTTTTTCATGTATTTTTTCCCCTAGAATGTAAGAAAACAGTGGTGGCTATCTTTGATCAATTATGTTTCTTATATTGAAATTCCAAGTAAATCTAAATTATTTATGTGAACATTTTGTTGTTATTTTTTGTCCTAAATCCAACTGTCAATTAAGGGTGGACATTTTGAAATTTATGTAGGCCCGGTTCGACCCGTTGTCCTAACAATTTCGCCAGAAGGATGTTGCACACTTGCCGCGTTTGCTCACTATCGACCAAAAACGCACACGTGTGACGGATTCGAATAAGCTTTTGGTACTGATAAAACGCCATCCGAAGGATTTTTTCCGCCGATACGTTACTGTTGATGAAACGTGGCTCCATTACTACACGCCTGAGACGAAGGAATAATCAAAGCAGTGGAGAAAAAGCGGTGAAGGCCCACCGAAGAAGGCCAAGACCACACGATCGGCCGGAAAGGTGATGGCGACGGTTTTTTGGGATGCGAAAGGCATTATTCACATTGATTACTTGGAAAAGGGAAAAACAATAACTGGCGTGTACTACGCAGATTTATTGGACCGTTTCGACGCCGATTTGACAAAGAAACGTACTGGTTTGGCTCGCAAAAAGGTTCTCTTCCATCAGGACAACGCACCCGCTCACAGGGCGGCCGTTGCACAGGCAAAATTGCACCAATTGGGCTACGAATTGATCGACCACCCACCGTATTCGCCAGACCTAGCCCCCTGCGACCTTTTCCTGTGTTTTGCAACGAACGATGAGGTCATGACTGAAACTTCACATTATTTTGAGGAGAAATTATTTTTCGGAAAGGATAAAAAAGTTAGAAAACCGTCTTATCAAATGTATTGAGGTAAAAGGAGATTATGTTGAAAAATAAATGAGAAAAAGAACAAAAATCGCGCGTTTTCTTATTTAGGCTAGATTAATTTTTTATTATAATTTCATTTGCAACTTGCGCTGTAATTGCTGACATCTATCACGCAGAACCTGAATTAAATACACCTTTTTAAACACTTCCTTAAAATTGCAAATTAAAGAGTTAAATACGAAATTTCTCGCTTAGAAAATTTGAACATGGAAACTTATTAACTTATTTTAAAAGATTACTTTTTTATTTGTTAAAGGCCAAAGTCGAACAAAAACTTTTGAGTTTATCTGTATAAAAGCAAAAAATCAACTTTCCTTTCATTCCAGATATGATATAAGAATCTTTTAGCACAAGTGCATTTCCCGTCCAATACAATAATCAAGCTGAGCAATCGAATTATCAAACAGAGCATACTTAAATTGTTATATTTGTGTATTTGGTCTTCTGTTTATAACATTATTTCCATTCTCTGTGCTTATTTTCTACGTTTTGACCGCAACTATAACCGCAAAACGGTATATCTTGTTTTTGCTTGTTTAATCAATTTTTCCAGTTGACCAACGGTTTAACCTGGATAAAATCGCGTCTGACCAATTTGACGTTTCGTTTAGTATTTGTCAGGTCAGATGGTTACATTCCGATCTATACGAAGAATTAAATATTAACAAAAAAAAAAAACCGAAAGATGTTGAGACGTTGGAAGTGATATTTTCGCCAATTATCAACCAAAATCGAACGATAACTCCTGTGATATAAACACGTAAGTTTATATAGTATAGGAACCTTATATTGGGAAGAAAATTATGTCCAAGTAGACATTCTTAGGTTATGTATTTCTCATTTCCTTGCAGATTCCAAATTGTTCATTTCCACACATTCCCCAACTAGATGAGTTTTAAGAAATGTCTAGACAAAGTAAAGCGAAGTCCGGGAGCATTGTAAGTGTTAGTTTAGCACAGTTAAATTGAAGCTACGAGTAATGTTTCACACAAAAGGCGTAACCATTCAGCAGTCTTGATATACACTGTCGATATCATAATTCTGTTTGCTGACAGTTATACAAGATAAGATTAGATAAGCACAAATACCAATTATGACAAACTCTGCAGTCGTTGTCACAACTATATACGTTTAACCAAAATATGCTAAGAAAAAGTAAAAAAGATAGGAGCCGCACATTGACTGGAGGTACTGTAAGTACTGCTATGCATTTTTTAGCTTTAAAATTTGAAATTAATTATAAAGTTAAAATAACTAATATCGATGAAAAAGATATATTAAATTGCTAATTCTTTAAAAATAATTCCATATATTGATGCAATCATACACCAATATAATTATATTATGTCAGCAACTCTTTCAAGAATTTGTTGCATAATCACTTTCATATTTGTTAACTTAATGTTTTCTCTTTTTTTGCAAATATTTCAATTCTTAACCTCTTGCGCTGTATCTGATTTTACTGATTTGATGTGTTTAAATATGTAAAACATTATAATAATTATGAATATGAGTCACCTCTTTTCTATTCCATTCGATCGCTGATAAACGGAAAATATTTGTCAGTAATTTTTTATGTAAATATCTTGAATATTTTTTACGATAATTATTTACGCGGGTAGGCAATTTAAATAGCATCTCTGTCGAACTGGTTTACCGGCTAACCCGGTGTAATACTCGGTTTGTTTGTTTTCTAACGTCTGAAACCGCCTTCTTGATTTAAATTTATAATTCAACGCATGCGCACCAACGTTTTCAATATACAAGTACAAGGTAACTTACAAGATATATAATATGTATTCTAAAAGTTTGTTACTTTTAGAGTTGCTGTAGAACTTTAGCTTAACCTTTTATTGGCACAGATTTTAGTATTTAGGATATTAATTAATAAAAAAAGGAACGTTTAATTGTAATTAAAATTTATTTTTAGAACAAAACAATGAAATGAAGCTGAATAAAGCCAAATATATTTAATGTTTATCCATCTATTGTTTACTCATTGGACATTGTTATCAGGGTAACAAAGTCAATATAATTAATTTTATTAATACCTCAAATATTTAATGTAGTTCCTAGATATAGCATTTAATATGTTATATATAGGCTGGCTTAAATTCGACATATTTAATGTATAAGAAATCTGCTGGTCCGGATTCCGCCGTATATACAGGGTGAGGCAATAGTGCGAGATTCTTCGGTAGAACTTTTACTATTAGTAATAGAAAAAAAAAACATCCCATACAAAAATCATAGATATACATACATTAGTAGCACACGTTAAAATTATTTTGACATATACAGGGTGAACCAAAAAAAAGTTACATATCAAAGTTGTTTTTTTTTTATGGAATATCCTGTATGTCAATACATACTTTGTTTATACTCGAGAATTTAAGGTCATTTTGTATAGAATTACCTATACCTAAACTCAATTGTTTTCGAAATATTTATGAGAAATGGTATTTGCAACGCTCTGCAGAAAATGCTGTAGTTTGTATATTTTTTTCCAAGTTATTGTATCAGGAAACAAAGATGTTTGATATACGACAGTTACACTTCTTCAAAACCTCGTATGCGTATGACACACGTAGTAGATCGGATAATAAATATAGAGTACCGCAGCCGTACAAAAGTATATTGTTAAGGTCATACTTATTCCAAGCTCCATCATTATATAACATAATCCCTAATGACTAGAGCTCGGCAACAGGGAGCCGTGCCATAGCCGTACCTGCCTAGTAGTATACCAAAACAATAGTAAGAAAATAGAAAAAAAAATAACAGAACTAATACATAATTATAATATGTGAAAAGTAGTGAAACACTCACCCTTTTAAGCGGCCTTGGCTACGGAACAGTAAAACTAGAAGCACCATTATCAGTATTAACATCATATGGATAAGAGTGGCAAAAACTTGACACCATTAGATGTGTTTCCACAGTTGTCTCGGTGAGCGATGTTCGCCGTAGTGAGAAAATGAGTTTGTATTTTGAAAAAGAGCGTTCAACATCTACCGATGTTATACATGCACGATTAAAATACTCTTTGTACTTAGTCAGTGGATTATTCGATACACCATCAAAAATTTGTTTTAGTGTGCTAAAATCGGGATCTTTCCGTAGCACACTCTCGAACTTTTCTAAAACGCGATTATATTTTGCGTCATGTATAGTCAGTAGCTGTGTCGTCCATAATTTGCAGAGACTCCAATAATGATAACGATCTATTTTGTAATTGGTCTATTGCGTCAGCTAATCCTTCATAGTAGCTACGAATATTTTTTAAATCTGTTTCAACGGAAATATCTTGAAATTTCGACTGGCTCTCCTTAATAGCTGCAGCTTCGGCAGGATTGAATTGTGCAACAACAGCTTTTAATATTTTGAAATGTTCAGCATAATAAAAAGCTGCCTGCAACTATGTTCCCGAACGTGTAAGAATTGGCTGCGGTGATTGACGAATACAAGGACACTCTGTGTGAAATGATCGTAGGCGTTTTGGAGATTTCAAAAATCCTTTTTTTGTGCTTGCTTGTTAGGTAGCCACTTACGTGGATTCAAGGGAAAAACACCACACTGTTTTAAACTACTTTATTTAACATTACAAAAAGGATTACAAGTAACTTTACGTATCTAGGCGTTACCTTGTACTTCCCCTATATTCTATCTTTTTATATTAGAATATTCTCCGCCTACAGCTTGTTACAGAGTACTACTCGCGCCATCTGATATCGAGATATAACAACTCTTCCCCACCAAATGTAACTGAACAAATACTATAAATCTAATCTTTGAGGGGGTTTTCTTATTCGCGTAGTACGTCTAAGTTCCACATCATTTTTTTTATCTGAATAGATAATTGAGTAATGTGGAGTGTTTATGTCCTTTTGGGGTGTATTGTCACTTTTAGGGGCATGGTCATTTGGTGGTACGGTATTATTTTGTGGTACATCATTAGGAGGTACAGTGTCTGACGGAGGCAAGGGATCCACCGCGTTTCCCGCTGCACCCTGTATATCCGGTAGATTACCTTCAGGTTCATTTGTATCATCTGTGGAAAAAGGTTCGTCTGTCTCTGGAGTGGATGTTCTTCCGGCTAAGCGTCCCACTTTTCTTAACTGGTCTATATGTCGTTTCCAAATTCGTCCATCATCGAGTTTTATAAAATAATGTAATAGTCCACTTTGTTTGATAATTACTCCAAATTTCCACTTCGTTTCCCTTGACATGAAGTCTCTCGCTGCAGCACGATCTCCTATATCTAAAGTTCGGCATCGTTGTAGTTCTTCTTCCTTAGTCACCCTATTAGGCAACATCAAATCCAACCGTGTGCGTACCTGCCGGTTCATTAACATCATACAAGGGGATTGTCCTGTCGTGGGATGTATGGTTCGTCGGTATGTTAACAATATCTCACATAGTGCCTTGTCTAAGTCAGTAGTTTCTCGTGTCAACGCCTTCAACTTACTCTTTATCGTTTGTACATACCTCTCAGCCTGCCCATTTGTAGCAGGGTGATAGGGTGCTCCTAATTTATGTCTAATTCCGTTAGCTTTTAGGAAATTCTGGAATTCCTCGCTTTTAAATTGAACACCATGATCCGAAACAAATACGTGCGGCAATCCATGTGTCGTAAAAATGTGACGACAAATTCTTATCGTAGCTTCCGTCTTGAGGGTATTCATTAAATGTACTTCTGGCCATTTAGAATAAGCATCGACCAGAATAAAAAAATAGTGTCCGAGGAACGGACCAGCGAAATCCGCATGCACTCTTTGAAAAGGTGCGGCTGGTGTTTCCCACGGATGTAAAGGCGCATCGACTGGATCTGGTCGTGTCAACTGGCATTCCGTGCAATTTTGCACGATACTCTCTATATCCTTGTCAATGTCTGGCCACCAACAGTATCCACGAGCTAAACTCTTCATTCGCGTGATTCCAAAATGCGTGGAATGTAGCTCTTCTAAAACTTTAGGTCGCACCCGTCTTGGTATATAAACTCTGATTCCTCGCATCAAACAATTTCCTTGGAGAGTAAATTCAGATTGATCAATTCCAAATCGAAATTTCGGATCTACTGTGCGTCCATTTTTTAATCCCTGAATGAGCATTTTAACCGCTTCTTCTTTTCCTGTAACCTCTCCTAGCTCCTTTGCTGTTACTGGCATCTGTTGAATCAGGTTCAATTCGATGATGTCTACTTCTTCCATGGCGTATTCCGAAATCCTGTTGACGGGTAATCTAGACATTGCATCTGCATTGCCATGTAGTTGCGTATTCCTATAAACAATATTATAATCAAAGGCTTGTAAAAATGTTGCATAATGCTGCATCCTCATTGCCGACATAGCTGGCAACCCTTTCCTTGGATTAAAAATCTGTGTAATAGGTTTACTATCAGTAATCAGTGTAAATTTTCGGCCATACACATATTGATAAAAACGTTTGATTCCAAAGATTATAGCGTAGGCCTCTCTATCGATTTGGCTGTAACGTTGTTGCGTTGGGCTTAAGGTTTGTGAAGCATAATGAATTGGCCTCTCCTCTCCATTTGGGTAAATGTGGCTCAACACCGCTCCCACCCCATATGGAGAAGCATCCACTGCAAGAACCAGTGGCAATTTTGTATCATAATGTACCAGGAAGTTGTCCGCTTGCACTTCCTTTTTAATTGCATTAAAGGCAGCTTCACATTCCTTAGTCCATCTAAATGGAATATCTTTCAAAAGGTTATTTAATGGATACATTTTTGAACTTAGGTTTTGCAAAAAACGTCCATAATAATTTACAAATCCTGTGAAACTCCTAATTTGATCTTTATTTTGAGGTCGTGGCATGTCATTAATTGCATCTACTTTTTCTTTAATTTTATGTATCCCGTCTTTGTCAATTAAATATCCACAGTATTCTATTTTATTTGAGAAAAAAGTACATTTATCAAAATTAACACGCATGTTGTGTTTGTTTAAGGTTTGCAAAACTTGCTCTAGTCTTTGTATGTGCGTTTCGTCGTCAGGTCCAGTTATTTTGATGTCATCTAAGAATACAGTCACTCCCGGTATATCTTTTAAAATAATTTCCATTTGACGTTGCCATATTGCCGGCGCAGAAGCAATTCCATACATTAAACGTGTGGGCTGGTATAAACCTTTGTGGGTATTTAAGGTTAAAATTTCCCGACTTTCCGGCGTTAATTCAAGTTGTAAATACGCCTGCGACAAGTCGATTTTAGAGAATTTTTCGCCACCTGCCATATCTGTGAATAACTCATCAATAGTTGGAAGTGGGTGTGAATCTACAATTAGATAGGGGTTCACCGTTACCTTATAATCCCCACACAGCCTAATTTTATTTGCGGTTTTTGGTATTGCAACTATGGGAGTAGCCCATTTACTTTGTTTGACCTTAACCAATATGCCGTTTTTCTCTAGAGTATCTAATTCTTGTTCTATTCTCGGTTTTATAGAAAATGGCACTTGACGTGCTTTCTTAAATACCGGTTTATAGCTGTCCTTTAATTTAAGCTCGGCCTGTATATCTTTAATTTTACCCACAGAATTTACGTCAAAAACCTTGGCGTATTTCTCTTTTAAAAGTTGTATTTTACTTTGGTTATCCTTAGTTGCTTGTAAATTGAGAGTATTGAGGTTGTGAAAAATTTCATTCCAATTTAATTTAATTTTCTGAATCCAATCTCTACCCATTAGTGCTTGCCTATCTGCGTCTACTACGTATAACTTACATCTGTCAGCTACTGTACCTTTACATTCTATATTGACACTAATATACCCTAATATCTTAATTTGTGTATTACAATAACTTACTAAATTTACATTAGTTTTATATAATTTTAAAGAAAAATACCTTTCGTATATATTTCGACTAATTATGCTAACAGGTGATCCACTATCAACCTCAAATTTTACGTGTACATTATTACATTTAATAGTTAAAAATATTTTTGGTAATAATTTACTATTAATGTTAGCTAAAAGTTCTACATTTAAATTTTCATTATTGTCTTCTACTAAATTTGTAGCAGTACTTTTTGCTTTTGATTTTAAACACACTTTTTGTATATGACCCTTCTTGTGACAATAATTACAAGTAGAATTTTTATGTATACATTTATTTGCTAAGTGTGACTCACCCCCGCAACGATAGCATTTAATTTTAATTTTTGTTTTACCCTCTTTTGGTATCCTATCTTCATCTTTCTTCTTTTTTCGTTCATGGACATGATGAGTCTGGTTCGCCTCCTTTCCTTGTATCTCGGTCCCACCTTTGACCGATAATTCCATTGCCTTGGCAATATGTAGAGCATTATCCACCTTGATATTTTCTTTTTCCAGCAAACGGTTCAATATTGTTTTATTCTTGAGTCCAAAAATGAATTGATTTCGTAACGCAGTGTCCAAATAGGTTCCAAAGTTACAATTTATTGCTAGTTTCCTTAAGGCAACCATAAATTCTTCGGCACTTTCTCCCTCAGCTTGCTTCCTCAAATGAAATTTATAATTTTCCACTATCTCTAATGGTTTCGGCTCGAAAAAGCTTCCCAGGGTTTCCACTATTTCCTCATAGGTTTTTTCTTGTGCTTTTTGTGGTGCTATTTTATCGCATAATATATCATATGCCTCTTGCCCTATGTAATGTAGTAACAAATGTTTCATTTCCTCGGCTTCTGTAATTTTAAAAATTGTGAATGCTCCCTCCAATCGTTCAATCCATCGTGTCCATTTCGTTTTTTGTTTATCGAATGTTTCTATTGTAAATACTGTTTGCAGCATTTTTACAATGTTTAATTATTCTCGTCGCCAATTGTTAGGTAGCCACTTACGTGGATTCAAGGGAAAAACACCACACTGTTTTAAACTACTTTATTTAACATTACAAAAAGGATTACAAGTAACTTTACGTATCTAGGCGTTACCTTGTACTTCCCCTATATTCTATCTTTTTATATTAGAATATTCTCCGCCTACAGCTTGTTACAGAGTACTACTCGCGCCATCTGATATCGAGATATAACATTGCTATTAATGCATTTACCTCGGGAGAACATTGTCGAATGGTTTCTGCCACAAGATGTAAAGCATGCACTTTACACGTAACATGTAAACACGTACAACCATGTTCAAGAAGAGAACGGCCTACCGAACGCATTATCGCTGCGCCATCGCTCATAAACAAACATCAACACTATCTTTTGAAACTTGAAATGTTTCCAACGTACTAAGTGCAACCTTCGTAATTGCTGCAGTAGTACACTCTTGTAATCTTCGGCTAGCTAGTAACAGTGGTAATGTAGGTTTACTACGGTCTAGTATGCGTACCATAATATTTACAATTGAATTTTTTTTACAATCTGTTGTCTCGTCAACACATAACCAAAAAAACTGTTTTTTCAATACGCGTTTCATTTTCTTTTCCACGTCATCGCGTACAAATGCAACATGCTTACGTGCCGTTTTCTCCGTTGTCAACCGCAACTCGGGATTGTATTTGTCCTAAAAGTCCTGGTTGTTTATCGAGTAAGCCTAGTGGCAAATTACAGTTTATCAACATAAGAATTACATAAAAAAAATGCACTTCTCGGTGGCATGCCTAATTTTTGTTTTCTATGCTGTGCGGAATTTACGTGTCTTGTACAGTTCCACTTCTTATTTGACATCAAATGTATTTTGCACACTTTACAAACTTATCTTATTCTCGTTGTAAAACAAATCGGGTAAGTCAGAGATAATCTTATTTGCTCTGTCTTGAAAGGGTCGTTTTTTAGCCCTCGACATGTTCACTAAAAACTACAATTAATAACTACGTCTATATCAATAATCGACACGCCCTATTCGCGATCCAATGTTAAACTGTACTGAGTGTTGATGACACGTTTGTTTATATTGAGAATTTGTATGTGATATACGTGTATGCTAAAATAGTTGCATAATTTAATGTGTGATATCCCACGTACAAAGTTCGCCTTCTGTGAGTTTCTTTGCATTTGTTCTTATTATTGTTTTATTACTGTATTATTTTGAGTATTATAGAACAAATACATTTGTGGTTCAAGTCTGTGTGTATTTTAAAGTAAGGATTCCATATTGAGTTGCAATGTTCAAGTCGCGATAGGACCAAGGGTCTATACAAAAGAATTACGCAATTAGAGTCAATCAAGACACAGTAACTTGCATGGTTGTCTTTTTAGTCTTGCATAAAGCCATAACAGCAAATAGTAGATCGACTTAAGTACTTTATTGTTTTTCAAAGTATTCTCCACAAAAATTAATACACTTTTTCGTTCTGTCAAACCAACTGTTAACGCAGTTATGTCAGTCATCAAAATTGCCATTTAAATGGCATCGACTGCTTCTTCCGGCGACTAGAACCGTTGACCACGCAGTCCGTTCTTAATTCTAGGGAACGTAGAAAAATCCTTGCAACTTAGATCAGGATTGTACGGAGGATAATCTAATAACTAATAACTCGATGTTTTGCCGCTGTAAAAACTCGACCACGAAGGATGATTCGTCGTCATGGGTTGGTTTTTCGAAGCATAGCAATCACTTCTCTTTTTTTTTGCACATTGGGTATTAAAGCCTATTAATAGAACTGAGGATATTTCCACTTAGAACAAGACAACTTCTGGATCATACGCCATCACTGACAACGCAGTGAAGATTTTATTCTTCGAATCGTATATTTAGTTTCGTCAGACGTATCTCTGCTTAAACATCGGCGAAAAGCTGTCGCGCTTTACAAAGTTTGCTTCAAAATGAGTAAGTAGCGAAAGAATGTGGAGAAGATATAGTTAAGAAGATAAAACAGCAAAGAGCAATGTGGTTGAGTTATAAGTGGAGAGCGGGAGAGGACAAGATATTAAGTTCCTCGTGAGACATCCTGTACATATAGTCTTTTCTTCCTTTTTCCAGTATTAAATTTTTTCTATAACAAGCAAGCAATATGCGACATTATATCCATTTCATAAGTCGATTAAATCGATTCTATAAATATTGTTGTTAAACATACGGATGATACAGACTGTCAAATATTTATGAGCCATAGTGTATATAAATATTAATAATGGATTAATCACTAGAGTAATCTAAACTTGCGGACTCGCATAGGCGTCGGTATTACGGGTTAATATAAGAATACGAAAAATTCATAAATAAACTAAACCGGTAGAGAAGCAGGCATGTAGTGTCGACCTTGAATATAAATCATGTTAAACCGCGCTGAGAGAGATTTTGTTTTAGTACCGGTTGAGCTGTTGCAGAGATTAGTCGAACGGTCATGGTTATATACTTACGCGTCGCTTTTGAAAATATAGCTGGTGTTTTTTGTGTGTTGTAGTATTATACCAAGTACATAATTAGTGTATCGTTTCATATAGAACTAATATTTACACACCTAAGAAAACAATGCCTCGTAATAGATTTGCTACTAATGTACATAAGTATGTGTCACTTTTTCCCCATTTAAAATATGACGGTAGTGCAGTTTTTTGCTTAATATTCAATGTTCGTTTAGCTGCATTGGACATAACTGATTGCCAGAGGCATGTCAATGGTATTAAGCATATGAGAAATGCAAGAACTGAAATACCTTATACACTATTCCTCATACATTTATTAATTATGTTTACCTCTTGTAATCTTCCGTTGTCGTTGGTGAGAAAAGCAGCTTTTAAAACGTTTTGGCGACAATACGTTCCAAAGTACCCATTACCCTCACAAACACAATTACAGAATCATTTGCCGCGAATGAAAGAGATGCTAGAAAATGTGTGTAAACGTGATTTGTGTTCCAAGAAAATATGGATTACCGTGGATGAGACAACCGATATAAAGAAAAACAGTATTGTGAATGTAATAGCTCGCGTTTTATCTAGCGAGAACACAGCATCTCGATATTTGTTAGCTTGCAAACGTGTTCAACAATGTACCGCGGAAAATATTCAAAAAGTGATAATGAACGCTTTGAAAAAATTTAAAATTGCCCAAGATCAATTTGTGATGATTGTGACAGATAGTGCAGCAACGATGTTAAGTGTTGGGCGATCCTTAAAACATATATTTCCTAACTTAATACATATAACCTGCGTGCTGCATGCTTTGCATTTAGTTGGTGAAGTTGTTCGACAACATTATGGAAACGTTGATCGGATGATTGGAAGTACTAAAGCAGTGTTTCGTAAATCTCCTAAACGTTTAAAAGAATTTCGTAAATTTTGTCCAGGTATTCCAGAACCTCCTGAACCAATTTTAACGCGATGGGGTACTTGGCTCACAGCAGCTTCTTACTATGTGATCCATTTTCAACAAATTCAATCAGTTATAATGCGATTTAATCGGAATGAATCCAAAGCAATTAGAGAAAGTCAAAGAGAATTTCAAATTCCTCAACTTTTAGAAGATTTAACAACAATATGCACCAATTATACAGTATTACTAGATGCCATCAGAAAACTACAATGTACTGAATTGTCATTGCAGGAATCATTAGACATAGTGGAGAGTGTAAAAAATAAATTACACACATTAAATGATACGCCAGGATTATGCGCTAGTCAAAAGTTGGCAGATGTTTTAAGGAAAAATCCCGATTTTAATACTTTAGAGGCCGTTTATAATAAGTGTAAGAATACTTAACTTTTAAGTGATTTTGAAAAACCGTTTCTACATGCAAATGTAACTTCCTTAGATGTGGAGAGATCGCTTTCTATGTATAAGAATATTTTTTTCTTGTCGACCCACAAGGTTTAAAGAAGTAACTGTGGAAACATATGCAATGATGCAAGTTTACAGTAGTTCACATCCTGATGCCTCTAATTTGTTGAATAATTAGCAAGTAAGTTTATTTATGAATTTTTCGTATTCTTATATTAACCCGTAATACCGACGCCTATGCGAGTCCGCAAGTTTTGGTTACTCTATTAATCACCGATAGAAATAATCTGCAAACACTCCGTAATTGACATTGTCTTCGAGGTTAACCCCGCCGGTTTTGTGTAATTCAGTTCAAGATAACTGTGTTTTTGCCATTGAATCTGCTTTTTAACACTTGCTGCCATTGCAACATTGTGCGTTTTAATAGTTTCCTCTAAATGCGAAACGTGAAAGAAGATAGCTGTTCTTAGTATTTAATACACTTGCAGCACGTCGCTTTTATTCAATTTGTATAATCTTAAAGGGAACAATTTTATACTTTTTTATTATCTTCTAAAGAAGGAGTAGATTTCAGTACAACTTGGCAGATTTTTAAAGCTAGGTAGATTATTTGGTGAGGCAACTGACTTGTTTTCTTTTTTTTTGAATAAGTTATTGTTTTGATAACAGGAAAAATATGATTTTGTGGAATGAACAAAATCAAAGCTGATTTTTTTTGCCAGAGGATGTGAAAAATCAACATTTTGAATGGAAGTCTTTATTTACTAACATTTCTATTTTATTACAAAAAATAATAGAGGATTTGCTGTTAAATTACTTATAGATAGCCGTAAAAGTCTTAAAAATACTTATATCTGGAAGTCAGATATTCTGTCTAAAAATTACTGACAATTTCTCGGGCACAATGTAAAATAGAAGTACTGTAGGGGGGGAAGTGCTTTTTCAGATATTTTTAAATTCCTTAATCCTTTTGGTCTATCTATCCTTATCCGGTATGAGGTATTGTGGAGTTGGACTGTTAGCTTATGCTCTTTTTACCTATTTCCCGCCATTTCTTCCTGTCTTGTGTAGTCTGCTGTGTATTCTCCCAGTTTTAATAATAATATTCGTTTATTGTGCCAGTATTAGAAATAAAGTAGAAAATTGTACAAAAACATTGGACTCGTATCTTAATATATAAAGTAGTGTTAATTGTATCAGTTAGATAAGGAATGCAATACTGGAGTAAAAGGATCTAGGTCAGCAATAAGTTTACTGTTCTTCCCCTAGACCCGCATACAGAGAACCGCACACACGCGTAGGTAACAAGCACTATCAATAGGTAGTAGGTTTGCGCACATAGAATGAGTATATAGAATATAAGTAAGAAAAATGAAATAAAATAACTGTTGCAATGCAGAGAACCAAGTCAAAAGCAGATGCAGTAACTGGCCCCCACAGTAGTAAGTTTTTACCCTGATTTTGAACATTCGAATAGGCAGCCGCTTGAACCGGTTGGGTAAAGCGTTATAAATAGAGCGGGCCAAGAGCGCCACGCGCCAGGTTCGCAATCAGGCTGCCGGGCGCATATATGTATGTAAACATAGGTAATTTAAATATGTAATTATTAGGACGAGGACCAAAACCACTGTCTACTACGTCGTGAAGACGCGCAAATATACACCTGCAGTTTGGGTATTCGTTGATAGATAGGGCGTTGTTCACAGTGGGCCAGTACAAAAAAAAAGTTCATTCATCGACGGCTACGAACTAACAGCGCGCTTATTCATTTACGGATGACGCGCTCTATTCATCAACAAATGACGAGTCTGCAGATGTTACGTTTGCACCACTTCGTGGCATACTAGAAACAAGCGTCGGTGTGCTCGCTTTAGTGATTATGTCTAACGTAACTATTAAAAATAAACGGCCATTACCTACGAAAGTTAATAAATTTCTTAGTGAATTTGTGGATTTACACTACAATGGGAGTACAATTTTCTGTAAAGTTTGTAAAAAGAAACTACTGTGCTGGAGCAAACGTGATTGTGAAAGACATATAAATAGCGCACACCACAGAAATAAAAGAAATGGTGTGTCACAACAACGTCAATTTCAATTAGAATTGCTTTTAACGTTTATGGTATGTGGTCTACCACTTTGTATACTTGATAAAAAAGCATTTCGAAAATTCTGGGGTACATACAATACCGAGTGGATACTACCATCTCGGACAGCGTTACGGAGAGATATTCCACGAATACGTGAGGACATTGAAAATCGAATTAAAGCCGAATTAAAAGATAAACAGCTGTGGCTATGTCTTGATGAGACGACAGATTGCAAAAAAAAATCTATTTTGAATATAATAGTGCGCGTATTAGATCCTATTAAACCAAATTTTGCAATTCTATTAGCCAGCAGAAGATTAAAACAGTGTACTAGTAAAGCAATTACGGCCGTAGATCTCGAAACGTTACAAAAATTTCAAGTGTCAACCAGTCAACTGTTGTTGTTCATGAGCGATGGTGCAGCAACAATGTGTAGTGTAGGCCGTTCCCTTAAAGAAAAGTGTGAAGGACTTTTACATGTTACGTGTAAAGTCCATGCTTTACATCTTGTGGCACAAACTATTCGAGAGTGTTACCCGGAGGTGGATGCATTAATAGCAAACACAAAAAAGTGTTTCTCAAAAGTCCTAAGAGGACTAGGGCATTCCACAGGTTATGCCCTGGTATTCGAGAACCACCACAGCCCATTCTTACGCGTTGGGGAACGTGGTTAAAAGCCGCTTTTTATTATAATGAACATTTTCAAGAAGTCAAATCCGTTATTTTGCAATTCGTCCCTGCCGAAGCTAGAGCTATTAGGATGAGCCAGAAAGGATTTCTCGATATTTCTGTTGAAACACATCTAAAGAATATTAGCAACAATTACAAAGGGTTAGTAGACGCGATAGAAAATTTGCAAAATTCTGGATTGTCGTTGGTAGAATCAGTGCAAGTCGTGGACAAAGTTAGTACATTGTCACACAGTATAAACGATGCAACAAGTGGACGAGTTTTAGCTAAGTTCGATAGTGTTTTAAAAAAGAATCCGGACTACACGAGATTAAGACAAATGTGCGATGGGGCATCTGCAGATTCCTTGACTAATTCTAAAGATTATTTTAATTACGCCTGTCTTACTTCGGTAGACGTGGAACGGTCGTTTTCGAAATATAAGAACATTTTTTCGTCTCGGCGAACATCCTTCACCGAGGCAAATGTGGAAACTTATCTGACGGTGCAACTTTTTAAACAAGCCTATCCGCATTATTAAGAAGGATAGAATTTATTTATTATATCTTTATTTACAGTTACATTATTAAGTACAACAGAACAAAAAAAAGCGTTCAGTTTCTCAGTTATTTCCTTATTACATCCCATTTACAACGCATACCGTTTTCAATCAAATAAAAAATCATAATGAAAATAAGAACACCTCAGCGTGTACATATATATATATATATCCGCTCTAATTACTAAACATTATTATTGCGTCAGCTTTTATTTTTTTACTCTTGTGTATTAATTTCGAAATATCACATATCTGCTGTGACTCACATATACGCTATTTACAATAAGCGGCCGTTGCGCCTGATTCCGATTCTGTTGGATGGCGCAATTTGGCCCGCTCTAGTTATAAATCTTAACAATATTATATGAAAAGGACTTAGTAAACAAAGCCGTCCGATGTATGGGGGGAGAGAGTAAACTTCTAAACCTCAGGTTAAGATTATGAACATCAGTTCTATAAGATATTTTCTTCCCTCTATGCTACTGTTAATCTTACATCCTCCAACCATGCTCTTCTAGGTCTTCCTCTTGTTTTCTTATTTACTCTGGCTTCTTGAACTTGTCTTACTATTCCACTATCTTTCATTCTCTTGAGGTGACCATATACATCGTTTGCTTACGTTTTCTTTAACTAAAGACATTCATTAAACATACATCTGGAATTAAACATTTGAGAGATTTTTAGAAAAAAGAAATAGTATAAAACACTTACTCCCTTTTTTTATTGAAATAGTTTATTCATTGTTATAACTGCAGAAAAAAAAAACAATTTTTTTAAACACGTATCTAGAAGAACATTGTACTAATTTTACCGACCTCCATTGTATTTTTCTCACCGTAAAGTCTATTATTAATATTTTAGTATTCACGTTATAACTAGTGATGAGATAATTGTTAATTTTGAGCGTTGACGTTGAACATGCAAGTGTTTGTTTTCTTTTCGAATTTATTTTAATATTCATTGCATTGGACGGAGAAATTTGTCGTTCAAATGTCCGATTTAATAATAAAATTGAAGAAAAAGGTGTGATGTAATGTTTTGGATCGTTTCTAGAAAGAATAGATGACTAATAAATAATATCACTCCTTTTTTTGAATGTCAAACGATTGGTTTGAGAATTCTAGGAAGAGTTACGTAATTTCTTCTGATTTGTTTATTGAAATGTGTAGGGATATGCATACAATCAAATTTATGGTTACACATTGTTTAGAATTTCATTTGTTTCCTGTTGTTGTCAAGCTTTTTGTTATATGTGTGTCGGTAGAAATGGTGTGATTTTAAGAAAATGGTTATCATTAAGTAATCAATCGTTTCAATTATTTATGTTTTGTGTAATAATCTGATTTTCTTGTCAGGTACTGTCTTGGGACTTTTTTAAGTCATAGGTTTGCTACATAAACATTGCACATTCTTTTGGGGAAATCTGTGTTTTACAACCTGTATCAGAGTTCTTGTTTAGAAATAGTGACTAGGTGGATAACCTAGATTGATGAAATGTACTGTGACTTCATCGTTTTAAAAATAACTTTATATCACTGCGTTATTATGAAGGTTAATTCTTGTATTAGTCGACTGTTATAGCATCATCAAAGGAAATACATGCGTGAAATAGTTACCATAATTTCTAGTTTTAAACGATGAAACCGTTTGAAAAATGAGGCTCTCTGTGAGGAATCTCGAGCTAAATGCGAGTGATACCTTTTAACTTTTTGTGGAAACAATGAAAGAAAAAACATTTTTTGATACAAATCGTTTTGTTGTTTTTCAAAATATTCGCCAAGATTTGTACACTTTTGGATTCGAACTAATTCTTGAAACATTTTTTCCACTCTGAAGGTGGTATCTCCAATATGTAGCTTTTGAAGGTTTAAACAGCTTCTTGAGGTGATAAAAATCGCTGTCCACGCATTTTTTGTTTGACATTCTGGAACAAAACGAAGTCGTTAGGCGATAATTCAGGTGAATACGGGCAATGAGACATTGATTCGATGTTTTTCTCCTTCGAATAGTCAATTCTTTGACGCGCTCTGTGAGAGTTGGCATTGTCATGATGAAGGATGATGTGACGTTGTCGGTTGTTTTTCCTGACTTTATCGATGACTTCTGGCAAACAAATTGTTGTATACCATTTAGCACTAACGGCTCCCGATCCTCCAAAGAAATGCTTGCGACATGTCCATTTTATGAGCATTTCCTTACACCAATTGATACAAGCCTTTTTTGTGATTGCTAAATTAGGCGGAATCCTTTGGGAACGGATCTTCTTCACGCATAAATGTTCATGCAATGAATTGTTATGTTAAATATTTACATCTAAAAGTCCAGCTGTTACTCTAAAACGTATAGGGTATTCAGTATAGCCACCCGATAAAAGCTACTCTTCGGAAGCCACAATTCTCCCCAGGCCAGCTCGCCTTGGCGCGGGAGCACTAAATAATTTATTTAACTCCAGCCAATGACGATTTTGGTGAATCGGAGATTACGCTACTCTTCTTTTTACTCTCCTCATTTCGTAAATCTTCAAAATTAATCTAAAATTCTCCTACAACAAACAACAGGGTAATTTCAAAGGTATTTCTAGCATTATTTCGTATATTAAACATGTTTCCTTAAGGTATCTTCATTTGCTAGGAAGTTTTAGTATTTTAGGATCGTCGTGGGGGTTTTCTAGCATAGAGCCGTCTAGTTTGAGTCATCTAGTAGCGTCACTACATTCATTCTCTCTTGGTACTTCTAAAAATAACTATTCATCGAAATTCATCATAATATTACGTTTAGGTAGAAATCATCAAAGTTTATTGTGGATAGAAACAATCGTCATCGCGATTAAAATAAAGGAGAAATAGGATGCCAAAAAATTCATTAATTCTGGTTAAGTTTTCTTCGAGTTAATTAGTATTTTGGCTGCGCTCCCGGTCCGATATTGAAATTAGAGAATAAATTCAAGGTAGAAGAGAAGGTTAGAGGTTATCACAGGCAAGTTTAGAATCAAGGTTAGCTTGCATTTTCCAATTTTAAAATTCGTTAATTTATTGATATCAAAATTTATAAAAAATTGCTGAAAGAGTATGAAAGAATACTCCCGAATCCCACAAGAGTTTAAAATTTCATTAATCTACAAAATTCCTTAACAGTCAGCCCCTTTATTTCACACATAGGCTACGGCTGTCGCAAGTTTCATCCGCCACATCTGTACGCTCAATATTCTGACATAATTCTAGTACATTTTCAACTATTTTTCTGTATTTATTGTATTTAATAGATTTTGTATTAATGTTAAGTACATCATATGTAACTAAAAATAGTAACATTTGTATGAATAGTTTAGATACATTTTTATTAGAACTAACAATAACAATTTTACAAGATTGAGAATAAAAAAATATTATAATTGAGAACTCCAGTACCAAAGAATCCTAGTTTTCTCATAAATTTTCTCTTGCTCAGCATTTGCCATGTTCTTTATCCGAAGAAGAAATATTATTATTATTATTATTGGCCTCGGTTTTTCACCATTAGCCATATACTTTAGAAATATTAAAATATTACCTACACATTTTGATTTAAACATAACACTAGTTGCAGTTATGCAACAGATTAAAACTTATTATGACATCGGTAAATTATATATTAAGAAAGTCTAATCATACATATTCAACTAGATATACATGCAGCAACCAATAAGATTCATGATAGCAGAACACTAAACACATGTCAACATAATAGTAGACAAAAACAATAGTCCAAATTATTACAAATCTTCCTATAACAGTCATAATATTTGTAAATTCCAAATCCTCATAATGATATATATTTCAAGCAAAACATACGAGAGTGGATCATTAATTAACGAGCTTGGACAAGAAAACACAGATTTTTGCCATGGAAACAGCTGAAGTGTGAACATGTGCATTATCCTGCAGAAAAAGCACTAATTTCTTCTTTAAGTCTTTTGTCTTGTATTGCATCATGTAAATGATCTAAAAGGGATGCTTAGTATTCTCCTGTTATCTTTTTTCTTTTTGAAGGTGATTGATGAAAAGAATACCACTGCCTTTTCAAAAGACAGTGACGATTACATTACCGGCTGAGTATACGGTCTTCACCTTCTTCGGAGCACTTGCACCAACTGTAGTCCATTGTTTCGATTGCTGCTTCATTTCGGGTGTATGGTGGTGCATCCAGGTTTCCTCAACCGTTATTATTCGGCGTTAAAATTCCTTTGCATCATGTTTTGTCTTGTTAAATTGAGGGCTGAAATGCATTCACAATGTAAAATCGAAACCACTGATCCGTATGAGATCTGCAGAATCTCTACTATTTATAGTGCAGTTTTATTCGATGGCCACTTAATACTATATCGTCGACTTTTCTAATAATTTCTGGAATACTTCCATTTTTTAGGCGTACACTGCGTTGTTCATCAAATACATTGGTCTGGCCGGTTTAAACTCATCTGTCCATTGTTTTATGGTTACAATCGGTGGAAATTAGTACTCGTAAATAGACTTCAGCTCAGCTTTGATTGTCAGAATAAGCTTTTGATGAACCTTAATACAACTTTGGAAACCTTTTCCTTCAATTCAGTAGCTGTTAGCCATTGACTACTGAAGTGTTGATGTCAACAGATGGCAACAGATTTGTACAGAATGTGTTCTGCCGTCTCCATTATCTTCTTGGCGTAGACAACAGAACTGATTTTCAGGTTCTCCTAGGTTATACAAGTTGTATTTTAGGGTTACCTAACTTATCAATAAATCTTCAAGTTGTTCGGGGAAGGAATTATCTTCTACCCATGCACTAGGTGGACATTTACCCACAATTTCATCCCTGTAGCTTAATTCCTTCTGGGTGGAGATGTTATTTCATCTTCGCGGTTCTTCTGCTTCAGCATGTATTTTTTTGTTTTTCAACTGTTTCAATTCACACCGTTCTCTATAATCGCCAATCAGACCGTAGATACCGTCATCTTCCATAATACATCACGCACCAAGAACGCAGAGGAACCAGTTTTTCGACTGTTATCCGAAATGGTTTAAATAACATGGAATTACTCATTCAAGCAACATCGTCGAAGAATTTGTACCTGCGCTTGTTTTTTTTTTCTTTTTCGTTTCAAGTAGGTCATGACCAATGACAGAAACGCTTCGAACATTGAGTCGCGGTAATTTCTCTTTCATAGACGACCGGATTTTGAATAGGCGATTGAATTCGCGTGATGCGTTATTTTCCTTCTATTGCAGGCAATTTTTGCCGCGTAAAAACGACGTTTAAAAGTGAATTTCCAATTTTAACGTCGGTTGGGCAAAATGTCAAATATACACACATTCGTAGATTATTTTGGAAGATAAAGTGTATATATTTACGTAGACGAAACCAGTAACGCAACCACCTTGTGTTTTAAAAATAAACATTGCATGTATTACCACGCGCGCTCACATATGGAGTGTCACGGAGCTTTCCGTCTCTCTCGAGCGTACCTCGGAAAGCCCGTCTTTAAAGCCCATGCAAAGTGAAACAATAGACATGGAGAATATTAAACCATGTGCTCGGTGACATCATTGTACTGAGCGTGTAATTCATAATAATACAGCGAAACGATCCAGTGGCTTATGGACAACGGTTACAGATCGTCAAGTGTTTCAATTGCGCGCCTCGAGCTTTACGCGGTTCGTTTGTTTTACGTTACTTTTTTTTTCGCTTTTCAGCGGTGGAAATGCTGAAAACCCTGTTGCCGACTATCCAAGGGTTTATGTGATAACTTTTGTGTCTGTTAGAATAATTATTTGTTAGTGCTTTTTGGATACGTGTTTTATTTTTGAAAAGAGCGGTAGATGTTCACGAAGATGTACAGCTATGTATGTGGTATTGTTTGTTTACATTTTTTGTTTGATTCTTTTTTTACTAACATCTCCTGGTTTTTTTTTTCTTTTCTTGTCGTGAAAGAATATGATATACCGGATATTTTTCTCTGTTATTAAAACAAATAGTAAAGAATTGAAACAGTTGCTTTTAAAAGTTAAAGTTAAATTACCTGAATGCTTATAATTTGATCAAATTCTTTGTGTTTCTTAATTAGCTTAATGTTTTCCGTAACTTATTCTTTTGGCAATTTCTGTAGGTAACTGGCAAACCGTTTGAAGAATTTATAATGTTGCCTATTGATTTAATAGAATCTGGATGGGGACAAAATATTAATTTCAAAGGAGTTTATAGACGTTGAAGTTGGTTAATGTCTTGGGAATATCGATATTTGGAAAACCATGCATCGCTAGGTTTCGAAAACTTGATATTTTACTAAAATCGGCCAGAACAGTTAAAATATTTCAAAGTGTTTGTTTCTTCGGGTTGTATTAGTGGTTGGACATCATACTAAATTATTTTGAAAGGAGTATTCTGAGTCAACGGTTTGCCAAAGTCCATTTATTCTCCAAACTAAGATTAAATTAAAGTGTATATGACGTATATAGTAATCTTCAGTGTATAAGCTTTTTTTTAGAACACCTGCATCGGCAGGCCCTATCACATGCCTTATACTAGCTGCCTACTATAGGCTGCAGTCCTTAACCCTAGGATGCATGGGTGTTCGAATGTACAGATTAACATTTCTCGGGTCTCTCAGGCCCGGTTGTTTTTTTACTCTGTTAAAAATATATAAGAACATGAAATATATTTAAATCATTTATTTGTGCGTGTAAAAATCTGAAATAATTAAAGAAAAACCCCTAACTAAAGGCTACAGCTCTTATAAATGTAAATACATGTTCAAAAGTAGCCATTTTTACAAATTCTTACACTATGTTCGTTGCACACATTATTGCGACACTTTTCACAAACTAGTTTGTTTTTTCTGTCTAAACTAGAGGGACACATCATGCATCTCTTCCCTTTATTTGTAACGGCATCAGTCGCAGTTTTTTCAATGTTAATAAATTTGTTCATACAATTTATTGAATTTCTTGGTATTTTCGGATTTTTTTACCTCCTTATCATATGCGGTATTACCAATTACTCAGCTAATTCCTTCAAAAATAGTCGTCTAACGTGTGTTACATTCCTATGATAATCAGGTTTCAACGTGGAAAATATAATAAATGCATTTAGTGCTGCAATATCGATCATATTAGAAAAAAGCGCTATAGGTCAACCCTTCGTTTGCCTTTTACATGTATAGTTGGACTGTTTTTGATCCATTACGTCTACTCCCCCCTTGGTCTTGTAATAATAAAGTATTAATTCCGGTTTCTGCTTAACATTTTCACTTACAGACATGTCATTGTGCATGGTGCTGAGCAAAATGACTAACTTGTTTTTCATAGGAATGTAACCAACCATAGTCATTTTGTCATAAAAGCCAAATGTAGAAGAGTAGACCGGTTTGTTCTTTGCATCTCTTATTTCATTTGGTATTTCTCTCTTATTTTTTCTTAGTGTTCCAACCACTGTTGGGTTCTTTTCTAATAAACATTTAGCCAATGGAATGCTTGTAAAGAAGTTATCCAACATTTAGTCCAGAGATGCTGCGTACTAAAGTTTGCACTACTTCAGAAGCAAGATTTGTATAGATAGGTTGATTGGGTCGTCGTCCAGTATATACCATTCCATCAATTGCAAATCCTGATTCTGACTCATACATCCAAAAAATCTTGATACCGTATTTTGACGGTTTATTTGGCATATACATTCCGATTAAATCGCATTATAACTGATTGAATTTGTTGAAAATGGATCAAATGGTAAGAAGCTGCTGTTAGCCAAGTACCCCATCGCGTTAAAATTGGTTCAGGAGGTTCTGGAATACCTGGACAAAATTTACGAAATTCTTTTAAACGTTTAGGAGATTTACGAAACACTGCTTTAGTACTTCCAATCATCCGATCAACGTTTCCGTAATGTTGTCGAACAACTTCACCAACTAAATGCAAAGCATGCAGCACGCAGGTTATATGTATTAAGTTAGGAAATATATGTTTTAAGGATCGCCCAACACTTAACATCGTTGCTGCACTATCTGTCACAATCATCACAACTTGATCTTGGGCAATTTTAAATTTTTTCAAAGCGTTCATTATCACTTTTTGAATATTTTCCACGGTACATTGTTGAACACGTTTGCAAGTTAACAAATATCGAGATGCTGTGTTCTCGCTAGATAAAACGCGAGCTATTACATTCACAATACTGTTTTTCTTTATCTCGGTCGTCTCATCCACGGTAATCCATATTTTTTTGGAACACAAATCACGTTTACACACATTTTCTAGCATCTCATTCATTCGCGGCAAATGATTCTGTAATTGTGTTTGTGAGGGTAATGGGTACTTTGGAACGTATTGTCGCCAAAACGTTTTAAAAGCTGCTTTTCTCACCAACGACAACGGAAGATTACAAGAGGTAAACATAATTAATAAATGTATGAGGAATAGTGTATAAGGTATTTCAGTTCTTGCATTTCTCATATGCTTAATACCATTGACATGCCTCTGGCAATCAGTTCTGTCCAATGCGGCCAAACGAACATTGCATATTAAGCAAAAAACTGCACTACCGTCATATTTTAAATGGGGAAAAAGTAACACATACTTATGTACATTAGTAGCAAATCTATTACGAGGCATTGTTTTCTTAGGTATGTAAATATTAGTTCTATATGAAACGATACACTAATTATATACTTGGTATAATACTACAACACACAAAAAACACCAGCTATATTTTCAAAAGCGACACGTAAGTACATAACCTTGACCGTTCGACTAATCTCTGCAACAGCTCAACCGGTACTAAAACGAAATCTCTCTCAGCGCGGTTTAACATGATTTATATTCAAGGTCGACACTACATGCCTGCTTCTCTACCGGTTTAGTTTATTTATGAATTTTTCGTATTCTTATATTAACCCGTAATACCGACGCCTATGCGAGTCCGCAAGTTTAGGTTACTCTACTCATTATTTAAGATTGTTTATTAAACATATTTACGACAGTAAGGAAGCTAATATTTTGAAATTTTCTTTAAATTTCAATTAAAACACTTCCTAATCTGATTACAATCGTATGAACATTCATTATAATAAACAATATTTTATCTGCCGGTATTTCATTATCAGAATCAGTTTACTACTTCGCTTATCACAATTATCTACGGGTATAAGATCTATACAAATACAATTACGTATAAGTTTTAAATATTGTTCTAAATGCACTTTAGTGCATTTTTATCAAAGAATCCTTTGACGAACCGGCAGAAATATGCATTGTAACATCTTCCTGTAGATTATAATATCGGATATCCTCTTGCTCTTCCGGTTATCTGGCATAAAGGGAAGTTTATTTCTAGCACAACGTATTTTTTGTCCTTTCGCGTTAGTTCCAAAGTTTATTCGCGTCTGCTTATCTTCTATGGTGAAAGTTCTATTCTATAATGCACTAAGGTTTGAAATTTGTATGAAATTTATTTATAAAAGTTATTAAAATGTTAAATATTAAAAGCTATGCAAATTGTTCGAAATTTCAATTCTATTAACCGTGCCGGTTAACACAATAAAATAATACCAAATGTATATTTCTGAATTGACTAAATAACTTAACAAAAGTCTAGAAAACCGTCTTATTTGTAGATAAAAAACGCCCAGTAAAATCTAGACCAATAAAACAAAACAAACAAGTTGAATTGAGAAAATGCATTATTATATTATCGTGAACTGGGTAAATACTAAGCTTCTGTAGATATAAAATTTGTTAGGAAAGACTAAATAATTCAAAGCAATACATTTTTAATAGGATCCATTGATAAGCTGTGAATATTACAAATTGTAAAATCCGCATTTTTCATTTTACTAATGCACGGGAGCCCAGGGAAACCTATTTAAAGCTGTTGTTCTCATCTTGTCTCTCAGTATTGTCTAAAATAATAAATGGTTAGTTGTGAAGAGATTAAATTTTGAAACTTATTGTAGAGTATGCCGAAAAGAATTGAAACAGACATCGAGACTGCATTCAGAATTTGCGCTTTATACGAAATCAATGTATCCAACCAAATTCTACGGCAAATATCGTCGTCTTACTGCATTAGTAATCGCAGCAGGGTTCAATGAATTTCATCGTCGCGCAATAAGTGTATCTAGACAAACTTTTTTACGTCGTAGACCACCTGCGGACTTTTTTCCGTAGACCCCTTGCCTGCAGAATATAGAATTTTCCTAAACCTATTAACGTAAAATTTGTTTCTCACAGCTATTTACTTTAATAGGATTTTGAAGAGAGGAAAATTGTAAAAAAACGTACAATTTTTACTAATAGTCAGATTTTTATTGATAAATAGGCCGGGCACAGAGAGCTTCGCGCCAGGTTTGAAGTGAGGGTGCCGCGCCTACGACGCGATGTATGTATGCAGATGAATTGTCACGGGCTACCCCAGCAAATGAAATTATTGATTTATTGCAACAGTTTCTCATCAATCCTTCTCAGCATTAGTCGTAATTATAGAGATAAATATATGTATGTAAATATGTCTAACGTACGCAAGGAAAATAAACGACCGCTAGCTTTAATGTGTTAAACAAAGGCGACTGCAAAGGATATATAAACAGTGTACAGCACAAAAATGAGAAAAATGGCGTACCACCTCAAACCCGATTTAAGTTGGATTTTCTTTTGATTATTCTTTGTAGTATACCGCTTCACTTACTTGATAAAGAACGGTTTTGATAGTTTTGGCGTACATACAATCCCGAGTGGAACTTACCATCACGGTCAGCGTTACGGAAAGAGCTACCAACTATACGTAAAGATATCGAAAATAGGATCAAAGCAGAATTAAAAGATAAACAGCTGTGGCTATGTCTTGATGAGGCGACAAATTGTAAAAAAAAAAAAACTGTTTTGAATATCATAGTACTAGATCCTCTTAAACTGAAATTTGCAATCTTATTCGCTGGCAGAAAACTAAAAAGGTGTACAGACGAAGCGATTATGGGCGTAGTGCTCGATACGTTCCAGTAATTTCAAGTGTCAACTAGTAAACTGTTGATGTTTATGAACGATGGAGCAATGTGTAGTGTAGGCTGTTCTCTCAAAGAAAAGTGTGAGGGACTTTTCCATGTTACGTGTAAAGTTCACGCTTTACATCTTGTGGCACAAATTATTCGAGAATGTTACCCGGAGGTGGATGCATTAATAGCAAAAACAAAAAAAAATGTGTTTCATAAATCTTCCAAACGGATTCGAGCATTTCACAGACTTTGTCCCGGTACTCGCGAATCACCACAGCCGATTCTTACGCGTTGGGGAACATGGTTGCAAGCGACTTTTTATTATTCTGAACATTTCCAAAAAGTAAAATCTGTGATTTTACAATTCGACCCTGACGAAGCTACAGCTATTAAGGAGAGCCAAAAAGGATTTCTAGATACTTCTGTTGAAACAGATTTAAAAAGTATTATATATTTTTTTGGGCGTGCCCTCTATATGCAATTCTGATAATTATCACATTTTTAATCGGTGAAGGTAAAGCACTATGACTAGAGCGGGCCAAATTGCGCCATCCAACAGAATCGAAATCAGGCGCAACGGCCGCTTATTGTAAATAGCGTATATGTGAGTCACAGCAGATATGTGATATTTCGAAATTAATACACAAGAGTAAAAAAATATATATATATATATATATATATATATATATATATATATATATATATATATCCGCTCTAATTACTAAACATTATTATTGCGTCAGCTTTTATTTTTTTACTCTTGTGTATTAATTTCGAAATATCACATATCTGCTGTGACTCACATATACGCTATTTACAATAAGCGGCCGTTGCGCCTGATTTCGATTCTGTTGGATGGCGCAATTTGGCCCGCTCTAGTCATAGTGCTTTACCTTCACCGATTAAAAATGTGATATATATATATATATATGTACACGCTGAGGTGTTTTTATTTTCATTATGATTTTTTATTTGATTGAAAACGGTATGCGTTGTAAATGGGATGTAATAAGGAAATAACAGAGAAACTGAACGCTTTTTTTATTCTGTTGTACTTAATAATGTAACTGTAAATAAAGATATAATAAATAAATTCTATCCTTCTTAATAATGCGGATAGGCTTGTTTAAAAAGTTGCACCATCAGATAAGTTTCCACATTTGCCTCGGTGAAGGATGTTCGCCGAGACGAAAAAATGTTCTTATATTTCGAAAACGACCGTTCCACGTCTACCGAAGTAAGACAGGCGTAATTAAATAATCTTTAGACTTAGTCAAGGAATCTGCAGATGCCCCATCGTACATTTGTCTTAATCTCGTGTAGTCCGGATTCTTTTTTAAAACACTATCGAACTTAGCTAAAACTCGTCCACTTGTTGCATCGTTTATACTGTGTAACAATGTACTAACTTCGTCCACGACTTGCACTGATTCTACCAACGACAATCCAGAATTTTGCAAATTTTCTATCGCGTCTACTAACCCTTTGTAATTGTTGCTAATATTCTTTAGATATGTTTCAACAGAAATATCGAGAAATCCCTTCTGGCTCATCCTAATAGCTCTAGCTTCGGCAGGGACGAATTGCAAAATAACGGATTTGACTTCTTGAAAATGTTCATTATAATAAAAAGCGGCTTTTAACCACGTTCCCCAACGCGTAAGAATGGGCTGTGGTGGTTCTCGAATACCAGGGCATAACCTGTGGAATGCCCTAGTCCTCTTAGGACTTTTGAGAAACACTTTTTTTGTGTTTGCTATTAATGCATCCACCTCCGGGTAACACTCTCGAATAGTTTGTGCCACAAGATGTAAAGCATGGACTTTACACGTAACATGTAAAAGTCCTTCACACTTTTCTTTAAGGGAACGGCCTACACTACACATTGTTGCTGCACCATCGCTCATGAACAACAACAGTTGACTGGTTGACACTTGAAATTTTTGTAACGTTTCGAGAACTACGGCCGTAATTGCTTTACTAGTACACTGTTTTAATCTTCTGCTGGCTAATAGAATTGCAAAATTTGGTTTAATAGGATCTAATACGCGCACTATTATATTCAAAATAGATTTTTTTTTGCAATCTGTCGTCTCATCAAGACATAGCCACAGCTGTTTATCTTTTAATTCGGCTTTAATTCGATTTTCAATGTCCTCACGTATTCGTGGAATATCTCTCCGTAACGCTGTCCGAGATGGTAGTATCCACTCGGTATTGTATGTACCCCAGAATTTTCGAAATGCTTTTTTATCAAGTATACGAAGTGGTAGACCACATACCATAAACGTTAAAAGCAATTCTAATTGAAATTTACGTTGTTGTGACATACCATTTCTTTTATTTCTGTGGTGTGCGCTATTTATATGTCTTTCACAATCACGTTTGCTCCAGCACAGTAGTTTCTTTTTACAAACTTTACAGAAAATTGTACTCCCATTGTAGTGTAAATCCACAAATTCACTAAGAAATTTATTAACTTTCGTAGGTAATGGCCGTTTATTTTTAATAGTTACGTTAGACATAATCACTAAAGCGAGCACACCGACGCTTGTTTCTAGTATGCCACGAAGTGGTGCAAACGTAACATCTGCAGACTCGTCATTTGTTGATGAATAGAGCGCGTCATCCGTAAATGAATAAGCGCGCTGTTAGTTCGTAGCCGTCGATGAATGAACTTTTTTTTTGTAGTGGCCCACTGTGAACAACGCCCTATTTATCAACGAACACCCAAACTGCAGGTGTATATTTGCGCGTCTTCACGACGTAATAGACAGTGGTTTTGGTCCTCGTCCTAATAATTACATATTTAAATTACCTATGTTTACATACATATATGCGCCCGGCAGCCTGATTGCGAATCTGGCGCGTGGCGCTCTTGGCCCGCTCTAACTATGACTTTTATTCGAAACACTTTTTTGTATGTGCATTAGTAACGGAAATATGTAGTAGTCAAATAAAATGAAAAACCTGTACATACCACCAAAAATACATGTGCACAATTTCTTGCAGGTTCATAACTCGCAAACTCAAAATCATTAAAAAAAACAGCAAATTGTTTATGATTTAAAAAATTGAAAAATCACCAGAAAATCTACTGTAATAAATAAGGTGGGGTGTAATGCTGCCCACCCTCTCTTTTTAGTCTATCTAACTCTATCACTTATCCGAAATGTTGGCAGCGGCGCTTGGTTACAGACACAATCACAGACTTGATCGTGCGTCCCGTCCTCTCTCTCAAAACTGCTTGAAGCATCCTAACTCGTCTTAGGGATGTACTGCTTCCATGTCATAGAGCCGTTCCCAGACGAACAGTTTGGTGTTCCCGCCAGACTGTTCAGACTGCGGAGCTTCAATTGTTCCAACTGCCCGAATTATGCGGGGTGCTTCTAAACAAAGAAAGACGGCTGGGATGGTATTTCTCGACGTCTCAAAGGCTTTCAATACGGTCTGGCTCCGCGGTTTGCTGCGGAAGATGAAGGGAATTGGTATCGACAATCATCTTTTGTCATTTGTGGGGTCATACTTGACGGATCGAACTTTCTCAGTAAGAAATCGCCATATAACATTACAAAGATCATATATCATCATCACAAAGATCAATCCTGGCCGGAGTGCCACAGGGTTCTTTGTTGGCACCTGAACTCTTTATTTTATATACAAGTCATGTTCCCCATATCCCACAGGTGCAATTATCCATGTACGCCGACGATACGGCAATATACACGTCATCAAGAAGCGAGGAACTGGTGGTCAGACGATTACAGGAGGTGCTCGATAACCTAATGGAATGGTTAATAAGATGGAAATTCGTAGTGAATGGTAACAAAAGTGTAGCAATTAGGTTCACGCAGAAAAAGAGATCTCCGGAAGGGAATAACGTTGAGGGAATGTCGAGGCACCATATAGAGTATGTCAGACACCGCGATCTTTCTTCTCGCCAAAAATTCCCCGCTTTTTTTAAAAACCAAAATACTCATTTACAAATCCTGTCTAAGGTCCATCATATCATACGGTGCGCTAGCATGGACGACAACCGCGGCATGTTACAGTCCCTGGCACTCAATATTTTGTAGTTTCTTCATAATAAAATATAAACTATACATGTATTATATATTTTATTTATAAAATATATTGTAAAAATATGTAACATATGTAAATATTAAATAAGTAATTAATATTTAGTCCATAACCCATGATTTTTAATAACACCCTTAATTCTTCGGGGCATACTTTCAATGCAAGATATGATTGTCTCTTTTATATTTTCATCGTTCTTCCATACATCCTTTATATTCTTCATTAATATTTCCTTTGTAGGGTTTTCTCTTTCATATACCTTACTTTTTAGTTGATTCCATACGTTCTCGATGGGATTGAGGTCCGGTGAATTTCCGGGCCAACGTAAAAGAGGTATGTGATTGTCTTCAAAGAATTTCTTAACCTTTTTTGCCACATGGCAAGGAGCATTATCTTGCATAAATATACGCCCTGTCAGTATGCGACGTCCTGGCTTAAAATACGGTAATAACGTGTTTTTTAACACATTGATGTACTGCTCTTGACGCATTGTACTTTCTACAAAATACAAAGGGCCGGGTCCGTCTCCACTAATCACTCCCCAAATCATTACGTGCGGAGGGTGTTTTACAGTTCGAAGAACCGTGGACTCTGTGAGACGAAGCCTGATGAACAATTTCACGGTCAGATCTCTTCGAAGTTTTTCTTTTCCGACCGCACTTTGCCCGTCTTTGTGTCGATGTGCTAGCCCCTTCCTTTAAGTTTCTAGATAAACGCGATAGAGAAGAAGGAGATTTTGCAATTTCTCATTGTGAATGTTTGTTTGATTGTAGAAGAGCTTGTATAGCGGCTTTTTGTTCACTTGTTAAATCTTTCCCGGGCATTTTCTACAAAAAAACTCAAATATTTCAATTTTTTTCAAATTCCAAATAATTAATTATTAAGAGAGAGATAGAATAACAATTTTACCTTTGCAATAACGATATGTCAACACAAAACACTTCTATACGGTTATGACGAAATATTTTAAAAAATATCGATGCATTCTCTAAACTGTGAACTCGCTAAATGTAAGTTGATAACTGAAATATTTATATATACGTACTTTACTCTTCTAAATATCATTTCTCTGGTATTTTATTTATTGATACAATAATCTAGTCCCCCTATAAACGATCGGATTCAAAGCAAAAGAATATCACTATAATAGGATGGGAATTTCCAGGTAAAAGGGTTGATTTATGACATGTTTCAAGCAATATGGCCAGGGACTGTATTTAGATAAATTGGAGGTCATACAAAACAAGATCCTTAGGCTCATTGCAAACGCTTCTTGGTTTATTCAAAGCGCACAACTTTGTGAGGACCTCCAAATCATATCGTTACAAGATCACCTCCGTGAGCTGTTCTCAGGATCGCCCTCCAGCTCAGTACAGAGTAATCACAATCCCCGATATTCTTTCAAAATAATGGTATTTTCTCTGTAAATTAACTATGCTAGAGGGACAACAGTTAGAAATTCGGATAAAGAGAACTGTTTTGTCTCAAACTGACAGAGCTTAAGTGCCCCTTAAGAGAGCTTAAGTGCCCTCCGCCCAGCTCTAGAAAAAGGAGTGCGATCGTGTGCGTAACAAGTAAGGAATGAATCATACAATTACACATCATATTTCGACTTGCTAATAAACTAAAAAGAAAAAATGATCCCCATTGCTTTACGAGTATAAATGTTTAGGTTTGCTTCTCCATTAAGTTGAAACATTCTGGTATGAATCGCTGCAATCAATTCTACCAATGTAAGGTATTTGCCCAAACAATTAAATTGTGAAATTTTAGATTTAGAAATGTCGTGGTCTGTTTTTTTTTTTGCCATTGGCCGAAATATACGTTTGATCATAACTCGAATACTGTTTAACTACTGCTCCCACGTAGCATTTGCATCTATTATTTAGCATTTTCATAGGAGCACTTGAAACTATATAACGCCAATAGTGAGGTTGGATGAAATTTTATTTGCTTTAGAAGTTGTATGTCATCATTGTTTAGGAATATAGATAAATGATTTTCTAGAAATGTTCATTCAAATTCCACTATTTTAGAAGAAAAAAACCTTTGGAAATCCTTATGATTCAAATTTTAATCACGTGCCTTTAAAACTGGCGGTGATTGGTAGAAATTACATTGTTATGGTGTCAGTTTGTAACGTAATAGTTTACACGTGTTAATATTATTGACTTATCAACAAATAACTATTCAATAAACAAAATAAACATATTAAAGTAATAAATAATAATTACGTAGAAAAGCTATTAATTTGAGAGGTTAAACGATTCAAGTGACCTTGGGGCACATCTACATAAGCAAATGAAGAGAGCAATAAGAATTAACTTTTCTACGAGATCTTATGTCGTCGTAGCTATTTTTTTTCTGCAAGGTTGATCTGTACCATTAGCGCATGTTAGATCGTGAAAATATGCATTAATAATTCATGACAATCATTATTCGATTGCTTTCTGTATACTTATCGTATCGTTATTTTCAAACAGGTTTGTTGGCGACAATTATGAGTAATATTTAAAAGAAAACAACAATATCATGTAAAAAAAAAACAATAGCGATTCCATTTTCGTGATATCACAGTACATCGTGTGGTTTTTAAAGTTTAGTTTATATTCGTATATATTTGATGCTTGTAGGAAAATCCTGACAATTTTTTTCTATCATCGGGATATCTATGAATGTGCAAAAAGGAATCCCATATAATAAATATCTCAGTGACTTCTTATCTAATACGATTAATAATAACATTTGAAAACAATGAACCATGTACGATCATAAATATCATTGTATAACTGTATGTTTGGAATCACTTTCAGTAATTTAAATACATGAAGGTTAAATCGAATATACTGTGAGGCCCTAAAGTATCCCCCGATGTCACCAGAAATTAGGTCAACTTTCTTATCTTAAATATAACACCCTGTATGTTCTGCAGTTTTAGAAAAGTGATGGAAAGACGAATCTAACGATACCACATATGTTATACTTTAACTTAAGCCATATAAAGTGGCGTCCGTATAGGACACTGCGAAATTAGTGCAAGAATTCTATCATGCAAATTAAAACGACCGAATTAGTGTAGTGCGAAATTATACACACGTCAAATTTTGGGCTGAATTATTATTTTCTACATTTGTTTTTGAATTTGTATGCCATCATTACTGCAGAAACTGTTAAATAAGTATACTAATATAATAGATTTATAAAAGCTTTGAGTCATTCAAAAAAATGTTAAATAAACGTAGATTCTATTTTTTTGATTTACAGAACTGAAACTGATTAAAATTTTAAGTAGAGATGATTAATTAAAATGCAACTTTAAAAGTAAATAACTAGAACAATAAATATTGCCTATAATTAAGGTAAGATAATCGTGTCGTCCCAGCATAGCCGTAACAGCTGGAGCAGCCAACGGAACTCAGCGCGCGTCTGTCTGATGCGATGCGCAAACATCTGCCGGGTGGCAAAGCAGTTCAAATTCGTACACATTCATCATTACTAGCGCGGCGTGTGCGTGTGAATTAAATCAGGCGAGCGGAATACTAGTTATTCAAGAAAATTTTTGATTAAAAATGTCCAGTGTGCGCAAGGCTAAACAACGACCCTTTGCTGATAAAGTAACAAACTTTATCTGTGAGTTTCCAGATTTGTTGTACGACGGTGCTAAAATAGTTTGTAAAGTGTGCGAGAAAACGTTGATGTGCTGGCAAAAGAACGACTGTAGGAAGCATGTAAATAGTGCAAAACACAGATATAGAAAAAACGGCGCGTCAAATAGAAATGACTTTATTTTCGATTTACTTGTCATGATGATAACATGTGATTCGTCACTTAACATACTGGATAAGAAATCGTTTAAGAACTTTTGGAACAAATACAACCCGGAGTTGAAGTTGCCAACTACGGCAACAGCACGTAAGCATGTTTTATTTGTACGCAAAGAGGTGGAAAATAAAATCATATCTACATTCAAAGATCAGTTGCTTTGGTTGTGTGTTGACGAGACAACAGATTGTAAAAAAAATCTATTATACATGTTATAGTTCGTGTACTGGATCAACACAAACCGACATTTCCACTGTTACTAGCTAGCAGAAGATTACAAGGGTGTACTAGTGCAGCAATTACGACTGTGATAATTACTACGTTAAAACACTTTCAAGTCTCAACACGTCAAGTGTTGATGTTTATGAGGGATAGTGCAGCGACAATACGTGCGGTAGGCCGTTCTCTTCTTGAACACTGTTTACATGTAACTTTTAAAGTGCATGCTTTACGTCTTGTGGCACAAGCTATTAGAGAATGTTATCCCGAGGTAGATGCATTAATATCAAGTACAAAAAAATCTCCAAAACGTCTTCGAACATTTCACGCACAGTGTCCTGGTATTCGTGAACCACCACAGCCGATTCTTACACGTTGGGAAACCTGGTTACAGGCAGCTTTTTATTATGCTGAACATTTCAAAAAAGTAAAAGCTGTTATTCTACAGTTCAATCCTGCCGAAGCTGCAGCTGTTAAGAAGAGCCAGTCAAAAGTTCAAGATACTTCTGTTGAAACAGATTTACAAAATATTCATAGCTACTATAAATGCGTACATGATGCACTGGAATAATTACAAAATAGAGCGCTGTCGTTAGTGAAGTCACTGCAAATAGTGGACGAAGTACATACTCTGCTACGCACTATAAATGACGAAAGAAATATTCGCGTGATTTTTTACATAAATGCGTTATTAATTTATTTTCAATTAATTGCATATTAACTAACAGTAAATACACTATAGTTGTTTGCTAATTTAACCGATTTTGTAGGACAAATAATAACTGTACACAAACATGCGCTATTGAAAAAACGGTGACGGTAGGACTTCAGAGGAATATGAAGCAAAAAGTCCTAGTGAATCATCCTGTAAACAAACTATTATTATTCACCTCAAACAGTCTTTCAGGAAGTTAAACAAATTGCATCAAATACCGACCTTTACCTTAATTGCATCAACTTCCTGCGTTTGCAAATTGAATTCGATTGAATTTACGTAACTGCTTTGAAAGCTTAAATGCATAATGCCTGCAAACTCTAATTCAAAAGTCCGCTCTTATTCCTCTATACATTATAGATTAAAGGCTCAGGTAAAACGTCTATTTTTACCTGCCAAACGAAAACGAAATAAATAACATAAGAGGTAATTTTGGTACCAACATCTTGATCACTATCTATTTTAAGATGCACGAGTTGTAATTTTTTAAAGAAGAAAACCTGGCAATGTGGTATATTCCCATCTATAATTTCGGATGGCACCGTTCTTTTGCAACGTGTGAAATTTTATTTGTTATGGTACATTTAAGTATTTAAAAGAGTGTCTTCATAATTGGTAAAGAGAAATTAGAAAACAATCACGGAGGAAATCTATAAGTCCATTCTGTTAACTAATTGCAAATAATATTTATATGCTACGTACGAGGATGGCATGATAAATACCTGTATTAAGGAAAACAACCGGATTTTTTTGCGTTTAGTAAAATTATTTATAATGTAGGACATAATCTCCTAGCTCTATACGCTTAGTCCAGCAATGTTTGAACTTTTTTAATCCATCCAAAAAATAAAATTTGTCGAACTCGGCAAAATTGGCCTCTGTTTCGGCAATGACCTCTTCATTTGACGTGAACCGCTTTCCGCCAAGCCATTTTTTCAAGTTTAGAAAAAAAAATAAGTCGCAAGGGCCAAATCTGGTGAATATAGTGGATGAGGCACCAACTCTTACCGCAACTGGACTAATTTTGCTGTCGCAATTACTGATGAGTGGGCCGGGGCGTTATCGTGATGGTAGAGAATTTTTTTCTTGTGTACTATCCCGTGATCGTCCTTCCCTTCTCCAGATAATCAATTAAGATTATGCCTTACGAACCCCAAGAAATTGTCGCCATAACCTTTTCGGCTGATGAAATCGTCTTCGCCTTCTTTGTTGCACATTCACCGAGAAAAACCCATTTTGCCGACTGACTTTTGGTTTCTGGCGTGTAGCGATGTATCCGTGTTTCATCTACAGTCATATAACGTTGCAGAAACTTACTCGTTTTGCGCTTAAACATGTCTAAATATTATTTTGAAGTTACCACGCATATTGCTCTCTATTCAGACGGTCAAGCAGTGATAAAAGCACTGGACTCCACACAGGTGAAGTCGAAACTGGTGTAGGCCTGCGCGAATGCGCTTAATAGGCTGGGTAGTCGAACTAAGGTGACCCTGGTCTGGTGCCAGGACACGAAGGTCATCGAGAAAATGTCAAGACAGACGAATTAGTCCGAATAGGCTTGTCAACTACTAACAAATACCGAAAGCACTCTGTAGGCATAACATATACGGTAGTTAAAACAGCTACAAAACAATGGAAAGATAAGAAAAGATTGGTGGAAGAATATTCCATAGAAGGATCACTCGCAGGACTGCTAAGTCTGGTGAAAAAGTTAACGTAATTGATCTGATGATAGAGGAGCCACAATAGATTTGAAAGGGTCGCAATGGAATAAGTCTATAGCCAATCGCCATCAAACGCAGCAACCATCTCGCCGGAAGCTTTCTCATACTCAATTTTTCGTGAAGGTCCATTGTAGATCTGCACCACGGCAGACGGTTTTCTTTTTGAACTAGAGTCAAATTGTGGGGAACTCAACGGGTACAAAGCTTATGTACTATCAAATGTAAAATGGTGTCAATTACTTTCACATCAACCTTGAAAGTTGCTTGAATATTCGTGGCAGTAACATGCCGGTCCTCTTCAATCATGTTTTGTACAAGACAATATTCTTTTCGGCAACTGCCGTTTTTGGGTTAGGAGCTCGAAAGTTATCATTTAAGGAAAGTCGACCACGTTGAAATTCATTATACCACCGCTTTGTCACCAAACACTCGATTGATTTCCTCAAAATATTGAAATTGTAAAAAATCGCAGCTTGATAATGCTTAATTCCATGATTTCTTGGAGAAAGGATTACTTTAAAATTAGGATTATTAAAAACCTTCAAGTATATTCGACAACTTTCACCATAATTAAAGTAGTAAACAACTATGTCAAGCAAAATTTGTTTTAAAATATCACAGCGTGCTAGCTTGGTTCAGCGGAAGGAGAGCAGCCCTTGTAATCCATTGCTGTTTTATTTCATCTAGTATTTACAGTCTATTTATTTTTTTGTTTTATTTTCAGTTCGAGGGATGGCTCCCCAGAGGTCCCAAGAAGACAAATGCTGGACCACGACCCATATCCCAACCGATGGTCCGCCATGGATCCGAATCGGACATCATGCCGGAGGATAAGGAAGAATACGAGAAAACGGTGAAGAAGATGAGTGAGAAGGAAGTTCTGCAAAGATTTGAAGACCTTCTGGTACTGAATGCTTTCATATTATTCATATTTTTTTTTCATCTCAGAAATTAAGACATAACCTCACTTAATGGTGCTCAAATTATTTTTTTAATGAGTAATGAATCGGTTCGATTTGATTTGAATTTTATAGTTTTCTTCTCGCTTTTTCGTAACAGATTATGCAAACATACCTTAGTAACTGATAATACATATAACCAAGAGTTTAACGTTGATTAATATATTTAAATTAACGATATAGGTTCTTCAATTTGCAGTCAAATATATTTTCTATAAAGTCTTTAAAACCTATGATCAAAATGACTCTATTTTCAATTTTATTTAATTTTTTTATGCATAACAGACTACATCAAGTAAAATTTTAAATAAGAAACACTAAACCATTTTCTGGAGATCTGGGTTTTACCTATTTTTGTAATGCAAGATGAAGGTTGGAGTATTGCGCTGTTACTTCAAATCTTCAATTATAACGTTTATATTTTCCAAATGAAGTAGTGCAAACATATACTTTTCTTAAACCTAAACAATTTCTTGGATTTAATTATTCAAACAATGCATTTGGATTAATTTACTTTTATAGCTTTCTACAATTGCAGTTATCATGGAAATTATTTCTATTTTATAAGCCGCGGCAGTGTTAATTCCAGCCATCTGCTGGCTTTAATTGACTTTTATGTTCCCTAATTCAACAGCCGCTATTGCAAGTATTTTGATATACAGGATGTTGCACCGGGAACTATAACTAGGTACATACATACCGATATTTAGAAAAGTATTAATTGGAGAATTCTAAATATTTGGCAGATTAGTGTCACCAGTAGGGCTAAGACACCTAAAATGTTGGCTGTGTCTGTCGCTTTTGGTTGTATATACAGGCCTTTTGGGCCCATAACTGTGTAATTTGTTTCCACCAAATTACACAGCTATATTTTGGTTTAAATCCCTAATTTGTCTCCCCTTCTTTCTTTTCCCTTTCATTTCTTTCCAACCTATTGTTTTCGCTATGTACATATATAAAATAAATTAAAAATCTCTTTACTGCTGTATTCTGGCGTGATTAGCAACACAAAGCCAACCTTGCCAATTCTGATTGTTTATTGTCAATAAACAATCGGTATTGATGGAATCACTCCCGTCACAAACAATGTGAGACGAGAAGTAGCCAACGGACATCTTTCTACTTACCCGGCGTCATCAGCGTTGCTCTGAACGCTTTTTTCTCCTACTCGCATCGTTGTTCGCCTCTCAGTTTATGCCACTGATTTCCAAAAACAGCGCTGAAATATTTCTTGGCGCCACCTAGTGCCAAGAGATATAATCATCCCGTCTTAGAAAGTAGCGACAGAAACCGGAATACAATCGCCAAACCACCTCTAGAACAGTTCTTGGACTGCTTAACGGAAGATGGCGTTGCGCCTGAGCTCTACGGTATTTGTACATGCAAATGATTCCATAGGCTTACCGTGATGTATTAAAAATACACATGAAAAAAGTGCCTAGAAACAATAACAGATAATGCTACTATAGCTCATGGTATTGATAGAATCACTACCGGCAAAAACAATCTGAGAAGAGAAAAGCACTAGCCAACGGATATGTTTCTGCCTACCCGACGGTATCAGCGTTGGTCCGAGCGTGGTTTGCCGTCTGTATTCCTGTTTCCGTCGCTACTTTCTAGGACGGCATGACTATATCTCTTGACACTAGGTAGCGCCAGGAAATATGTCAGTGCTGTTTTTGGAAATTAGTGGCATAAACTGAGAGGCGAACAGCGATGTGAGCAGGAGAAAAAGCGCTCGGAGCAATGCTGATGTCGCCGGATAGGCAGAAACATATCTATTGCTTAGTGGTTTTCTCTTCTCAGATTGTTTTTGCCGAGAGTAATACCATGGGCTATATTAGCATTCTCTTGGTTATTGTTTAAAATAACTCGGAAATGAGTGAAATTAAGTATAGGAAGTGAAATATGTTTTACCCCCGTTTTTTCGAGCACTATATGTAGACATTATCAAAAACAATCTGTATAACAATTTTGATATATATTTATGGTAATAAAGAGGCATTTATGTTGACAATAAAAGTCTTGAAACTAGTTTATATGAGTAGTACCGAATAGAAGATGTTAATGCTTAAGTTAAACTTTGCTTATATACCATATCGCAGATTTAGGTCGTACCGCTTTTGAAATATAAAAGGATTCATAATATACAGGATATTCTATTTAAAATAAGAAAGTCGATATCCGTTCATCAAGAGCGCCATGAAGCTTTATATGTTTAGAAAATATAACATTATAATATCGCCCACCAAAATTTCAAAACAATATTTTCATTATTTCCAGAGATACGTTTCATAGTCCATCGTTGTGAATGACCCTGTAGGCTGGAATTATTATTTAACCATGCCTAAATATAAATCTGCCTCGTCTTAAATTGTTGAGCACATGGGTGAAACAATAATAATCAGTAAGGTTCGACAAACGAGTGCAACGTCAGAGGCGTATCGCGCAAAAGTAGGTACGTTAGATACAGTATTATTAAAAAATAATTTATTCTTACCTTTTATTGACGTCTTGATGTCTTGGGGCAGTAGTATTTTGTCGCAGTGGACATCAAGACGCCAATAAAAGGTAAGAATATATTACTTTTTAATAATACTGTATCTCACGTACCTACGTTTACGCGATAAACCTCTGACGTTGCACTCGTTTGTCGAACCTTAATAATTAGGTATAAAAGTCAGTTAGGATCGAGGCGTGACGGGGGGGGGGGGGGGGGGGGGGGGTAGAGAGGCCTGGTAATGCATGTGCGATGCCGCATCTTTACCCCCACTAATGCTGATGTATTTCTTGTTCGTACCCAGTCACGCCTCGAATAATAATATTGTCAATAGCATTTATTTTGTACGACGTGTGTCTTCATTTTGACTCCCACTACAAAAAAATTGTCTTAATTTCTGAGATATAAACAAGAACGATCGTGTTCTTTAAGGTCTATAATCTCTACTTCTTTTCCAGAATGACATGAACCTTAGCGACCAGAAGAAAGAACCTCTTCGAACGTTAGAACTTTCCAGCAAGAAACAGATGCTAGTCATGCAGTATAAGGGCACGCAACAGGACGGAAGGAGTAAAACCGACAAGCCTCACCAATACATCGACATCCTTCGACAAATCAAGGATAAAGAAATGAATTCTCCGTCAAAGATACTTAACTCGATGGAATCCCTTAGGGTGGCGTTGACTAACAACCCGCTTACGTGGGTTAGCGATTTCGGAGCGAATATGGGCATGCAAGCCGTTTTTAAAGTTCTAGACATGGCGACTAATAGGTAAATTGACGGAATTACCATTGGTGATTGTGTTTAAAATGGTTTTTTCCTTTCTTTTCTAGTCAGTTCGACTCAAAATCGGAAAGGATACAAACGGAATGCCTTAGATGTATATTGAAGTTTACAAATAACACGGAAGGACTAAAGGCTTTCCTGATGTTCGCCGAAGGTCACAAGTCCGTCGCCAAATGTATAGACTTTCGAAGGGAATCGGCGTCCCAGTGTGCCATGCAAATCTTAGCCGCTCAATGTTTGATCAACTATGAGAGCTTCCAAGGCTCGGAACAATTCCTAACTGCCATCAGTATCGTTTCGGAGGAGAAGAAATGCGATCGGTTTCAGCCGATTGTGGATTGCATAGCTAAAGGAAAGGATCGTGACTTGTGGGTAAGATTTATTTTATATCTAGTCGAGTTAGCGCGTGACGATCGCGGGACCGTATTCAATTATGTTATATCTCCGCGGGCCAGAAAGATTCAAGAAAGAAGTAGTCATAGCCAACTAGAGAACTCACATTTAAATTATATTTGTTTTTTGCCGGGAGTGATTTCACCAATACCATGAGATATATTAGCATTAATTTTTTATTGTTATTGCGTTTTTTCCTGTGTATTTTTAATACGTCATGGGTAAGCCTGAGGATTCATTTATACGTGCGGGTTTTCTGTCGCTGCTTTCTAGACGGCATGACTATATCCCTTGGCTCTAGGTGGCGCCAAGAAATATATTTTGGTGCTGTTCAGCACAAACAGATTAAAAGACTTCGAATTTGTTTTATTTTATGACTTTCTTAGCTATTCGATTAAACTTATGAGCGGTAGTGTATACCGGGTGCGTCATTAGTATATCGTTGGAGTTTAGCGTGAAAACTACCAAAGATGGAGAAATGAGATTTTCTGTACGTGTATAATATACTACAGTGCATTTCCGCAACCGCCTTTAACTTTTTTATTTTAAATGGATTGCTATATTTTTTATTGATTATTTTGATAGTCACTTAAATTACCTTTGCAATGATATACAGTTATGTGCACTTTCGACAATAACTTTTGGCTATATTGCAAATTTTGTTAAAATTTTGACATTTACAAACTCTGACACTTTAAGATCTAGCCAGAAAACAAGTATAATGTCGTGAGTTACTATTTTGCTATCAATTCTGGGCTAACATTTTATGTTTTAAGATAGTATTATATAAAAATACACTACCGTTCATGGAAGTTCGGGCAAGCAAAAAAATGTACGGAAGTCAAAGAAAATAAGAGAAATATTAAATGGCCATGTATTTAATACATACTTACATGATTTTACATATTTTCAAACACAAATTTATTAAAAAGAAAAAGTTAATGTAATACATATAATTTAAATCCGATTTTCATCGAAAAATCCACCTTTTGCCTTTAGGACTGCTGTCATTATTCTCGGCATCCGATTCACTAATTTTGTTAATGTTTCATTGGGCAAGCTTGTCCATACCTCCTGGAGAATGGTCCACAAATGTTTCTTCGATTTTGGACACTTTTTCCTAACACATCGGTCTAATTCTTCCCGTAACAACTCTATCGGATTCAGATCGGGGGACTGTGGCGGCCATTCCATAATCTGTGCACAATTTAGATTTATGTTTGGGGTCGTTGTCCTGCATAAATTCAAATCCACGACCAATTAATCGGACTCCTGACGATATGGCATTTTCCTCCAGGATTTTCCGATATTCTTCTTTTTTCATTCTGCCCTCAATTTTTAGCAAGTCCCCTGTTCCGATTAAGGAAAAACAACCCCAAACCATTACAGATCCGCCTCCATGTTTCACCGTAGGAACTCTACACTCCCGTAACATTCTTTCCCCTCTTGATGTGCTTACGAAAACTCTCCGTCTATTTCCAAAAACCTCAAACTTTGATTCGTCAGTCCACAAAACGTTTTTAAAATCGTCCACTGTCCAATCTCTATGAGCTTGTGCCCATTTCAGTCGTTTCAACCTATTACCTCTTCGGAGTAACGGTTTTCGACAAGCCACTCGCCCATGCAACCCAGCCTCTTTCAGCCGACGTTTCACAGTACTCACAGAAACTTTGGAATCTCGCTCATTATTGAATTCTGCAGCAATTTCTGATGCTGTTAGTCTTCTATTGCGCTTACTAATTATTTTTATTCGTAAATCTTCCGCAGGAGTCGTTTTTTTTTACGGTCCTGGCCGATTACGATCTAGCACGTCACCGGTTGTCTTAAATCGAACTATAGTATCATGTACTGTAGATTTTTTTATTTTTAATTTATCCCCAATCCATCTTTCTGCGTACCCTTCCTGATGCAAGGTAATAATAGCAGATCGTTTTGAAACAGCTAGAGGCTTTCCACGGGGTATTTTAAGCAGTCAAACCGAAATTATTTTATTTTTCACTTGAACAACCACAGATACTTTCACAATAATCTCTTCAGAACTACTGCGTTTACAAATGTTATAATACTTTATAAAGGGTATACGAATATTTCCAGGTAACACGAGTGAATCAGCTAACTCTCCTAGGGATTATTATAAAGCTTTATTGTCACTGTAATTATTGGGGATTTCCAACATAATTATATATTTTATGATAACGGTCTTATAATAGACAAATACTACCTGGGAATTGGTAAAAGGCTTCCAGAAAGGGTTAGTTTTAATAATTCCTCACAGAAATGTATATTATATAATTTTAAAATTTTTTCCTAAACAGTTAATATAATTTGTCAGCTTGCCCGAACTTCCATGAACGGTACTGTACGTAGAATAAATCTCCTTTCTCCATCTTTGATAGTTCTCGCGCTGAACTCTGCCGACTCACTAATGGCGCGCCCGGTATAGTTATTAAGGAGCCTAATCTTATATCTGATGATTTTTTAAAGCCTCTAACTGTATAAGAGTGAACGCCACAGGTTATTCCTAAAAAAAGAGGGTTTATTGAAATTACCATTTTAGGTCTTCAATAATATTTCTACGGCGTTTCGAAATACATCAATTTTTCGCCCTCTAAATGCTAATCGTGTTTATTTACCAACAAAACGGACCGTTTCTTGTTTTTTACATACACATCAGAAATATATTTTTCATGTATTAGTTTTTCTTATTAGAAATCCCAAAAAAAGCCATGTACGCACCTGCGTCTGCATTCAGATGTGTTTTGACTTTCGATTGTTATGCATGTAGTTTGTCCCTATGGTTTATTTCAGCAAAGATGTGAAAATTTTCTTTAGCGTTAAGGAAATACAATTTTTAAGTTTCGTTTTATTATTGAATATCGAGTTTAGTTTCTGTTTGGTGTTTTATGTAAATATGAAATTATGTCAGAGGTTGATTTATTTGCTGGTACGATGAAATGATGTTTTTACGTAAAGAATAATGTTTTTAATTATTTTCATCTTTTAGGGTATATGTCTTCAGTTGATCAATGCTTTATTATCGCAAACTTTCGATTTCGAGTTTCGGATGCATCTGCGGAACGAGATTATCAGGACAGGGTTAGGTGCACAATTACGTAAGTAGACTTCTTATTTTTATAAAAGTTGTTTTCCTCATATTTGTATAATGGGGAATTTTATATTAATTATACAGTGTCATCCATAAAGTACGTAAAGCAAAAGTTATTCTCGATAAAAGTTTGTGCATCCCCTAAAATGAAGTCAAATTTTATTTCTTTTCCTATTTTTCAAATATCGTCTTCAAAAGACAAAAATTTGTTTAAACGACAAATAAACGGCATTGTGTAAATAACGTTTAATGTAAAAAGTTGATAATATTGCAAATTGGCTAAATATTACGTTAACCCAAGTCAATTTTTTAAAAAATGTGACAAACAGGAATTTTCTTGGTACAAAGTTCTTTTTGTTTTTGTTAACACCTAAAATTGCCCAAAATATAATAAACTCATAATAACAAAAGAATATTTATTAATATCTACTAGTACAGTACCATGCAATCGAATTAGGGCCACCATATAAATTTGAGTTTTAGCTTAATAAATAATACAAAGTATCAACGTTTGATAAAAACAATTTTTATTTATTTATATATATATATATATTTATATTAACACGTACGTTAATATTTCGTCGAACCACCCCTTGCTTTTATGACAGCAGCAATTCTTTTTGGCATGCTTGCTATACACGCTGCTGCAACTTCTTTAAGGTGAGCATTATTTTGCCAGCTATTTGTTATGTTTGCTTTCAAAACGTCAACTGTTGTATTTGGAGATGCATAAATTGTACGTTTTAAAGAATTCCAAACATTTTCGATTGAATTCAGGTCGGGGGAATTGCCTGGCCATGGCAATATCTTCAGTTTTCTTGCTGAAAACATTTTTAGAATTGTTTTTGCCCTGTGGCACGGTGCACCATCTTGCATAAATGTGTAAGAGTAATTTCCAGGGTCTAAAGATGTCATATACGGGATTAAGACTGATTCCATAACTTCTTTATATTGAATTTGATTCATGGTACCCGTTACAAGATAGAGCGGTCCAAGCCCTTCCCCTGATATACAGGACCAAATCATGACTGCCGGTGGATGTTTCACTGTTTTTACCACCGCGCTTTCATCATATCGTTCCGATGGTCTTCTTCTAACGAAACGAGCAATTTCAGTTACAGCCTCTAGCCGTGACTCGTCACTAAAAACAACCGTTAGAAACAGAAATTTTCATTACATTTTCGAATTTACTAAAAATGTTCCAAATTTTGAAAATATACATAAAATATTGATACATACCTTTTTCCAATCCTCAACAATCAAATGCCGATGCTGTTGCGCCCACTGCAATCTTGCCTTTTTCATCCTTAAAGTAAGTTTCGGCTTTTTTGCAGGGCGTCTACTTCTGATATTGGCTTCATATAAGCGCGATTTTAACGTTCGATCTGATATTTTTATATTATCAGCCTGTAATATACGCTGACGTTCTTTAATGCATAGTTGCCTGTTTTCTAATGTCCTTTTTATGATAATTCCGTCTTCCCGTGGCGAAGTTTTGCGAATACCGCGACAATGAGAACGACCACTTGAAGTCGCTGGTAAATTTTCTTTCTTTAACATCGCTACCCTGTCGACTGTTTGACGAGAACCTCGTTCTCTTCTAGCTATTTCCCGATGCGAATACAGCCCCGTCTCTAATAACACTTGAATTCTTGTTTTTTTTTTCTCATTTGAAATGTCTTTACGTTTGCCCATTTCACAAAATTTATCAATAAAACAAGAAAACTAAACGTCACGAAATTTCAATTTAATTACACTAAAACAACATGTAAAACGAATATTATAGCACGAAAATATAATACTTGCACTTTACACCATCAAAACTACACGTAAACTAACTTGAAGCAGGTAAAGCCAGTCACCGATTACTGACCCTAAACGTACCTTGGATAGAAGGGAATGTTTGGTGGGGGTTATAATAACGAGAATTTTATACCTACTTAAAAGGATTATCTCAAATACAATTAAAAACATTTTATTGCGGAAAATATTTAGAAATTTTGGTTATTATAATATTAATAGCAAATATTTGTATAAAATCAAAGTGGCCCTAATTCGATTGCACGGTACTGTATATATAATATGGAAAATTACTAATATTATACGGGGTACGTCTGAACCCTTGATTTCACCCCAAGAGTAAAGTACCCTTATTTTAAAAAATATGGAAAAATTCTATTTGGGAAAGTTATTTAGTATTAAAAAATTGTACTTAAATTTAAAGTCATGGCCACCTAAGTCAAACTTTATTTTTTTCCTATTTTTTCAAATATCGTCTTCAAAAAACAAAAATTTGTTTAAACGACAAATAAACGGCATTATGTAAATAACGTTTAATGTAAAAAGTTGATAATATTGCAAATTGGCTAAATGTTACGTTAACCCAAGTCAATTTTTTTTTTTTAAATGTGACAAACAAGAATTTTCTTGGTACAAAGTTCTTTTTATTTTTGTTAACACCTAAAATTGCTCAAAATTTATTAATATCTAATATTTGCACCAGAAACATTCTTGTCTACCACATTTTTAAAAAATTTGACTTAAGGTAATATAACATCAGGCCAATTTGTAATATTATCAACTTTTTAAATGAAACGTTATTTACATAATGTTTATTTAACGTTTTAAACAAATTTTGTTTTTTTGAAGACGATATTTGAAAAAATTGGAAAAAAAATAAAGTTTGACTTAGGTGGCCATGACTTTAAATTTAAGTATAATTTTTAATGCTAAACAACTTTCTCAAATAGAATTTTTCCATATTTTTAAAAATAAGGGTACTTTACTCTTGCGGTGAAATCAAGTTTTCAGACGTACCCCGTATAATATTAGAAATTTTCCATTTTTCCATGTTTTAGTGCTACAATCTAAATTTATTTTGGCATATACAAGGTGAACCAAAAAGGAGGTATATGTCAAAGTTATGTCATTTTCTGACCATCTCTAATGACGCGCTAAAAATTACATTCTTTGGGAGACGTTGTCGTTATTTTGAATGGGACTGCCTGTACATTTTCTAATTTTTTAATTACTGTTGATATTTTGTATTTATTTATTAGTAATAAATTTTTTTTATGCATAAACTTAATCATTTTTGAGATATTTTACATTTTCAAGTTTTTGTCCTGACTCGCGGTATCAAAAATTCCAGTTTTAACATAACCACGATTCTATTTATCTTATTACCTTTTCAAGTATATAGTGTTCAGCTGTTTTAGAAGTTTAATATTCCTTTGAAAGTTTAATATTCCTTTCAAAGTTTAATATTCCTTTGAAAGCTTAATATTCCTTTGAAAGTTTAATATTCCTTTGAAAGTTTAATATTCCTTTAGTTCTGTTAGTTATAGGTTCTTCTTCTCCACGTATCACTTTCATAATGTTTTGGATGTTGTTTAAATTTGAAGTAGGCTGTGATTCAAATACAAATGTTTCTTTTTGTCAGACATAATTGTCAGTGTATGAAGCAGAAATTCCATTTCACACGCTCTCAACGTAGATCTCTATCTGTTTGTTAGGTTCCAAGACTCTGTTCCGTATATCAGGACTGGTACAAATATTGTACTGCATATCTTAATTTTCCTTTTTCTACTGACTTCTCTTTTACTAATAAACGATTTTAATAATGAATAAAGTACCTTAATTAAGTACTCGAGCTCTGTGGCACTGGAACACTGAAATAGTTCACTAAAAACCTTACCACAATACTTCATTCGCACTGGATCCATCGTCAGCAGTAAAAATGAATTCGGTTTTACTTAATGTTATTATCAGTATTCTCCTTTTGACATTGGTGGTCAATTTTTTTTTGCAGCAAAATTAAAAGCTGAAACGAGTAGTGTCGTAGAAACTCACATAAACGTGTTCGAGACCGAAAGGGAGGAAGATGCGGACGAATTACATTCAAGATTCGACAATGTGCGGGTTGATATGGACGACATGCAAGATTGCTTTGAAGTTTTAAAGAATATAACTATCGATACGCCCGCCGAGCCGTTCTTCCTCAGTATATTACAGCATCTTTTATTTATTAGGGACGATGTGTATGCAAGGTGAGTACACTTTCTTGAGAGAAAGAGTTAGATAAATGCGTTTAGGCTTGATAGCAGCATAAGAAATCGCTACCTAAAACATAGGATACACTCGGGGCGTTAGAACTGCATTTTTTTTTGTTTAATAATTATCACTACAAATCCTACTGACTGCGCCACTTATCTATTTCGAACATCTACGATTTAAAAAAAAAACATCAATCGATTACCACAACAAATTTTATTGAGAAATTAATATAAGCGAATCTTGTGAAATGTGAAAGCTACAAAATGTATTAAGAAGGTACCATTACAAATAATTAGAGATTCAACATCGTGAAATATTTTCCAATATTTTCTATTATGTTAAAAACAGCAACTGCTTCAATTTTTTGTTAATAGAGGTCATTGAATTGGAGGTTTTAGTTTTAATTTGCATCCTTCAAAATTGATGAAATTATCTCTACTTCATTCATTGTAAGGATTGCATCGATAGAATAGGTAGGCGAAAAAGTCCTGGCTTGCGATTGGTTAATAGACGAGGTAAATTCACACACTCAAAAATATTCTGTTCAGTAAATTAGATTGAGTTGGGTAAAACGAATTCAAATATTAAGGGGAGAAAACTATACACAAAAGGAAAGAAAATGTCTAGCTATACGAAATGATGATTCATCACAAGCGGAGGGGTTAGCGGCAGTCGACGGCTTACGACGGTTACCGATGTGGTTAGTTACGAGGTAAACTGCATCATGTGTGAACGATCTTAGTAAGAATTTCTAGAGTATTTATTTTTCTTTTATTTTCTTTCTTCAGAATCTGTTTTTATTTTCGTCTAAGCTTCGTAGTATGAAAATAAATAAATAAATAAATATGCGAAAGTCTCATTTCCAGGCGACAATGAAATAAAAGAAAAGTACACTTGAAATAGTAACATAGTTTTCTTTTTCACTCTCTAACTCATCTAACTACATCACTGACAATAACCGGATTCTGTAGAAGATTTAGAGATCTTCCTGTTGTATGTTGATATACAGTACCGTTCATGGAAGTTCGGGCAAGCTGACAAATTATATTAACTGTTTAGGAAAAAATCTTTTAAAATATATAATATACATTTCTGTGAGGAATTATTAAAACTAACCTTTCCTGGAAGCCTTTTACCAATTTCCAGGTAGTATTTGTCTATTATAAGACCGTTATCATAAAATATATAATTATGTTGGAAATCCCCAATAATTACAGTGACAATAAAGCTTTATAATAATCCCTAGGAGGGTTGGCTGATTCACTCGTGTTACCTGGAAATATTCGTATACCCTTTATAAAGTATTATAACATGTGTAAACGCAGTAGTTTTGAAGAGATTGTTATTGTAAAAGTATCTGTGGTTGTGCAAGTGAAAAATAAAATAATTTCGGTTTGACTGCTTAAAATACCCCGTGGAAAGCCTCTAGTTGTTTCAAAACGATCTGCTATTATTACCTTGCATCGGGAAGGGTATGCAGAAAGACGGATTGCGGATAAATTAAAAATAAAAAACTCTACAGTACATGATACTATAGTTCGATTTAAGACAACCGGTGACGTGCAAGATCGTAATCGGCCAGGACCGTCAAGAAAAGCGACTCCTGCGGAAGATTTACGAATAAAAATAATTAATAAGCGCAATAGAAGACTAACAGCATCAGAAATTGCTGCAGAATTCAATAATGAGCGAGATTCCAAAGTTTCTGTGAGTACTGTGAAACGTCGGCTGAAAGAGGCTGGGTTGCATGGGCGAGTGGCTTGTCGAAAACCGTTACTCCGAAGAGGAAATAGGCTGAAACGACTGAAATGAGCACAAGCTTATAGAGATTGGACAGTGGACGATTTTAAAAAAAATTGTGGACTGACGAATTCAAGTTTGAGGTTTTTGGAAATATACGGAGAGTTTTCGTACGCACATCAAGAGGAGAAAGAATGTTACGGGAGTGTATAGTTCCTACGGTGAAGCATGGAGGCGGATCTGTAATGGTTTGCGGTTGTTTTTCCTTAATCGGAACAGGGGACTTGCTCAAAGTTGAGGGCATAATGAAAAAAGAAGAATATCGGAAAATCCTGGAGGAAAATGCCATACCGTCAGGAGTCCGATTAATTGGTCGTGGATTTGAATTTATGTAGGACAATGACCCCAAACATAAATCTAAATTGTGCACACATTACCTGCAGCAAGAAGAAAATGAAAGAACCCTAAAAATTATGGAATGGCCGCCACTGTCCCCCGATCTGAACCCGATAGAGTTGTTATGGGAAGAATTAGACCGATGTGTTAGGAAAAAGTGTCCAAAATCGAAGGAACATTTGTGGACCATTCTCCAGGAAGTATGGACAAGCTTGCCCAATGAAACATTAGCAAAGTTAGTGAATCGGATGCCGAGAATAGTGGCAGCAGTCCAAAAGGCAAAAGGTGGATTTTTCGATGAAAATCGGATTTAAATTATTTGTATTACATTAACTTTTTCTTTTTAATAAATTTGTGTTTCAAAATATGTAAAATCATGTAAGTAAGTATTAAATACATGGCCATTTAATATTTCTCTTATTTTCTTTGACTTCCGTACATTTTTTTGCTTGCCCGAACTTCCATGAACGGTAGTGTATGTTCTGAAGCCGTTCGTTGTACTTGGATGCAGCTCCGTTGAGACCATTATACAGGTTTTGGTAAAAGTAACCCATTAGTCTAATATCTCTGTAAATATAAACTTACGAAATTTGTTTGACAAGTTATTTTCTATTATTTTCCATCCTTTGAAGAATTCAATTAAATGTTCAAATTGAAGTCCCTGTATGGCCTGGCGGTGTCCTAGACGTTACCAAAAACTGCGAATAGTATTTTGAAGGCGATAGGTGATATGGCATACAAGCCATATCATCATCTCATGTCTAATTTTTATTCTTAAATCTTCTAAGGTTTTGGGTTTCTTCCTGTACACTTTTGTTTTTAAGTGACCCCACACAAAGAAATCCAATGGGTTTAAATCGGGTGACTTCATTTTTATTATATTCAAACACTAATTCTTACAAATCGCCACCATAAAATTGAAATCAATTGATATCGTGCTCACTAGAGCAACGCAAACTGCGCTGAAAGCCAGTGGCTGACGCATAAAAGTTTACACAAAATAAACACGGCCTCAGTATAACTGCGACTCGAAAGCCGATCTGTTGTGTATGCATCTACGCTGTCGTATACTATATCGTAGTTCTACGTTTGTTTTGAAAATGTTTCCTACGTCGCGAAAACGATCAAAGTTGGACACAATAAGAGAATTTATTGCAGAAATGCCTGATTTAAAGTGTGATGGCGCTAAAATTCAATGTGTAGTGTGTAAAATAGATTTAATGTGTTGGTCGAAAAGTGATTGTCTACGGCACGTAAATAGTGCAGGGCATGTTAAAAAAAAATTCCACCAGAGATTATGACAAATTTAAATTTAATTTATGTGTTACCTTTATTGCATGTAATTTACCATTTCATTTACTAAGAAAGAAAGCATACGTCTCGTTTTGGAATGAATATTCGGACTTTAAGTTACCAAGTGAGAGAACATTACAGAGAGTTATAAAAAACTGTGGTTATGTGTGGACGAAACAGCAGATCGTAAAAAACATTCTGTGGTTAATGTAATGGTACGCACAATGGAACCACATCGACCGTCACCCTCAATTTTACTAGCTTCCAGACGAATACAACAATGCACTGCCGAAGTAATTTCAATGTTGGAGTTAAATACATTGGGAAAGTTTGAACTTTCAACAAATCAACTGTTGATGTTTATGAGCGATGGTGCCGCAAACATGCTTGCTGTAGGTCGATCTCTTAAAAAACATTGTGCTAACTTGTTGCATATTACATGTAAAATTCATACTCTCAGTCTCGTAGCAGATAGTATCAGTATCAGAAAATGTTATCCCGAGGTAGACGCTCTAATAGCACATACAAAAGCTGTGTTTGTAAAATCCCCAAAACGTATTCGGGAATTTCATAGACTATGCCCCGGTATTCCTGAACCACCACAACCTATTCTTACTCGTTGGGGAACATGGTTAGAAGCTGCATTTTATTATCTTAAATATTTTGAGAATATAAAGAACGTGATTTTAGAATTCGATCCAAAGGAAGCTGCGGCTGTCAAGGTAAGCCGCTTGAAATTTCAGGATAGTCAAGTTAAAACAGATTTGGAAATTATTCAGAACAATTACGTGGGACTAGCGGATGCGATAGAAAAACTACAAAATTCTTCGGTGTCGTTAGTGGAATCTTTGCAAATAGTGCAACATGTTCACGCACAGCTATGCGCGATAGAAGACGCAAGAAATGTTTGTGTTTTAGAAAGGTTTGAAAGTGTTTTAGATAAAGACTCTGATTTTGGCACATTAAGACAAATTTGTGAAGGTGCGTCAACAGAACCATTAAGTTATTTGAAAGATTATCTTACTTACGCAAATATAACGTCACTAGATGTAGAACGTTCGTTTTCGGCATACAAAACCACTTTTTCTTCACGCCGCACTCACTTTGCCGAAACAACTTTGGAAACATATCTAATGTTACAAATATTAAATAGACATTATCCACTTTGTGATTTCACGGAGGACTCTTAAAACGGTAAGTGTTTGAGCACGTATCACATTTAATTTATTTTGTGTAAACTTTAATGCGTCCGCCACTGGCTTTCAACGCAGTTGCGTTGCTCTAGTGCTCACCTCTGTTTTTAACACATTGAATGTCACTACTCTATGTAAGGGTACCTTTGAATTTGGTTTTCCTCTTGTTTCTTTTAGTTACAACGTACAAAATATTGATAAGAAAGCTTAAAACAGATTTAGTTGTCCGTCCCTTCACTGAATTGTTAATGTTACTTGGTCTAAACATTGTAGTATACCTTTATTGTAACAGGTAGAAGGATTATTAAAGACTTATTACGTTTATATATACTTTTAATGGCATATTACGTAGAACTTTACTACGCCCGACAGAATGGCTAGTTCCACCTAATGGGGCGGATCTTACTGTAAAATGAAATCGATCCGAATATACACGAACTTACACATTTGTATTAAATCCTTTGCTTTATACAATCATTTTAGCAATACTCTGTGAGCTATAAAGTATGGCGTAAGGCCTTAAAAATGCATTCCTTTATTAATGACGATGAAGTGATCTCAGCATGTTTAATTTTTTTATTCAGGCCAGCCTACTATAAGCTTATAGAAGAAGTAGTGTCTCAGATAGTCATACAGAAATCGGGTCATGATCCCGATTTCAATTGCAAGAGGATCGATCTCGATCTGCAACCATTATTGGAAGTGAAAGGTAAGTTCGTGACCAGTTGCACCGACGCAAATTAAAATATAATCTTCAGTTAAGTTAAAACGACAGGTAGTCAGTTCAACTTAACTCAAGATTAAATTTTAATTCGTGTCGGTGCAACTGGCCTGCAGTACTTTAAATCTGTTAGGTTCTTAATTTTACAATTTGTGATTGGTAGAAATGCCAGAAACCGTCGACAAGGAAGAATTCGAAAAACTCAAACAGGATCTGGAAAAAGCCCTATCGGAAAAGGAAGAAGCACTGGCAAAATTGGCCATCCTAGAAGGTCGTGCCAGCGGACATCCGACGAATGATGGAAAGCTGGATCCTAACGTGGTTAATAGCATCAACGAGGCGTTATCTCCGTCGAAAGGAGTTCCTCCCCCACCGCCCCCGTTACCTGGTACCAGAGCGCCTCCACCGCCGCCTATGCCAATGACGGGGGCGCCTCCACCGCCTCCGCTACCAGGAATGGGTTCAGCTCCGCCTCCTCCGCGGATGCCCGGATCGGTGGGTCCACCGCCGCCTCCGATGCCCGGAATGGGACCTCCACCGCCGCCAATGCCGGGTGCGGGTGGAGGACCGCCTCCGCCGCCTCCATTTGGAAGTCTTCCGCCACCTTTGCCCGGTATGGTACCTTTACCGGGAATGGTACAGCAAGATATACTTCCTCTTGGTTTGAAACCCAAAAGGAAGTGGGAGATCACCGGACCGTTGAAGAGAGCTAATTGGAAAACGGTAAGTTTGACGCTAAGGCGGTGTTAGTGTTGGCAATTGGGAAGAATTGGTGTTTAACTCTGTATTGCTGTCCCGTATAAAAAGCGAATGTGTTCAATTTAGCATTTGATGTTCGTTGTTGTTGTAACCGCCGAACTCACTAGAATTTTGCCGAATCCAGAGTGTTCCAACCTTTGGTAGGGATTTTTAAGCTGCCAAACCGCTTCCTTATCCGTGAAGAAGGCATACTCCGATTTTTATCCGTAATTAAAAACCCATCATCTCGGCCGGGATATGAACCCGCACCGTTCGGATCGAAAGGCTAGTGTGCTAACCGTTCGAACATCGAGACGGTCATTTGATTGTTAGTAACGTTTGATATCAAAATTTCCTTTGTCACTCGAGATTCGAAATACTTATCTCAGGAAATGAGAGAATGAATTGCTATATTTTTCTAGAATGTACTCAAATTGGGGGTCAATTATGTATTAAACAATATCTTAGTTTGTCTGTAAATTTCTGCCTTAAATTTCTCAAAATTTCACCTAAAAGTTGGCGAGTGTTTTAATTGAAATCCGAATTAAATGGTTAGAGAATATTTAAATCAATAGTTCCTAGGCTAGTGAAATGATAGAAGTCTAAGATGATTAAATACGTTGTTTAGAACATAACTCCATAATACCTCCTTTGGGTATTTTCGTGTTTTTTAGATATTTTCCTTGCGATTGCTTGAGATATATTTGGACGCTTCTAAACCTACTGACCTAACGTTATAAATGTCCACAAGTTAGACTTAATAAAAACCAGACTTTATATCACCAAATTTCTATTCTGTTAGTAAATTTGGTAAATAAAGTATAGTTGAAAATAACAACTTTACATTTTCCTTAATTTCTATTCTTTATTTTCAGATTGCACCTCAAAAATTCTCAGAAAAATCCTTCTGGCTCAAGGTACAAGAAGAAAAACTAGCTTCGAATGACATCCTTACTGGTTTAGCTGAGAGATTTAGTTCGAAACCAACTTCGAAGAAGGTCGATGATACTACAGATAAGTAATATCTTAAAATTTCATCATTGTATAACACCTTTTCTATATCCCTTGTTTATTCTATTTAGGGGCAGCAGTAATGGATCACTTAAGAAATCAAAAGAACTCAAAGTATTGGATGGTAAAGCTGCCCAAAATATCAGTATTTTGCTAGGCGGTAGTCTGAAGCACATGCCATACGACGAGATCAAAAAATGCTTGCTGCGTTGTGATGAAACTGTACTTACTGAAAACGTTTTGGAAGGTTTAATTCAATATTTACCTCCTTCGGATCAATTGAACAAGATGCAGCAATACAAGGAGTCATACGAAGAACTTACGGAGGCAGAACAATTTTGTGTTAAGATTTCAGAGGTTAAGAGGTTGTTGCCTCGGTTGAAATCATTGCGGTTTAAGCAACAATACGCCGAGATGGTGACTGATGTCAAACCAGTGCGTAGTTTTTATTACAATTATATAATAATATGGAGGATGTTGTATTACGTTACGTAATTTTTTTTATAGGATATTGTTGCTGCTACTGCGGCTTGTGAAGAAGTAAAGAAGAGTAAGAAGTTCGCAAAATTATTAGAGCTCATTTTGCTACTTGGTAACTACATGAATACAGGAAACAACAACGCTCAAGCCTTTGGTTTTGAAATGAATTTCTTAACAAAGGTATCATCAACATACACGTTGGCCCAGGTCTTACCGGGGTGCGAGATACATTGCACGTAGCGCATTTATCCACGCTAGCCAGCCACGCCGCACGCAACTGTCGTAGCTCTGAGGGGCCTATGTGACGTTGTCTTTCTATGCGCTCGCAAGGTTCTAACAAGTGATCGTGAATTTCGGATACGCTATGTTAATTTATACAACCGCAAAGAAGGTACAAATCATTACATGGTATCTTGCCGGAAATTCCTACCGAAGCACGGCCGATCTATTTGCCGTAGGGTACGTGGATCGTCCTATTCCTTCGCATTCGACGATTGAAAGAATCGTCAAAGCGTTTAGAAAATTTGACTGCGTGGTCAGGAATTGCCGTAAATGCCAACAAATAGACGAACAGGCTCAAATCTCTCTAATTCCTCCCAAGCGGTAGGAGAGAGAAGTGAGGGTTTGTTCGTTAGTTGAAATGGGCGAACCTTACGCACGCTAGCCGGCAAATTGCAGACGAAATCGGTGTTAGTAGAAGTACTGTGAAACGTATTTTGAAACGCAACAAATACAAAAGTTACAAAGTTCAAAATTGCAAGGAGATTTTTCCCTTTAATAAAGTAAAATTGTTAGAATTTCAATTTATTTTGAGTAATTATCGAATTTATTTTTCTTCTAGTTTAATTTTATAAGAATCGTTGTTTATTTTCCTATTTAGAATTACTTTTTCGTTCTCCTACATCGCATAGCAGCAACAAAATGAATATAAGAAACTGTACTTTCTAACATAATCTGAGAATACAGAAAAATTACGCGATTATTCTGTATTAACACATTTTATCAGGAGGCGTTGAATTATAATATTACGTGATTGAGTGGACATGCGTGTTTATAACATGCATGCGTAATACTGCTCGCTTTATAATATACTACGACTGGTACGAATGCGCTGTTGCCATTCACAAAGTCAACCCCCCGTTTGTATCTGGACCAACGTGTATCTCAACGTAATGCTTTAATATTTACTAATTTCCCGTTATCTTCCTTGTAGTTGAATGGTACTAAAGACATCCAAAATAAAAATACATTACTACACTATATCGTAGAAACTATAGAAAATAAATTCCCTGAAATCTTAAACTTTTACGATGAAATGTCACATATCGATCAGTAAGTCAGCTAATTGTTGCGGGAGCTATGTAAAATTAATTTCTTTGTATTGTTCATATAGAGCCAGCAGGGTATCGTTGGATACAATACAAAAAACCCTACGTCAAATGGATAGCAGTATAAAGAATCTACAAACCGACATCGCGAACAATAGAGTAGCCCAGGACGAAGAAGATAAGTTCATCGAAGTGATGGAGGCCTTTGCTAAGGATGCTAGGGATCAGTGCGACGTAATGCAGAAGATGTTCAAGAAGATGGATACCTTATACGAAGATCTGGCAGAATATTTTGTATTCGATAAGCAGAAGTATACGTTAGAAGAATTCTTTACGGATTTGAAGACTTTCAAGGATAACTTTGTTGTAAGTTTTCTTCCGTATTGGTTGTTTTAATGACAGTTATTTGACAGTTATCTACGCGTCTGTTTTCATTAATTTGTTAAAAAACAAATATTTTATTTTACTATTTTACACACAGTATTATTTTATTGTTTATTAGTCGTGACAACAATATTTTCTAAAAGAACATACTTATTTTATCACTAGATTACACAACGACGACATTCACTATCGCCGATCCGCAGTCTATGTACCACTATTGGTGTTTAAGATTGTTGGTTACACTTTTGATTATAAAAATGTGTATTAAAAAAATGCATATGGTATGTTTCCGGAAGACAGTTAAAACTTTTATTCAAAATTAAATTTAAATTATTTTTTTCTTTTCTTGTAATACTGTTTTGTTTTAATTCTGGTGGTATAGTGATATAGGTTTCTTCCTAATTCGTATTTCAGTTAACAAAATATTGATCCAATGCGGCTCTGTGTGAGGAATACATCATGAATTTGGAAAAGAAAAGTCCACTTTCTCACAATAGCTCAAAATTTAATAAGAAAAGAGCGACCGGTTTCGAGACTAACGCCCCATCTTCAGGCTCGAGTTAAAAAATATGAACTCGCGCATAACCATAGTACTAGAGCAAACGCTAACTCTCACTTATTACCGCCTAAAACACATCTTACTAAGATGCAGGAGCAAACCATACATCAATGTCTGAAAATATTTGATCACCTTCCAGAAACACTTAAAAACAACACAAAAATGGTATATAAAAACAAATTAAAAAAGTATTTGATCGGTGAATCGTTTTACTCTACTAGAGAATTCTTTACTAAAACAGTTTCTGTAGGGTAATTTTCTTTACTAAATTATTTTTTAATGTGTGTTTTGATTGTGTTGCTTGTGTTTTTTATATATTGTATGTACTTTTTTTATTTACGTTTAACGACAAATACGGTGTAGTTTAAACATGCATATTTCGATGTACTTTATTCTTATATAAGTGTGACGTATTCTATACAATTTGTGTATTATGGAATCAATTGACATTATTATTATTATTATTATTATTATTATTAATACATCATTCACGAAAACGCATGGGCTAATATCGTCCATGGCGATACATCGCCTATCGAGCGTGACGTCATCGAAGAGCGCTGAGGCCTTCTAGTTTCGGAGGTAATGTCTCATACCACTAGACCACCGGCACCAAACAATTCAAATTGTACTAAATATGGAAACTCAAGTTTTGCTATGCTATCTACAACTGACGTTTGGATTTTCAAAAATGGAAATGTATTACAAAACTTACTTCTTCATCAAACAGGAGAGATTTTATATGCTGGCATGGAATAATATTTTAACCGCCATTATAATGCATAACGTTTTATTTTTGCTAGGATCAAATATATTTTATAAATTACATAGACATACTTCAAGTCTTACTTTTAAAGCCTTTTTTAAAACCGACTATTTTAAATTAATAATAATAATAATAATAATAATAATAATAATAATAATAATAATAAAAGTAGTAGTAAGGACATTGTCAAATTAACTACTACTTTTAACTCGAGTCTGAAGATGAGCCGTTAGTCCCGAAACCTTATTAACCTTATTAAATTTTGAGTTATTGTAAGAAAGTGGACTTTTCTTTTCCTCCAACTTCATAATAAAATATTATATGGCTGTTTTTCTGTACAGGTTGTCCCATATTGTTATGTTTATATTTTGCGAGCGTAAGGTACGAGGTAGTAAGTTCTCGGTCTGAAAAAGAAAAAAAATTGGTAAAATATAATTTTTATTTTTCAATATAATCTCCCCTAACTTCAATACATTTATTACAACGATCAATTAATAATTTTATACCCTTGTAAAAATAATCTAAAGTTTTTCCCTCAAAATGTTGTATTACAACTGCTTGCAACTCACTATTGTCCTTAAAACGTCGTCCCCTAAGGTCTTTCGTTAAATGAGAAAATAAATATTAATCACTTGGAGCCATGTCCGGACTATACGGTGGATGCTCCAATTCTTGAAAACCACATTCGCGGATGGCAGCTTGTGAAATGGCGGCAGTATGAACGGGTGCATTGTCGTGCAATAATCGAACATCTTTCGTCAATTTTCCTCCACGTTTTGCACGAATATTGTCTCTCAATTTATGCAGTAGAGACGCATAATGTATGCTATTGACAGCTAATACCATTTCTTCAATAATTGAAACGTTTTGAGGAGTTATCGTTTCAATTAGCCGACCGGAGCGCTCATCATCATCAAGAGATTCTTGCCCCAAACGGAAACATTTTGCCCACTTTTCTGCAATAGAATATGAAGGAAATAAACTCCGTCTAAACCTTGTTTAATGTCATTAGGCTTATATCCTTCTTTTGTTAAAAATTTAGTGTCGGCGCAGTACTCAATTTTTGTTACCTGAGAGATTTTCATGCACTAGTCACGTTGTCTAGCTGGTTATTAAAAACTACTACTCTTCGAGCCGTAATATATATAGTGTAGGCCTCGCACATGTGCAACAATGACGCAACGGAGTTTAAACACGCTTGAATCTGTATAAGCCTGTGAGGCTGAGAATTTATGGCGCCTACCTCTTATACTCAAATTAGCAAAACAGAGTTGGATAACTTGTTGCTAGGACTAATCGTGGTTGGTGCAACTGAATTTCATCTAATTTGGAGTTTACTAATCAGGGTTAGCTAACACTAGTCTAACACAGGTCGGTGCAACTGGGTATTAATTGTAAAAGGAAAAGAAGCAAGAGTTGCAGGTCAATTTTTATTAATTTTAAAGTTATAGGTCTTTTAATTCTTATAACAGGAAATAAAAAAAACATTTAACTTAGAAAAGTTCAGTAAGTAATACTTTCAAAATGCCCACCACCTTGTTGAATGCAAGCTTGCGCCCTGAAGCCGACAGATGCCATTCATATTTCACGCCTGTTTTGTCCGATTTCTTCCGTAGCTTGTTGAATTCGCTCAAATAATTCATCCCTGATAGTTGAAACTTGCCTATAGACTACATCTTATGGTTTCCCAGAAATCTAAGGGAGTAAGATCGGGTGATCTAGATAACTATGCAACAGGACCACCTGGATCAATCCATCTTAGTGTTCATGACATTCTGGACTGCAATTCTAAAATGTGGCGGGTACCATTCATTTGAAATCACAAGTCACGCCTTATAATCACTCCTCTAAAATCGTCTAACATCCTCTATAAGTTGTGGCAGATCTTCAATAAGAAAGTGAAGGTAATTGGCCGCATTTAATCTCGCAGGAAGAATGAATGGAGCAATTAATAAATCATCGATTAGGTCAAATGTTAATAAAAACTATTGTTGGGAGCTAGACGTGTGTATTGCGATTTTCTAACTTGCATCATAGGTTTCTCAGATTAGCGCCGCTAGTTCTCGTGAACGCGGCTTCATCTGACTAGAGAACTGTATTGCAAAAATTAACATTAAGCCGTGATTGCTCGTGAAAAAAATGCCTAGTAGCAATAACCGAAAATTAATGCTCATATAGCTCATGATATTGGTGGAATCATTCCCGGCAAAAACAATGTAGCAGAGAAAATATCACTAACACACGGACATGTTTCTGCATACCCGGCGTCATCAGCGTGGTTTCGAGCACAATTTTCTGTTGCTTACAATTGCGTTTGCCTCTCGAAACCACGCTGACGACGCCGGGTAGGCAGAAACATGTCCTTGTGTTTTCTCTGCTACGTTGTTTTTGCCGGGAATTATTCCACCAATACCATGAGCTACATTAGCTTAGAACAAACGAGACGTGAATGGTGGTCTGCCTCAAGCAAATCCAGCACCCTACGATAACGATATAAATGCAGGCCCTCACGCTTTAAAACGGTTGTTCGTGTCACTTCAAATTGTCTTCAAATTTTACGTGTACTAGTTAGATCTCTTCACTTTTTTTATCTAAGCCTCTTGGTAAATTTACTCCTCTGTCGAAAAGATAATATTACCAACTGAATTTTTTTTTAATTTAATATGTAACTCAAATTAAATAATGTAAATAATATAAAAATGTACTTGATGAAGTTAATTTTGTTTATTTTTTGTAACAAAAGATGAAAGGCCTATAACTTAAAAATTAATAAAGATTAGCCTACAACTTTTGCGTTTTTTCACCTTAGAATAAAGTAATGATAATAGAGTTTATTGGTATTAGCATATAAACATACAGAATTACAAGAAAAAGATACAAAACGGAAGTAGTAATAGTTGCAATATAGGTGAACAACAATAATCTTATAATAGCATAACACCAAAAAGACTATTTCGCCGTATGGTTATAAAACCAACCAGCGTTCTGCATGTGGTGATTGTGATAAAGCTTATATTGGTCAAACGAAACGAGCGATAGTTACTAGATTCAATGAACATATTAGGTGTTACAGGTACGGGAATATAGAAGCATCAAGTCTAGCACAACACATAAACGATACCGGGCATAATATTAAATTAGTAAACCTAAAATTGATTAAAAACGTGATTTGGCCGATTGAACTGGACGCCTATGAGACCTATTTATATAAATAAGAATGTAAACCTAGTCAATAAAGAAAAGGGACCTTTACTTTTTTCCTGCCTTTTCCGTTTATTACGGTAAAGAGGTCATTTGGTTTATAGTTGTGCTATAATAAACGATGTCGATCCTTTCATACATTCTGCATGTGTCTAGCCCTTAGTTTTAAGAGAGGTGGAAAGAACACAAATTTGACGAACACAAAGGATACAGCCGTGGTCTCACTCGAATTTTATTTTTATTTTTATTAGGATGGGATGGTGCATGTCTTGAGTTTCGTGGTGATAAGACCTTTTTCCGCCGTTTCTCCTTATTTTTACTTGCTTTCTAGTGTACACGGCAAAAGTACGTACTTGTATATATTTTTTCTTGAAGAGTAGGGTAGGGATAGCGCGGGTTCGTTAGATTTAATATTTGTTCTCTCACATCAATCGGTACGCAGCTGAAGATGAAGACCCACGTGTCTTCGAAACGGCTTTTTCGAATCAATTAATAATTTGTGTGGTGCGGAGTGTGCCGAGAATACTGTTGTTTGCAATAACAGTCATACTGATTAAATGCATCTTTAACAATGAATATAAATATTAAATTTGTTGCAATACATACAAATATCTGATTTGATATGACAATATTTGGCAAACACTTTCTATAAGTAAGTAATATTAATATACATTCTAATTATAGCAAGCTAAGAAGGATAACGAAAGAGAAAGGGAGATCGAAGAGAAGAATAGGAAAGCTAAATTGGCTAGGGAGAAAGCCGAAAAGGAGAAACAAGAACGAGAAGCCAGGAAGAGAGCTATCATCGATATGAATCCAGAACAAACGCAAGAAGGTGTCATGGACAGGTACGCTTTCCTACTTTGCTTTACAATTAAAATATTTATCTAAATCACTATTTTTTTCCTCTAACCAGCTTACTACAAGCGTTACAAACGGGCAGTGCTTTCAGTAGGGAGCAAAAACGGAAAAGAAACGTGAGGCCAGCTGGTGGTAAGTTTCCTTTTCTTAATATACCATTTAAACAATACAAATTTTGACAGAAATGTAAAATCGACACGATTCGCTCAGGTTTGTTTGGAGTACCGCATCCTAGGCCCGATGCGCTTTGTGAAATTTCAGTCAGCCGAACGCGATTAGCATTTCTGTCAATTTCTACTATTAAAACTTGTTCAAACTCCTTTCTAACAGATGATGTATTTGACATTTCAGAAAATCATTTTTAATCATACTTTTTTAAAATTTTCTAAAAGACTGCTTACTGGAAAACTTATATGGTAAGCCAGTTTTCGATGTTGCTCGGATATATCTAGAGAAAGTATCTAGCGCCTAAATGTTGAAGGTCCTGTGTTAATCTTTTTTTTTTAATGCGATTTTATTATTTTTTCCGCTTGATAACTCCTTAAATAGGAAAGATTACAATGCAAACATATAAATATCATCTTGTGATAATCATAATAATACAATAACAAAACCGCAGCTTGATTCGTAAGTAGGCTGTGGATATTTATGCAACCACATATTGTAACTTTCATCAATTCACATTTCTGCACATATAGATATTTGCAATTCTGTATTGCTATAAAAAGAAAAAAAAATGCATCTCCAGAGCTTCTGTAGTCTTCAGTTTTAGGGAATAGGGCTTAAATTATTGTTAAGTGGTTTTTCTTAAAAGAAATTTAATCCTACTACAAATAGTTTACAAACCAGATACTATCCTAGTTTTTCATCCAAAATTCATACTAGGCATGCGCATTACGCCGTAGTATTGATTCAGACTCTTCGCTTACCTCCCACTTAATGAAAACATCTTGTATCGTATACGATAATTTTCTTATTCTTCTTATTCTTACATACGAGGTGTGATCAAAAAATACGGAGAATGAATTTTTATTGCAGCAACTGCTGATGCTATATTCATTTGAAGTAATAAGTTCGGTAGTCTAATCCTTTAAGATAGTCAGTGTCAAGTTTGAACAAGTTGTGATTCCAGAGCCGGAAGAGTGAGGTCGTGTTTACCGTGTCTATCGCGCATCATGGATTTCGAACAACGCGTTAACATTAAGTTTTGTTTTAAGTCGCAAAAAAGTGTCAAAGAAGCTCACGAAATCAGTGTATGGCGATAATGTGATGACTAGAGTTTGTTAAAAAGGTGGTACCGGATGGCAGTAGCGTAGCGGTAGCGGTGTGGGTAGGGGTTATTTTCAACTCGTAGTCGATCTTAACAGTACCGCGAGAGAGTTCAAAGCGACAGTACGTTGCGCGCTGCACGCCAAATAAGTACGCGAAGATGGGACGCCAGAAGGGTGTAACGCAGGAACCCAAGTCACAATGTTCGTTACTGACGGAGCCGCAACAATGCTGAGAGTTGGTAGGATGTTGAAAATATGCTTTCCGACTCTTCTTCACATAACATGCCTCATACACGCATGTCACCTCGTAGCAGAAACCATTCGAAAGAAGTATCCGATGGTGGATAAGTTAATAGCATCTACCAAAAAAGTGTTCATCAAATCTCCCAAACACATCCGTGTATTCAAACAATTGTGTCCGAAATTACCATCACCACCTCAGCCTGTAATAACGCGATGGGGAACATGGCCCCAGGCAGTATCTTACTATCAGAAATATTTTTCACAAGTGAAAAATGTCATTTTGAAACTTGTAAAAAGTGGCAAAAATGGTTCGTTCAAACAGGCGATTGATTATGCGAGAGCTTACCGAACAACTGAACATCTCGTGCGGGTTGATAATTTGCAAATGAGACGAGTGAGTGCGAAATTTGTTCCCAGACTTTTGACTGGCTAACAAAAGGAAAATCGTGTGTCAGTTTGCAAGGAATTGAAGGATCGTCTTGAAGCAGATCCGGACTTCATAGCCAATATTATAACTGGAAATAAAAGTTGGGTGTATGGATAATACCCTGAATTGAAAATTCAGAGTTCCCAATGGAAAACGAGCGGCTCTCCTAGAGTCGAACGTCAAGGTGATTATCATTGTTTTGTTTTTTTTTTTTGATAGTGAGGGCATAGTGCGATCAGAGTTCGTTCCAAAGGGAGCAACTGTAAACTCCGAATATTACAAGGGTGTACTGCAACGCGAGACGATCTACGGAGAAGGAGACCAGAAAAATGGGCCAACGCATCGTGCCACACCTTGCTTCTGATCCGCGAGTTTTTGGCCGAAAAAAGGTTCCATCCGCCTTAATTTCCCGGATTAGCACCATGCGACTTCTGGCTCTTCCCAAAAAAATTAAAACCGTACTAAAACGAAAACAAAAGAAATTCCCTACCTTGAGAGGGCCACGACGAAACAGCCGAAGGCCCTTCCGACAGAAGCCTTCCAGAAATTCTTCGAATCATGGAATCAACGTCAGGATAAATGCATCGAGAGCCAATGAGAGCACTTTGAAGGAAATTAATTAAATCAAATTTGATGTAAGCTTATCACTTTGTTCGTAATAAAATTATTCACCGTATTTTTTGATCACGCTCCTCGCTTGAGAGCGAGGAGGAGATAGCGATATGGCTAATTTCGCATTTTCCCAATCGCAACGACCTTATGGAAAGTTGCATTAAAGATCATGATTGCTTTTCAGTTGTAAATGACGACAGTGAAATATATTATAAAAGTTGTTCGACATCAAGGTTGTCGAACAACTTTTTAAATAAGAACAAAATAGCTCAACATCTTAAAACTAAAACATCTCGCGATCTAGATATGCCTGTTCCTTTCTACACTAACTTTTATCACGGCCAATAGACCTTTTAAAAAACTTGATAATCCCACACTCGGTCAATTTCTGGCTAAATAGCAATACAAATGAATATAATATTTAAATGTAACTCGAAGAAGCAGCTCACCATTGTTAAAAGGAGGACTGTTGATGCCAGTATTCTTACAGCATGAGTGTGTCTGCATAAATATCCTCGGTCTACTTTATTAGTGTATTCTATTTTTTAATTTATTTATTGCTATTGGGTATTCGTTTGCATACAACGGTAATTTGATGATCTCTGCTGTACTTGATTAATCCTTATGTTAGATATGCCAAGTCGACTGTATGCAAACTTCAGCAAATATGATAATTCCATGCATGAATAAGAAATGGCGTAAATTTGTTACGTGCAGTCTATGACATAAGAAATAATTAGAAACAGCATCTTGATATCAAATATCAATCAAATACATATTATGGATCATGCTGTTTTGTGGGATGCATTTATTTACGTTTGTCAATTTAACCTCAAGATTAGTTAATGTTTCAAATCTAACTATTATAGAACAGGTATTTCTTGTTTGATAGATTGCACATATAAGCTTTCTGCAATATATACATTTTTAGCTTTTATACAATATCAAGTTTTATTCCAATAATATGGTGCAATGGCGCATGGGGAAGTTGAATATATTCGATCTTAATAGCATGTTTTTTCTTTCTTTTTAAGCTGAAAGGAGGGCTCAATTAGTAAGATCAAGATCTCGAACGAACGTTATAGCTGGCAGAGAGCTTAGAGGGTAAGGTTTTGTTTAATTTTTAATGCAAATATCAAGACATATGGGTAGAATTTCTAGAACATTATAGAAAAGCCTTTCTTAGCATATACACCACCGGTCATTGAAGTTAGGACAACTAGTGAATTATTGTAAACATCTGGATTATACAGGACCCAATACAATTAAAACTAGTAAATATACTAACTTAATATACTAAGGACAAACTGAAACTAAGATATTTCCATCGAATCACTTAGTGTTCTAACGTATAACAAGTTCGAATGGTTTTATCCGTTTGAGTCGTCCGTTGATATTACGCACATTCAGAAGTCTGGATGCTTCTATGTTGATGTGGTTTTAAAGTCCCTTTTGATGAGATTTGGCGAACCGAGTGATTATGTCTGCGACCGTCTCGATCTCGAGGTCTCGATGAAGGTCACAGATACGCACGTAGCAAGGCGCATTAACAACACAGTTAAGCACTTTATTTTGATATCTTTGTATCACTTGGATATTAGATTTACTGGCGCAGGCCCATAGCTGAATTCCATAACTCCAAACTGGACGTAGCAAGCTTACTGTACGAGGTGTGGCAATTAAATAACCGGACTGGTGCTAGAAACAGATCACCAATTACATTACAAAGTTACTCTCCTTGCCGATCCCTACAACGCTCCATACGAATTTTCCACTGTCGAAAGCAGTGCTGGAAGTCCGTTTTTGTCAGCTTGTTGAGAACCTCCGTCGCTTTCCCTTTCACCGCTTCCACAGTGTCAAATCTTGTCCCCTTAAGCTCTGATTTTACCTTAGGAAGTAAAAAAAAAGTCACAGGAGGCCAGGTCGGGCGAGCACGGTGGGTAGTCTAACACGGGGATGCCGAATTTCGCAAAGAACGCCTTCACAGACAAGACGCATTGTCTTGGTGGAGCGTCCAGGATCAGCTCTTCCACAAATCGGGTCTTCGTCTTCTCACTCGTTCACGAAGGGTAGTTAGAACCTCGTGCTTCACAAGAAATTTGAGGTTAACTCGTTGCTCGATCTGAACACTGACGATTGCTACAGCGAAACTGAGCGACGTACAACCGTACCCATCGAGCATACAAGCACAGACATTTTTCCGACGCGACGCTAGCGTAAGGACTTGAACGGGCGATTACTGCAGCGAGACTGAGCGACGTACAACCGTGCCCATCGAGCTCAGGGTGGGGGAAGCATCTACAAGCACAGATATGTTGAAACCTGTCGTGGCGTGCTCGCTGTTTGCCGATAGTAGCACCGGTCCGGTTATTTAATTGCCACACCTTGTATGTTGAAAGCTCAGAATTATAACCAAGCAACCAATACAGCAGATGCAAGATACAAAAGTGGGCCTAGGACACTACCCTTAATCAGCTTCAAGTCTGAGTACAAATCTTCGTATCTAACCCGGAAGTGTCGATTAGTCAGGTAAGATTTTAGGAGTTGATAGAAGTGATCAGAAAGAAGTGATCTTAATTTGTGTAATAGGCCTTCATGCCATACTCTGTCAAATGCCTGCGCTACATCCAGGAAGACAGCAGAGCATACATTTTTGTTTTCTAAAGCTTTTTCAAAGACGAACTTGATCAATTGTCGAGTGATTATTTCTGAAGCCAAATAGATGAGATGGTATCAAGTTTTTTTGATCAAGAATAGGTTTGGGACGCTTTAAAATCAGTTTCTCAAACAATCTAGACATAATTGGCAACAATGAGATGGGACGATATGATTCCACTTCACTTGGATTTTTGCCAGGGTTTGGTATCATAATGACTTCAGCTGTCTTCCATGCTTCTGGGATATAGTTTAGCCGAATAATAGCATTGATCAAAGTAGTTAATTTAACCAAAGCTTTTCTTTTGAATCTTTTTAGTATCTCACCTGTGACAAGGTCAAATCCAGGCGCTTTTTTCGTATTGAGGTTGTTTTTGATTTCATCGGCAACTTCCTTGGAAGTAACTAGTGGAATTTGATCAAGATAATCATTAGAGTCAAGACGTGGCAAAGTATTACCTCCCTCATTTGGATGAAATCTTGCCTCAAGATGTTCTGCAAATACACTTGCTTTTTCCAAATTATTACGAGGCCATTTTCCATCAGTTTTTCTGATTGGAGGTACTTGAGCTATCGGTCGTTTTAGATATTTAGTAGCTTTCCAAAGTGAGTATTCAGGGCTACTATTTGCAGTAAGTTCTGTAAGAAACTTGTTGATTGATGATTGTTTGACATTTGTAATTTCTGTGGTTAATTGTCGAGTAGCTCTGTTAAACAAAGTTTTATCATATGGAATTCTTGATTGATGCCACTTTCTTCTGAGCTTTTGTTTTTCTGATATTAGGTTCCTAATTTCTTTCACTAAAGACCGGCTTTTCCTAAGCGGCGTTTAGTGGTGGTTTCAGAAATCGGTCGTTCGCGTCCTCTGTTGATTTCTGCTGTGATTTCGGGTGCCGTCTATCGCCGATTTCGTTTGCTTAGCACTGTTAGGCGTCGATCTTCCGCACCAGTTGTAATTCTTGATCTATTACGGGGACGATTAGAAAACCGTAGTCTTCTAATGTCCCGGTGGTTCGGTATCGGCGAATAGTATAATGCACACTTGATTTTGTAATTTGCAATTTTTCCGCAATCACACGCGCGGAATATCCTTTCTCGTGTAATGTGAGAATAGCCGATCGCTTTTCTACAGTTATAGGCTTTCCTTTCGGCATTTATAATTCTGATAATTGTCCTAACTTCAATGGCCGGTAACGTAGACCGTGGGATAATATAAGCGTGCTTGATGTTGATGTGGAAAGCTGTAATGCACGCAACTTGATGATGCCCGTTATAGCTTTTCTCTTTTTTTCGGTTGGCAAAGTCGTGGTTTCGCCGGTCGTGCGCAACTCGGTTTGCCAGTTTAAAGATTAAAATAAATAAGACATCGCATTTTCATACTTTCTTTTGCTTATAGGGAAATCATGGCCTAACATTCGGTGATAGCCAACAACGATGTGTGGAAAACATATTTATTAAAATACTCTATTCTTTAAAAGAAATAGAAAAAAGTCTTCCTTCTTTGTAAATAGCGAGAAAATAGCTTGTATATTTTCAGATGTATATTTATGAATACTATTACGATTATTATATATACAACAATTGATAATATATTTATATTTATTTAGAACTGCGTTCAACATTTTTAACGGCGGTTCTAATTGTCTAAATTCAATCGCTGCGTTTTCTTTTGTTTTTATTATAAAATATTGAGCGATTGCAGAATAATTAGTGATATGACACTGTAAATAGTGAGATGATTGAAAGAGAGGAACACATCTTATTTCGAATACGAAGTATTTGTATTATATATAGCAACAGCTGTGACAGATTTGTATCATGTAAAAAGTTAATTTTTGAAAGAATTATTTTGTGCGTTATATTGTCATATGTATGTATCATATAAAAAGGTAATTACTTAAATTTACTGTGAACAATTTTTTTTTAATAAATAACTTATTTTGTACGGAAGTAAACGAGTTTCATTTGATCATCGAATACAACATGATGACTTTATTTTGATGTTAGGTACGTGGAACATCTCACAACACCTAGTAGATAATGAATACTTTCGTCTTTTTTGGGATAAATATGTTCCATCATGGAAGCTACCAACAAAAAGACAATTGCGGTACAATTTACAATATGTGCAGAATACAGTAAAAGACTGTATAAAAGACGAGTTGAGAAATCAAAAAATCTGGCTGGATATTCCAAATCAGCAATACCTTCCTTGTAGGTCGATGAATTCAAGTCCTCGAAATAGCAATTTACAGCAGCGATTACCTCGGAATTAGACGAAAATCTCTTACCGCCGAGCCATTTTTTCAGGTTTGGGAACAGATGATAATCGCTGGGAGCCAAATCTGGGGAATAATAATAATAAATAATAATAATAAACTTTATTTCAATGACCAAAGTTTGAAATAAGCCGGAAAAAAACAACAACAATACAAAAGGGAATAATACAATAACTAAATACAAAACAAAAGAAATTAATAAGTAATAAGTAGAGACGGGATTTTAGGCAAAATGTCTCTTTGTCAAATTAAAAATAATACAAAATCTATATGTTTCTCGACAAATCAAAGCGATCTAGCTATGTTTTATTTTGCCTAGTTGCCTATTTGGACTTTTAACAGCCTAAATCGTGGTTTTTCGCCTATTTTGTCCTAAAATCATATTTATTTGGTCTAAACGTTTTTTTTTTTTAATTTTAAATAAGTATGGTTTTTACACAGCTGCATCTTTTTTAAATGTAAATTTTAGTTTTACAGCTAAAATGCTATAAACTAATACAACGATGGGTTGTGAGAGGCAAAGTTTGGATTTGCCTGCCGTAAAATTTATATTACTACCCTATTGAAGATATATCCTCAATTATCGGCTTATCGCTCTCGGGTTCATTTACCTGCACCCACGTTTTTATTTTACGGGAATCCCTATCGGCTTGTTTACACACTGTAATTTAAACCATATAAGCAAATTTCTTCTCCCTGTTAACGTGATTAATGAATACACGATGCCCATTCATAGTTTATACAATGGACATCTTGATATTGCAGTTTAGATTTTATATTTATTCTCTTACTGTTTCTCTGGAGCGTATATGTGTGTGTTCCTATAGCGAGGTGGACTATTGACGAATCAGTATATAGTGAAAGACACTTTGAATTTTCATTTATATCGTAGCTTGCAACGAATATTTTTCGGTAGTTTTCTGTCGGTTTGTGCTTGTTTATCTACTCAGTGTATTGTGTATTTCCATCTACAACAATGCCAAAATCCAAGGAATCACATAGCGATAAAGTTCAAAATGGCTGAAGGCAATTGGAGGCACTACTGTCTTTCAGCTGAATCCAAGCAACAGTGAAGAGTTGTTTTGTAAAGCGTGCGGAAAAATAGTAAAGGACGTTTTTGTTTTTCTTTCCTAAGTTGCTTCAAAAATATTATTGTAGTTAACTTGCAAAAAGAAAAATCATTTAGAGCAACATGCTACTGCTCCTGGACATCAGGCAAATCTTAGGAAACCGTTGAGGAACCAAATGTTAATAGACACCAAAAATTCAAGAGAAATCGTCGTTTTTAATCGAGATTTATGCGACGCTTTTATGTCTGCAAATATTCCTCTGGACAGATTAAACTATTCAAAACTGCGAAATTTTCTCACTAAATACTGCAACAAGAATGTGGCAAGCGTGAAAACCTTAAGAACAACATATGTAACAAAATGTTACAATGAGGTAATTAATATAATAAATAATAATTTAAAAATGTATTTTCATACTTGAGTGTCATTAAGATTTTGTTTACACCTATAATATTTTTATTAATTTTTTAAGACTATTAATACTATTCGCGAAGAAGTAACAACGATATTTGGATATCTATAGATATCTATAGATGAGGCGACTGACTCTAAAGGTCGTATTATGGCAAATATGATTGTGGGTAAGCTTTGTTCTGAAACACCAGGAAAACCGTATTTACTGGCTACAAAGCAACTTGAAAGAACAAATTGCAATACAATGGCAAGATTCGCGAACCAAGCTTTAGGTAAGATATATTATGCAAAAAATTTACTTTAATAATATTGTAAATTTAATGCTAGATATTTAAGTTAAAGGCAACTCTCGTATTTTAGGTATTTTGTGGCCAACAGATGGAATTAAGTACGAAAAAGTCAAGCTTTTAGTCACGGATGGTGCTTCTTATATGCTCAAATGTGGTACAAATTTGAAGATTTTTTATAAAAATCTTAATCATTTAACATGTTTTGCACATGGACTCAATACCAAGAGAGTCTTCTTAAAAGCTCCACAACTCTAGTTCGTCTGGTGTTGATGGTATACCAGTGAACTTTTTAAAACGTTGTACGGAAGCTTTTATAACTCCTTTAACGCATATAATTAACAACTCATTTGAATCTGGCCAATACCCTGATTATCTTAAGACTGCCTTGGCTTCCCCTTTATTTAAGAAGGGTTGCTCTAATGACACCAGTAATTACAAACCTATTAGCCTTTTGACTGGTTTCTCTAAGTTGTTTGAGAAATTGGTGTTTAATCGTTTGTTTGATTTTTTCGCGAAACATAAGCTCATCAGTAGATTCCAACATGACTTCCTTAGGGGTAGAAGTATAGAGACTGCGTTGTTTGACTTTACCGAGGATATTTTCTCTGCATTTGAGAGAAAAAGAGTTCCTTGCGGCATCTTATTGGATTTGTCGAAAGCTTTCGATAGTATAGATCATCGTAGGTTATTTCAGAAATTGGAGCACTACGGTATACGAGGTACAGCACTATCCTGGTTTGAGAGTTATTTGAAAAATAGGGAACGGATTGTCCGTATTTGTTCTAGGGGTAAGACAGTATACTCGGGTGGAAGGATATTAGAGGAAGGTATACCTCAAGGCAGCATTCTTGGACCTCTTCCATTCTTGATATACTTTAATGACGTTTATACAGTCGATAGCTCGCCCATGCAAAACCATCTTACCATCAATTATGCGGATGATACGTCGATATTACTGGAGGCTAACACATTCGCTGAGCTCAGTGTCAATGGTGGTTCATACATCAGAAATATCGACATATGGCTACAGAATAACAATTTAAAAATCAATCATGAAAAGACAAACGTAATTTTGTTTAAAACTAGACCTAGCAATCACCTTGACTATGTGGAATTTGGTAACCGCAAACACTATAGTACAACATTATTATTGTTAGTAGCGACGTTTTACGTTCGGTTTACTTTGGTTGTTGTTACTCGCGAATTAGGTATGCTGTTGTTGTTTGGGGGGGCAATGGCAGCCTGAATCGGGTTTTTGTGTGCCAGAAAAGAATTGTGCGGACTATGTTTGGTCTTGATTTCGACCAGTCTTGCAGAAATTACTTCAAAAAGAATAATATCTTGATTGTATACGGTATCTATATATCCGAGGTACTTCTTTTTTGTTATAAAAATAAACACCTTTTTGAACAGCATTGTTTTGACCATGCTTACGGCACTAGACATAAGGATCGGTACTGCTTCCCCAAACACCGGTTAAGTATAAGTGAGAGTGGTCTCACATACACAAGCTTAAAACTATTTAATAGATTACCTTCTACCTTAAGACAAATTAGTAGTGTATACCTGTTTCGTAAACAAGTTTTTAATCTGTTAGTTGAGATGGAGCCCTATAACTGAAATGAATACTTGTCATAACATATTGTACATTTATACGTTTACTTTGTTCGTTTATTGTTGTTAACGTTTGCTTTGTTCTGTTGTAGTAAAGCAATATTATTATTATTATTATTGTTTTTAATTTTTCTATAAATATCACTAATATTTCTTATATTTTACACAAATACGCAAAGATGATCCAAAATATAAAAATGAACATGAAATAAACTGAAACAGAAATACATCACGTCACGTTTGCTATCTTTGTTTGGCTTCAATGCCGCATCATGCCTTCCAGTTGTGTAAAGTACAATGACGTGATGTAACAAAAATTTGTTTTGACACTTAATGTATTCTTTCAAACAAGGGATGATGTGAGGTTATGTAATATCTGAAAGAATTCGCGAGAACTTTGGTTTGCCTTAACGGTTTGTTAAGAACTTGGATTTGTTTTAAAGAGAAATTTGAGAATATTAGGAAACCTTATTCAATTGGAGCACATATTTCTTTAATCGAGCGCTAAGGGGCACCGTTTAAAGGTAACTTCTTATTTATTTATTTTTTAAAATTTTTATACGAAGGAGTATATTCATTGTGAATTATTATTGATAAAGACTCAAAATAGGAGATAACGGCGAAAACCGGAAGTTACTATCTATTTACCTTTCGGAATTATAATGTTTAGAAATATACCTACCAATTTCAATCAACATCAGGAAGTGATTCTAGAAAACCTTGCCTTAGATGGTAACTTATCAGTAGAGCAACGCAACTGCGCTGAAAGCCAGTGGTGGACGCATAAAAGTTTACACAAAATAAATTAAATGTGATACGTGCTCAAACACTTACCGTTTTAACAGTCCTCCGTGAAATCACAAAGTGGATAATGTCTATTTAATATTTGTAACATTAGATATGTTTCCAAAGTTGTTTCGGCAAAGTGAGTGCGGCGTGAAGAAAAAGTGTTTTTGTTTGCCGAAAACGAACGTTCTACATCTAGTGACGTTATATTTGCGTAAGTAAAATAATCTTTCAAATAACTTAACGGTTCTGTTGACGCACCTTCACAAATTTGTCTTAATGTGCCAAAATCGGAGTCTTTATCTAAAACACTTTCAAACCTTTCTAAAACACAAACATTTCTTGCGTCTTCTATCGCGCATAGCTGTGCGTGAACATGCACTATTTGCAAAGATTCCACTGACACCGAAGAATTTTGTAGTTTTTCTATCGCATCTGTTAGTCCCACGTAATTGTTCTGAATAATTTCCAAATCCGTTTTAACTTGACTATCCTGAAATTTCAAGCGGCTTACCTTGACAGCCGTAGTTTCATTTGGGTCGAATTCTAAAATCACGTTCTTTATATTCTCAAAATATTTAAGCTAATAAAATGCAGCCTCTAACCATGTTCCCCAACGAGTAAGAATAGGTTGTGGTGGTTCAGGAATACCGGGGCATAGTCTGTGAAATTCCCGAATACGTTTTGGGGATTTTACAAACACAGCTTTTGTATGTGCTATTAGAGCGTCTACCTCGGGATAACATTTTTTGATACTATCTGCTACGAGACTGAGAGTATGAATTTTACATGTAATATGCAACAAGTTAGCACAATGTTTTTTAAGAGATCGGCCTACAGCCAAACTTGCGGACTCGCATAGGCGTCCGTATTACGGGTTAATATAAGAATACGAAAAATTCATAAATAAACTTACTTGCTAATTATTCAACAAATTAGAGGCATCAGGATGTGAACTACTGTAAACTTGCATCATTGCATATGTTTCCACAGTTACTTCTTTAAACCTTGTGCGTCGACAAGAAAAAATATTCTTATACATAGAAAACGATCTCTCCACATCTAAGAAAGTTACATTTGCATGTAGAAACTGTTTTTCAAAATCACTTAAAAGTTCACTATTCTCACACTTATTATATACGGCCTCTAAAGTATTAAAATCGGGATTTTTCCTTAAAACATCTGCCAACTTTTGACTAGCGCATAATCCTGGCGTATCATTTAATGTGTGTAATTTATTTTTTACACTCTCCACTATGTCTAATGATTCCTGCAATGACAATTCAGTACATTGTAGTTTTCTGATGGCATCTAGTAATACTGTATAATTGGTACATATTGTTGTTAAATCTTCCAAAAGTTGAGGAATTTGAAATTCTCTTTGACTTTCTCTAATTGCTTTGGATTCATTCCGATTAAATCGCATTATAACTGATTGAATTTGTTGAAAATGGATCAAATAGTAAGAAGCTGCTGTTAGCCAAGTACCCCATCGCGTTAAAATTGGTTCAGGAGGTTCTGGAATACCTGGACCAAATTTACGAAATTCTTTTAAACGTTTAGGAGATTTACGAAACACTGCTTTAGTACTTCCAATCATCCGATCAACGTTTCCGTAATGTTGTCGAACAACTACACCAACTAAATGTAAAGCATGCAGCACGCAGGTTATATGTATTAAGTTAGGAAATATATGTTTTAAGGATCGCCCAACACTTAACATCGTTGCTGCACTATCTGTCACAATTATCACAACTTGATCTTGGGCAATTTTAAATTTTTTCAAAGCGTTCATTATCACTTTTTGAATATTTTCCGCGGTACATTGTTGAACACGTTTGCAAGCTAACAAATATCGAGATGCTGTGTTCTCGCTAGATAAAACGCGAGCTATTACATTCACAATACTGTTTTTCTTTATATCGGTCGTCTCATCCACGGTAATCCATATTTTTTTGGAACACAAATCACGTTTACACACATTCTCTAGCATCTCTTTCATTCGCGGCAAATGATTCTGTAATTGTGTTTGTGAGGGTAATGGGTACTTTGGAACGTATTGTCGCCAAAACGTTTTAAAAGCTGCTTTTCTCACCAACGACAACGGAAGATTACAAGAGGTAAACATAATTAATAAATGTATGAGGAATAGTGTATAAGGTATTTCAGTTCTTGCATTTCTCATATGCTTAATACCATTGACATGCCTCTGGCAATCAGTTCTGTCCAATGCAGCCAAACGAACATTGCATATTAAGCAAAAAACTGCACTACCGTCATATTTTAAATGGGGAAAAAGTGACACATACTTATGTACATTAGTAGCAAATCTATTACGAGGCATTGTTTTCTTAGGTATGTAAATATTAGTTCTATATGAAACGATACACTAATTATGTACTTGGTATAATACTACAACATGCAAAAAACACCAGCTATATTTTCAAAAGCGACACGTAAGTACATAACCTTGACCGTTCGACTAATCTCCGCAACAGCTCAACCGGTACTAAAACGAAATCTCTCTCAGCGCGGTTTAACATGGTTTATATTCAAGGTCGACACTACATGCCTGCTTCTCTACCGGTTTAGTTTATTTATGAATTTTTCGTATTCTTATATTAACCCGTAATACTGACGCCTATGCGAGTCCGCAAGTTTAGGTTACTCTACACATAAACATCAGCAGTTGATTTGTTGAAAGTTCAAACTTTTCCAATGTGTTTAATATCAACATTGAAATTACTTCGGCAGTGCATTGTTGTATTCGTCTGGAAGCTAGAAGAATTGAGGGTGACGGTCGATGTGGTTCCATTGTGCGTACCACTACATTAACCACAGAATGTTTTTTACGATCTGTTGTTTCGTCCACACATAACCACAGTTTTTTATCTTGCAACTCCGATTTAATTCTTTTCTCGACATGCTCACGAGCAGACGGCACAACTCTCTGTAATGTTCTCTCACTTGGTAACTTAAAGTCCGAATATTCATTCCAAAACGAGACGTATGCTTTCTTCCTTAGTAAATGAAATGGTAAATTACATGCAATAAACACATTTAAATTTAAATTTGTCGTAATCTCGTGTGAAATTTTTTTTTTAAACATGCCCTGCACTATTTACGTGCCGTAGACGATCACTTTTCGACCAACACATTAAATCTATTTTACACACTACACATTGAATTTCTGCAATAAATTCTCTTATTGTGTCCAACTTTGGTTGTTTTCGCGACGTAGGAAACATTTTCAAAACAAACGTAGAACTACGATATAGTATACGACAGCGTAAATGCATATACAACAGATCGGCTTTCGAGTCGCAGTTATATAAACGCTTATACCGAATTGTCTCGGCCGTGTTTATTTTGTGTAAACTTTTATGAGTCAGCCACTGGCTTTCAGCGCAGTTTCCGTTGCTCTACTTATCAGCACTTACAAATATCATTGAATAGAATAAAACAACAATAATTTCATATGTATATATTTATTTCTCTTCGCTTGTTTCTGTACATAATAATAGTATTTCCTTATCTTATATAATAATATAATTGAATCTCACAGTAGTGATTTCTCTTCTGTATTCATTTAATAGTAACGTTTCTTTTAACATATTAATTTTAAATTTCCATGTAATATAATAATATATTATTTACAGATTAATTTTGGACTTTAAAATTTTTCTTCTTTACCCAATCGGTGCCTTTTATTAAATTTATTTGTTAACACCCGATATATGTAATGCAATATACGTTGTCTTGTCGCGTTATTGTAATAATTGACTGTCTAGATTGCATTTGTTTTTCTTTTTGTTCAATAATAAGTCTTAAAGCCGATACTCTACCAAATAGCAAGTTTCATTTATTACGTTTCGTTCAATATAAGAACAAATGCAATCATTCTTACAGCCGCAGAGCATTTGTCAACTCAAAGCCAAATTTGATTCATAACAATAGAAAGAAAAATCAATCAAGGCTATGATTTTTTCGTGATTTTTTTTGGAAAATGTCTACACAACGGCGCAGCAAATCATAACAAGGTAAGGTGTCCTTCGTTTTCGAAGGTGATTGCAATCACTCGAGGATAACAACTTGTGATAAATATATATAATTACTATGATTGTATTATTTTTGTTGAGGTGTCTATTAATAACATTTTTATAATTTTATAAAATATACGGGGCGTTAAAGGATTGTATTAAATCAAATTTCTTTGTATTATTAACTTACGCAACGTTCGACAAGTTATTGTATGTACACAGTCTGTACTTATTAATATCACTACAAATACGCTAAAAACTGTTCCATCGAGATTCTTTAACACCCCGTATATTGTCAATAAACTTTACATTTACAACAATATTACAACTTTGATATTCTCTTTTTTTATGTTTCAATTACTTTTTCTTTCCTTAAATAATTTTAAGTCTACCTTCGTATACAGGCTGAACCATACATACTCTTTTGAACAATAGGCATCTTAGATATATGCGAAAAAATACAGATATTTTAAAATTGCGACTTTTCCATCGAAATGCTTATAAATTTTTATCTTTTTTATGTTTGAAAAGGTGTTTAATCCAGTAACTTTATACATCGAACCTTACATCAAATCTGGTTGTTCTGATTTTTTCTTGAGTTGTTTATGATGTTCGGCCAATGAATAATCCAAGTTTCGACTTCGGAAGCTGCACGCAACTTTGTGAAAAGTCCAAAAAACCGCGAAATTTTCGACTTTCTTTCAGTTTTTGTCGATTTTGACCTTGGAGAACTACTTTTTCGATAATAACCTTTCAGTATATTTTAAAAGTAAACTACATTTGCCACAATTTGAAACTAGAATGGTCTCTGTAAGCCCAATAGTTTCCAAGATACATCCTTTCAGGTTTTCCTGCAGGCTTACTTTTTCGGAAATTTCCCAAAAGAATATTTATTTAGTTATAAAATCAGTTTTAAGGCGTAATTTTTCGAATATAAGTGTAAGTAAACAAATTTTAATGAGCTGATAATATATTCTACAACAAATATATTCGTAAGTGTAGAGGTTGTGTATGCCTAATCATACAACGTATCTACCTACTGCGAGGGCGGAAGATAATTCCTTTCCTGAGCAATTCTGAGAAAGTTTTCAAATAAAGCAAGTTCTGTACAATAAATGTACTGTGAATTATGTCCGAGTATACAGGGTGCTCAGTTTCCGCTACAAATGATACAAGTTTGGTTTCCTAAATGAACACACGGTATATTATTGTGTTTTTTAATGTCACTCTTCAATTTATGTAAACTTTCTTCAATACTCCCTATACCCATCCATCTTAGTTTTTCAAACAATTCCGCTGTTTCTTTCTCGGAATAATTTTTATTTGAAAAGTTCTCAGGGAGGGGATTATCTTCAACTTATGCGTTAGGTATACGAGGTGTGGCAATTAAATAACCGGACTGGTGCTACTATCGGCAAACAGCGAGCACGCCACGGCAGGTTTGAACATGTCTGTGCTTGTATGCTCGATGGGTACGGTTGTACGTCGCTCAGTTTCGCTGTAGCAATCGTCCGTTTAAGTCCTTACGCTAGCGTCGCGTAGGAAAAATCCAGAGTGTTCAGATCGAGCAACGAGTTAACCTCAAGTTTCTTGTGAAACACGAGGTTCTAACTACCCTTCGTGAACGAGTGAGAAGACGAAGACCCGATTTGTGGAAGAGCAAATCCTGGATGCTCCACCAAGACAATGCGCCAGCCCATTCCCCCTTGTCTGTGAAGGCGTTCTTTGCGAAATCCGGCATCACCGTGTTGGACCATCCACCGTACTCGCCCGACGTGGCCCCCTGTGACCTTTTTTTATTTTCTACGGTAAAATCGGCGCTTAAGGGGACAAGATTTGATAATGTGGAAGTGGTGAAAGCGAAAGTGACGGAGGTTCTCAACAAGCTGACAGAAACGGACTTCCAGCACTGCTTTCGACAGTGGAAAATTCGTATGGAGCGTTGTAGGGATCGGCAAGGAGAGTACATTGAAGGGGATAAGCTTTGTTATGTAATGTAATTGGTGATCAATAAAATATTTTGTAGCACCAGTCCGGTTATTTAATTGCCACACCTCGTACATACTATATGTTCCACTTAAAGAAAAAATGGATGAAAAGCCTTTTACTGGCTTTCGAAGTACTCCGTATACGTACATGAAAACAATTTTATTGGGACAATGTAATCCCATACAATATAAAAACAAAGATTTTTTGATATTTCTTACAATGTAGAAAGTATCACACATTTCCAGACAATCACACGCTGTATTTTTTTATATTAAAGTTCAAGTTTGGTAGTATACATTTACTCTAAAGGTGGTCTCAGTTTAAAAATAGCGTGCGCAATGACGTCAGTGGTAGTGGAATATGGAACATATGAGATCCATCAATTTAAACGTTGTTACGAACAAGTATATCTATATATTACTACCAATGACGTCAAAATTAGAATATGCATCCTTCACTCCTCCGCCCACAAACATTCGGTCAAGTATTGCAAAATAGGAACCGAGACAACCTTTAGAACACATACATTTTACCAACCTTGATTAAAGCTGCCAATATGATAGCACTTCTAAGACGTTCATAATTCAAAATGATATGGATCAGTCTGTATATACTTGCCCATAAAGTCTCCTTCCAATTTTAATACAGTTTAGATCTTTAATAAAAGATTTTACTAGTACTTTTATTGTTTATTAATTAAATAATATACAAAATTTGTTTTGGAGTTAGAGGCAATTAAAAGACGCCTTTTGGTTCCATATATTCTATGATCTCTGAATTTCTGAAAATTATGAGAATGGAAACTGGTTGACATTCTTTTAGGAACCAGATGTTCTCAAGGAAAAAGGAGGAAGCGTTTCGTATTTAAGTTGTTCCTAACACAGTATCCAGTGAATATAAAAAGAATTGTTCGCCATTTATTGATACAATTGATTTCAAAGTTGTCTTGTTTGGTTTAAGATTTATTAATTTTAATCTGTAATGGGAATTTGACCGCTGCCATATTAGATGATCCTGCTTCTTGTTGTTAAGTATTTAAAAAGTGGTCTCCAGATTTTCGATAGGTTTAGCTAAGAAAAAAGCGGTTAGATTTCATTGTAGTGATCATAACTACATAAACCTTGTTTCCTGATTGTTTATGTGGCAAAACTCAATACATTAGAATATAATCCACTGGAGCAGCGGTTCTCAAACTTTTCTGGTTATAGAACCCTTTGAAGGATTTTTTTCGTGCAACCCAAGTTATGGAAAGCTATAAGTTTTAATTAAAATAGAAATATGATATGATGATCAAGTGTATACATGTATGTTGGAACAAAATATATTAGACGTGAGGGGAATAAAAAGAACATTTATTTTGATAACGGTGCTAATAATTTGCTAAATATCCCCCACAAAAAAAAAAAACATCTTGAACAAAAAATTTGTGGTAATTTATTTCCTCTTTTCGTTTTTGCTTTTTCTGGAACTGTTCGGTTATTAAGACAATGTTTTCATTTATATTATGAAAAATGATTTTTTGAATTATGTAATTTTTTATCATTTGTTCATAATCAATCAATCAAGAAGAGAACGTTGATTTTTCGAAAATGAACCATGTTTAGCGATGGAGCTCATTTTCATCTGGATGGGCATGTGAACATCCACAATTATTGTGTTTAGGCTGCTGAGAATCTCCGGGCGCGTTCATGAGAAAAAATGCACCCACAGCAAGTGACTGTTTGGTGTGGGTTTTGGGATGGTGGAGTTATTGGTCCACATTTCTTCAAGGGTGAAGCCGACAATGCAGTTATAGTTAATGGTGAGCGTTATCCTGACATGATAAGGGAGCTTTTGTGACCTGCATTGATCGGTATGGATCTGGAGGACATGTGGTTCCAGTAGAATTGGGGAACTTGCCACACAGCACAAGGAACAATCCAGTTGTTATAAGAAAGATTTCCGGACTGTGTGACCAGAATTGATCGCCGAGATCTCACGCCATGCGATTTTTGGCTGATGGATTTTCTCAAGTCTCACGTATATTCCAACCATCCAACAACAGTTGATAAGGTTAAGGATGGAATTCGACGCGTTATTGCTGAAATTCAGCGGAAAATGTTCTTGAAAACTTTATCAAAAGAGCAAGAGTGTGCCAATAAAGTCGTGGCGGCCATTTATTGGATATTCTGTTTCATGATTAATTGAAGTTTATGTACTTTAAGCTACAATGAAAATAGTATAATTTTTCGAAAAAATATATCTTTATTAAAGGCTTAAATCTGGCGCTGTTATATTTGGCCACCCATTGCGGCTTTTCTTCATAATTTAATTGTTCCTTTAATATTTTTTCTCTTCAGGTATATTCACAGGCAATAAGCATCAAATTCAAAGAACATATCGCTCATTACCGTTATGGGGGGATTGAATCGCCAAGTGTAGGAGAACATATAAACGAATCCGGGCATAATATTAACCTTTTAATGGGGAACATTCCCAAAATGTTAACATACAAAAAATTTTTATTGAATTAATCACATTATTTGCGTAAAAATTCTATAATTAACAATCAGAAAACTTTACAATTATGTATATTTTAAAACATTTTTATGCAAATAATACGATAAATTCAATAAAAAATAGATTTTTTAGTATGTTACCATTTTAGGAACGTTCGCCATTAAAAGGTTAATATTATGCCCGGTTTCGTTTATATGTTGTCCTACTTTTGGCGATTCAATCCCTCCATAGCGGTAATGAGCGATATGTTCTTTGAATTTGAGCCGCAATGGGTGATCAAATATAACAGCGCAACATTTAATCCTTTAATAAAGACATATTTTTTCGAAAAACGATACTATTTCCATTGAAACTTAAAGTACATAAATTCCAATTAATCACGAAATAGAACATCCAATAAATGGCCGCCACGACTTTGTTGGCACACTCTTACTTTTTTAGAAAAAAGAATGTAAATCTGTTAAACAGGGAAAAAGGTTCACTTAGAGATTCAGCTCTGATGGATTTGTTGATGTGAAACGGACACATGTTTACGTTTTGTGCTGCAGGCAAGAACCTTTCCTCTTGCTTTCGTTAATTTGGCATGTTTTAGGGTGTATAGGCGGTAAAAGTAGGTACTTGCAAATATCTTTTAGAATATGGATAGAACATAGCATATTTGAATTAAAACCTCTCACATCATTCGGTCATACGGTTGACAATGGGAATTCAGGAATTCAAATAACTTTTGTGGTGAGGAATGTGCCGATACTTTAGTGTTTGCCATACTACTCTACAGTCTTTGCCATAATTTTTCAAGTATAATAACAAATAACAACAAAAACCATTTTTTAAAAACTATTGTACCCATCCAATCATTTTTGTATTTTTTGTAGAGAAATGGCACGGTTATTGGTGACATGTTTTTGAATCAAATACGGAGGTAAGGCACACTGTTACCGCTCAATCATCCTCTAATCAAAGAATTTGACAGTTAATGCTAAAATAAGCAAATGTGTTCTGGCATGAATCCTAGGCAGGTGGATGTTTAAAAAAATGAGTGTTCCTATGAGAACCGCTGCTTTGGAGAATAGGGTACGTCACAAAATTTATTTTGCAACCATTGATGGTCTAGATTTCAACAAGGATATAATTATTGAAATACTTTGGTTATTGCTAACATAAGAATAGGCGGAAGCTTTAAAGTAGCATGGCAAGTTTTATGGTACAACAGCTACTCTTTCAACCTGATTAAAACTGGAAGAAGGCATCAAAAACATTTTTCTTTCCATATCTGTTTCTACACATTAAAAACTTGGGATCAACCATATTAATTTTTAATTTCCCTGACTACAATAAAATTGGTTGTCTCAAACGCATCTAACTTCATCCTCTTTCCGTTTTGTCGTTTTCTCCTAAATATAGCGTACTGTTCGTAAGATAATTAAGGCCGCAAAAGTGAACTATACTGGGATATAAAGCACACTTTTCTGAACTCGTCAAAAAACAAGACCGTGTCTTATCGAAAAAGAAAACCTTCTGGTTTTGATATAACGTGAAATTTTCTTATACTCTAGATTGAATAACGTTTGAAGTAAAGTTGTGAGTTTTTTTCGTTTTATCTCGTGCGCAGTTTTAAGTAACGAAGAGTGCAACAGCTTTATCTTGCTACAGAACGTTTGTTTTTTGTTCGATTTCATTATTAAGCTATTAATAGATAGTGCTCGGGAAGGGAGGGTGTGTAGGTGATAGGAAGGAATTTGTTCATAATAAAGATGCTTGTCACAATTTTGGTAAATATCGAAAGAATCATATTATGGAGCCTGGGGTGAAGAATTATTAAGTATTAAACGTTACTACCATGGTAAATGGATTTTTACTGGCGGACAAAAGGATGTGACTGGTGAGCCGAAGGCCTTCTGGAGCCAGTAAAACTCGTTACCTTGCGTGTATTGTTGAATATTTTATTTCTTCCTCACTTGTAAGTAACTATTCTAAACTATTACAAATTCTAAAAATTCCGATATTTAAAAAAAAATCGTATGAGCTTTAGACGTATTGCTTTGGAAACGCAGTTGTTATGTCATTTAAATTTATTGAAATGAGCGTGCCGCAAGCTATTATTGATGAAGCAGCAAATGTGGTTGCAAGTTTGTTGCCCGAAAAATCTTCAGCAAAGATACGAGCACGAGTACCCTGAGTTCAAAAAGTGGCAAAAGGAAAACAGTGTGATTGGTGTCACAGAAGACGTTCTATTAGTGTATGTCAATAATTTGTCCAATAAATTCAGCCAGAATTCTTTATGGTCGAAGTGGTCAATGGTTTAGAGTTGTTTGGAAGTTAGAGAAAACATCGCAGGTTTTTTTTCAAATTTTTTTTTAAGTCAGGTTTTTATTTGTCATTTCTAGATTTCATAAAGTGTTCGCGTTTTCGAAAAGACAAATATGTTCCCAAGAAAGCTAAAACTCTGACGAAGGAGCAAGTGAAAAAAATTCTACTTGAAACTCCTGACGAGAAGTGGTTGCTTGCCAAAGTCATTTACCATTTTTGGTATATTTGGTTTGATGCAATCAGCTTTTATCCCTCACTTTAAATGACTTGGAGTATTTGGACAAATATATTGTTATCACCCGCGAAACCAAAAATTTAACAAGTAGGAGGTGTGCAATAACGGATGATGGGTGTAGTTTTAAACCTTGTGTTATTTATCGAGTAAGGACCTGCGGTTGTTTTGACGTACCGGAATGGAAAATGTGTCGCCCTAAATGCAGGTCAACATACTGTTGGCACAGTACCTAAGAAAATTGCTGAATATTTAAGATTACAAGAGCCTGCAGTGTATACAGATCATGAGATCACTCATTTAGATGGATTGGAGCAACGATGGTTTTTGATGCGGGTGGTGATATTTTAACTTTGAAACGTGCAGGGAGATGGAAATTAACAACAAATGCATTTCCCATTTAAAGAATCCACGCCATCCACAACAACTGCACTATGATATTTAATGTATACGATAGTAAGACACAATTTTCAAATGTTAATAATACATAAATTGTTAAAAACTTTGGCTGTCATTTCAAATTATAATAGTATAAAATGTATGAGCATAGGTGTAAAATTTTACTGACTAGTTAGCCAGTAAAATTTTTACAGGCTAGCCAGTTAAGAGACATTTTCAAGGCGAATACAGCGATTTGAATTGATGTTTACAAGTGAGGTACAAATAAACAAATTTAATATTCTGGTTGTTTTTTTGATCGAAACTTATCATTTTATTGATAATAAATATCAATAAAATTGGTCGCCTCTGTCTCTACAAATTATATCAAAATGAAGAAGAAGTATCTATGTTTACTTAATATGACTGGGGTAATTTAGGTAATTTGGCACCGTTCAAACTAGTTTAATCTTACCCACATAAAGTTCAAGACAAGAAATAGCCACATGATTTTAATTTGCGCGAGATCGTAACTAATTTTATAAAAATGTCTTGCTCACTCACGTACGTATGTATACTACACACGCCAAAAAAAAATCAAATATTTACATATTTACATTATACTGCAGGCATAAACCAGATCTAGGCACTAAGGCATAGACGCTGTTGAATCCTCCTAGTTTGAAGGATTGTTTTCTGAGGTATTTTCCTCTTTGCTTGCTCGAAGGACCAATGTATATTGAAGACGGAGAACCTTATGTTGATCACGGCACTGCTCGTCTTGTAGCCACGGGTTGTAAGGCCGTATAGCAGTATTTGTTAGTCGTTTGGTGGCAGTTAGTATGCAGCAAAACACCGGTGTTAAGGTATATGTTTATTTAAAAACTAATACTTGAACACTGGTGTTTTGCTGCATACTAACTGCCACCAAACGACTAACAAATACTGCTATACGGCCTTACAACCCGTGGCTACAAGACGAGCAGTGCCGTGATCAACATAAGGTTCTCCGTCTTCAATATACATTGGTCCTTCGAGCAAGCAAAGAGGAAAATACATCAGAAAACAATCCTTCAAACTAGGAGGATTCAACAGACGCTATAGTGTTGTGATTAGTATGCCTGTCCCGCAAACAGGAGTTGCTGGATTCGAGGGGTTGATATTTTTCAAATATTTATTACGTCGGAAAAACCAAGGAAATCACGGATTTTTACATTTCACCGACGGAAGCCAATATATATTAATTACAACGTAATTGTTCGTCATTAAATTAAACAAAATTATATTTTTTTGCGTGCTAAAGTGTATGTGTTGCGTAGATATACACGCGATGTCTGTACGTGTCCATAGTTTCGAATATCGAAGGAAGTGACGGCGTAAATGAATGTGCACAATGTCTATTTGAACCATCAATGAGTGAAGTCAAACTTGTTTATCGTCGTAAAAAACGTGACAAACTGATACGAGAAATAACAACGCGAGGCCCAATTCTGTAGCTGTCTCGTGCGCTAAATTGAATGAAATGCATTAGACACCAAATTGAATGAAATTGATTGTATAGAACTTGAACACCCTCCATATAGCCCTAATCTATTGCCCTTACACTTTCATCTCTTTGAACCACTGAAAGGAGCTCTGAGAGGCCAACGATTCAATAACAACGATGGAGTGAAAGAGTTTGTGCGCAACTGCTTGCTGACACAACCCATTTTTTTTTAAGATGACGGGATAAAGAAGCTACTGATTCGCTGAGAAAAATATATATCTAAAGTAGGAGATTATGTTGAAGAATGGTGTGTACTTGTTTTTTTATTTTTGCAAATAAAAAAAAATGTTTATATTTGATTCGCCTTCATAGTATTGTGTAGAAACTGCTAGGACATTTTGTGTATTAAAAAGTAAATCTATAACATGAAGATGATATTTGATACGCTTTATTTGTTAAAATAAATACTCCTCGACATCTTTTCATTGTATGTGCTATTAATTTATGACGCAAATGTTCAATTGATGAGAAATCCAAACAACCACACTGATATCCTAAGCCAAGAGACTATAATTTTTTATATCAGTTACAAATTAGTTACATTGTGCTTCAAAATCTCATAAACACATCCAAACTTAAATGAAATGTAAATATTGACGTTCTCTAGTGCATTAACACGTTGGCTACCATCGTACACGCTAAAAATCGAGTCCCACAGACCATGCGGTTGTTTAAACAATTTTGTTAGTAATAACGTTCCTCTTCATGAATGTAACGATAAAATGCAACAAGATTGTAAGTTATGAGACCTAAAGGATCTGTCATATATCGTCAGCTTACTTCCAAAGTCTCCTAAGTAATTTTTTAATAATTTTTCAGGAGGTAAAGAAACGTTACTTTTAGAATTTCACTATTAAAGAAGATGTTTTTTGAGAGACGTTTAATTAAATGACTTAGCAAGAGGTCCCTACTACTATCAACAAGATTATTGAAAATTAAAATTCTTTACCGAACTTAGGAGGTTTTAGCATTAAACTTCTGAAATACTCAAAGACTCTGGTGATTTTGATTATTTTATTGCAAACGTGAAAAGATACGAAATAACTGAATAATTAAAAAAAAAACTGAAATAGAGATGACTTTAGTAGAGCATTTGACACAGTTGATCATCGTATAATGGCTCTCTATCCTATAGCACATAGGTTTCTCAAGGGATGCGCTTTCTTTGTTAGAATCATTTCTTGTTGGAAGGAGTTAAGGTGTTCGTCTTTCGGGGAGTGTATCTCATGTATTACCTCTTACCAACGGCGTTGCACAGGGTTCGATATTGGGTCCGCAACTATTCTCCATTTATACGTCCTTTTTGCACAAAAGTGTCAAATATCCTGGACTGCAGATGTACGCGGATGATACCCAGCTATGCACCTCATTTAGTGCTGATGACGTCATTGAAATTATAGCTAAGGTGATTTGCGGGCTATAAATAATTTTGTGGAGAGTCATTACCTAAAACTTAACCCATCTAAAACAGTGGCAGTGCTTTTTGGCAAGCCGGGTGATATAGACAGAGTCAAAGATAATGTGGTTATTTCTGTTAATGGTTCTACAGATCCTTTATCTATTGAAGTGAAAAATTTAGGACTGGCTATTCACAATTCATTTAGGTACAGGCAATATGTAGCGAAAACTGCAGCTTGAAGTTGTTATATCTATATAAAGATATTTTTAACATACAGATAAAAACCATGCTTTGTGAAACTCTTGTCTTATCTTCCTTTTCATACTGTCTTCCCGTATTTGGTCCCTGCTTAGATCAAAGCTCAGTTGCTAGATTATAAAAAGTGCAGAATACCTGTATGCGCTATATCTTTGATATTCGGAAATATGACAGAATCTCCTACAAACTCGCAGACTTGAAATGGCTTAACATGCAGAATCGTATACTGTTTTTCAGTTTCAATTTATATAACGAGATCTTATTTTGATAGGAAGCCTTGTTATTTATGGAATAAGATCAAATTTCGTACAGATGTTCACAACATTAATCTCAGGAACAAAAATCTTATAACGCCTCCTATTCACAATACTGCTTTTCTTGAGAGGTCGTTTACTTATAGTATACGAAGTCTGGCAATTAAATAACCGGACTGGTGCTACTATCCGCAAACAGCGAGTACGCCACGCCAGGTTTGAGCATGCCTATGCTTGTAGATGCTTCCCCCACCCTGAGTTCGATGGGCACGGTTGTACGTCGCTCAGTCTCGGAATCATCGGTTCAAGTCCTTATTACGCTAGCTTCGCGTCGGAAAAATGCAGAGTGTTCAAATCGATCAACGAATTAACCTCAAGTTTCTTATGAAACACGAGGTTCTAACTACCCTTCGTGAACGAGTGAGAAGACGAAGACCCGATTTGTGGAAGAGCAAATCCTGGATGTTCCACCAAGACAATGCGCCAGCTCATTCCGCCTTGTCTGTGAAGGTGTTCTTTGCGAAATCCGGCATCACCGTGTTGGACCACCCACCGTACTCGCCCGACCTGGCCCCCTGTGACTTTTTTTTATTTCCTAGGGTAAAATCGGAGCTTGAGGGGACAAGATTTGACAGTATGGAAGCGGTGAAAGCGAAAGCGACGGAGGTTCTCAACAAGCTGACAGAAACGGACTTTCAGCACTGCTTTCGACAGTGGAAAATTCGTATGAAACGTTGTAGGGATCGGCAAGGAGAGTACATTGAAGGGGATAAGCTTTGTAATGTGATTGGAGATCAATAAAATGTTTTGTAGCGCCAGTCCGGTTATTTAATTGCCACACCTCGTATACAAATTTTTTAATTCTATTCCCAGCGACTTGAAATGTTTGTCACCGGCATCGTTAAGTGTGCGATAAAGCAATATCTACGTCATAAACAGTAGTTTATGAACAATTTTGATTTAGTTTTTTTCTTTCTTTCAACCCACAGCATTGTTTATTATTATTATTATTTTGTTTGTTAGATTGAGAATTACAGAATATTTAGTTCAAGGCTTTAGTGATGTAGGCATGTTTTTCAGTTTAATAATATTGTTTTCCTTTAAAGATTGGGCTTAAAAATAAAGGATAACTTCGGTTATTCAGTTGAACCTCTCCTTAAGATTTCATTACAGCTAACTGTTTTTTTTCTCTTCTTCCATGTAACCATTATGTCTCTAAGTGTATTATGGAATAAAGAAATTTATTATTATTATTATTAAATGTGCAATTAATCTTCAAACTATTCAGTCATACACAGAGGGGAGTGTTTCAGATGATAATCCTTGGGGATAATATTATCTTATAGAAAGGCTCAATGATCGTGGGGTTTTCATAGTTTCTATTTCTTGTTCTCTTTTTTTAGAACAAGTCAGTAATAGATTCTATTCTCTAGTTAGAGGCTAAAAATTAGAAAAGTAGATTCTAAACATTTTTCCTGTTGTTGAAATTATCCATGTCTGCACTTCAGATTCAATTGAAACCCTGAATACTATTAATTTTTAAGAGTACTTCTGTTGGGTACGTTAGAAGCCAGATATAGAGGTTTTGGTTAATGTTTTTGAAACATGTGGGATTCCGGAGGTTAAGTAATAATCGATGACACTACAATCCGTGTATGTATATTTAGAAGGTTGTAGATGCTATTATAACTAATTTAAAAACATCAAAATAAAAAGTGACCATTGATGGAGTTAGGGGGTTTTGCAAGCAAGCCGACGATATGTGACAACGGTCTCTACCAGAAACCATTATGTCACACATATGTAACGGTTGGTAGCGAACGTGTTAATTGTACTTTTAAGCAGATCTGTACAAACAAATCGTGTTCTTTCTACAAGAAGATATAAATTTTTCAATTCGACAAGCATCTTTATTACTGTTGAATTTCAGCACAATATCTCATATTCGTAATTACATGTACCATTGATTAATTTCCCCACTACTTTGTCCAGAAAGTAAAACTACTTTATGTACTTCTTTCTTTGTTTTCCTTTTAGATAATTAATAGAATATAGATTCAATTTATTACAGTTAGTGTAAAAAGAAAGAGATGTAAAATACTTTTAGGACCGGATATAGATACTTTCTTTCATAAAATGTGTGTATGTATAGGCGTGTATGACGAAATAATTCGATTAAATCCAATAAAAGCGCTTAAAATTATCTTTGAGCATATAATCTTTAGTTTTTTTTTAGATACTCACCGGTCAAAGAGAGCGAAAACATATTCTTTATTGACTTAACATTCTACTATATTACAAGGTTTACTTTGGTTGAATAAATATATTTTTTCTTAATTTTTTGTGTTTGTAGAGGTGGAATAATAACACTGCGCTAGTTGTAAAATGCAACAAGCTGAGCACCCAGGGGGTAAACCTAATTCGAGTACGCTGAATCCAATGGTGTCAACCGTTTTTAAAAATTAACTCGCGTTTCTGAGCAATTTTAGGCCCAAAGAACCTTCTAGAACACTTTGTAATTTTCTGGAAAATCTGATCAATAGCCGAAGAGCTTTCTGGAACCTTCGAGAATCTTCCATGGACCGTTCATGGACAAATCGTGAACCTTCTAGACACTTCCATTCCCGAAAATCATCGATTTAGTACAATATAATGACCAAAAGTGGAAAATTTGTGCCGACTTAAAAGTGGTGGTTCTTTTAAGAGGTACGCAAACGGATTATACCAAAAATATGTGCCCTCATGTGCATGTGGAATACCCGTTTTGCCGGCGACCAATATAACGAACGGAACTGGCCTTTACGCGAGAAATTAAGATTGCGACAAAACAACGTTATTGAGATTCCACTTGTGCCGATCGAAACGGTTTTGTTACCACAGCTCCACATCAAACTAGGAATTGTTAAAAATTTGATAAAAGCATTGAACCCAGAAGGATTCGTCATTCAACGAATTGCGTCGTATTTTTCCATGGTTAAGTGGGACATTCGTCGTTTGATGTAGAAAAAAATCGATTTGAAAATGCACTCATTGACATTGAACTTGTGGCATAGGATTGTATGAAAGCGGTTATTGACAATGTTTTTGGAATTCATCGATCCGGAAAGTAGCGTATACTAATTGAAGACATGCTCACTGCTTTTCACCGTTTAAATGTTCGAATGTCATTAAAAATTAATTTTTTGCATTCCCATGTAGAAAAATACGCCGAACAATCACCAAACGAATCCGATGAGCATGATAAGCGTTTTCATTAAGTGACATTTGTTGGAATTTACAAGAAGAGGATGACGATACAGAAGAATCAAGGCAATCAGAGAATGAAAAATTGAAAAAATCAAGAAAAATGTTTTTTTTTGCTGACGAAAAATCGACTGAATCGATTCAATTTTTTTCAAATAGTTTCTATTCGATGTGTATTTGTCGATATGATGCATATTCGATCGATTACCATCGATTTCAATTCAATAAATGGTCAAAAAAATGATAAAACGTTTTTTGGGGGTCTTTGGGCTTAAAATTTTTAAATTGAAATTGCTCAAAAACGCGAGCTAATTTTTAAAAACGGTTAGCACCATTGGATTTAGCATATTCGAATTAGCTTAACCCCCTCCCGGGTGCCCAGCTTGTTGCAAAAAGAGGTCTCCAATTCGAACACAGTGTAATTGAAAACTTAGAGTTTTCGGCATTCTTGTCCGGTGAGTGTTAATATTTACACTGGGCGATTCAAAAATAATCAAAAGACCTTTTTAAAAGATTTCAAAAATTTCATATATATTTATCAAACAGTTTTCTCTTTTTCACTTTTTAAAATGGAACATGATTATTACCTATCATTATCGAAAGTTAAAAAACTGCGTCATGGTCGTGTATATTCTTGAATCGCCGTGATAATTCTGTTGCGTTTGAGAAAAAATGGCGAGTTAAAAGAATATTTTTTTTCTTTTCTTTATACTGAACTAGTAGCTTGATGAGATGTACAGTGACTGTCCGAGGAGCATATCGAGAGCGGAATTGGACTGTAGGTGTTGTTGTAGTCGTTGCAATTAAGGTAGAGTTTCGAGCTGACCTTATCACAATCCGGACAGGCTTTCTTTTTCTTCTTGTTCTTGCCGCGCAGGATTTCGTATGCGCACCTGTCAAATGATGTTTGTTATCAAATTTTTGAATAGTTGTTGACTGCTGCAGCTATGTAACTTTTGGAATGTTCTTGCTATTGTTATTTTAATAAGTTGGATGGTGAAAAGCTACAACGTTTCCTAAAGTTACACATTTTCCAGCATGTGAAACTGTTCGTTTACTTTCAGCTGTACTAGTAAGGAAACACAGGTAAGTGCATCTCACTGATTTAAATTGAACTTTGTGGGCTTATAGACCGATCTAGTGTAAGAACAACGGTAACTATCTTAGCTGCCCAATCGCCTACTGGCGGGGTGTAAAGCACCTCAAGCTCAACATTACCCTTCGCTTTTTGACTCAGTAGCTCAGAAACTATGAGAGACATAAAAAAAGTTAAGACAAGATTTAAACTGTTTTAACGATCTTAACGATGACGTAAACAACGTAAACAACCCCCTACGCCTTAATTTTTTTGCAAATTTCAGAATTTGATAGAATAATAGAAATGAAATTCCCTCTGGCGGATAAAAACTATTTTTCGTAGCCACAATTTCTCCCCAGGCCGACTGGCCTTGGAGTGAGAGTACTAAATAATTTATTTAAGTCCAGACAACGACGATTTTGGTGAATCGGAAATGAAACTATTCTTTTAATTCTCCTCATTTCTTAAATCTTCAAAACTAATGTAAAATTCTCCTACAACAAACAACAGGGTAAATTCAAAGGTGTTTCTAACATTATTTCGTATATTAAATACGTTTCGTTAAGGTATCTTTATTTATGTCAGGAAGTTTTAGTATTTTAGGGCTGTCGTGAGGGTTTGTCTATTACAGAGTCGTCTAGTTTGACATTCATTCTCTCATGCTACTTCTGAAAAAAAAAAAAAAACTTTATTCATCGAAATTCATCACAATATTACGTTTAGGCAGAAATCATCAAAATTTGCTGTGAATAGAAACAATCGCTATCGCGATTAAAATATTTTGTTAGAAAGTAAAGTCATAATTTCCGTTAATAATCAATTGTCATCGCCAGGGTTCTTCAGTCCATTTAAATACGCATGGTATAAAAGTGGATACATCGCCGAACGGCTACCACATTTTAATAATAATAATAATATTATGAAATTTAAAAAAAAATAAGGGGGTTCAGGTTGTTTCCCTAAATAAATATTCGTTGTAGAGAAAATATTTAGGCCATCGTTAAGAGCATGTATAACAGTTTAAATCTTATCTTAACTTTTTTTTATATCTCTCATAGTTTCTGAGCTGTTGAGTCAAATAGCGAAGTGTAGGCAGCTAAGATAGTTACCGTTGTTCTTACACTAGATCGGTCTATAAACCTAGAAAGTTTCATTTAAATCGGTGAGATGCACTTACCTGTGTGTCCTTGTAGGTTCAATATCTACTTTTAACAACACTTCGAAAGAAAACTAAGGTAGCGTATAGGCAATTGTAGCGATTGTATGGCGCAATTTGCATATAGCATTGGCTTTTCATATTTCAAATACACCCTGCATAGTTAGTAGGTACCTTGCATGAAGAATATGGGCACAAGGTAACGCTTCCAAGCTATCCCTCTCGAAACCGTATGGAGAACCACACCCGCCGCAATTCATATCCAAATCTTGCTGCAATCTGAGTGCCACCCGTTCGTGATGCAGTCTTTGGTCTTCATCGCCTAACGCGTGGTAAATCCTTGACAATCTTATCCTTACAGTCCTTACCAATAACTTAAAAAAAAAATAAAATCCTATCATTTAAACCAAATCGAGAAACACCAAACACCATTTAAAGTACCTTAGCTCCCACAGAACTCGCTACTTCCAACAATCTCGTATTAAATTCCAGCGGTCTGCAATTGCAAATCTTATGCTGTAACCGGAGAGCTTCCAAACATCTTGCCGCGCCATCCATGGACTCCATTTGTATTACCCTGTCGCCCATTGCCGCCGCAGAACCCATCGCCGTTTCGTATTGACGGAAAGCTTTCTGGGAAATGAATAAAAAATAGATGACAAATTTGATAGTGTAGATGTAGATTTCTTACGTTGATGTCGCATTTTTTCCTGTAGATGTCGCCCATGATTCGTATGCTGCGGGCGTAGGTGGCTTGATCCCCCGAAACTAAAGCTAATCTCGTTGCTTCCTAAGTTAGATAAAAATGGGCAGTTACTTCAGACACTTTGAGGTTTTTTGGGTTTAGAAACGTAAGATAAGACACAAATAAGTCTTTCTTCTATTGCAAAATCTTCCGTGTGTTGGTATGTTAAGTTGATATTTCGCTGAAGTTGATATTTCGCTGATCAAACTGTCAGCTTTTGCAGAAGGTTTCTAAAGACTGTGCTTAAAAACCTTCCGAAGAAACTCAGGCACATGGCAACACCCGTAAGATTATTCTACAGCAGACAACGGCCGTGAAAGCTTTCACTCAAATCTTTGTTCTGTTCTTAGTCAGCATAAAAGAAACAAAGAGAACAACATATAATTAAACTTAATTTCTTTTATAATATTCAACCCAAAGTGGAGAAGAAACAGTAGCCATAAATTGTTTATAAACGCTTAATTTATAGTGGCAGCATTTAGACTAAAGATGAAGACAATACCATCACAATAGAAAACTAGGATATCAGGCTAAGAATACTTAATTATTACCTGGGATTAACAATACAAGAATTTGCCATGTTAAATAAACAAATTGAATACTTGTCAAACCACGCAGTATCTGCTGGTGATTTGAAAATGTGTCATATATTAACAAGGACTTACTGAGCAGTAATCTTGAGCATCTCCAAGTTCTCCTTGTTTTCTCAATGCCGATGCCATTTGCAGTAAGGCGGCTCTAAAACAAGAAATGCCACATACTAGGGTAGGTAAGGATTCATTTATAAGTGACGTTTTCGCTAGGAACGCCCTCTCCACTCCTCTGTCCCTAAACAATCATTTACAGTCGCAAGTCAGTCGCCTAGCATACGTGCTCGAGATATCTGCTCGACACAGATTTATGGAAATACGTAATACATCTTATTTGATTTTTATCCTATTGATGGACTTTAATCGTTTATTTCCAAATAAATACTTAAATGTATATGAAACAAAGGAAACGTTCTTAATTCAAATGGAAAAATGACGAATTCCAAAACTAAATAAAAGCTCTCATTACAAAATAAATAGATTACATTTTTGCAGTTTCAGATATCCAATATATTAAATGTTTAAATGATAGTAAGTGCATCACAAATACGTAAACTTTTAAATGCAAATTCTAAAACGAAAACATGTTTTCTAAATCTAATTAATGGAGCTTTATGTCAAAATGAATCGTATTTGTATATGTAGAAATTCAATCGAACCTATTATTATAACAGATGTTCAAATAAGCAGTCATTTGCAGTGCTGCCTCTAATGTGGTACCATTTCATGACTTCTTAGTTTATAAGAACATAAATAAAAAGAAAACTATTGCGCAGTATAATTTGGAGACACAAACAAAGCAAATGAAAAATAACCAAGGAGAAAAGATCGAGAAAGGCAAGGATGATCAATTAAATAAGTAAACTAAGGGTATAATGCATGGCTAGAGCCTAGCGCGATAGTCCTGTGACAGCGGTTAGATTGTTATTGATTCTGATTCATTCTCGTCGCGCGACTTCACGCTCCTTTTACTTTCATAGCGAGCAAACGTTGGCAACAGTGTCCATATATTTTAGCGGTTCATACGGTTACTACGAAATTTACTAACGCGGTATATATTATTATAAGAAGATACCAGTGTATTTATAGGCTTTCAGAAGGTGGTTTTAAAATTCAGAAAACCGGTTTTAGATATTTAAAATAGTATGAATTGTTTAAAATATTAAGTCTTAAATATTAAGTGTTACCACATTGCATCAATATCAATTTTTTTGAGTAAAGCAAATACAGTACAACCTTGCTAATCCGAATTAATTGGTGCAAGGATCAACGAATATAATCTTTTCACTTAAACTGCTTCAAATTAAGAGTATGTATATATGGATTAAAAATTGTTACATTTTAACTTTGCCATTAATATTTTCTGGAGAAGAAAGTAAATAACTACTTCTTGGTATAGATTTTTTTAGTTTTGAACTTAGAGGCACATTTTTAGGTGGTGTAGTTTGGTCGTTATTTCATGGATGGCATATTTTTTGTTATTAACTATTTACATATTAAGAATTATTATGAATTTGTTATTTTTATCTTTTGGATGGTTCATTTTCGCTTGATTTCTCTTTACATTTTTATTTGAAGATTCTGTTATTAGTTGCCATCAAAGTGGTTATTTTGTGTAAATATTCGTATTTTATCCCCACTCTTTCGGTTTTGTTTTCTCTCTTCGTGTGGAATTTCTAGAATATACTGACAGCACTTGATTGTCAAATTTCGTCAAGTTAAGACGTTTTCTTTGTGTGGTGTGCTGTAAAGTTGTGTGACTAGAACCAAATTTGGAATTGGATGATTGTATATTGGTATTGCATTCCCTTCCCTTCCCTTCCCTTCCCTTCCCTTCCCTTCCCTTCCCTTCCCTTCCCTTCCCTTCCCTTCCCTTCCCTTCCCTTCCCTTCTCCCTTCCCTTCCCTTCCCTTCCCTTCCCTTCCCTTCCCTTCCCTTCCCTTCCCTTCCCTTCCCTTCCCTTCCCTTCCCTTCCCTTCCCTTCCCTTCCCTTCCCTTCCCTTCCCTTCCCTTCCCTTCCCTTCCCTTCCCTTCCCTTCCCTTCCCTTCCCTTCCCTTCCCTTCCCTTCCTTCCTTCCCTTCCCTTCCCTTCCCTTCCCTTCCCTTCCCTTCCCTTCTTCCCTTCCCTTCCCTTCCCTTCCCTTCCTTCCCTTCCCTTCCCTTCCCTTCCCTTCCCTTCCCTTCCCTTCCCTTCCCTTCCCTTCCCTTCCCTTCCCTTCCCTTCCCTTCCCTTCCCTTCCCTTTCCCTTCCCTTCCCTTCCTTCCCTTCCCTTCCCTTCCCTTCCCTTCCCTTCCCTTCCCTTCCCTTCCCTTCCCTTCCCTTCCCTTCCCTTCCCTTCCCTTCCCTTCCCTTCCCTTCCCTTCCCTTCCTTCCTTCCCTTCCCTTCCCTTCCCTTCCCTTCCCTTCCCTTCCCTTCCCTTCCCTTCCCTTCCCTTCCCCTTCCCTTCCCTTCCCTTCCCTTCCCTTCCCTTCCTCCTTCCCTCCCTTCCCTTCCCTTCCCTTCCCTTCCCTTCCCTTCCTTCCCTTCCTTCCTTCCCTTCCCTTCCCTTCCCTTCCCTTCCTTCCTTCCCTTCCCTTCCCTTCCCTTCCCTCTCCCTTCCCTTCCTTCCTTCCTTCCCTTCCCTTCCCTTCCCTTCCCTTCCCTTCCCTTCCCTTCCCTTCCCTTCCCTTCCTTCCCTTCCCTTTCCCTTCCCTTCCCTTCTTCCCTTCCCTTCCCCTTCCCTTCCCTTTCCCTTCCCTTCCTTCCTCTTCCCTTCCCTTCCCTTCCCTTCCCTTCCCTTCCCTTCCCTTCCCTTCCGCATGACTAGAATCGAGTGCAATACCCTCATCAGAGCGGTTAGATTATTACTAATTCATTCCCGTCATCGTCATGCGAGTCCTCGCCTTTATGCCTACACACCTTTATAGCGGCCAAATTTTGCGACAGTGTCCATGTATTTTGGCGGCCATTGCATTAAATTTTTTAATTCTTAAAAATAGGACGTTTTGAACTTATGCTTGCTTGAGCTTATCCAGCCAGTTGTTTTCCTGGTTTTACCATTTTTATACGGATTAAAAATTCCTTGAATTTTCTAATTTGTTCGAAGTTTTAATAGCATGACAAAGTAGCAAAAGCAAACAGATGATGAGTTGAAAAAGAAGATTTTATAGAATTTCCAAAGTGTAAAGTATCTTAATCTTCCTTTTCTCGAAAAAAAAAAACTAAATCTGTTGCCGTCAAAAGTTAAAAGCAACCATCGAGCACCAAACATCAACATTAGCGACGGCAAACTTTCTCGCGTAATTTAACATGGAAGCGACTCCATTTCGCGCAAAAAGGAAATAATCCAATCTCGCGATTCGCCCTCGAGCTTCGTAAAAAAAAGCAACGTGAATTTTAAAAAACGCCGCGGGCACAAAGGAAAAGACTGTTCGCCGAAAAGAGGCTAATTAAGAAGGACGTTAAGCGTGTTCGGCAGCATAAATTAAGCCGCCACAAACGAAGTTTGGGGATGCCTGATATCGATTCGATGAAAAAATAAGTAGCGGTTTCATATTTTAACGCCGCACCACCAGTGGCATCGGTCGGAGTGGAAAACGACCTACTTTTTTCGATTTAACGCGGGACTTGTCGGAAATTGGATCAACTCGTCATATTATTTGATAATTGATGCGTGCGTACGGTGGCGAAGGCAAAATTTCGTTCTGTTCGTCTCGGGAGGATGGATTTCGACGAAGGGGATGAAAGGATTCCCCACTTCGGTGATGGAATTTGTTGACAGATACGGAATTAAAATTTGTCAATTCCCCGAGATGGAACGACTTAGAATTCATGTTGGAATAGGTGGCGCGTAATCGAAATGAGTTTAATCTTGAATCTTCATATTCTTTAACGATCAGATAGAAAAACAGAAAGGACTTTAAAAAGTAATTACGACATACAAAATGGAAAGAACTGCATTAAATAAAAAAATAAGAGGACGTGCAAGATATTGGGAAGCAAAAGTAATACCGTTAAAAAGAAATGGTTGAGCCAATGCAAAATGCATTCAACGAACTACTAGTCGTTAACAATACATTTTAATTGTTCGCAGAACATCTTAAAAGCATTAAACTATAGTTTCCAGTAGAGATACATATGTGTTGGGGAGACTAGAGAATACAATGTGACATGAAAGTTATCTGATTATAATGAAATTAAATTTTTTTCGTCTTATCAAAAATGTCTCTTTAAATGTGTGATCATTAGATATTTCACCTAATAATTCTTTTTTATTGACAATATTCCTAAATTCAATAGGATCACATCTCATTTCTCATTTATAAATAAATACTAGCTGCAGTTGTATTGTCTTATTTCAATTTATAATTTTGTCCGGCTAGATTCGCAATATCCGATACTGTGCGCAGATGTAAACGTCATAAGTGTGATTCATAGATAAAACATGTCCCCCCTTACAATAAAAGTAGATGGGTTTAAAAGAATTTTTATTACCGTTTAAGTTGCTGAAATATTTCAGGTGGATCGTTTTCAAAAAAATCACGCCGTACATTTTCTGTTTGCTTTATCAATGCCTTTTACTTTCTGTAACTGAACTAATAGATGAAAAACTGCATATCTTACCTGTGATGTCTGGAGTTCAAATCGCCTAACTGCAACGATCTAGACAAGTCGTAAGCTTTCGAAGCATACTTGGCACTTTTATCGCCGTCTTGAAGTCTACTGAAGAGCTCTGACAAACCAACGTATACCTGCAAAAGTACAAAGACTATTATCTTTTAGCAATTGCTTTGGAATGAAAATTGAAAACATATTTTTATGGTTAATTATGCTATGCATCGCTCTGTAAAACTTTTAATTTGAAAACATCGCTGCCTTCTTCGTAATGCGTGTAAAAATGTGTTTTCAATTACTAAAATAAATTTTAATTGGATTTCATCTTTGAAGCTCAATCTTTTTCGGGCAGCGCATTTTGTTTTTGTTCGCTAAGTATTATCTGAGTAGTTAGAATCAATCAAATAAAGCGATTTCATTTGGATATTAGTAGATCAGTTAAATTTCTTTCTACCAAAAGCAAATATATTTGATTAACTTATGATTCCTCAGTGAACAAGACTAATGCGAACCAATGTCAATACCTGCAATTCCAAAGACGAATCGTGTACGGCTTGTGCTATCCTGTGCGCATGTTGGAAGCTGTCGAGGGCCTTGTTGAAGCCGGCCAACTCCAAGTAGACCGATCCTACCGTCAGATGGACATGTCCTGCGGTGACGCACTGCTCACACTCGTTATAAAGAGAATGTCTGGCGTATGCTAAGGCTCTATCAAAATAGAAACATAAAATTTAACATTGTTATGTAAACAGTCAACTCAGAAATTGCAAGAAATCTACAATTCTATGTGCAGGTTTGCAAAAACCTATATTATGAACCTAACCTGTTTAAATAACCCCCGCATAAAAGTGTGTTTTTTATTATTGCTCACAGATTTTTGGAAGAAACGATGTTGAATATGGGAGGGGATACAATTTGGTGATAGAACATTGCTTGATTGCTTTTGTCTTCAGTATAATGTTTTTCTACGTCGAGATGTCCAGGGGAATTATTAAAAATAAGCGATGCTTTTAGAAGCAAATTCAAAACTCTCATTTTCAGATACAAAAAGATCATAGAACTATTTACGAAATACATCAATTGTAAACCATCACTTATTTTGCCTCACATGCACAACGGGAAGATTTGGATTCCTCTTAAATGCCCTAGGTTTGTTTGCCTCTCCAACAACTAGCAGTTTCAGGTTACGAGCACCGGAAGCATTGGCGCAAGATATACAGCTAAACTCGTCCTTACTCACTTTGTGACCTAGTGCCGTTCTTGCTCTTCGGTGTGCGAGAGTTTTCTTTGGAAGGACTTTCCAGAACAATACTTAGTCGGTCACTAAGTTCTGTCACAAAAGTTTTTCTAAAAATTCAAACGCTTAGCATGCGACTGATCAAAACAAACAACTAATTGAGGTTGTGTCTTTTATTCTGAGTCGTTTGACGTTAAAGGTGTTGCGAACGAATAATAAATAAACATGGAATGGAGCCAAAGTACAATTTTCAGTTTGCTAAAAAAATTGGAATTTTCGAAAAGGTTTATCGTACCATTGAAAGATACAGTGAAACTGGCAGTGTCAATGACAAGGAAAGATCTGGCCGTCCTCGATCAGTTCGCACTCCGGCTGTCATTAAAGCTGTCAAGGCACGCATCAAACGAAATCCTCTCCGAAAATAGAAACTATTGTCGTTGCAGATGGGTATGACTAAAGACACAATCAAAAATATCCTGAATCAAGACCTTAAGCTTCGCGCTTTCAGAAGAAAAAGCAGTCACTTGCTCAACGCACGTGTGAAAGGTTTAACGCTTCAAAAATGCCGAGTCTTATTAAAGCGGTACGCTAAGAACGACCATGGCGGTGGTCGTTGTTAGCGTATTTTCCGACGAGAAAATCTTCGCTGTTGAGGAACAATTTAATCGGCAAAATGTATACCTTCAACAGTGAAGAAGCAAGTGTGGTCGCTCCCCGTTTTCAAAGGGGTCATTATCCATCCTCAGTAATGGTTTGGTTAGGGGTATCTTATTTCGGACCAACTGAAGTTCATTTCTGTGAGAAAGGAGTGCAAATCTGTGCCCAAGTCTATCAAGAGACGGTCCTGGAAAAGATAGTAAAGCCTCTAAGCCAGAGCTTATTCAAAAACCAGGATTGGGTCTTCTAGCAGGACTCTGCGCCTGACCAGAAGGCCAAAAGTACTGAGTGTTGGTTACAAGCGAATACATCGACTTTATCAAGCATGAAGATTGGTCATCTTCTAGTCCCGATCTTAATCCTCTGGATTATAAAATCTGGCAAGTTTTGGAGGATAAAGCCTGCGCTAAACGCCATAGAAATTTGGACTCGCTAAAAGCATCTGTTAAGAAGGCAGTGACGGAGATAGACATGGAAATGGTGCATAATGCGATTGATGACTGGCCTCGCAGATTAAGCCCCTGTATTACGAAACGAGGGGATTATTTTGAGTAATTCTTTAATATGTAATTGAGAACACTATATTGGTCTATTTTATCAATAAAAGGTTCTTATTTTCTTTTCTGTTTTATTTAATATAATGATAAAAGTTGTGACAGTGACCGATTAAATACACTCTCGTCAGTATTGCAGACCTGATGGGGTGTTAAATCCATTTCTTCATCTTTCAATGAAAATGTTTGGTGGAATGGCTCAACGACAGATTCATCGGCAAATAATTTTTCACCAACGATTGGGAATTGACGAATACCCTTATGTGTTGATGAAACCACTTAGCTTTTTCGCATAATATCTCGCTAGATATCGTAATTTGGGAGTTTTCCTTTGCCCGCGACTGCTAACTATTGATGAGACGTAGGCAACTGTTTATTTTTTTTTCCAGTTGCTGTCACACTTTTCCATTTTTCAATCTCCTATATTACTTTCAATGTTAAACATATGCATCATTATACAAAAACGTTAGAGATATAATTTTCCTATGCGGTGGCTTCTGGTATTTAAATTTGGCAAAGTTTGGTGTTCAATGCTGAACATCCTGTATATTTCAAAGGCATCCTAATGACATGTCGAGATAGAAGCAAGTATACAATTTAATTCATTCAAAATTTACGCTAGAATGCGTTTGCATTTCCGGTATTTTGAAGGAAATAGGGTTTCTATTTAAAATAACAAAGTAGGTGCCTGCTTTTCTACTTAGCGATCACCAAAAAGTATTAGCTTCTTGCAGTTTATACAGTAGGCGCAATTTTACAATTCAGGAAGGGATTGCTATAATGCAGTCGTCCACATATCTTTTGTAAAAGGGAATTCTCATGCCTATTGATTTTAGTATGTTAACTTCTAATTCTTCCATGATTAGGTTGACTATAACTACGGACATAGGGGATCTCATTGCCGTTTCAAATTTTTGTTGGTAAAAAAAATTTTTATAAATAAAAGATGTTGATTCTTGGCAGAATTTTGTTGCTTTTAAAAATTGTGTTTTATTTAAACAATGTGGTCTCTTAATGTTTACCATTTTCTTTCTTCATTATTGCTACTGCTAAGTCTATGGGTGTATTGGTGGAAAGGGAATATGATGCCTAAGCTTATTAATTTGTAATTTTCAAGAATTTCTATGTTTTAATAAAATTTGCAAATTCCCAGGAATTTTTGGTATGGTATTCTGTTTTTCCTAAAATATTTTCAATAGCATTTGCAAAAAATTTATAAATTTTATCTGTCGGTTTTTGTATACTGCCTACTACTAGTCTAGGTAGTCTAGGTCTAAACAGCGAAGGTAGTGTTGAGCTTAGGGCGCTTTACACCTCTTCAGTGTGAGATTGGGCAGCTAAGAGAGTTACCGTTGTTCTTACATCATATCGGTTTATAAACCAACATAGTTTCATTTAAATCGGTGAGATACACCTACAGTCCCTGGCCATATTACTTGAAACATGTCATAAATCAACCCTTTTACCTGGAAATTCCTATCCTATTATATTGATATTCTTTTGCTTTGAATCCGATCGTTTATAGGGGGACTAGATTATTGTATCAATAAATAAAAATACAAGAGAAACGATATTTAGAAGAGTAAAGTACGTATATATAAATATTTCAGTTATCAACTTACATTTAGCGAGTTCACAGTTTAGAGAATGCATCGATATTTTTTTAAATATTTCGTCGTAACCGTATAGAAGCCAAGTTGTGGAGTATCGTTAAGTGTTTTGTGTTGATATATCGTTATTGCGAAGGTAAAATTGTTATTCTATCTCTCTCTTAATAATTAATTATTTGGGATTTGAAAAAATTGAAATATTTGGGGTTTTTTGTAGAAAATGCCCGGGAAAGATTTAACAAGTGTACAAAAAGCCGCTATACAAGCTCTTCTACAATCAAACAAACATTCACAACGAGAAATTGCAAAATTACAGAAAGTATCTCCTTCTTCTGTATCGCGTTTAGTTAGAAACTAAAACGAAGGAGCTAGCACATCGACACAAAGCCGGGTAATGTGCGGTCGGAAAAGAAAAACTTCGAAGAGATCTGACCGTGAAATTGTTCATCAGGCTTTGAGCAATAGATTTGCTACAATTAAAATGATTCAAAAAAATTTACAAGAGAGAGGAATAGACATTTCGAGCAGAACTGTCAGGCGCCGATTGCGCGAAAATCGCCTAATGGGCCGAAGACCTGTAAAAAAGCCGCGTTTAACAGAAAAAATGAAATCTGCTCGTCTCAACTTTGCAAGAGAATATCGACATTTCACAGACGAGAATTTTAAAAAGGTGCATAACTTAACAACATGATTTTTACTGAATTAATGTTTGCATTATTTAATAGGTTTTCTTCAGTGACGAGTGCTCGCTCTGTGCGTTAGTGCAGCGAGCACAATTTGTTCGTAGACGACCTGGCGAAAGTCTCACAGAGTCCACGGTTCTTCGAACCGTAAAACACCCTCCGCAAGTAATGATTTGGGGAGTTATTAGTGGAGACGGACCCGGCCCTTTGTATTTTGTAGAAGGTACAATGCGTCAAGAGCAGTACATAAATGTGTTAAAAAACACGTTATTACCGTATTTTAAGCCAGGACGTCGCATACCGACAGGGCGTCTATTTATGCAAGATAATGCTCCTTGCCATGTGGCAAAAAAGGTTAAGAAATTCTTTGAAGACAATCAGATACCTCTTTTACGTTGGCCCGGAAATTCACCGGACCTCGATCCCATCGAGAACGTATGGAATCGACTAAAAAGTAAGGTATATGAAAGAGAAAACTCTACAAAGGAAATATTAATGATGAATATAAAGGATGTATGGGAGAACGATAAAGATATAAAAGAGACAATCATATCTTGCATTGAAAGTATGCCCCGAAGAATTAAGAGTGTTATTAAAAATCATGGGTTATGGACTAAATATTAATTACTTATTTAATATTTACATATGTTACATATTTTTACAATATATTTTATAAATAAAAAATATAATACATGTATAGTTTATATTTTATTATGAAGAAACTACAAAATATTGAGTGTTTCAAGTAATTTGGCCAGGGACTGTACTTGTGTTCCCTTGTAAGCTCTATACCAACACCACCCCGTATTGCTAGTCTAACTTTATCAAAACACCCTGCTTATGACCAGCACCATATGGCGGTAGAATATCTCCATTACCATATTAATTTAATTCCGAACTGTGGGAATATTTGAATAAAGTCGCCAGATTAAAATGAATTTACCCATCCGACTAAAGTATAATAGAGTCTCGAACCACACCTATACTCATACATCCATCCAATTATGTTCCCCGTTCAAACGGAGGACAATATCTAATGACCGAAATCTCTCAATTACAACCGGAACACTTCAACCGCCCGCGCCACCGAAGGCAACCCGCCCGAATCTAAACCCTCGACACGGAAGGAGAGATCTCGTTCTTCCATTTCGAGGCACCATCCGAACCAGTTGGAAATTAATTTTACAGGCACCACTCCTCCCCCAAACCTATCTCCAGCTGCATTTTCATTTTCTCCATTACACAGAGATCCTTTATAATTCGTTAGCTTTCAGCAGCGCTTGTAAAACCGCTGGAAAGTTGTGTTCACAGTTTACGCGAAGTGTGGATTGTTTAGATGGAGTTTAAGCTATTTACATATACACATACATATTTAAAAGGTAATTTTGGATTTGGATAATTTATTCTATTTTTTAATTTTCATTTGTCGTTTTTACGATTGTTTGTGATTGTTAAATAAATGTATTTATTTTAGGTTTTGCTGGCGCAAAAAAACTATATTATGGAAAGAGATCTCATTAGGATCTCAAGGGTTTTTAAAATGACATCTTAATTGTAACTTTAATTCGAAGGAAAAGGTAAAACCAAAATGGCAAAATCTTAATAACACTACAGGTGCAACCGTACACGAGGGTTAGGGTATCCTAAGATACAAGGGAAAATATTTTTTTTGCGAAATCGGATACGCATACCCTCTATTTTTTTTTTATTTCACCTCACTTACATAAATAAAACCTATTATTGCAATAAGATAACGGTAACCCGACTTGAGGTCAAACTTGAACGTGAAATCTTGTACTGGGAATACTATGGAATGATTTTGAAATGTATGTTTCTTTGGTACATAAGACACCAATTTATTCAAAGCAGATATTTATTACCATATTACAGTAAAAGAAACATTACTGCACATATTTTCGTTTCAATGTTTGCTTTTTACAGTCAGGATAGATCTTCATGTGTTCTTGTACGCAACGCAACAAAAATTGTTTTTGATCCTCAACCGTTATTAAACCATGAAAGTTCTGCATCATTTTCACCGCTCTTTCGGCTGTATAGTTCACTGCTCTATGCATTGAGACCGTCTTTTTCGCGTCTAGAAACGAAGCGTTATTCGCCCATGAAGAAGGACTCTCGTTGAGAAAACTATCATCAATTTTTTGGCTGATATGAAATCATCGATGCTTTTCTCTGTAAAAAAAAAAATAAAGTAAGAGGTAACAATTGCATGATATAAATAAATAACTAAATAACTACAATATTAATGTATCAAACTCACCATACAATGAACCACAAAGTTCTTCCTTCAATGGAATGTATTTTTTCTCATGGGTCGAGAAATTTTCTCTCTCTAAATTTGCCACTATTTTTAATTTTGTTTCTTCGTCCACATCATCATCAAAAAGTGCTAAGATTGCTATTTCGTCAACCGAATACCGTAAATGCTGGCTAAATTTCTGTAAAGCAGCTTTCGAGATACTTTCATTTACATTTTCGTAAGCTTTCAAAGATTTCAAAAAGCACAAATCTTTGTAAGGTGCTTTAACTGCCAAAATGAATTGAAGCCATGGTTTAATGTAGATTGTCACGATAAACAAGCAGACGTCTAACAGTGCTGACTTATCCTTGGTGTTTAATTTCAGCTGAGAAGTAAATAACGATATTTTTAAAGAGTAAATCACTCGGGCCATCCATCGAGCTTGGTGCATGGCACCCGGAGGTCTCATTTTAATTTTATTTTCTGCATCTCCACTTAAAAATACGATAGAAAGTAAGTTCAGCGCGGTAAAAGTCAAGCAAATTTTCAAATTCGGGTACGGTTAGGAACAATTCCACTGTTTCTTTATAGCACTGTATTTTAGTGGGATCGATGTTTTTCCAATTATCTTTGAGCTTCTTAAAGAGTGGAATATCGAGGCTTGTTGTCACTTGTTTAATTTTCACTTCGAATACGGCCTTTAATACCAGTTCGTATACGTGATGGCGACAAGCGAAAAAAAAACATTTCCCTATCAAATTTTTGCTCGAGGAGGCACAGAAATGAGTTGTTCTTTAAGTCCGTATGAAATAACTATAGGCAAGCGTTCTTCTTTCGATTTTCAAGCACTCAAAGCAGGCAACAGTTTGCCATCCCAATGCAAGGTCACTACATCCAGTACCTCGTTTTGGAAATCAATTTTTATGTTTTCCGCGTGTTCCTTCCGTTTTTCTCTTCGCCTTTTGCCTCTTATTGCAACCATACTTGAGCAAACGTACGAGGATGCAGAATGATGGTGCAGATGTCTGCATATCGTCCTCTATCCAGCGTTTCAATTGCCATTCATGATATATCAAGAACAAATTTCAAATACTTTAATTTGTATACGTTCAATTTTGTCATTTTGTCATTGTAATAATTGTTGTATTAAAGTTAGGGGAGATTATTCTCGAAAAGGAACCTTTACTTTAGAACATTCTATATGCAACTATCCAATTTTTGTTATAAGTTGACACGGCCAGAAGCTGTACCATTGATATTCCACACAAGTGCAACTTAAAAAAAAAAACGTCTAATAATTCTAAAATGATAGATATGTATGTATAGCGATATTTAGTGAAAGTTGTCCTAAAGTAGCTGACGCAATCCGAAAATGGAATATAAAATGCATAGTTCCATTTAAAATAAAGTAGAGGCTTACTTCTGGGGAGCCGGAAGTGTAGAATTTATGACAATATTTGACTTCAAGTAGACCCAGAAGTCTATACACTTTTAGTAGAACAGTTCGGTGCGACAAGGAAACCTTTTCTTTTCACACATTAATAAAGAAATATTGCTTTTAAAGGCAATTCATTGAATTGGTAACTAACTTACAAGATTCTAAAATATGCAATTTTAGAACATACATACCAGGCTTATTCATAGGCTTGAATATATCGTCAAAGCCTAGCTAATTTTGTAATTCCATTATTACATTAAACTATGCGAGAAGAATCTCTTAGGCTTTTACACGAAGTTCGGTGCTTGAAGTATGTAAACATTGTATAATGTCAGCAATTTATCGATCTTGAACTGTTTCTCAAAAGGTGTCTGTAGTTTAAGCCTGGCGTAATACTAGCAGCGCTCTTTTGTGCTAGAAAGACGTGCTTTGTATGGAGATAAGCTTTCAGGTTAATATAATCGCATTTTGTGCAGTTAGTTTACAGATGTCTATTAGGATGAGGACTTGAATGTTAGAGTAAAGAGAATTCCCAAGACAATTTTCGCCAGCAGATCGTTAAATGTGGAGAGGAATTTCTTTGTGAAAGGCTAGATAATTGTATTCAAAATGGCTTTATTCTCTATTTCTTAATCTCATTACTGTTGAGGGGTTCTTGGAAAATTGTACAAATAGACAAGATCCCCATTTATTATTCTATACCAAGCATGTCAAACATGCGGCCCACTGAGCATTTTCCTGCGGCCCGAATCAATTTTGAAAACAGCCAGATAATGCGCCTAATGTGGTACAAGCGAGACTAAAAAGTGGTCAATGGAGACGGGTCAATTATCGTGACGTGGCAGATTTCCCGATACTTGATTTGAATTACCTGAAAGATTTGACTGTGGGCATTTATCAAATAAATCTAGCACCTACATATATACAAGATAAGCTACTAAAGGATAATGATGAGGAATTTAAACTTGATCAACATTTCAACGAGCCAGGTTTTCTGAGAGTTGGGTTGTATTCCAGATTTCGTAATGCAACAAGACATCAGATTTTCATTTCATACGAGATCGATAATAGAAACTATCTAGTAAATTAACAAACAGACAAATGCTGATTAAAGTTCAATATAAAACGAATAAATTTATTTAAAGCATCGCACACAAAGTTTTTTTCAGCAGTAAGAAATATAATAATAATAATAATAATAATACTTTAATTTCTACAGGATGAACCCAAGTACAGAAAATTTTATAATTGTTTAATGTATGCAAATAAAAGAAAAGAAAAAAAACAAATAAACGTATAAACGTGTAAAACAATGAAAAGGAAAAAAATAACTAAATAGATAACATATTCTTGGTACCACCTCTTCCGCTATTTCAGTTGCGAAAGTATATCTGTTAAGGAATCAAAATTTATATCAGCACTAACAGAAATAGAGTTATAATTTGTACACATAATATTTATGGGTGATTTTAGCATTATATTAGTTCTACTTGCTTGAACATAGAAGGTAGAGTGATTCCGCGTCAAAGTGCAATGGTTTCAACTTCTTTGTGTATGTTGTAATTTTACACTTGCTAACACTAAGGTATAAATAATTTTTTTGACACCAGGTTCCTATGCTGTTGAGATCGTTTTGAAGTAAAGAACAATCACTTCTACTGTTTATTCTATAGAAGATCCTTAAATCATCAGCAAATAGAAGATATTCACAATGCAAACAGTCGACGATGTTATTTATAAAAATCAGGAACAAAATGGGACCTAGATTAGATCCTTGGACGACGCCCGAGGTAGAGATTAGAGGTATTAGAAGCGGCGCCATGATACTTCACATTGTATTGTCTGTCTGTAAGGTAAGATCTAAAAAGGTTGCATAGACTCCGTGAAAATCCCATTTGCGCCAGTTTGGCCAAGAGAACGCAATGATCTATTTGATCGAAGGCTTTGTGAAAATCGGTATATATTACGTCTACCTGACCCTGACCATCAACAGCACCGGAAACGTATTGCGAGATACAGCTTAGATTTGTGGTCGTTGATCTACCACGAATGAAACCATGCTGGTTTGGAGACAGTACCGTTTTCACGGATGCATATATGTGATTTTCCATATTTCTGGGAATTCGCATTCCGTGAGCATCAGGTTGTAAAGATGACACAATGGGCCAACAAATATCGCAGCACAATCCCGAAGAAGTAAGCCTGGGATTCCATCAAAGCCCATTAATAAACTGTTCTTAGATTTTTTTAAAGCCATCAAGACCTCATCCTCAGTAATGTAATTTACTACAACACTCACTGTAGCCCCATCCTCGACCATTAAATCGCTAGGCTCACGCCCATCAGATACGAAGTATACACTTTTGAAGTATTCAGCAAAAGCTGTCATGATTTCTGAGGGGGTATTGAGCTTAGTACCGTTATATCTCATATTTCCTGGAATTCGTGTACACCTACGTTTTCCATTGACAAAAGACCAAAATCTGGTAGAATCCTGAGCAAGCGAATCCTGAACATTCAATATATAATTATCGTAAGCGTCTTTTATAAGTGTCTTACATAATGTACGAAGATACCTGAATCGTTCATTATACAGGGTGCGGCAAAGGAACCTGACGTTTTTATAATGAATAGTACAAAGCCGTTATAGTACGTAGAACAGCGGTTACAGTGGGAATGACATCGGTAGTAGATGCCATTTTAGTAGTCATGGAGCTGTGGACGAGTGAACATCGCGCATTCGTTCTCGAGGCGTATTTTAAAAATCACGACTCGGTTGTCAGTACACAACGTTTATTTCGTGCGCGCTTCAATATTGGACGTCACGGTTCTGTTCCATGCCGTAACACAATTAAGTTATGGTTGAAAATTTTCGTCGATCTGCATCAGCAATGAAAGATAAGCCCCCAGGAATGCGTCGAACAGTTCGGACTCCAGCAAATATTGAGAGGTGCGAACAGCGGTTCAGCGAAGTCCACGTCGTTCAGCAAGGCGACAAGCAATAACTCTAGGACTTTCCGAAAGTACAGTACGGCGTATTTTGCATAAGGATTTACATTATTACCCTTACAAATTAGTAATTGTTCAAGAACTGACAGCTGAAGACTTTTTAAACCGTTTGAATTGTTGCAATCAACTTCTGGAACTTTTTGGTGAAAATGATTTAGGTGGCTTAATTATGTCTGATGAGGCGCATTTCGAGTTATCAGGCTACGTGAATAAGCAGAATTTTCGCTACTGGTGTTCAGAAAATCCCAGAGAACTCCATCAACGACCGCTTCATAGTCGCAAGGTTACTGTTTGGTGCGGAGTGGGGCGATTCGATATAATTGGCCCCTATTTTTTTGAGGACGATGCAGGAAATCATGTCACAGTCAATTCGCAACGTTATGTGGAAATGTTAAACACATTTTTAGAACCAGAGCTTCGTCGACGGAACATCGATTTAAATACTGTATGGTTCCAACAAGATGGCGCCACAGCGCATACAGCACGAGCGTCAATGGCTCGACTGCGAGAAATGTTTCCGAGAAAAGTCATTTCGCGGAATGGAGATGTTCCTTGGCCGGCAAGGTCTCCCGACCTCACGGCTTGTGACTTGGTTATGGGGTTATCTTAAGAGTAAGGTGTATTTAACGAGACCAAGGACCATTGAAGAATTGAAAGAAAACATTCGCAATGAAATTACCGCAATTCCGATGGGTACGCTACAACGCGTAATGGGGAATTTGCGAAACTGTTTGGAACAGTGTGTCCGCAGTGAAGGACGTCATTTGAGCGAAATTATTTTCCATAAATAAAATGGCATGTTATATACTTTCGAATACTTGTATGTGAAAATAAACATATTGGAAAATACATTTGTAGTTACACATTAAAACTCGTCAGGTTCCTTTGACGCACCCTGTAGAAGCGAGATTTGTATTTTGTGTAATTCCTATGAGCATTACTCTTATCATGGAGGTATCGTATAATAGTGTCATTAAACCAAGGTGGATACGAGCGTTTCGGTTTCTTACATGAATATTGAGGTATGCAAAGTTCAAATGTACTAAATAGAATGTCATACAGCGCATTACATGAATCATCCACAGTATTAACATTTAAAACAGGTGACCAGTCAGCTGCTGATAGCATATTATACAATAGAAGAAAATTAGCTTTTTTAAAATTAAACTGCAACATTTCGTGATTTTGTTTAAAACGATTGGCAATGTGCACATTACAGGCCACTGACATATGAAGCGCTGGGTGATGCTGATCCTCAGAGACCAGTGGTGCAAGACTTCTCCGAACATAGCAAGTCACATTTGTAAATATTAGATCTAACAGTCGATTATTACAGTTTGAAATAAAATCGCTTGTTCTAAGTTACAGAATTGTTGAAAATTATTAATTAGAACTACTTTGTTGTCATTGAAATTTAAATTGTATGAGGGAATATTAAAGTCACCCACGATAATGACATTCTTATCGACAAACCAATTGCCAGCTTCGAGCAAGTGGAGGAAGTTTTCATAATCCTGAATTAAAATACCAGGTGGTATATAGACAACAAATACATATAGCAAATATACACTAGTTACAACTATCCTACAGCCTACAATGTCAATAGTAGGTACAGAATTTTGGATGTAACTTGTCAAGTTCAGAAACATTGGGGCATAAAGCATCACGCACAGCAACGAGTACACCACCACCCCTAGAAACACCATGCGCACGAAAGTTGCGATCACTTCTAAACACTATGTAGTCTGCAGGAAAGATTGCACCATTCAGAACATCTCACGACAACCATGTCTCAGACAGGCAGATCACTCCAAACTGCTCAGCTGCAACTGCATATCAAGAGCATATCGAAAATTGTTGAAAAAATTCTCCAATTTAGCTAAATAGAAATGTTCACGAAAAAAGTTCTGGATGAATTTCTTAAGGCATTGCATTACGTAGACATGACATAAAATATTACTGCCAAAATGTAAGTAAATATTCAACAAACTAGAAGGAATCGCATTACAGTTTGTATGAAGCAAAATAGTGCTCATTTCGAATAGATGTTGAAATTGTATGAATAAATTAAAGATTATAGGGATTAATATTATTAATTAATTAAAAAAATAATAAAGGAAAAATTGGTTGAAAAGTGCCCGTACAACACTATTGACTTCTTTGAAACAAAAATTTAAACAAAATTTAAATGAGATTTTTGATAATTTTGTATACTAATAGATATTGTTTTTATGACGTGTTTCATACTGTATTAGTATCATGAAATAAATTTCGTTATTATTATTATTATTATAGAGAAATTACGCATTTATGAGTGTACATATGGATGCTAAATGTTCCTTTAATGATGAAATAAATGATTTCTAATATAAAAACATGTTTAAACCGAATCAAAAGTCAGAATGATTATTACAAATTGTTACAATTAGAAAATGCATTCAAAATTTGGGTCACTAATCTATAATTACCCACAATATTCTTAGTTACCGTCGTAAGTTCTAACATAAATCAAAATTGATGCCTGCATAAAAGTTCTTGCGAACGGTGGCACCACCTTAAATCCCAATCCAATTCTTGCGACCTTAAACGCGTAAATTTTCCCTACGAAACCCGGATCTTAGGAAAATTTACCCAATAACCCTTGCCGACGTTTAACGCATCCGCACCTCCAGCTAGCACGTATTTCCCTAACAACTTAACGACATCGAAACTATGCCAAGTTCTGAATCTTATCATCATGGGAAGATTTGCGTAGGGTCGCATTAAAAGATTTTGAAGGTCTACTCAGATAGTGTCCTTTTCCAAAGAAGATTGGATATATGTGAAGGACTATAAATGATCAGTTATGATTTTTTTTTTTTGAAAAGGGTATACACAATTTGCTTTACAATCGCCTAGAAACTTTAAGGGATGATAACGAATTACGAAATTAAGATCTTTCTTGCTTTACTTTGAACCATATATTTCTGTTATTTTTCGATTATTATTTTGGCAACAATTTGTTCTGCAAACATTTGTAGTTACTGTTTTTGGTGGATTCGCCTATGTATGGCTTTGAAAAGATTACTCTAGCCACGTCTTTTTGAACTATTTGGATAAGGATCTTCAAGTTTCCTTATGAAGCTAAAGCCATTTTTTCTTTCTTCAATTTATCTAATTTAAAAATATACGTTTATCTCCATATTCATATTTAATTAAAGGCAATATTTCAATGAGGATTTCTGATAAATTTGAAATTGGAGAAGGAAGAAGGCAGAGAGATTGCCTACCATCAGCACTATTGCATTTTTGTCTAGAAAAATCATCAAGGATGCAAAAGAATCTACCTGGCTCTAACAACGAAATTAAATGTATAGAACAGCCATGTCAAACTCAAAGTCACTGTTGAGCCAAAAGCATTAAGACCGTAGACTAGGTGAACCACGAAACCTAATCTTAAAGAAGACAAACTATTAAAAATCTTAACGAAAAAAAGTACTATTATAAGACAAGTATATTTATTAAATTTTCAATAAAAAGGACATTACAAAAAAACACAAACATTAACTTCTTTTGTCAGATATTTGACATCTTTTGTCTTTAATTAAATTGTCTATTGGTGGCGTGAATTTATCGGCGGAAATAACTTTTAAAACTGCGTCCAAATGTGCGTCCGTCAATCACGATCTTGCGGGAGATTTGCTTCCTTTCATCAAAGAAAATAATTGTTCACACTTATGGGTACTTCCAAACATTGACAGGATTTTACAGGCAAATTTTCTTATTTCTTGGTATTGAACAGGCAAGTACTTATAAAATTCGAATCTACCAACACTAACAAATTTTTTGTTTTAAATGGGTCTGTCACTGAATCTCAATTACTTCCATCTGCAAGTGAGTGGGAACTTTATCAATATCGACAGTGAAAAGACCAGTAAATAAAGAAAAATTGTTTTCTTTGTACTTAAAATCTTGAAAACGCTTTTCAAATTCTACCAGGAGGCTTCCCATTTTCTCTGTATACATTTTATTTGATATTGGGACACTCGTACTTTCCTGATACGCCTTACAAGTCGGAAAATGTGACAGATTATCCACTGCTAACTGTTTTTCCCACAGCATCATCTTACACTTGAAAGCTTTCACATGATCACGCATATCTGTTATAACTTGACGTGGTCCTTGCAATTTCGTGTTTAAGTCCGACAAGCGTTTTGTGATATTTACCATAAATGAAAGATCTTGTAAAAAAGGTACGTCGGATAATAAGCTGACATCTTGTCCTTTCACTTCCATGAAAAAGCGTATTTCTTCTTTGAGTTTCCAAAACCGATCGAGAGCCATAGAACACGAAAGCCATCGCACCTCTGCATAATAAGGTAAACCAATGTATTCACTTTCTAAATCACGTAAAACGCAGAAAACTGTCGCTGATTCAAGCCACGTGCCCTTATGAAGTTGCTCATCTACGATTTTCCTCTTACTTCCACTTGGTTTTGAAAGAGACATGTTGAAAACTTTATTATTTATAACAATAAGTACTGTTACGTGTTGTAACAATAAGTACGCAACTGAACTCGCAATTCTATAGCAACTGACTGAACTCGACCGAGCGGTCTTGGCTTATATACGGAAATGTGGTTTCTCGACAGTTCTTTTCTAGAATGTTCAGATAGCGTCACCTGTTTTCGCGTGATAGAACTTTCTGGAACAAGCCAGAAAACTTACGTACGTACGTAAGGCGCAAGTACAATAAAGTGATTGGGCAGCGGCACATGGCGCGGCGGGCGTGGGAGACGAGTGCGGCCGATCACAGCCGAGATAGACCGAATCGATCGTCGTGATACGTGTGTGTGTGCGCGCGACTTGTTGCAGCGCGCGCATTTTCAAATACGGTTTTTAACACGCTCGCGGGCCGTTGTCGATCTCTGTAGCATTTCTCTAGCAAGCCGGGATCTGCATCTTGCATTTGGATAATAGGATTATATCTGTTTAGTATAGCTCCAGCTATGCGATAGAATCCATTAAGGTTTTTTGCGTGCTGCAAATTTATTGTTGGTGCTAAGGATTTGAAAACTGACCTCAAGTGTCCATTCCATGCTTCAGCTATCCAAGGATTTTTTGTGGCGATACGTGAATCATTCGCACACACACACACACAAGCACCTGTGCACCCACTTTAATCGTACATCGACATCGACTGCGCTCGCACTACGCTGCGATAAGGTACGAAAAGGCCAACTTTGGAGTGCTGTATCTCGAAAACTATCCGTGATCGTACCTTGGGGCCGCGGATACTTTTGTTCCACGTATTGAGAACTACAACATATCAATTTTTTTTTTTAATTAGCCGAAAGCCACTTCCCATAAGGATTCTGCGGGATCCTTTATCTGTTAACACATTGTGTAATCAAATAATGAAAATAAACCCTTTCCTAAGGACTTATGGAAATAGTTATCTACAGAATATAAATTTTACATTCACTTACCTTTCTAAGCCTCCTAATCGTTGATGGGCTCTAGCTAAATTTAAATATGATTCCGCTCTCATATTCGGATTATCTAATTCTTCAGATATGTATAGTTGTTTGTGGGCAAATTCCAAAGCGTCCCTGCGAAAATAGAAAATAACATGATAATAATAATAAATTTATTGTTTGCAAATAAAGGGAAAATAGATATGAAGAATAATATGTATTGAAATATTTTTCTCAGGGGATTTTGAGAAAATTGTTAAATTTTCTAAATTAAACTAAATTTTTCAAATTTAAGTGGGTTCAGGAGTATCCCTGGATACCCTTTTGGCAATTTTATAACGAATTTCCAAATTAATAAAACGAAATTGACGAATTTTAAAATTATAAATGTAATTAACCTTGAAATTTGAACGATGCCGATGTTATATAAACTCTCTGTTTATATAACCTCTACAGGAAACTGCCTGTTCTGGAAATTACCCTTTTTCTCTTCGAATAAATACTTAGATTTCACAATCGGACACTTTAAATTGGGATCGGAGTTAAGAAACACTTTAATTCAACGAAGGCTGAATAAAGATTGATGAAAAATTAATGGCGTCGCTCATCTCTCTTTTATTTTAAATCGCGAAAGACCGGCGATTGTTTTATTCCACAGCAAATTTAGATAATTTAACCCAAATAGAAATTTTTTACGATGCATTTCGATGAAATGAAATTATTTCTGCAAATAACATACGAGAATGAATGCAGTGACGTAACGAGGAGGTTGTATTTCGGGGATTCTATGATCAAAAAATTTTCTGACAAGCGAAATCTAATCTAAATATTTTCCGCGGTACATTGTTGAACACGTTTGCAAGCTAACAAATATCGAGATGCTGTGTTCTCGCTAGATAAAACGCGAGCTATTACATTCACAATACTGTTTTTCTTTATATCGGTCGTCTCATCCACGGTAATCCATATTTTTTTGGAACACAAATCACGTTTACACACATTTTCTAGCATCTCTTTCATTCACGGCAAATGATTCTGTAATTGTGTTTGTGAGGGTAATGGGTACTTTGGAACGTATTGTCTCCAAATCTTTTAAAAGGTGCTTTTCTCACCAACGACAACGGAAGATTAGAAGAGGTACACATAATTAATAAATGTATGAGGAATAGTGTATAAGGTATTTCAGTTCTTGCATTTCTCATATGCTTAATACCATTGACATGCCTCTGGCAATCAGTTCTGTCCAATGCAGCCAAACGAACATTGCATATTAAGCAAAAAACTGCACTACCGTCATATTTTAAATGGGGAAAAAGTGACACATACTTATGTACATTAGTAGCAAATCTATTACGAGGCATTGTTTTCTTAGGTATGTAAATATTAGTTCTATATGAAACGATACACTAATTATGTACTTGGTATAATACTACAACACACAAAAAACACCAGCTATATTTTCAAAAGCGACACGTAAGTACATAACCTTGACCGTTCGACTAATCTCTGCAACAGCTCAACCGGTACTAAAACGAAATCTCTCTCAGCGCGGTTTAACATGATTTATATTCAAGGTCGACACTACATGCCTGCTTCTCTTCCGGTTTAGTTTATTTATGAATTTTTCGTATTCTTATATTAATCCGTAATACCGACGCCTATGCGAGTCCGCAAGTTTAGGTTACTCTATTTATTACTTAACTCAACATGTAAAAAGTTGGAGGTTTCAAAATTGTAAGCGAAATATTGTCCTATTTCTCAGTGTAGAGATTAAAAAGAAATTAAAGGCAACAATAATGATTTAGGTTAGTAAAATGATCCACTATTAATCAATTTGTCTCTGTGTATATTACTAACAAAATAAACAACAAAATTGAATAAATAAATTGTGTATTGATGATTAAAATGATTAAACAGTATTTTTTCATCTTATAAAAGTGTAAACAATTGTTTAGGTAAGGATTTGCCGTGAAACGTAATAGAAAACACTCTAAACTTATCCAAATTTCCCAACACATTTCATCTGCTCATTTAATCTTTAGGACTATTTTATAGAAAAAGAGTCGCATCTCAAAGTCTTTTATACTCCACCTAACATCGAGCTTTCAAGTTTGAAAATATTCGCAAAGGAAATTACCTGTATTTTCCCCAATCCATATAAGCCAAATAAAGATATCCCAACAGCTCGAACTTGTCCTCCCTCTTTCTAATCGCTTTCAGCGCGCTTTTCCACTTCCTCACGGCCTGCTGCTGCTTGTGTTGATTATACAATTTCACGCCCTGTTCCACCTGCGAAAAGGGAAAAAAGGTTTCGTTTAGAGAGGCGAGGTTTTTCGACGAACCTTCTCCTTTAAAAGTTTGCCTCACCTTTCTTTTAGCCAGCGTGTGATGGATTTTTGCGCGACATGCTCTGAAGCATCCCCACGTAAAGAGACTCGGGCGCGGAGCTCTGACCTCCATGTAGGTGTCCCTGTGCAGGCTCGAGAACGAGTCCGCGCCCCATGTCCACGACCGTTCGAAGCCGTCCAGGGGATGCCTCGAGCCTTCCGGTGACGAAAGGAGTCTCGTTGCTGATAGTTGATGGCTTACACCTCCGCTAGAACAAGATAAAAGAATATTTCGCTTAATTAAAAAAGTCTTTTTGATGTATTATGAAATATAAAAGTTTAATAACAGTATAAGCACTCTTAGAAAAGAGGAGGGTCGTTACTACCCTTAATTAATGTTATAAATGAAATTAGGAAGAATATTATGTTCATTACATTTTTTTAAAGTAAATTTTTACGTGGCAATTTAAGGATGAACTTATAATTAACGCTGGCCACGAGCGGTACCGCGCATCGGCGTAGAATCAGTTCGGACCGAGAGGAACGGTAGTATTACTTCGTCTGCGGAGCAGTACGGACATTTTCGCTGCCGGTTATTTGCGCAATTGTTTATCTGTCCTAGAAAAATTATGATTTCGTCAGCTAAACGACCGCGGTCGGACAAACTTCGAAAATTTATTGCAGAAATTCCAGACTTAAGATATGAAGGTGCTAAAATTAAATGTGTAATTTGTAAAATCCCGTTAATGTGTTGGTCCAGACAACATTGTCTACGACACATAAATAGTGAAAAGCATGTCTCAAAAAGAAATTGCGCACGAGACAATGAAAAATTTATATTTAATTTATACGTTACGTTTATCGCATGTAATATACCGTTTAATTTACTAGACAAGGAACCATTTATCTGCTTTTGGAATAACTATTCGGAGTGCAAATTACCAAGTCGAACATCGTTACGAAGAATTGTGCCATCTGCGCGCGAACATATTGAACAAAAAATAAAATCGGAGTTGAAAGATCAAAAATTGTGGTTATGTGTCGACGAAACAACAGATCGGAAGAAACATTCTGTTCTTAATGTAATGGCACGCAAATTGGAACCTCATCAATCGGCACCTTCAATTCTATTAGTCTCCAAACGAATACAACAGTGTACTGCCGAAGTAATTTCAAAGTTAGTGTTAAATACATTGGACAAGTTTGAACTTTCCACAAACCAACTCTTGATGTTAGTGAGTGATGGTGCTGCAAACATGCTTTCTGTAGGCCGGTCTCTTAAAAAGCATTCTGCTAATTTGTTACACATTACGTGTAAAATTCATGCTCTCAATCTTGTGGCGGATAGTATCAGAAAATGTTATCCTGAGGTAGACGCTTTAATAGCGTATACCAAAGTAGTATTTGTCAAATCACCGAAACGTATTCGCGAATTTCACAGACTGTGCCCCCGTATACCAGAGCCACCAGAACCTATTCTAACTCGTTGGGGAACATGGTTGCAGGCCGCGTTTTATTATCATAAATATTTTGACAATATTAAGAACGTGGTTTTGCAATTCGATACAAAGGAAGCTGCCGCTATCCAAAAAAACCAGTCGAAATTTCAAGATAGTCAGGTTAAAATGGATTTAAAAATCATTCACGACAATTACTTCGGGCTAGCAGATGCAATAGAAAAATAACAAAATCCTGCGGTGCCGTTAGAAGAATCTCTACAAATAGTGCAACATGTTCACGCACAGCTATGTGCGATTGAAGGCGCAAAAAATGTTTCTATTCTAGAAAAATTTGAAAGTGTTTTTGAGAAAAATTCTGATTTTGGCACATTAAGACACATTTGTGAAGGTGCGTCAACAGAATCGTTAAGTTATTTGAAAGATTATTTTACTTACGCAAATATTACGTCACTAGATGTAGAACGTTCGTTCTCTGCATATAAACGCATTTTTCCTCATGCCGTACTAGTTTTGCCGAAACAACAGTTGAAACATATCTAATGTTGCAGATATTTAACAGACATTATTCACTTTGTGATTTCACGGAGGACTCTTAAAATGGTAAGTGTTTGAGCACGTGTTATTTAATTTTTATTTAAAAGATGAGCGAAATTATTTGCGGCAGCACACATCTCTATTAGCAGAAGGAACGTGAGGCCTGGTCGACTCTACGCTACTGCGCGGTACCGCTCGTGGCCAGCTTTACTTATAATTTTTTAAAATATGGGATTGCCTATCTATGTAAATATATCATTCATAAGATTAACTGTAAAACTTATTTATTCATAGTAAATTGAAATAAAAATAACAACCTGATCAACTGCGTTGGTATACATACAATAGAAGTTGAAAACTTAACTTTTGAACCCTTTGGTTCAAAAGTAAAAAAATATTAATCTTCCGCTGTAGTATGTCATATTACCCCAGCGAGATTCAGGTAGAATGACATACGTTTGTCATTTTACTCACAAGATACAAAAAAGTATTTTAAAAGCATGGTTCACACAGAAATTGTTTTCTTGTTTTAGGCACCCCGGCACAGTCTGTGTGGCACCACTTTGAACATGATTGACGTCTTATCCAAACTTCTTTTGGTTTAAATAGACAGTAAAGTCCATTACAATAAATACAGGCAGCATCATCATCCGAATCTTCAGCAAATTCCTCGTGGCTATAATCTTCATTATCTGCAATTTTCCTTTTAACACTTGCCCTTGCTTTTTCATATTTAGACATTTCTGAGGTTGCAGTAAGTATACCATCGGATTGAGTTTTCTGTCACTTTTTTGTTTTTTCGAGCAAGCGAGCTTTTGGAGGAGAAGATAAAACATGGAATGGCACACTTACGTTTTCTTTGTTTTTATCTTGCGACACTCAGGTTATTATTTGTTTGTTCTCGATCAACACCACCTTCTTTTTTGCTTTCGTCCTGATCTGTGACTTCAGCTGGCGTAAACATATAATCGGGGAATATATCAGGATTTAGCGGATATATGCTTTTAAAAATCCCTGAGTTGTGTTAGAAATTCTTGCCGCTTTTCCATTAGCTTCGGAAAGCAATTTGCCTATTTGGAACAGAGTTACAACTCTTCCTCGATTATCTTTTAGCCACTTTGTTATCTCCTGATTATAATCAGTCGACAGTGATCCAAAGAACGCCACATCTAGGGGTTGCATCCTATGAGTGCAATATGCAGGCAAGCACAGTAAAAGGATGCCGTTATCTTTAGTGTATCGTAAAGCTGGATAAAACTTATGACTAAGCTGCCCATCCAAAATCAGTAACACTTTACTGGTGACGGATGCGTGAGAGCACCTGACAAAATGTTGCAACCATTGTAAAAAAACAGTTCCCCTGTCATCCACCCCGATTCTTGGCACAAGGGTAAAGTTCCTGTTGGAGCATCATCTATTAATTCCGGGTTCTTTTTTCCTGGAGAATATTGAAGCTGGCGAAGAGAAAGAGCCGATAGCATTCATGCAGCAGACTTTATTGAATTAGTTCCCCTCTCAACGCTAGTAAGAGCACTGAACTAAAACGAATCAGCAGATATTTTATGCGCTTTTCAAATTATATTTTAAGTGAACTATCTGCTTTTTTTCCTTTTGTTGCAAAAACCTTCGGTGGTTTCTAGGCAGTCGTGAAGGCAGAATCATCCATGTTATAAATATTATTTGATCCAAACTGGTGTTCTTCACAGATTTGCTGTAGAACTGCAAACAACTTTGAAACATGTGGTTTATCAAACCCTTGTGCTCTTGCCATTTGTGTTGCTTCAGGATTTCTTGCTCGAAAACTACGTAGCCAGTCATAACCTGCCTTTTTCTCTGAATGAGAGAACCTATGTAGAACTTTAGTAACCTCAGCGAACTGATAAACTAGCTCTCTCAAGCCAGTTGTAGTAAAGCCAAAAGCAGATTATCCATATGTTTTATATAGGAGGCACATTCTCTTTCTGCATCTGGAGTGAAAGTCGTAAAGAAACGACCTTTACTGGTGTCTCTAGCATGGTCATTTTTGTCCAGTGCGCGTCTTCTCAATGTAGCCTGGGGATCATTAAACTGCTTAGCAGCCGCTAAGCATTTTACTGTTCTGGGCTGCATTCTGGACCAATTTCACTGTTCTGGACTGCATTAATTGCCAACTGCATTGACTCTTGGCTCCAAGATTGTCAACCAAAATTAGACTAGGCACATTTAGGTGTGTTGTGAACCTGCAATTGTTAGTACATGCCACTATGATTAGAACATCTAGCCAATTCTCGTAATATGTCATTTTAACGATTATGTCATCTTAGGCTGCTTTCCCCTAGTAAGATTTACTTTCATTTAAGAGAAGACAATGTTATCTTGTAATCGTATACAGGTTGTTGAGATTGCGCTTAATATCATCAACAGCTCTGCAAATGTTTTCAACCAAAAAAGATTTGTATAATTGTGAGCCATCGACATAGAGTTGAAAATTGAAATTTTGGAAAAAGAACAAATGTGCAGCGTAAATCGAAAACAGCAACGGACCCAATATGGATCCTCGTCGATCCATATTGTGGATTCACCTTGAAAACATTGCAAGACGCAGATTTTAAGTTGTGTGTTTTTCTAAAAATAGCATAGATTAACTGCACGTGTCCTACATAAAATATATTTTTGCAAATGTGTTTTCAATTCTGTCAAAAATTGCGTTTTGCAATGCACCTCCTCAAATGATTTCCCAAGGAAAATAGCAAAATTTAACAGTTAGCAACGCGAAGAAGATCCGTAATTATTCATTTAAATCGCCATACAGGACAAGAATAATACCTATTCTCCCTTCCGTTATTAGATAACGTCGGAAATCAGAAAAGCAATTCTCCCTCACATAATTGGAATCACGATCCTTTCGCTATCTATACAGTCTACGATGTCACGTCATGCTATGGAACGTTAACCGGCGCTCCCGGTTTGCCTGCCGCCGTGATGCTCGTCGCGACGAGATGAGGTGCGTAACTTTAATGTAAAACATCAAACGAGATCAGCCTGCTAATTAAAATGAATATTTGAACAGCGCTGACGCATAATCGCAGAGGTTGTAACAGGCCTTGAAGAGTTTCCTCGGTTAGGGTGTACGTACGACCTCAACGTCTCTTCGAGAGATAGGCGCTTTACGTATACAACATATGTTTGTGTAAATAATAGCGGCTGCCCGCACTACCGCTTTAAGATTGTAATTAATGTTGAACTCACGTGCCTTGTAGTTTGTCGGTATATGCGGCTTATGTTGATAAAGCTAGGAGGATGAGATGAAAAGTTCGTGAAATGAAAATAAAAAATAAGGCTTTGACACTGTGATCTGAACGAAATTCGACAAAATCCAAAACCTTTAAATCCTTTAAAACAAAAATTATAGTAGCTTTAGCATAATCATCTGTTGAAAATGTTTCATCTGTTATTTTTTTACTTGTGGTAACAGCCCAACGGAATATATAAGCACGAACACTTTTAATAATTTGTATGGCATTGTTACTATCACCCTTTAGCTGTAAAGCATATATCGGCAACCCCCGGTCCCCGGGCCGGATCCGGCCCTCCACCAGCTACAATCCGGCCCGCGAGAGAAATTCAAATAACGCGCCAAAAAAATTAAAGATTTAGCACACATAGTTTATTTGTAATTACCGTCAACCAACCTAAAACTGTATTTATTCAAATCATAAAGACTAAAATCGATAAATAATATTATTAAGCGTACGCAATGGAACGCTACAGATCGAGTCAGAAATAGTCGTTAGAAAGAGACAAACAGATAAACATTCGGGAAGCCGCCAGATGACCTCGAAGCGCTCCAGAGCCGACTGTTATTCATAACGTGGCTAGCATCGCATATTCGCGTACGATCGAGAGTATTCTAGTTGCTTATTGCGGGTAATATATAAACCGCTCAGCGCGCGTGTCAACTCATTACTTCTTAACAACTGATAAGAAAAGACGCGGGAAATATTCAAGCAAATTCAGTTCAGAAGAAAAAAAATCTATCAAGATGTCTGGTTTAAAAAAGTGGAAAGTGGACACAGAATGTCGTCAATTCCAAAACAAATGGATTGAAGAATACTTTTTTATCACGCACAGTGGTAAACCTATGTGTTTGCTGTGCAATGAAACAATTTCTCTTTTAAAAGAATACAATATGAAGCGGCATTACTCCAGCAAGCATTTCGCTCAATATAAATTACTTACGGGCCAGTTAAGAAAGGATAAAATTAAAAAACTCATTACCGATTTAGGGAAACAGCAAGAAATGTTCCATTCACAAAGATTAAATCTAGACAGTGTTGTTAAAGCTAGTTTTATAGTTAGTTCCAAAATAGCGAAAACATCGAAGTCATATTCTGAGGGAGAGTTTGTTAAAGAGTGCCTAGTAGATGTTGCAGAACTTTTGTGTCCAGAAAAGAAAAAAGAGTTTGAAAAAGTGAGCTTATCGCGACGTACTGTTGTTCGACGTATAGATATGACGGCTAGTGTTATCAAAAAAACATTGACTGATAGACTGGCTGGTTTTCAAGCATTTTCGATTGCTTTGGATGATAGTACAGATTTATCTGACACATCCCAGTTAGCTATTTTTATACGAGGTGTTGATGAAGAATTTGTAGTGACAGAGGAATTACTGGCTTTACGGCCGCTACAAGGGACCACTACTGGAAAAGATATTTTTGCCGAGGTGCAAAGTACTTTTGAGCAATATGGTTTGCAGTGGTGTAAATTAGTTGGAGTGTGCACAGATGGTGCGCCTTCAATGGTCGGTCCACGAAAAGGTTTTATCGGAATTCTGAAGGAAAGAGCAACCGCTATGAATGTGCAAGAATGTGATTTAATAATTCTGCATTGCATTATTCACCAACAAAACTTGTGCTCTAAGTCCATTCGACTGAAGAACGTTATGGATGTGGTAGTAAATACCATCAATTTTATTAGATCCCGCGGTCTTAACCATCGCCAGTTTAAAGCATTTTTGGATGAACTCTCTTCAGAATACGATGATGTGACATACTATTGCGAAGTAAGGTGGCTAAGCAAAGGCAAAATGCTAAAAAGATTTTATGACCTTAGAAAAGAAATAGCTGATTTTATGGAAATGAAAGAGGAAACATTGCCGCAAATTTGTGATCCAACATGGCTTTGTGACTTGGCATTTCTGGTAGACATCGCAGGACACTTAAACGACCAGAACTTGAAGCTTCAAAAACAAGGGCAATTGGTAAATCAGCTGTACAGTCATCTTAAAGCTTTTCAAAACAAAATTCGCTTGTGGGAAACACAAATGAGAAGTAAAAACTGTTTTCATTTTGTAACATTATCCAGTCACGAAAACATTGATTACGGTCGCTATGCTGAAGAACTGAAACTACTGTCAGAGCAATTCACTGATCGGTTTTCGATTTTAGGAATATGGATAGCACTTTCAATATTTTTGCAAATCCGTGTAAGTGTAATGTGGAAGATGCTCCGCTTCACCTACAAATGGAGTTGATCGAGCTTCAAGAAGACTCATATTTGAAGTCTAAATTTGATGATGTGGAACTAAGCGAATTTTACAGAACATACCTTTCCGAACAAAAGTATCCACAGCTGAGAGTTTTCGCAAGAAAAATAATTTGCACATTCGGAAGCACGTATAAATGTGAGCAGTTTTTTTCAATCATGAAAATTAATAAAAATAAGCATCGTACGCGGCTTACAGATGTTAATTTAGAAAACACTTTGCGCCTATGTACTAGTGATATTGACCCCAATATTGATCATCTTGTTTCTCAGCTTCAAACTCAAGTCTCTCATTGATTTTCATTTGATTTTTCTATCTTTTTTTGTTAATTTGCTTTTTATATACTTGATTATGCTATTATAATTCTAATAAATAAAAAATGTGTGAATTTTTATCGCCTTTTTATTCACTACTACCTACTTATTTCTTACCTACGGCTCGCGACCTGATCAAGTCCTGAAATTACGCCCTCAGCTAAGCAAAGGTTGCCCATACCTGCTGTAAAGGATGCAGTGCAGTTAGTTATTCTCCAACATACGAATGGTCCTTCGAGCTTGTATGAGACTCACCAAAAAAATCTGCCACTTGACCCTAGTGGAACTCGAACACATAACTTCTAACTCTGCCATAGTCAGGAGCAAGCCCTCTTACCACCGGGTCACTGAACCTTGTTATGTATTTTTTAGTAAGGTTTGGCATTCTAGAAGACAAGCAATCAGAAGAATACATTCTGCTTTGCAAAAATTGGTACGTTTATTGATGTATGGTTGTTAAATTTGGTTCATATTTTGTTGTTATTGAAGTAAAACATGAATCATTATTCATGTTTCAATAGCTTATGCGTAATAAAATATCGGTTGGAAAAATGTAGGGAAGTAGAGAATTTAGTTGAAAAACGTGACGCCTGGCAACGACATCACCCTGGAAATGTTAAGATACATGGGAGGTAATGAGCGAGATAACAAGGAACGCAAAAATTCCGAAGGAATGGAAAACTGACATTATCCTGTCAATATAGAAGAATTGCGACGAAATAATCTATAAGAATTATAGAAAAATAACGTTTTTATTCGTCCGAGGGGAGATTTTTATATTATCTACGTCGCTATGAAGAAAAAGATTTAAGAACAAAAATATTTTTCAACATATGTTCCATTAACTGCCATACACTTATTCCAACATTTTTCTTAAAAACCTATATCCTCCAAAAAAAATTTTTCGGTAGCTCTTCAAAACACCCTTCTACCGCTTTCAAACATTCATCTGCAGAAAAATGCCAGCTTCGTAAGTATCTTTTTAATTTAGGGAAGAGATAATAGTCGCTCGGTGCCAAGTCCGGATTGTAAGGTGGATGTCCCATCGCTATAAAATCGCAATAGTTGATTACTTTACAAACTTTCTTTCGCTCACAATCTTGAGGTTTTTTGTTGAATGGAGCTTGTCACTTTTGTTGAATGGGACCTTTCCTGTTATTGTAGTGCCTTTCTCCATAAAAAAACACCAAGGAGTATGCCGGTTGTTAGGAACTAATACGTGGTTAAAACACTCAGGGTGAAAACCAAAGTTTAAAAAGAAATGTAATTCTTTTGAATTTCACCAATATTTTTTTTATTTCTAAAACTTCCTCAGGGTCCTAAATGAGTTAAAATATATATCCAAACTCGTGAACACAAAGATTCAAAGATGTACATGTTAGGAACTTTAACTGATGAATCTGGTTCTAAATTCATCAGCAAGCCCAATGGAAATAGAAGCGACCCATCAAACAGTGACCATTCTAATGTTGTTATTGACATAATAACAATATCATAATGTTCTTCCCATGGTATTTCCCTTAAAGGAAGCGACATTATTTAAAGAAACTGTTTTAATGAAGTTTCATCGAAAAGTGAACCAATAATTCTCCAATTCTAGAACGGAAACAAAACCAATACCAATTTTCTCCTAAATTTCCTCCGCATCAACCTTTCAAACAATGTCTGTAACCGTAATTAAACTAGGTAATGCAATTCCTTGTTCAGTTAAACGGATACACGCCGTATTAACTTCGAAAGTTTGCTCGTAAACTAAACGAGAAATAGAACTGAATTTGATCGTATCGATCGTTCTTACGAGGCAGAATTCTTTTAAAAACTTGCCCGGAGAAAAATTACTGTTCCACAAGCAAATCCAACTAAAGCGAAGTTTATCCAGTTAAGCAAGTTTTTCTCCGTCGTTTTGTCCCGCGGCCAGAGATGCGGAGATATGACCGCGGGAAAATTTCATTATGAATTATTCGAACCAAAATTAATGAGACGCGGTTTTGATGGTATATCAACCTTCCATGTTTTAAAAATTTCCGATTTACGTTCAACCGAGAAGTTGGATAAAATGGATACAAATGACAGTGCAAGTTATCACACTTTAGATTATGTTGTTTTTTTAATAAGATCTATAGAGTAAGTTTAAGTCCACGGCGAAATCGCGTTGCATGAGAAAGTATAAAAAATCAAACTGTATTACATTGCTTTTACGATAGATTACACTGGGTAACAAAAGGATTTTTTTTCTGATTTATCTATTCATTTATCTTGAGATGACTGAATAACTCACAAGGGAACATTACAAATCTTGAAATTCAAAAAAAAATTGAAACTTTGTGAACAAGCAGTCCACCCCCAAGGATGTTCGAAAGTATTTTCCTTATCTACTAGCCTTGAAAGTTTAGTAGATTTTCGGTTTTCTTAAAATAACTCGGCAATGGCTAGAACAAATATATCACAACTATATACCAAAATAATCGTCTCATCACACATATAAAAATAGCACCCTAGTTCCATTAAAGAAATTCATGGTGCCCTCCCCCATTCCTTTGATAAGGAACGTATTCAAATCCCATGTTATGTATTTTATTTTATGTAATATAGGTATAAAAAAAGAAATAGGGAGAATTATGTTTTATACGCTAATATATAAGACTGAATGACATATAAAACACATACATATGTATTGAAATATCTTTCTCAGGGTTTCTACTCTAAATTTTGTTAAATTTTCAAAATTTAACTCTATTAAATGATTTTCGTAGGTTCGGGGGTATCCCTAGATACCCATGTGGCAATTTTGAATGAATTTGTAACTTAGTGAAATCAGATTAACGAATTTTTAAGATTTTAAAATCAACTAACCTTTAAACTTTCAAGCGACGCCAATGTAAATAAACACCCTGTTTAAATACACACCACAGGAACTGCCTGTTCTGGATATTTAACCCAATTTGAATTTCTAATAATGACTTTCAATACACCACGAACACTTATCTTTGGATTTTATTCACGACAAACTTTGATTCAACCAAGGCCGAATAAAGATTGATGATAATTGAGGGCGTCCTTTCTCTTTCATTTATTTTAAATCGCGAAAGACCGGCGATTGTTTTCTTTTACAGCAATTTTGATAATTTGCCTAAATAGAAACTAACTTTTCGATGACTTTCAATCAAAATGATATTAGTACACCAGAACGAATGCAGTGACTTAACCAGGAGGTTGTTTGTTGATGATTCTGTGATACGAATTGTCACCAACAAGCTTTAAAAGAGAAAATCCACTACGAATTTATGGAAACCTTTCAGATAAGGATTTAATTGACGAAATATTATCTGTTGTGCTTTGAAACTTACGTTGTTGCTTATTCCAGACGATTTTTACATTAATTTAGACGAAGTAATTGAATAGGAAGATTGATAAACGAGTAGAATTGTCCATGATACCCCACACTCGTCGTTATCTGGACTTATAATTAATTTCTACCTTCCTCACCCCAAGGACGGTTGGCTGAGGGGCGAAATGGTAACGCAAAAATTACCAATTATCCCCGCAAGAGGGATATTTGGTTGCCAACGAGTGGCCAGCCTGACATTTACTTCAGTACCGAAATGACAACCGAGAGAAATTGTCGTCGTCGTAAACGACGTTGAACATAACATAACAGTATATATTACATGGCATGCTTCCTAAAATATAACTTATGTATACATGTATGTATGTGCGTATATACAAATAATTACTTAATCTGTATGGCAATGTCCCTCTTCATAAAAATGCTTAAAACATAAGAAACGGTTGCACCAAGAACACCGTATTATAGCACGGGAATCACATATGGCACATCGCGATGGAATTATTTATTAAAAACGTAGTCAGAAATTTTTAACAATTGCTCTCTTCTTGTTCCTCCCTTTTTGTAATGATGCCTCCTTTCTGAAAAGGAAAAAAATGCATGAAAACAGAAATGTATAGAAGTTGCCCTACGAGTTCTTACCTGTATAATTGATGCTACAACTTTACTCTCGTAAATCTATGTTTTGTAGCTTCATATGAGCGTCGTTTTTTTCCATTTTTCCAGAAGGCAACGACTTTTTCCTTGTATTCTAAAGAGACAATATTTTCTCCCTCGGGTACACATTCTTCTTCTTGAAATTGTAAAACTTCTAATATTTCTTCCCGTGAAGGTGGATATTTGTCATCGACAAGTTTTGCAGAATGTGGTCTAAATTCTCGCAAGAATTCTAGTGTTACGTCATTATCTACCACAAATGTTGTGTGATCTCGAGATCTAATTAATATATCCCTTAATAGGTCGTGAATTTCACTTTCTTTATTGTTGAGACCCATGGCGCGGTTATCACTTACAACACTAAATGTTACCATAAGTAAACGAACTACATTTACTGGATTTATGACTGCTATTGTTGTGCTAATATTTTAAAACTTACATGTAGTACTAACAAATTACAAATGTGACTTTTCATTATGTAAATATAACATGTCTATTTTGCACATGGATTCACAGTTATTTAAGACGAGCTTTATCTTTTACTAATAACTATATTACATAAAATAAAGTAAAGTAAAGTAAAGTATAATTTCTATACTGTTCGAAGAGCTCCGTAATGTACATAACGTGGGATTTGAATACGCTCCTTATCAAAGGGATGGTGGAGGGCACCATAAATTTTTTAAATGGAACTAGAGTGTTATTTTCATATATGTGATAGAGCTCGACGAAGCGATTATTTTGATACATAGTTCTGATGTATTTGTTCCAGTCGTTGCCGAGTTATTTTAAGAAATCTGAAAATCTACTAAACTTTCTGGGGTAGTTTCACCCTCTTAAAACGAGATTGGGCCGATAAGGAAAATACTTTCGAACATCCTTGGGTGTGGACTACTTGTTCACAAAGTTTTTTTTTTGAATTTACGGGTTCGGGATGTTCCCTTGTCAGAAATCGTTTATTTAATAAAAAAATAGATAAAAATCTTATCATATGAAAGGGGAAAGTAGATTGTAAGGCCCACGTTTAATTTTAGCTGTGCCATCAATGTCCTTCGAGTGTTAAATTACTTTTTACAAGTGGAAGCCTATATTTTTTAAGTGTGTTATTGTCCATGAAAAACAAATAACTTTGAGCTAAAAACTATACATGGATATGAACATTAATAAAATAATTAAAATAAACTCTCGAACGTTCATCGTCAACTAAGCTGGTACGACCACGTTCAGCTGCCCAAAATTTCACTGTGGTAAATGATGGAGTCCCACCAGACGGCGTTGATCTTGGCTTTAATTTGCCTAGGCGTATTGCCTTTCAAATGCAACAATTTAATGACGGCTCGGTATTCGCTTTTTTCAATTTTTACAGAAACACTGACATCGACTGACACAAACGACTGTTAAACAACAATTAAGAGTCCAACATGGCTTAAATTTTCAAAGGTACCTTTCAACCCATGCGCATTTATATATTATATATTATCAGAATATTTTTGAAGAGTAACACCATCTTTATGTTGAGACTTGAATCTTTTCAAACTACTTTTGTAATAGCTCCAGATTTCAGGTTACATCAACATATGGCCAATGAGTGGTTGACTGGAAATATTAAGAAAGACATTTCCAAACATATCCGAGACAGCAATGTACTCCACAGTGTTTGCAATTTTTCTCCCAAACTGTTATAAACTTTTTGGTACACATCTGTTATATTCCGCTAGGTATATAAGAGCATATGATTCTAAAGGTTCTTCAGGGATCTCACTTTTATCGAAGGGTACGCTCACAGATGGTAACACATGATGCCGAAGCTAATTTATGTTATTGCCGAATTTTTTTCCTCTAAACGGCATTAAGCAGACGAAACGAAAATATGTACGTACGTTGGATGCTTTAGTAGATTTCTGTTTTTCTTTCGGAGCTATTATTGCGCGAGATCGCCTGACACCAAACATGGTTTCGCAATATACGCCCTAGACGTATCGCCCGAAAAGTGAAAGGCCAAAAAGCAAAAGCAATAAAATCGGGAAGTTACGTATGTTATAACAAAAGACTAAAATGGGATACTTACAATAATAGAAGTAATTTATTCTACGCTTCCTGCGTTATTTATGGGGTACTATTTTCCTAATGGCAACAGTTCTTTGTTTAATAATGATATTTTGTGTTTGTCGTGTTTTTGTTAACTTTTGAATTATTTATGGTCTTGGAAATTGAGGAAAGAACTCTCTAAGAAATGTTAACATTTGGTTTTGTCATGAAATTATATATAGTAATTTTAATAGAAATCATGGAAACATTTATGCTAATAAATATAGATGATCATATTAGCTCTAATTTCGTTTGGATTTTAATGGAAATGATGGTTTTTCTGCTTAAAACATACCTAATTAATTATTATAAATTCTTACAATTAGAAATGTGACGAAATATTACATTGCCTCCTATAAACAGCATCCACAGCCTCTTTTCCTAGCGTTCAATAGTAATCTGCTAACATAACATGATTTCATTTGCCCTGATATCAGTTTTTCATTCTCAAAATGTGTTCCATTCTATCGGTGAGATGCAAATCGCATCTAGGTATACACAAGTCACAGACATGGTGAGCATAATGTTAATGAATGCTGCTGTTAAATTAGATTAGATTCATTCTCGAGGTTGCTCTTGACCTATCCCACTGCGACCTTTTCAGACCTATTGTGGTTCACCTATCATTAGATCAATTACGCTAGCTTTACCTTTTTCACCAGATCTACCAGCCTTGTGAGTGGCATAGGTTTCGACTTTTGGATATTCCGATCCCACTTCTAAGAGCCATCTTTCTGCTAGTGCTTCGCGCCAGGTTAGAAGCGAGGTTGCCGCGCCCACGACGCAACGTATGTATTCAAATGAATCGGCACGGCTACCTCAACGAATGAAATTATTGACTTATTGCAACAGTTTCTCATCAAACCTTCGCAGCGTTAGTCGTAATTATAGAGATAAACATGTATGTAAGTATGTTTAACGTACGCAAGGAAAATAAACGACCGTTGGCTATTAAAGTCACTAAATTTATCAGGGAATTTCCGGATTTGAACTATAATGGAACTAAAGTATTGTGAACAAAAGCGACTGTTAAAGACATATAGATAGTGTACAGCACAAAAATGAGAAAAATGGCGTGCCACCTCAAGCCTAATTGAAATTGGATTCACTTTTGATGTTTATTGTTTGTTGTCAACCGCTTCGCTTGCTTAATAAAGACTCGTTTCGACTGTTTTTTACGTACATACAATCCCGAATACCAAGTATATGTAACGACATCGAAAATAGGAGCAAAGCAGAATTAAAAGATAAACAGCGGTGGCTATGTCTTGATGAGATGACAGATTGTAAAAAAATTCTATTTTGAATATTATAGTACGAGTACTAGATCCTAAGACTAAAAAAGTGTACTGGCGAAGCAATTTCACGTGTCAACTAGTCAACTGTTGATGTTTATAAGCGATGGAGCAGCGACAATGTGTAGTGTAGGCCGTTCTCTTAAAGAAAGGTGCGAGGGACTTTTACATGTTACGTATAAAGTTAATGCTTTATATCCTGTGGCATAAATTATTCGAGAATGTTACCCGGAGGTAGATGCATTAATAGCAAATCCATACAAAGAAAGTGTTTCTCAAATCTTCTAAACGGATTCGAGTATGTCACAGGTTTTTTCCCGGTATTCGCGAACCACCACAGTCGATTCTTACGCGTTGGGGAACCTGGTTGCAAGCGGATTTTTATTATTCTGAACATTTCCAAGAAGTAAAATCTGTGATTTTACAATTCGACCCTGTCGAAGCTATTAAGAAGAGACAGAAAGTCGACAAAAAGTATTTCTGTTGAAACAGATTTAAAAAGTGTTAGGAACAATTATAAACGATTACTGGACGTAGTAGAAAAATTGGAAAATACAGCGTTGTCGTTAGTAGAATCAGTGCAAATCATGGACGAAGTTAATGCATTGCTAGGCGGTATAAACGACGCAAAAAAACGGTCGCGTTATAGTTCGACAATGTTAAAAAAGATCCGATTATACGAGATTAAGATAAATGTGTGGTGGCGCATCTGCAGATTCATTGACTAATTCGAAGGATTATTTTAATTATACCTGTGTTACTTCCGTAGATGTTGAACGGTCTTTTTCGAAATATAAGAACATTTATTCATCCGAGACAAATGTGGAAACATACCTGATGGTGCAAGTTTTTCAACAATCCTAATCACAGTGTTAGGGAGTCTACATTTATTTATTATATTATTATTCATTGTTACGGTAATAAGTACAACGGATTTTTGAAAAACTACTTTGTTTAGTTTTGACGGTTATTACACTACATACGAAACAAATGCCATTTTTAAACAAAAAAAAATTAATAATGGCAATAAAAACACTTCAAGATGTGCATATATTCGCTTTATTTACTAAACATTTTTATTGCGCCAGCTTTTATTTTTTACGCTGGGGTATTAATTTCAAAATATCACTTGTGTCGGCTGTGAGACTGATCCGATTCTGTTGCGGAGACCGATTGTGCCCGGCTTATTAATAATGTATGACTTCTAAAGAGAGACGTTTTAGTAGGAAGGATGTCGCTAAGTTTAATCTAAGTCTTCCCACTGATATTGCCTCGTATGGTTACTCCTAAAAACTTTTGTGCTGTTTAACTGCTCTATAGATTTGTTGTTGTAGTGAATGTTTTGAACACGCTGACGAGTATGGAACAGAAAACAATAATTTCTTTATTTTAATAATAAATTAATTATGGGACGGTCTCTATATATCTATGGGTTGAGGTTGTAGAAAATGTGTGAAGAATACGAAGAATACTACGCCGACGTAAGGAATTTGAGAAAAAATCAAAAGACATAATTTTGAAACAAGAAAGCAACTAGTTGTTGTTATATCAATTTGAATAACTTCATGTAACCCTACATTTTCCAATAGTCCATATTTTCTCGTTGCTAAAGGAAAACAAACAAATTCTTGGTTGATAAGCTTCTGTACGTGACGATTCATTTTCCTCCGCAAAACAATATCCTTCTTTTATTAGAATATTCGAATACTGACGCTCGCATTCCGACTCGTCCGACAGATTATCAAATGCAATTCAATGCATTTCTGTCACGTCGCGTCATGCCGCTGCATATGGACCAAATATTCGTGGAATTATCCAATTAATCGGACACGGTACGACGTATTCGAGCACCGACAGTCTCGATAACGTGTTTTAGATAATTAAAATTCAATTTCACATTTGGTCTACTGCTCGGTGCTGCGAATTAGTGAAATTTCGGATTTTTAAAATTCGCTAAATTTGTAGGCATTTGCTCTGTTACATTGCTTCTGTGACTTGAATCAAAATCTAGAGTTTCAAATGATGAGTAATTTTTTTATAGTTTCTCATGTAATTTATACAACCACAAAATAATCTTTTAGAAGAAGATATAGATTTTTATGGGGTACCATATAATCCTCTTTTATTATAGAAGTAAATGAATATTGCTTTTCAATAGTACCGTCATTTTTTTTAATATCACCAACTTTATCTTTTTTTAACCCTCCAGTACCCGTTGTCGGCTTCTCAAACCGAAGCAACAATTTTTAATAAATGAGCGAGTGATTTTTTGAACGATTGTTATGTGCGGCCTTGTATCTTCCTAATTTGCCAAGAGCATTAAATCACGTTGAAGTGAACAGTTGTTTGTTACTTTTCCAGCTACTATTTCGGTCTCCCAGACCGAAGCGGTTAAGTGTGTTTTCATAAGTCTCAAAAAGTGTTTGTGTATAAATTTGAGTTTATAAGCTGTTTTTGTTTCTTTTTGTGTTTTTTTTTTGCTGCTGTAAGTTATTAGTAGTCATCATGGGTGATTATGAAATAGAGCAAGCTCGGTTGACCCGATTGATAGAGGAATGTTTGGCTGAAGATAACAAGAAACTCTGTTTGATGAAGAAGCTAATGACAGTTCAGACAGCGATGAAGAAGATATCGTCGAACAATGTAATCAAGATAGTGATTTTTTTGAGCAAGAAATCTTTGATTCTGAAAACTTGGACGATATTGATGTAAACGCAGATCAGCCATGTTTTTTAGGTAAAGATAAAATTCCCAAATGGCTAAAACACGCACCATCTCAGAAAGTCAAAGTCAGACCAGAAAATAAAATTCTTCCAAGGTCAAGATTACCGACCAGAAATATGAAAAACCCTCTTGAAATTTAGAACTATTATTTCTCAGACGAATTGTTGAACATTATTTTTGTCAACACTAACAATTTCATAAATTCTGTAGCAGGAAGGTATTCAAGAAAAAGTTGTGTCAAACCTACCGACAAATTAGAAATTCAAGCTTTTTTGGGACTATTATATTTTGCGGGAGTTCTAAAGGCAAACCGACTAAACGCAGCTGATCTATGGAGAACAGATGGCTCAGGAGTAGAAATATTTCGTTTAACAATGTCTCTGAATCGATTTCTACTCTGTTGTATCAGATTTGACGATAAAAATATAAGAGATGAACGGAAAAAAGTGGATAAACTTGCACCTATTCGAGATATTTTTAGTGTTTGTCAGTAAATGTTAATCTGGTTTTGGTTTGTCTGAATATGTAACAATAGACGAGAAACTTGAAGCTTTCCGGGGAAGATGCAGCTTCAAGCAGTACATTCCATCTAAACCCAACAAGTATGGCATCAACATTTTTACATTGTCAGGTGCAAAAATGTATTATACAAGTAACCTGGAAGTGTATGTTGGCCAGCAACCAGAAGGCTCTTTCAAAGTAAGCAATTCTCCAGACGCCATTGTTGAACGACTTTGTGAACCAATAAATAATTCGGGAAGAAACTTAATGGTAGATAACTGGTTTACAAGTTTTCCTTTGGCTGAATAATTAATTAAGAAAAAAAAAAACTTTGGTAGGAACAGTTAGGAAAAACAAAAGAGAGCTGCCCTTAGAATTTTCTAATCCTACAAACCGACCAGTACGTTCCAGCATGTTTGGATTTCAAAAGAAAAGCACCTTAGCTTCGTATATTCCAAAAAAGAAAAAGAATGTTTTACTTGTTTCTATCATGCATCACGATAATGCTATTGATCCAGAGAGTGGAGAAGGAAATAAACCAGAAATAATGACTTTGTATAACCATACAAAAGACGGAGTTGATGTCGTAGATAAATTGTGCTCCCACTATAATTGTGCCAGAAATACTTGTCGGTGGCCATATTCTTTTCACTACTAAATGTTGAGGCTATCAATGCTTTTGTCTTATTTTGCGTAAATAATCCAGAAAGTAAAATTGTAAGACAGGAATTTTTGAGAAATCTGTCAATGGCAATGATTGATCTACATTTACCAAGATGGGCTACACTACAAAATCTGCCACAACCATTACATTATGATTTCGATGTACTACCAACAATTTCAGGAAATACTCAATCGAATAAAATTTGAGTTATCGCCTAAGTCTATCAAATTGTGTTCCTTCAATTGCTTCACGATCATATGCGAGAAATTTGGAAAAAAATTTCACAAAACAATTTCAACATCTATTACCTCGAGTAGATGCTGGAATTGTACTGAAAAAAGATTATGGTTACATATTAGTTTTATTGAGTATGTTTAGCGAAACAACAGTTTATCGTATTTCGTCCTAGCACTATGTTTTTAAATGAAAAACTGCATAGTTTCAAAATGAAAAACTGCATAGCTTCATATTTAATTTACTAAAGAACGATGCATTTCAGGTACAGGAAAATGTTTGCAAGAAACACTATAAATTATAATGTCAGTTTCTCTCGGGGGCCAATGTGTAGGGTTGCACCAGGTTTCTGTGACGTTTTTGTTGTGGGTATATTGTATAACTACTAAAATTTATCCAGTACCACATGTTTTATTTGTTTTGCAACTGTTTCAGTTTATTTTATTTCTTTTTATTATTATTCATCTTCGTTTAATGTAATTAAGCTCACTTATGATGTAGGAAGAGCACTGCTTTTGAGTCTCTTACTCAAAATGTGGTGGTACAAATCCTTCTATAACGTTAAAAAATATCAAGAGGCTGGCACATTAAATACAAAACGAACAAGACGATGGAAAGTAACAACACCAGCGGAAGATCGTCGAATAATTATGACGAGTAAACGGAATAGACGAAAAATGCACCTGAAATAACGGCTGAAATAAATATTGAGCGTAAAGAACGAGTTAGTTTAACCTCCGTGAAAAGGAGATTAAGAGAGGATGGCTTACTTTGCCAAATAGCGTTGCATAAACCATTTTTACACAAAAAAGCAAAATAAAATAAAACAGCTGCAGTGGGCTAGAGAGCATCAACAATGGACGGTTGATGAGTGGAAAAATGTTTTCTAGATCGATGAGTCCAAAATTGATCTCTTCAGTTTCAAGAGAAGGTCGTTCGAAGGTCGAAAGGAGAACAAGCAACAGAATCATGTGTAGTACCTATAGTCAAGCATGGGGACGTGTATGGGGACCTGTATATTTGAACATATTTTTATGTTATGTAGAACATGTTTCCGAATACTTTTTATTTGAAAACTTTTCCCCTAAACTATCCAGGAAACGAATTGTTTCCGCCCACGCACTTGACGGACACGCTGTAGACAGAGCGAGTCGGGAGAAACGGACCTAACTTCAGGAGTGTATTGTACACGTAAAAAAACTCATATGTTCTTATCCGATTTTCATTTGTTTTCAAGTTATAACGTAACTAAATCATTTTAATTAGTGTTTTTGGAAATGGTCCAAATTTTCCCTTGTTTTCAAGTTAATACGTCTTAAATAAAATAAAAATATCCTTGCATTGAATTGTTGTTGTATTGTTTCTGTATTGATGTATTTAAGAATACAAATCATTATTAATAATAATAAAAAAAGCAGGTACTGACAAATGATTATAAAAAAACCATTTGTCAAATTTTGAGTAAAAACTTAAAAAAACTAATACATAAATAGGTAAAATGTACACAATGAAAGTAAACAACAAAGACAATGAATAAACAATTAGACACTAAATAAAACAACAAGGAACAAAATTAATAAATAAGCTGTACAAGAAACGGGAGATTCTCGTCTTCTACCAGCAATCTTCCAAGTACTCTGTAAGGGTGTAGTACTCCAGTAGCATTGCTCGGGTTGTCGTAGCAAATTTGCTAGCATCCAGCTGTTTAAATTCTTGCATTGATTACCCATGTAAAGCAAAAAGTCAGGCACGCTCCAGGGCTTTAGATTGGTCGCAGTGGTCTTATTAGTTGGTCTCCAAAATCTCCGACCTCACACCAATGGACTACTGTTTATAGAGCAGGTTCAAAAATTAAGTTTACAAGGTAAATATCGACATTCGAGATGCACTAATTCGACGTATTAGAAATATTGCAGCCGATGTTAAAGAAAGATATGAAACAATCAGAAGAGCAACAGGCGTCCTTCGTAGACGAAGTTGAAAATATTTAGAAGTCAATGGCGGTATTTTTGAACATTTATTAAAAGAACGCTGTGATTAAAAAAATGTAAATGTATGAAATTTTGTTTATTTGTAATTATGCTATAACTTGAAAACAAATGAAAATCGGATAAGAACGTATGAGTTTTTTTACATTATTTTCACGTGTACAGTACATTCCTGGAGTTTGGTCCGTTCCTCCTGACTCACCCTGTATAATAAATAAAATTTTTAAGTTTGTGTTTCATTTTATTACTGAAATACTATCAGTAGTGCTTTTACTACATATATTTCAATGAATATTCCAATGAAAAAACAAAAATTATCTGTGAACTACGTCATCAATGATAATTTTGGAGATATACCAGATACCAACACAATCAGTGGTGTTTTTTGTTCACACAGTAAGACAAATTTCCAATTTTGTTCACCTTTAGATATAATCGAGGATAATCTAAATCATGGAAAGGATTAATTAAGTCGGCGATGAACCTGTATCCCAAGCTATTTTATCTTACCAAATTAATTTCTAAATGTATTTACAAAGCAAGATAATGTACAATTTCATTCTAGATGGTAGCTAAGTGGGAGATAATCTGCAATATGCAACTAAATTCATTTAGACATAATGCCAATATATTCCGAAGATTGTATGATGTTTAATCTGGTTTATAGATTTTTTTGCAAGCACTTTAGATGCTTTAACATCTTACTTTTTAGAAAATTATAGTCAATATCCTTAACATACATAAATATAATTAAGATATTAAAAATTAAATAGTATTAACTTTAATTTATTAAATCTTTTGAAAAATTCTGTTAGCAAACTTTCTAGATACTGAAGATGCGATCATATGTTTTCTGTCATAACATCCATGCATGCAAGCGTCAATCAAAAAAAGAACGTGTTGCTGCTTACCCTAAAAAGTCATGAGAATTCAATGATTCCCAAGACATTTTCTGTTTCGAAACCAGCTTGAATGATGCTTTCGGCTTCACACCATCCTCCAACACCACCAATTATAGCATTTCTTCTTCCCCAACAATAAAATTTTCGTCAAAGTCATCTCGAAAAGCACGTCACCCATTGTCACTGTTGTCATCTGATATCTCGCGTTCTGTATTTTTTGGTTCTTCTCTTTTTTTTTTCAATGCAAAAAAGCAACGAAAGAAATTCTAAACTTCGCACGCTAGCTCGCGTCGAACCAAAGCTAACGTCGATCTTCGTTTGTTCGCGAATAACGCGGAAAAACAGGCTAAATCGCGATGTGCAACAGAAGACGAACGCCACGTATAAAAATATAAAAATAACATATTTATCTGCATGCACGCAAAGGGTGACTCTCTGGACCTACCGCCACCAGGACATAACCAATCCCACCCTTTGTAGATCGGACGGGCAGCATCCCTGGACCTGTCTGAGCTTCGTTCGTGATCGTAAGGAGTTCGGGTGAATTCGTTGCGAATCGGGGTGCAAGGAGTGTGGATGTTGGTGCTGCTATGGCCACGGCATCAAGCTAAAATCGAACTTTCAGCCGGTTTTATTTTTGCGCCACTATGTTGGCCCTTATCGTCGTGACATACACGTTTAGGAGGGGTGGGATGGTTAATTTTGTTCTATGTCGTGTCGCGGAAAAATTCTAGTAGGTAGTTTGATAAATGGGTACAAATAAAAGGGTGGATTTTAAATTAAATGTGCTATGTCGATAAACTACTTTAAAAAGAGGTGATAATAAATAACTTTTTGATACATTTAGATTTGGGGTTGAAAATCTTGTATTAATAAGACAATTTTTAAAGTATTTTAATTATTGAGGGGTACTTTCGTCTTTCACATTCAATAAAAATAAGCAAATATTGTTACAATTGTAGCACTTATGCCATAAATTATACAAAGCATCTTAGAGAGCTCATTTATAGAAGCTAATGAGAATTAATCAAGAAAATTTGCTGCAAATTATAGGATATATCAGAAGGAATGGTACTTGTTGTAGTATGCTATGTTATCGTTCCTTTTTGATCAAAAAAATTCCCATGAATATATGTATAGTCCCCAGTGTTTATCGAAATATACAATCTGCCACAAAAATTTCCATACACAATGAAATGCTTTTTAAATCTCAAATGAAAACGGATATAAATTAGGGATGGGTCGTTATTTAACTATCTATAATTTTATAACCGTAATGGATCCAATAACGGTTGCAACTGTTATCTCGCTGGGAAAATAACAGGTATAGCACGGTTGCTTTCGGACTGTTGTGAACATATTATCGATCGCCGTTGCGGCGTACTCAACTGCGTGGCGCTACGACTGTGTGATCGAAGCTGCTGTTTATTACAGGAAATAGTTACAACTCCCTTAGAAATATAACTTATCAGATCACGTACCTACATAAATATCCTTTCGAACGGTAATTACGGCGGTAGTCGACATCGAGTCGGACGTTTATTATGGACATATTTTCTAAATAATTGTATGTATTGGAATTATCAAATGTAAAATAAAAGATCGTTGTTATATAAAACAAAATTACTTGTAAAAACTAAAAATAAAACCATTATATTTATTATATAGCATTTAAGCACATAGATGTTCTCGCATTTCGAAGATTAACTAAGATTAAATATAAGAAAAATAACAGTAGGATTTAAAGGCTGCTGTAACAATGATTACAGTGAACAATTTATCACTTAATTTATTTTAATCTATTAACCAGTTTATAATTTATCTGAAAAAAAACGCAATAAAATATTTATGTTACAAAAAACTTCTGAATTTAAATTTTAGCGTGCTGCAAAATCAGCAGTTGCACATGTGCTATGTGGAATCACGATGCGTTATCGTGTAGAACTGTAGACAACGAAATAACGCTAAACCTGTTATTTTGCAACCGTTATTTCAAAATAACGATAGCGGTTGAAACTGTTATTTTAAAATAACGTCTATTGTACGCTTACATACGAAAAACGGCAAAATATTTTTGTTAAGATCTATGTAGGTTTATTGGGAGCAAGTTTTAAAATTGTTTTGATATATACGGGGTGACTCAAAAAAAAGTTACACACCAAAGTTGTGAAAATTTAAATGGAATACGCTGTATACTATTACATATTTTGAAACTCAAGCTGTTCTTGAGACATTTAACTATTCTTGAAAATGTAGACCCTTAAACTAGAATTTCCTAATTGTATTTCTTTTTTTTCTTTTTATTCTAATTTTAACAATTTATAAAATTGTATTATGGTTTCCTGTACTTATATCTTATATTTTCTTAGTAATTTAACATTTTCAATTTTGAGGATACTCATTTCTTGCTATTTATTGATGTTTATTAGCCCAACCCTTCAGCTGGTTGTTCTTTCACACTGATTAAAAAGAGACGTATCTAAAAAGTGAAAACACATACTTTACTGAACAAATAAACTTAAATGTAAAAAAAAAAAATGTTATAACAAGCATTTAAAATGATCTCCACCATTTTCAATGCATAAACGAAGTCTTTCTTAAAATATCTGCTTTTTTGGATATATCCCCATAAGAAAAAATCCAGATCCGTTAGGTCTGGAGACCTTGCTGGCCAATTTTGTGGATCTCCGCGTCCTATCCATTTATTGGGATATTGCCTACCTAATTCTCTTTCGGATATTAAGTGGTATACGAGGGTGTATCAAATATAAACGGGATTCGTTTTTTAAAAAATTCCAACTATTTAACTAAGCTTACAAATATATATTATTTTTCTACATACTTTCTCGTCCTAGAAATACATTTTTCCCATCGGATTGGGAGCTTTTTTATTCCATCATCGTAAAAACTCTTCGTTCGTGTAACCATTGGAGCACAAACGCTTCCACCGCTTCGTTGTCGTCGAAACGCTGGCCTCCAAGCGTTTCTTTGAGGGGTCCAAAAAGATGGAAGTCACAAGGTGGCAAGTCTGGCCTTTAGGGTGGATGCTTCTAGCGTTTCCCATCCTAATGCATGCACTTATTGCATCGTGGCGTTAGCCACATGAGGCCTGGCGTTGTCATGCCGAAGAATGACACTCCTGGCTGATTGCTTCTTCCTTTTCTTTCGAAATGACAATTTCGCGACATCCAGTACTTCACAATAATATAGCGCATTAATTGTGTGTCGATCGTGGGGAATATCAACGCCTACATGTTGGCCTCGGTCACACTTGTCCTTGGGCGGCGATCATGGCTCTCGTTCTCGACCTTTTCACGCCCTTCAGAAAATTTTTTATGCCATGCAAACATACGGATTCTTAACAGGGTGTTGTACCAGAACTGCATCTGTAATCGCCGCAAAATTTCGGTTGAATTCACCCCCTCCTTAGCCAAAAACTTGATGATAATCCACTGCTCCACGGAGACATGGACTCCTTTCTCGCTCATGGTTTCTTTTGATACTGAAGGGACCCGAGGGAGTTGCGGTCGGTTCTCCCCTCTCCCTAACGGTACAGGCTACCTGCGATTCAACCCCTTCCAGGTCTAAAAGCCCTCCGGAATTTTTAAGAAAATCAATCCCCTTTTTTTTTGATATGCCCTCGTATTTTCCAGAAGTACGGGTAAATTGCCTTAAAATTAGAATCTAAATACGATAATACTTCGACTAAAAAGAAATACAATTAGAAACATCTAGCTTAGATACGTAAGACAGGCGCGCGTCTTAAATTTTGGTCCACATTTTCAAGAATAGTTAAACGTCTCAAAATTGGCTTGAGTTAGGTGTAGGAAACATAACAGTAACTTGCCTTTATTTAACCCGCGGTATCAACATATGCAATATAGATACAGAATATTCCATTTAAATTTCCACAACATTGGTGTGTATTTTTTTTGGGTCACGCTGTATATACCAAAACAATTTTAAAACTCGCTCCCAAACAAATTTACATAGTTCTTAATCAAAATATTTTAAAAATACTTTGCCGCTTTTCGTATTTAAACCGACGCGAATGTGGTGCGCCATCCTGTATATTAGTGATAATATAAATTTAATTTGAAAAAAAAAATTATATTTAAAACTCTTAATTTATAAAAAGGATGTTCAAAATACACAAAACCTGCAATAAAATTTTTGGCAAGACGTATTAAGACTTTCAACACATTGCGCAATCTTCTAGCTGATCGAATGTTTCCGTTATTCCCCGTTTAACGTCACAAAAACCGATACTGGCTGACTCAACCGACAATAGTTGAAGTTCTTTGTACGAAACAGGTTCTTAATATTCGCTCTGCAGCATATAAAGCATAAAACATAAAATAACATGGATAATTCTGTATATATTGTATCGGCTTGTCGTACTGCTATTGGCTCCTTGATGGGACAATTTTCAAACATCCCAGCAGTGACGCTAGGCTCCACAGTAATAGCAGAAGTAATTAAAAGAGCTAAAATAGATTCTAACGAGATATCAGAACTCGTTATGGGACAAGTTCTTACAGCCGGCTTAGGCCAAAATCCCGCCAGACAAGCTGCTTTGTTAGCTGGCATTCCAAACGATATTCCCGCTTATACAATTAATATGGTCTGTGGATCTGGATTAAAAGCTGTTCACAATGGATTTAATGCAATCAAATCTCAAGAAGCTTCTATGATAGTCTGCGGAGGTATGGAAAACATGAGTCTTGCAAGGCATTGTGTAAGTTTACGAATAGGAAAGAAATTGGGAAATCTTGAGATGGAAGATACCATTTTAGTTGATGGTTTGATCGATCCTAACATTAAAATTCACATGGGAAAAACTGCCGAGCATCTGGCAAAGAAATATGATGTTTCCAGGCATGAACAAGATGCTTACGCTCTTAATTCTCAAATTAAAGCTAGGGATGCGATAGTGAATGGTTATTTTCAAGATGAGATAGTTAGAGTGGAAGATGTTAAAGGAAATTTGATAGGAAAAGATGAACATGTTAGATTTGATACGACTGAAGAAGCTTTGTCGAAATTAAAACCAGTTTTTGAAACAGTAAGTTATTTTTTTATATATTTTTTTTAGTATCATGCTCGATAGCTATATTTTTAAAAGTAGAATAAGTGTTTTCATTCTTAAAAAAAAATCATTCACTTTTGAAGTCCGCTTTCATATTTTGTAATCTTTTCCAGGAATATTGTTTTATGTCTTTGGGAAATTCAAATTAGATTGTGTGTTTAAATATTCCGGAAAAAATGCAATTCTATAGAATAAAATCCTTAAAAAAGTTCTCTTTGAGGTTGGCAATTGAAATGTTACAAGGTGTCATCTATAGTTTATATTCTTCGATATTCTTTCGTGTAGCTATCCTCATTCTTCTGATAATTGCAATATTATTTCTAGAATGGTTCTGTAACTGCTGGCAACTCTTCTGGTATCAACGATGGTGCAGCAGCGCTATTGCTATGCAACTTAGATACTCTAACGAAGACCAAATTAGATCCACTAGCTCGTATCGTTGGTTTCGCCCAAACGGCTCTAGATCCAATAGAAATGGGTTTAGGACCTGTCAAAGCTATACAGATTCTCGTGAAGAAAACCAACTGGAACCTAGAAGACGTCGATTTATTCGAATTAAATGAAGCATTCGCTGTGCAAGCCATCTTAGTTCTCAGACAGTTGAATATTGATTCCAACAAAGTAAATGTTTCTGGTGGGGCGATAGCTCTAGGTCACCCAATAGGGTGTTCTGGAGCTAGGATTTTGGTAACGCTGCTTTATAATTTGAAGCGTTTGAAGAAGGTTAAAGGAATTGCGGCGTTATGCATCGGTGGAGGAATGGGTATCGCTATTGCTGTTGAAATGATAACAGGGTAATGATAAGTTATATATTTGTAATGTTACTGAAATAAAGTTTTTTTGATTGGTAAACTGTTTGTTTTTTTTTTTTCAAATTATAGAACATCTATAGTGTAGGGTATTGTGGTGGTAGCTCTTTTCAAAACCTTTTATGCATCCTAGATACTGTAATACTGTATGTATCTAAGGTTATTGCATTTCTTTATCAATATAAATTTCCATGTGTTGCGTATTCTATATCTCTTCTACATGTCTTTAAAGCTTTCGTAATGTCATTGCGATTATATCGAAAGCTTAGCTTCTACATCATATACTTCTTCCTCTTTGCAGAATATACGTAACTTTTTCCAAGTCAGAATTGGAGCTGGTATGTGTTTTTAGTCTGTATTTTGTATGTAGGCTTCTTGTTTAAAAGAGACCATACTAGGCTTTATAATTAAGGATTATTGCATTATACTGAAATCAAGAGATGGATACTTTTCGCATTTTCGAAAATATGCTTCAACTTGATTGCAAATCTAAAAATAACTCATAACTAGGCATGTTATTTTGATTCGTATCTTTCATTGTTTTGTTCCATAAAAATCGTTTACAAGAGTCGTTCCGTTTCTATTAGCAAGAACTGTATCTATTATCTGTCACCCACATCTCGGTTATATTTTGTTGTAATACATCATAAATGTCAAGTTCACAGTTGCTTATGACAAAATGCAGTGATAGTATTAGTTGTTTTTCTTTGTTTAATACCAGATTTAAGTACTGCACTGTAGGTTTTAGCTAAGAGACCCTATTACTATACCGGGTGTCCCAGATCGAGTGGGATTACATGGGTAACTTTCTTATCAATGAAGATGGAGATTTGGGCAATGTTTTGCAGTTTTATGTGCTGATTTAAAACCCGTTTGAAAAAGTTTAAAATGTCGAACCCGTCAGAAGTTATTTCAAAACAACTAAAAACTGTTATTTTCTTGTATGTCAAATATCTTCGTAAGTATAAGAGGTAAGAAAAGAACTTTCATATGAAAGTCACTGTTTTCGATGAGGCGAATTCAAAATTGATGTTGAACTAAAATTCAAGATGACGGCTTTTAAAATATATTATAATATATATACCTATTAAAATACATAATTCTCACTTTAGAACAGTTTAGGGTTTATCAATCAAAAATAAAATAAATACAGGGTTCGGCAAAAGTAACGCCTAATATCTCTGTTAAAATAAACTAGAAAAAAAAATTAATAACAAAATTTGTTTGACAAGTTATTTTCTATCATTTGTGATTTTTTTCAAATTATTTCTTATGGTAATAAAAAATATATATTTTTTTAATAGTAAATTGTTTTCAAGGGGTTCAATTTAAAAAATTAAGATTTAATAAAAATACAAAAATTAAAGAGTTAAATTAGATGTTCAAATTGTAGTAAGTCCCTGTACGGCCTGACAGTGTCCTAGACGTTGCCGAAAATTGTGAATAGTATTTTGAAGCCCATTAGGTGATATGGTTTGTATCTCACGTCAAATTTTCATTCTTAAATCTTCTAAGTTTTGCAGCCTCTTCTTGTGTACTAGTGTTTTTAAGTAACCCCACAGAAATCCAATGGGTTTAGATCGGGTGACCTCGCGGGCTATTCAATAAAGCCCCAACGTCCAATCCAACTACCGGGGAAAATTGTATCTAAGTACTGTCGAAGATTCATTGCATAAGTGGTGGAGCCCCGTCATGTTGAAACCATAGGTCACGGTTTGGCACATCTGGTTGACTACACCAGTCTGCATTTTAAATTTTTTTACGAGATGATTTCTTAAAAATGGATGTTTTTGCATCAATTTTTTGTGCTGATTCTGAAAATAATTTTCATTTTTGTCCACCACGTCAGAATTTTACACAATAAGAGGCTTTTGTTTTAGGGATTTTAAGTCATAAAAATAAAAATGTATTCAAACACGCGCATTTTCTTACAAATATATTTTACAAATATTATAAACAATTGTCCTAAGAATTTTGGAACTACTGTAACACAAAAACTGCATTAATTTTCAAACTGTCTTTTATTTGACTTCCTTGCATATTTTCCTTCGTCTTTATTGTCCTTCTTTAACATTCAACAGTATGTCTGCCATCATTACTTCATTCCATCTCCTCTGGTACCTACTTTCCATCTCCCTAATATCTTGGTGGAAGCGCTCTCCGTGCCTTTCACTATAATGTCTAAATTTTCTGGAACGTTGTCAGTGAGAGTGTAGAAAGTGAACCTTTACACTCATTCTACAAATTAACTCGTTGATGTTTCTTAACGTTGTAACAACAATTCCTTTATAATTCGGATCTTCTTTATTCCCCAGAAAATTCTAAGTAATAGATCTGAAAGCTGTCCAAGCATCTTTCTCTCTCTTATTCATCTTGTTCTCAAACATTTTGTCATTCATCAATTTGCGAATTTGAGGAACAACAACAATTCCAGCTTTCAATTTGTCTGATGAAAGAAAGTTTGATTGAAAAATACATGAATCTTGTTGGAGAGCCGTTACAAACTGCTTCATTAGGCCTAATTGTATATGTAGTGGTAGAAATAACACTTTGTTGGTATCTACAAGCGGTTCGTGCAAAATGTGTTTACTACCAGGCGCAAAATGTTTCCTCTTTGGCCAAACTCTCACATTCCTATGTCTTTCCTTTGCCCGACTGTCCCATGCGCATAGAAAGCAAGACATTTTTGTGAGTCCAGCTTGTTGTATTTGAGGTCACCACAAATTAATCAATAGTGTTCCTTATAATGGATACTGTCAAACAGTATCTTCATATTCTCAAATATCTCTTTCATTTGTACTGAGTAGGCTACAGGGATTAAGCTACATAAATTTCCTTTATGGAGTAATGCGCCTTTTAGACTCCTCTTGGACGAGTCAATAAAAAGTCTCCGTTGAATAGAATCATGCTCAAATCCATAGAAGTGCATTAACTTGTTTATGTCGTTGCAGTAAACAAAGGAATCGTTATGTGAGGGTACCATGAAAGATGTGTTCTTGGTGCCAGAAGATTCTTACTTTTGTGTCGCGAACCAAGTAATTCTGCAGATTCCTTAGGCAAATTAAGATCTCATACTATTGTAGATCATTACATTTAGGTTGAGAAAATTGCTGTGGAGTAAAATCGTCAGCAGGTTTGTATTCATTACATTTGACTTCTGCTTTGTTTTCTAAATCCGCAGGAGGAGGAGGGCGAAGCAGGTCGTCGCTTTTACTCGGAAAAGCTCTATAAGTGGACTTGCAATAGAAAAATAATCTGAAAATAACTTTTAGATTATTTAAGTCTTATATTTACAAAACTGTCAATATTAGACAAATGTCAACTGATAGTACCAGTTGTGCCAACATAAAAACTTACAATCAAATATCGCTGTAACAATATTCATTACTTACTACAACTGGCCACATTATGAAAAAACTTTACGTGATAGATCAAAATTAAGAACAGTTCTGAAATCAGCATAAAAAGTGGATTAATAACATGTATGTATTTATTTTCGGTCATCTAATATCATGCAGACTAGTGGTTGGTATGTTTGGTACAATGTGGTTACGCGGCAAGTTTAGGTAACCGTTCCGTATGGTAGCATGTAAGGTGCAGACGCGCATCTGGCAAGAAGTTATAGGTGCAGACTATCAGGTCTCTTTCCTTTCTTGACATCCAGAGGAATTAAACACTACAAACGTAATCTGATTTAAAACACTGCTTAAAAAGATGATCTATACTATCTGTTCCTATTACAGTAGTGTTATTAAATGTTATAGAATTTGGAATGTAGTGATCAGTAAGGTTCGACAAACGAGTGCAACGTCAGAGGCGTATCGCGCAAAAGTAGGTACGTGAGATACAGTATTATTAAAAAATAATATATTCTTACCTTTTATTGACAGTAGTATTTTATCGCAGTGGACATAATACTACTGCCCCGGTAAGCCTGGTTGTCGCAGGGGACAATAAAAGGTAACAATATATTATTTTTTAATAATACTCTATCTCACGTATCTACTTTTGCGCGATACGCCTCTGACGTTGCCCTCGTCAATATTTGCTTCAACGCGACTAATATTATCTTTGTGTGTATTTATTTTATTGTATTTTTTTTTACATTTATTAACATGCTCCACAATCAAAATATTTTATTGCGTTTATTTCTCAAAGCGAACGTGCATTTGTTTTACGACTCTCCGCTTTACAAAAACGATATAATTTCAACCATTTTATCCCATAACACCGTTACGTGCAAGATACATACTTTTCCTCGGAAAGTACTTCATATTTTTCTTTTTTATTTTCCCCAGTCGCACGTTGCGTATACAACATAAAGTAATGCGTATGGTCAGAGAGCAAATTGAAGTAGGAACCTCACCCTTGCATTGACCTACTTCCCGGTTGTCCCATTTTTCCCCGCGACACGGCGAATCTCCGCAAGACGATCGTACCGTTTCGGTTCTATTCGGCAGCGTTCGGCACAAGGTCGTCGTCCCGATTCTTTCCTGTCACTCGACGAGCTTGCGGTCGCCTGACTGATGGCGGCGCTACTATCGTCGCAAAAGCTCGACAAATGACGATCCCTCGGGTAGCGTGAGGGAGAATCGTCGGCCGTGTTTTGTTTTCGCGCGGAGGCGTAATTTAAATTTGCATCGAGGGAGGATGCGAGGGCCCTACGACGTTGGTAGGGGGAAAATGGAAATGGGGTACGGCGAAGAAGGACGAATTGAAGTTCTGAGAAAATTACGTCCTTGGAGGACCGAGCCGCTTATTCAAATATGTACCTTACTCTTCGTAATTCAACAAGAATCGAGTTAGATTATTATTAAATGTGGAGAAAAGATAGGGACTTGGGAGTTAGGAGGAATATTGCGTTAACCTCGCGCGATACGAGTCTACATTACCGCCTACGAGTTTAAAAGACGACCGACGCTGAAAGACTTGTTATGCACAGTATTAGGAACGTATGTTTTAGTAAATGTAATCTGCGTATTGTTCGAAGTTCGAAAGTGAATTCAGGGGTGTCTGCAACAGGTTTCAAACTCAAGTCCGTAATTAATTTGGTGAGCAAATTAGTTAATGCGTAGAATCGATTCGGGTGAAAATTAATAAAATAAAATCGAATAGGTTTTTTAAAAATTTCTGTAGAAATCCTCTAAAACCAACCTGATAAAAATAATTGCGTAAGAGCATTGTATATTTATTTTTACGCAATGGAAGCCAAAAAATATGGTGGCTTATTATACAGTGTGTTCATTTGAAAACTTCCCAGGCGGCCTACATCCGAAACTAACAAAATTATTAAAAAATGCAAAGACAGGTCAATTTTTGTTTCGAGGGGGAATCATTTTGATGAATATATCATGATACTAAACTTACCCCCTTAAGCCTCTCCACCCCCAACATAACAATCTTAAATGGGATGATACCATTTGTGACACATCGTTAGAAAGGTATTTTCTCAAGTCCTGGGGATTATAACAGAAAAAATATCATGCTAAGTAAGAATTGTAAAATATAAACTTTTGTTCAAAAACAATATTCAAATTAATTAATTAAATACAGTAGAGTCCCGCTCGAGTGAATTCTCGCTGTAGTGAACTACCCGAAATAGTGAACACCGAAAAATTTACATTAGGATCCGATTTAGTGAACAGGGGAAATCCCGGTAGAGTGAATTTCTTTCTTCGGTAGTTCGGTAATTACCCTAAATATGTATTATAGGAAGCGCATCACCACGAATGATCGTAAATTGATTTAGTACATTCTTCTATTCGATTTGTATGAGCTCGGTGTGTTTGAGCGCTCCATTAAAAAACTCAGGGCAGTGATATATGGTGCGTCGTGTTATGAGAAGTGTTATTATTAAAGCTGGCCACGAGCGGTACCGCGCAGTAGCGTAGAGTCGACCAGGCCTCGCGTTCCACTAGAGTTATTCTGCTAATAGAGATGTTTGCTGCCGCAAATAATTTCGCTCATCTTTTAAATAAAAATTAAATAACACGTGCTCAAACACTTACCATTTTAAGAGTCCTCCGTGAAATCATAAAGTGAATAATGTCTGTTAAATATCTGCAACATTAGATATGTTTCAACTGTTGTTTCGGCAAAACTAGTACGGCATGAGGAAAAAATGCGTTTATATGCAGAGAACGAACGTTCTACATCTAGTGACGTAACATTTGCGTAAGTAAAATAATCTTTCAAATAACTTAACGATTCTGTTGACGCACCTTCAGAAATGTGCCTTAATGTGCCAAAATCAGAATTTTTCTCAAAAACACTTTCAAATTTTTCTAGAACAGAAACATTTTTTGCGTCTTCAATCGCGCTTAGCTGTGCGTGAACATGTTGCACTATTTGTAGAGATTCTTCTAACGGCACCGCGAGATTTTGTAATTTTTCTATTGCATCTGCTAGCCCGAAGTAATTGTCGTGAATGATTTTTAAATCCATTTTAACCTGACTATCTTGAAATTTCGACTGGCTTTTCTGGATAGCGGCAGCTTCCTTTGTATCGAATTGTAAAACCACGTTCTTAATATTGTCAAAATATTTATGATAATAAAACGCGGCCTGCAACCACGTTCCCCAACGAGTTAGAATAGGTTCTGGTGGCTCTGGTATACGGGGGCACAGTCTGTGAAATTCCCGAATACGTTTCGGTGATCTGACAAATACTGCTTTGGTATGCGCTATTAAGGCGTCTACCTCAGGATAACATTTTCTGATACTATCCGCCACAAGATTGAGAGCATGAATTTTACACGTAATGTGTAACAAATTAGCAGAATGCTTTTTAAGGAAACGGCCTACAGAAAGCATGTTCGCAGCACCATCATTCACTAACATCAAGAGTTGGTTTGTTGAAAGTTCAAACTTGTCCAATGTATTTAACACTAACATTGAAATTACTTCGGTAGTACACTGTTGTATCCGTTTGGAGACTAATAGAATTGAAGGTGCCGATTGATGAGGTTCCAATTTGCGTGCCATTACATTAAGAACAGAATGTTTCTTCCGATCTGTTGTTTCGTCGACACATAACCACAATTTTTGATCTTTCAACTCCGATTTTATTTTTTGTTCAATATGTTCGCGCGCAGATGACACAATTCTTCGTAACGATGTTCGACTTGGTAATTTGCACTCCGAATAGTTATTCCAAAAGCAGATAAATGGTTTCTTGCCTAGTAAATTAAACGGTGTATTACATGCGATAAACGTAACGCATAAATTAAATATAAATTTTTCATTGTCTCGTGCGCAATTTCTTTTTGAGAAATGCTTTTCACTATTTACGTGTCGTAGATAATGTTGTCTGGACCAACACATTAACGGGATTTTACAGATTACACATTTAATTTTAGCACCTTCATATATTAAGTCTGGAATTTCTGCAATAAATTTTCGAAGTTTGTCCGACCGCGGTCGTTTTGCTGACGAAATCATAATTTTTCTAGGACAGATAAACAATTGCGCAAATGACCGCCAGCGAAAATGTCCGTACTGCCCCGCAGACGAAGTAATACTACCGTTCCTCTCGGTCCGAACTGATTCTACGCCGATGCGCGGTACCGCTCGTGGCCAGCGTTACTGGCAACATTTCTAATTGGCTGTTTTTCTTTGCAGCTTCTTCATATATTGCTTGAGGGATTAACCCCCTTTCGGTTTTTTCTGGGTCGCGATTTGACCATGGTTTACTGAAACGTTAAGAGAGCGTTAAAGGCGCGAATAAAATAACAGCAGGTGTCAATTGTAACATGTTACAATTGACACCGTTGGTTGTGTTGCAATCGACACCAGTTTCTCAGTTGAAACGGAAACCAGTGTCTCATTAAATCCTGAAATTCCAGGTTGAAGATTCCTTGTTAGAAAGTTTCCACAATTTTTCTAATACAATATTGCTTTAGGTAATAATTTCCCATAAAATGTTTTGAGTGTGGAAGTTTTAAGCTTCCTATAAATTAATTCTCCTGTAGTAAAGAAATTTCGATATTTTTATATACCTAAATATTTTTTTGTTTGGTGTCCATGTCATTTTACGATCGCCCTAATCTTTTATGGCCACTTACAACGTTACAAGAACAGCATCAAATTTTTCAAATCGCTTCATAAATATCAAAATAATATTTCGCCCGTCTTGTGTAACATTGCGTCGACAATATATACACGAAAGCATCTTATAACATCTAGTAATTTATCACCCACACCATCCGCGAATATAATCGCTCATGCTTATACAAAACAATCTCCTAAATATATGCAACATAATTCCTATAATTATTTCGAATAGCTTCGATCCAAACCACAACATCGTATACATAAAACTATAAAAGTTAATCTTTATTATCCTCTCCCTTTAATAATACGCTAGCGTGTGCCTTCATCTTCGCTATGTGTTATGCGTATATTAATATAACGCGAGAGCCGTGAAGATTAAGAGCGGAGCCGCAAAGAAGTCTCAATAACGCCGGAAGTTCAAGAAATAAACCCCTCTACGTGTCCCGATACGATAAATTAAGCGTTCACACACTTTAGAGAATTGATGGGCGCTTTTAGACTTTTGACAGCAATTTATTGGATATTTTTATTAAATCCCCACAGGGTTGCCTCAGCGCCGGCTTTGATCCGCTTCGAAAATATTTATATTTGGCTCTCCAAGGCGTGGTTAACTATCTACTTTCGATCCCATTGGTTCTTACGTTGCTTATAGGCGGATCCGACTTAAGTGCCTACTAGATCGCCGTAGCTAAAACGGCGAGTCTCGATTATTGGCGATGCGTAAAGGATATCGCCTCGGGGTTGTTTTGTGTTACTTTCGTACGTTGTTCTTGGGGAATTCGTTAAAAGAATAGACTGTCTTGGTGATGCGTAATTGCTGTGAAGCGTTTTTAAGTTGCATTTTATGCGTCTACTGCACTGTGTGTCCTTCTTTCAAGATGACACGTGTGGCTAGCGTGTAGGAATGTAAGACGAAAGAAAAAAAGTGAATAACGCGTGCATAACGACTGTCAGACGTTTAGTTTTTCGGTTGTTCTTGTCAGCGAGGGTACACAACTGTATAGAACACTTTTTCGGTGTGGTACGTGTTTAAATATAATTCCCATTTTGCTCCGTGTTCAGTGATAGTGCGTCAATTATAATTTATACTTTGTTGGAAATTTTACTCCATATACTTTAGGTAGACTTATTTACTTTTCGATTTACCTCAATATTACTTACAATTAGGCATACTATTATACTCCCTCTGTCCCATATTGCACTTCAAGTTTGTCCCACAATAATAGTATCAAACAAAAACAGTATTGAAAATTAGGTTGTATATTAGAACTATTGAAATTGACAAACAAAAAGATAACAATTAATGATTAGTATCTGCATTCAAGTACTTTTGACATTGAAGAATGACGTCTTGACTGCGCCAAATGCTTTTTGGCAGCATCGCTTTCCTATGGAGCTTTTCTTTTCCCATACGCTCTAACCTGTACTTATTGGATCCGTCATTCTGCATGGTGCCTAACACGGCTTATTGGAGCGATATAAAAGTATTGTCCAACTTCATGACTAAGCCGGGCACAATCGGTCTTCGCAACAGAATCGGATCAGTTGCATGGACCCCGAATTATAAAGAGTGTATATGTGACTCACAGTCGACAGAAGTGATATTTTGAAATCAATCAATCTAATGTGAAGAATAAAAGCTGACGCAATAAAAATGTTTGGTAATTATTAGTTTTTTTTTTTGTTTGAAAACGACATTTGTTGTATACGTAATATAATAACTAACCTGGGCAAATATGCGGTAACAGCCAGAGGCGTGGCGAGCGCATAAAAGTTTACACATAAAATAGAAGGTAAGAAATAAATGATAAAACGTGCTGAAACACTTACCGTTTTAAAAGTCTTCCGTGAAATCACAAACTGGGTAACATCTGTTAAATATTTGAATCATTAAATATGTTTCTACAGCTGTTTCGGTCAAGTGAGTACGACGTGCGGAATAAATGTTTTTTATTGCCGAAAACGACCGTCGACATCTAGCGATGTTATATTTACATATTTAAAATAATCTTTGAAACAACTTAATGCATCTTCACACGCACCTTTACAAATTTGTCTTAATATAAGAAAATCGGAGTCTTTCTCTAAACCACTTTCAAATTTTCGTATTACACACCAATTTGTTTCGCCTTCTACAGCGCATAACTGTGCGTGAACATCATTCGCAATTTGAACGGAATCCACTAGCGACATCGAAACATTTTGTAATTTTTCTATTCCCTCCGCTAGTTCGAAGTAATTGTTGTGAATAGTTTGTAAATCTCCTTTAACCTGACTATCTTGAAATATTTCCTGGCTTTTTTTGATTGCTGCAGCTTCTGTCGGATTGAATTTTAAAACTGCCTTCTTTACTTGATCAAAATATTTGTTGTAGTAAAACGCAGCTTGCAACCATGTTCTCCAAAGTGTAACAATCGACTGTGGTGGTTCAGGTAAATCAGTACACAGTTTGTGAAATAGTCGAGTACGTTTCGGGGACTTTAGAAACACTGCCTTTGTACTAGCAATGAATGCATTTACTAGTGGAAAACATGTAGGAATCGTTTGCGCCGCAAGATTTAGAGTATGGATTTTACACGTTACATGTAAGAAGTTACCACTGTGTCCTTTAAGAGATCGGCCCAAAAAACGTATGTTTGCGGCACCATCACTCATAGACATTAAAAGTTGCTTAGTTGAAACTTCAAATTTGTTCAATGAGTTCAACACCACCTTTAAAATCTCACCGGCAGTACGATTTATAACTCTTTTGGAAGCAAGTAAGAAGGAGGTTGACGGTCGATGTGGTTCCATTGTACGTACCATTACATTAACTACAGAATGTTTTTGACGATCTGTTGTTTCGTCCACACACAACCACAGTTTTTTATCTTTCAATTCCGTTTTAATTCTTTTTTCTATATGTTCACGAGCAAATGGCATGACATTTCGTATCGATGTCCGACTAGGTAATTTACAATCCGCATATTTCTTCCAGAAGGAGACAAATGCTTCTTTGTCTAGTAAACGAAACGATAGATTACATAAAATAAGAGTAACACATAAATTAAATGTAAATTTTTCTTGGTCTCGTATGCCACTTTTTGCAGAAGAATGCTGTTTGCTTTCGATGTGACGTTGACAATGGCTTCTGGACTAACACATTAAAGGAATTTTACAAACTAGACATTGAATTTTAGCGCCATCAAAAATTAAGTCCGGCATGTCCACTATAAAGTTTTTAAGTGTGCCTGTCATTGGTCGTTTTCGCGACGTACCTAACTGCGACATTTTTAAAGCAAACATAAGCGTACAATTACGAAATAAGTTACGACAGCCTACATATACACTGAACTACTTGCATACAGCATCGATTTAGTACTGACGCTGTGAACTCGTGAAATAAATAATCGCCGACTCCGCACCCCATATCTACTACACTGATTGTTACCGCTGTTTGTCTAGACTAGTAATAACCATAAAAAGTAAACAAAGTAGTTTCTTCAAAAATCTATTGTACTTAATACCGTAACAATAAATAATAAATAGGGCAGAAGTACCGGTTGTAGCCACCTTAACGAGAATTTTTACTTTGACTTTAGGTTTCCTTACAAATTTCTTGAATATCCACTCGCCTTATAAAAATGAAGATAGGTAATATATAAAGCTATCTGAATTTGAGAGATAGAAAGGAAGAAAAATGTTGCGATGTGTGTATAAATTAAATAACATTTTAAATACGCCATCTACCGGTTTTAACGATTTCTATACATATTTAGCCATAGTACTAATCGGAAACTCTAAATCTGTGGCACTGGAACACTGAAACAGTTCACTAAAACCCTTACCACAATACTTAATTCGTATTGGATGCACGTTTCGATAGCCAAGCTATCATCATCAGCAAACTGAATTCAGTTTTACTGCTGATGCGAACGCTACGAAGGGTTGATAATAAACTGTTGCAATAAATCAATAATTTCATTTGCTGAGGCAGCCCCTGCCGATTCATCTGCATATATACGTCCCGTCGTGGGCGCGGCAACCTCACTTCTAATCTGGCGCGAAGCTCTCTGTGTCCGGTCTATACATGACTAGTATTTTTAAAAGCTGCTTCAACAGCGTCTAGGAATTCATTTATGTTGTTTGACGATGCTTGATACTGTAAAGATTGCATCGAGTTAACGAACCCAAAATCTAAAACATTAAAGTCAGCGCTATTTAGGGGTTGCGATTTAGAATGAATCGTCCTTCCATCACGAAGGTATTCTTCTAGTTGTATGTACTGGATCATCATGTTTTAGATGCGGTTTTACGTTATCCTGCTAGATAAATATGGGGAAACGCCTTAATCCTCTTGGCAATTTGTCAGGAATTGCCGGTAACAGTTTTTCAACAATCATGTTTCGTATTTCCACCTTATTAACACACTTAATCGAATTTGTAATAAGGGTTTGTGTTATGAAGGGCCATATATCAATTTTTGCATCAAAAAATAGCTTCTATGTGGGATCCACTTAGAAGTCGAGCAGCTGCTGCCATGAACATAACTTTTGTAATAAATCGTTTGCTCTTGCAGGTCCTGTATTGGGTTTCTTCCTCGGTGCACATACAATAAGATCGCTTAACCTTTGTCAGATAGAACCATTTCTCATCTATATAAACGTAGTCGTAAAAATTTGAAAAATTTCAATTTATCAGTATTTTGGATAAACAGAATACTTTGCGTTCTCTCTTATTCTTTTTGGTTAAAAGCGGCTTAAAAGTACTTGAAATTCTTTTTAATGAAACTCTTTTCTTTAAATGACGAAACAGTATAGACTTTGGAACATCTATGGCGTAGGACAAGGATCTTATGTTGCCTCGTTGATTCAGAGGAATAGTTCTAATTTTATTGAACTTTTCGTCATAATTTTTGTACATTTTTTGTTTCTTTAAAGAATCGATATTGGAATAAGGATTACCTTCAGGGTTATTTCTTTTACAGGCACGTTTCCAAAAACGTGATGTAGTCCTACTGCATTTGAACTATTTCGCCACTAAGACAGTGGCCTCCTTCGCAAGTTTATCCCCGTTGAGTTGTAACAAAAATTATACATTCATTCTTCTCTCATTATCAGTAACTTCTCTTTTTTTTGTTGGTTGAACAAGCAATAATCCTATTAAAAAAAATCATATGCTACTATTATTATGGGATGGAGGGATTATTACATTTCAAAATTTGAAGTAACTTTTGTAATATTTAATGAAAATTTCCTATAAATTCTTTTGAATTAGATTATTTGTAAGAAAAGTCCAACGATATCAACCGTATACAATAAAAATTAAGGGGCGGCAAATCTAATTTCATACAATCTTTGCTACAAATATTGACATTCAGAATATATTATTCTAACACTTCAGACGCGATAGCGAGAGTAAAGCATACAACAACTTTACTCTGAGCAGTACTGGCTGATGGTGTCGTAAATGGGAGGGTGCGGACAACACTTCCATACCCTCGTGTATTTCCGTTGCATATCGTGTTTGTTGTACTTGACAAAGAGTACACGAGGAAATCCAACCGTTGTCCGCGCCCTCCCATTTACGTCAGTATCAACCGCTACTGACTGTGAGTCAATATTTTGCTTAAGCATTATTAATTTTGTAATTTTACATTCTTGAAAGTTTATGAGGTTCGGGATGTTAGCCATTTAGTGTAAAATTTCTTTATTTTTTCGCTAATATCAAAACAAGGAGTATTTCTTTACGTTTGTGAGAGTCTACAGGTGCTCTGTTTTATTGGCTAAGGCTATATGTAATGCAATATGTTTCCGTATTTTTTGGCATTTATGGCACTTTATTACATCCTAGGAATGACTGCTCATCATCATTACATCAATTTCTTCTTAATCTAAAATCTTTATGGCTATACATATCTTGTTAACTACATGCCTACCTACCACGTAAGTTGATATACTCGCTATGAACACATTTACGAACTAGCGATGCGTTAAATTACTTATTCCTCGTTAATATCATGACGATCCAATCGTCGAAATAATAAATATAAAACCGTCAACGTCGATTCGAACATGAAAGAATCCGTTTGATTTATGGATTCGCCGCTTTTCTGGATACACGTACAAACTCTCTTTTCGCCCGCGCTAGCCTGCCTTATAAATAAACTATATGCACCTACGTTGAAGCATATATCTTATATATTAGTGTCAATTAAAAAGGTATCGTGGATGATTTAATACCGCTCTTCCAGAGAAGTTAGTGCTAATTCGCTTTGATATTAGTTAGGCGCGTATTATAAATGTATTCATTTGGGTTGCGATTTTGACAGCTCTGGAGTATCCGAATATATTTTAGTTTAGATTGCAATGTGTTGCATCTCTGTAATTTCAATGTTAAGCAATAAAAAGAAATACCCAATGTTAACAATATAAGATATAAACAGAGATGCAAAACACTAATTCACAGTAAATAATGTAGTAATTAATAAACATATTGTTTAACCATATTGGCCAATTAAACTTTAAAAAATCGAAGAAACCTTCTGGGATTGTAAAAATTGCGCCTATAATACATTCCGCGCAACATGAATAGGACCAAGCACATACAGCCTTGTCCAAAATTATTTACCATATATGTTAAATCTCAATTTCTTTAAATTACTTTATATTCAGGTCAAATAAAAATGCAAGTTGATAAAGATGGAAATATTTATTATAATAAATTAATATTTTGTACAGAAACTTTTTGCTTTAACAGCAGCAGTTATTCTTAAGTAAAGTCCGTACTATGCGTCAACATTCTTCATGGTCTGCCACTGCTGAATCAAAACATCTTTTAGTGGCTTCTTTGAACTGATAGAGTACTCCTTAATCTTGCGCTTCACTGTCTACCAAAGATGTTTAATGGGGCTGAGGTCCAGTGACTGAGGAGGCCACTGAGAACTAGTTCATCGCCACTCGAAACTTGTGATGTGGCGCGCTGTCTTGCTGAAAATGGACGCTATCCATGTTGGTGTCATTGAACATTTTCTTAAAAGACGGTTGCAGAGCAGTTTCTAATACTTTGGTGTATTTTTTTGAATCCATTCGGCACCTACGGACCACACTCCAGCTGCCGACATGCAATCCCACACCATTATACCTTCTCCTCCGTGTTTTACAGTTGGTACCACGTATTCCGGCTTATATTCTTCGCCCACTATGGGTCTGACATGTAGTAGCAAACACCGGAAATTACTACAAAAAAAAACTACTAAAGGGCAACTAATAGTAATTTTACTTGTTCCTTTGTTGTTATAATGTGTTTCGAATATGTAAATCTAGAATTCATAAAATGAATATGCTGCAAGCGCTTCTTTATATTGTCACGTAAATGTCTCCACCACTTGTCACATATTATCGCTTGTCAAAATCGCTAACTTAAATAGATTGTATACATAACTTAACACTTACCTTTGCGAGAGGGTTGGAGACAAAGATACTCCAATACACGTTTCACTTCAGCATATTTGTCTAGTCCCTACACACTTGTTTTTCTATATCTAATCTTGCTCAAATCTAACTTACAACTCTCTAGCTCATCGATCTATACGCCAGAAGACACATCGCATGCTGTTTCAGCGTCTATCTAACTTCCGGCGCATCGGCCGATGATCTAAATGATGATAGTGGAACCCTCCCCTTTGCAAAATATGCCCCAGCATATTGGTATACTTAAGGTTAGAGTAAAGGTATGACCACCAAAGTTCCACTGCTACAAACTTATTCCTTATCTTATTAGTTATTCGAAAATGAATATTACAAATACAAATAAAAAAAATAATTATTGAATGGATAACAATAAAAAACATTATTAGACGCTATTTGAACTATTTCTGTTACATGGATCTTCCGGTGGAAAATGCTTTCAAACCATTCAACTGAAGTTTAGAGGTATCTTCGTCGCAACCTTCGGAACGCTTTCTTTGCCACTCGCACGATTAGTCCTAAAATGTGCAGCTCATCTCTACCCTACTTAATTCAGACGGAGTTCCTGAGCTAGCAACATTCTTCCTATGGTTGGTCTAAGTTCCATGAAGTATTCGACTCATCTCCACCCTACTCAGTTCAGATTGGGTTCCTGAGCCAATCATACTTCTTCCTTGGTACATGAAAATCTTTTGGCTGGTCGAAGCTTAATGAAGTGTGCGGCCCATCTCCATCCTACTTAATTCAGACGGAGTTCCTGTACTACCAACACTTCTTCCTTCCGCTCCCTTTAAGCCGGACCGTGCGTTGATGTTGATGATGATAGTGGAACTTTCCGTGGCAATATTCTTATTTGACAATCAGGGTTTCTTCCTGGCTTTGTAGCCTTTGAGGCCAGCATTTTGAAACTTCCTTACTGTTCTGACACAAACTTTTTTTCTCAGAGTATTCGATTAAATCAGCAGTCAGCTCAGAAGACGTCTTTTTTCGATTTTTCAAAGAAGTGCATACCGGCTGCCGATCTTCTCGTATTTGTAATGCGTTTCCTCCTTTTTAAGTTTTCATGACTTTCTGTCTTTTTATAACTTTGCTAAATTCAAACACCGGAAACCCCTTTTTTTAAAATTGCACCATATATTTGCAAACAAGACTAGCGCACTCCGCACCACACAAGTGATTAATTAGCCCGGAGCGGCTGTTTCGAGGATCCGTAGATCTTCATTATCAACCGTATGACCGAATGTCTTGTTTGCCATTCTATTCGACAGTCCTTGCAATCATTATAGCACCATACATTTTGCTTTGTATTCATCGTATATGTCTAACATTCAAAGTAAAAGAGATATTTATGTACTCTTGGTTTCTGGGTTGGAATCGCGTCGCTGTCGTAGTTTCTGCCGACATTTCGTCCACACTCTTATGGGACATTTTCAGGGCTGTTATTGCACACTAACCGGGGACTATTCATTGCGGAGGGGTTAATGAAGTGGAAAAATTATGGATCAATAAAGCGTGGCGGTGATGTAAAAGGGTAGCCATTTAGAGATCTTCAAACATCTCAACAATGTAAATCCCGAAAATGGGTACTCCTTACATCACACGTGGAAATCCCAACTGATTAAACCTCCTAGCAACAGCCATTATAAATATCTCTTTTACTTTGAATATTAGACATATTCATTATTATGCAAAAATGTTTGAAAAACCTGTGCAATTTACCCTACTTTATCCTAATAGCATTAACCATTTTCATCAATGATAAAAAATATCTTGTTTTTGTTGGGTTTTTATTACATTTTTTAAGAGATCACCTTCTTAGTTAAAGGTTCATATCCACTGAACATTTTTAGGAAAAGTTGTGAAACACCTTGAATAGATATTCCTTTTCGATATAATTAAAATACGATTCAACCTTTACATTATAGTTATCACAGTTCAAGTGAACCAAATGTGTTAAATACTTTCCAAAACACGCTTCTTACATTAAAATCGAAATACTAAACGTTAAGACATTAAACAAACCTTAACAATGAACGTTAATTACAACTGTGACGTAATAAAACGTGAAAGCATATCATGTTTATACGCTTCGTATCGCAAGAACCAATTCAATCACGGTTGCATCGCTCAAAATAACCCCGCAGCATCGTATCAGACGCATGGCCAATCGAACGAAAGGCATCAACAAAAACAATGGCCTGTAAAAACCGACGGCACTCCAAACGCGACCGACAAATACCTGCACCTCTCCAATCTAATGGATAGGATAGACTTCAAATCGTCTTCAGATGTTTCGAAAAACATTTCGACCGCCTCAAGACGAAAGAAGCGGCAATCGTCGTTAACGAAGGATGAAACGAGCGAGGATAACAAATGTAATCTGCGGCCGCCAGATACCGGATACGGAAGCGCCGAGAGCTCCTTCGACAGCGAGGATGAAAAGGAACTCAACCATATCCTCGAACCGCAGAGCAGTTGTTCCGTTAATGAGCCGAGGAAATGCCTGACGTGGGCTTGTAAGGCGTGCAAGAGGAAGACCGTCTCTATCGACAGGAGGAAGGCTGCTACTCTGAGGGAGAGGAGACGGCTGAGGAAGGTAAGAGTTTTTGTTTTGTTTGGTTTTATTGTTTTCTTGATGGACTTTGTCTTATATATCTGACTAACTACTAAAAAGATCTAGGGAAGATTTATTTTGAAAAGCGTCTTCTTAATTTCAGAATAAACATATGTTAAAATCGAGAAAGAATGTTTTTAACTTTTCGGCTAGTAAATCGCAAATCATACCATTTTTCAATAATTGTATATTGCTTTTTATACGTATTGCAAAAGATGTGATTTGGTTTAACACAAATAACATCTAAGAGTATGAGGGTATTCTGAAAAGTTTCCAGCCCAACGCAAACACGTATTTTCTTTGTCAAATGCAGTTTTATTTCTCAACATAAGTCTATACGCTTTTACAGCAATGTTCCCATCTCATTAAACCGTCCGAATAGTAGTTGGGACCTTGTTCTGCAAAATAGGCCTTTACGAATGTGATGGCCGTTTCATTTGATGAAAATCTCTGTCCTCCGAGCAAAACTTGTCTGAGTCTATGAAAGAAAAGAAGTCTCTGGGAGCCAGATCTGGTGAATATAGGGTGGGTGGTCTAACATTTCGAACGCCAGTTCGTGAATTTTTGTCATGGTGACCACTAAAGTATGAGACAATGCGTTGTTTTGGTGGGACAAAATCTTCTTTTTCTTGAAATGCGATCCTTCTTCTCGGAATTTCTGCCTTCGGCTTGTCAAGTAATGATGCATAGTATGCTCCCGTATTGTTTTTCTTCATGACTATCCCCTGTTTCAGTACACAGTAAAAGTGAATACGTCAAATCTTAATTGACAGTAGTGACCAGAGCGTAGTGACTGTTGAATGAATATTGAGCGAATATCCCCTCCTTCGTTTCGAATGCAGCCAATTATGTATATGTGTGCGTTACCAGCTAAACCCGATTTCAGGCTGAACTAGTGTTGCCTAGACCAAACTAGTTTAGTCAATGCGTGCTAGGATCAACTAGTTTAGCCTAGGCCAGGGGTTCTCTTAGTATGCCTCTGGAACATTATAGAATGAACATTTCGAAACGGCTTCGAAGCTAATGGAACTTTCTAGAACATCTAGACTAGATTGCTCCCGTAGCTTGTAGAACTTCCTAGAAAGATATGGAACATTCTCGAAGCACATAGAGTATTCCAGAAATGTATGGAACTTTCGTGAAGATTATAGAACTTTCTAGTAGACTTATATACCATACTATCTCACATAGTCGAAGTTTCGCGAAAGTTCTAAGGTGAGGGCGGGTAGTAAAAATACGGCAGCACTTCGGCGAAACAGTTCAGTTCCTAAATAACAATCGAAGAGTAAACGGTTTGAAAACGCCCGCTACCAAAGGAGTGCCCGTTTTCTTTCAGTGTGTCGCTTTGTATTTTCGTACAGTTGTAGGAAAATGGAAAGATTTTTATTAAATAAGCAAGTCGACAGTGTAAGTGAGAGTGAGGCGCACCTCACAAAACCTTGTCCCATTTCAATTGAATGTTTTGTTGCTACAGTTCTTAATGAGATTCCAATATCCTGATTGATTTCACGTTCTTGTGAAAATTGTTGGATGCAAATGTCAAATTCAGTTCTGTAAATACAACCATAAATAAATAATATTATATTATAACCAATTTACCTATGTTTATCAGTTTGGAAATAATAGGCTTTAGTCATGAAAAGAATAATTAAGTTAACCAACCTGCAATAGAGTTTTTGCAATATTCTGTACTTGGTACCAATTTTGTATAGGCCATCGTCATTTATTTCAAGAATAACGGCAATAACATTTTTTTGGTCTTCCCCGCCTCTGCGTACATCAGGAATAGGTATAGTCACATTGTCTCCAACTTTGGCTGTTGCATGCGATTTGTAAGAGGTAGCTTTGGTTTCTTTAGCTTCCTGCTAAAGATTTTCAGCACCTGCTTCTCTAGCCTTTTGGGTGTCATTACCGAATGTAGAACTTTCGTCATCGTCATTATCAATATTATTTTCCCAGCCGTTGTCATCGTTTGTATCATTTTTCGTTAAATCATTTTCAATAAGTTATCGAAGGTCATTCTCGTCTTGAATATCATTTGCTAGTTCTAGTAATAATGATGTCGTTGAAAGACCTACTCTAGGTTCAATCCCAAACGTAGCTTTGTAAGGTGATTGTTTCATGCCAGAGTGATACGCCCTGTTTTTCATAAATGGTACATACTACAAATCTTGCGACCAGTGAATCGATTTGTCTTTTAATCAGCAACCAATCATATTTTCGATGTCTTGATTGGCACGTTCTACGGAGCCCTACTAGCTTAAGTTCTGGCCAAAAACTTGCGATTTCACATGTAATATGGTTAACAAATTCTCTTCCATTGTCTGATGCAGAATACATGGTGCTGCTATCGTTAAAAATATGTCTTCTAAGTGGCAGGCCACTTTTGCTGCTCTTTTAGTTTCCAAAGCATGGAACAAAACAAACTTGACCAGATGGTCTTGGTAAAAAAATAATAAATTTGAGCTTTCCGTCAGGTCGTCTGAAAATCGATAAGGTCCACTTGGCACCTACTGGTCATTTCAGAATGTAAAATCAGTTTTGAAACTAGAGTTCTTTTTTTCGTTTTCTTTTGTTGACACGTTCCATAGACAAATACATTTTATTTTATTTATCATTTCCTTTGTAACATTTGCATATTTTAATGATGTGTCAGCCAACGTTCTATCATGACTTTCATGGCCGACAGCCACGTGAGAAACGTTAATCACATCGGACAATTCATCAGATGGAAGATAGTACCTTATATTTCCTTCACTCACTGCAATAAGTCTTTTTGCGCTACCAATATTTAGAACCACAAACCTTTTCAATCGTAATCTTTTAAGTGGTGTCTTATTTTCAGTATTTTCAGCCTCCTCCATTTGTAGTATAAGTTAAACAGTATACGTGAGCTTTCTTCTTCTTTCTAGATTCAGGTTCTCTTTATGTAATTTGTTTCGTTGTTTTTTCCTCTGACATTCGCTTTAGATGTTCGTGCCATTGCAACTTTCTTACTTTCGTCAGCGCTATGATATTAACTTCTTTATATAACGGGTGATGTAAAAGTAGTTGGACATCTTTTAACATTTTTTATACTTTAATCAAAAACTATTAGAAAATATGCGATAGTTTAATCTTAAAACTAGAACTTTTGTTTACAATTATCAAGAGGTCCACTTTCTTCAATTTTTCTCAGTTTAGATGGAACCTTTTGAATCATGGCTTGGATGTAATCTGAACTGATTTGCTTGAGCTTATTGCTAATTCTACGTGCTAACTGATTCTCGTTTTCTGCGGTCCAACCTTTCTCATAAACGAGTCGACTAGGTTCTGCCCAAAAATCTTCGATAGGACGTGCCTTTGGAATATTTGGAGGATTCATTTCTTTAGGGACAAAAGCGATGTTATTTTCTGTTAACCATGTGGTAACAGTTTTCGCATAATTCGAACTCGCTAAGTCTGGCCAAAAGAGAATATCATCTCCTTGGTGAAATCTTTCAATAAATCGCTTCAGTTTTGGTAGTCATTTTGTCCTATACACTTCAGCATTTATTGCTGAATCACGCATATTTCTTATGAGCACTTGAAACACCGGCTTTTGAAATAGCAATCCAAACTAAAATTTTTGGCTCAAATTTTGCTTTACCTGCGAATCTCAATTCGTTAGGGGCAGAGTTTTTATTTTTTGTGTAAAATCCAGCATTTCCAGCGATGTTAGTGTTACCAAGGGTAAAATATTTCTCATCATCTAAGATCAACACTTTTTGTGCAATTTTTAGATGGGTTCTCATCTTCCTATATCGAACCGGAATAATTTCCATTTGTTTATCCGTATATTGTGGTGCTTTTTGTCTTTTATAATATTTTAAACCTCCTTTTTTCAAATTTCTTGATATACAAGACTGAGACACTTTAAACTTTGCCGCCATTTGTCCTTGCGATATTCCAATCTTGTTTTCCATCAATTCCATCATTTTTGTAACTTTACCCCCACTTAGCTTTTTCGCTCTGCCTTTTTTTTCAAGTTAGTAGTAGGTTTGCCATCGTAAAAACGTTTCATGATGCTATATATGGTGCTCCGGCTAAAATTTTCTTTTGTAAAGTGTCTCACCACTTCCACCGTGGTCCATCCTCTAAGGGCAAATTTTCAATAGCAGCAGTTTTCATTCTTACAACTAACAAATAAACGATTTTCTGTATAAGAGAAACTACTACGCTAATTTTTCAAATGTCCAGCTACTTTTGCATCAGGCGTTAGATCGTACAATTCTTGATTTATTCTTGCCATGTCTTCTGATGTCCTCCCTTCAAAAAATCTTAACATTTTACATTCCTATTTTATTAACGTTCTTTTCATACTTTTCATTTAGGAGCCAGGTTTCAAAACCATCCTCCCAATTACCTCCATAATTCCTCATGAATCTATTACCACAGAGATTTACACGAAATGTTTTTTTCTTTACCTCTTGGTAGAACACAATGCCATTATAGCACCTTATAAATTAGTTAACGACGATCATATAAAATAAACCAGCTGCAAGTTAAGAACGGTATGATTTCTTTTCAGGTCAACGAAGCTTTCGAATTATTAAAACGGAGGACGTGTAATAATCCCGGCCAGCGATTGCCGAAGGTGGAAATTTTGAGAAGCGCGATCGAATATATAGAATATTTAGAGGAAGTTTTGCAAGGTTCAAAATCCCCAGCGGCGAACCCCAACATCCTATCAACAGCGACGGAGTATATCGTAAGTAGATTTTCTATTATTCAATAAGCAGGGTTCATTTCAATAGGAGAAGGCTACGTGGTGTCATTAAAAACTAAGCGTGATGACATGCGCAGCATGGGAACTAGTTTTATAACAGAGATGCTTCAGTCAATATCCTGTGATTATATAGGTTTTAGCAGGGTTGGCCTGCTTTTTTGTATATTTGCTGACTTACTTAGTTGATCATTAAATTAAACACAGTACGTAGGTATAAAAACAAATTTATTAAATAAACAGTTCCCTTGTTATCTAGAAAACAAAATAAAAACGTGTGTTATTTCTCATAAAAATATGCAAATACATAAATATTGTGTATATTTATTATATAATTCGGTTTCCTTGATTTTGTACATATTTCGTGTACGCATTTATATGTATCGCAATAATTGTAAATGTGTAATACTAGGGCCACCATCAAACCCTACCGGAGCCTGAGCATCTGGTCAGGCGACAGCAACAAATAGCTGATCACTACAGCAGAAATGTCGTACAACTCACAGCTACCCAAACACTGTCATTATAATATATTTATTTGATACACCACCTCTAGTATCTATTGCTCCTGCTACTGTCCCCTGCAGAAGTGAAAAAGATGGAAACTAAATATTGTGCGATGAATAAATGCTATGTTATGCGTAAGCGAAGGAGTCACGGATGACAATAGTGGTATTATGTTTTCTCCCTCTGCGGTAACTCCTTATCTAACGCTCGTTTCCAATTCATGTGCTAGCGATAGCTCCGTCATAGAGACGTTTAAATTACTATTCGATGATCTGCTCCTCTTTCTAGAGCCAGGCCTTGGCTTTTAGGCTCTCCAATCGCTAAGTGACAGGCTACTCTACTCTGTCTGGGGGTTTTCTTGGTTTTGTCACTTTTTAGGGTCCATGTGGTTAATCTCCAGGAGAAGTCGGCATCCTAGGGAAAGATTCTGTCCGCGACTCTAACCACCGCACATCGAGGGGGAGAACGGTCTTGTGGTTCGACTGCCACCTAGGAGAGGGTTTGAGGACGCCCGCACCCTCTCCAGCGTGTTCCGCGTCAGCTAGTGTAGGTATTCCTTTATCGACGGTATTTCTAAGTCCTCTTATAGCTGGTTGTTTCGCACGAACCATGGGGCATTTGCGATGATCCTTGGTATTTTATTCTGGAGGACTTCCACTTTTCGCAGGTTGCTGGCGGCAGCCGTGATCCACGCCAGAGCCCCATAGGTTAGTATTGGTCGTAAGCATGTTTTATAAATCAACATCTTCGTCCTCAGATCAAGCACAGAGTGCCGTCCGAGGAGAACAATCAACGAACTCTTGGCGCGGTGATATTTTCCCCTTATGTGGTCGATGTGGGTTCTCCAGGTCAGTCGCTGGTCGAAGACGACTCCCAGGTATCTCACCGACGTACTCCATGGGATCTCGACGCTTTCCAGCTCCACCGTTTCCAGCGCCGGTCTTTTTCTCATGGCGAATCTAACAGCAATGCTTTTCTCGGCATTAACTGCCAAACCCCAACTCGACATCCAGTCCGCCAGATCATCCAACGCTTTTTGGAGACGCTTTACAACTAGGTTCTCGCTTCGTAATGCCGTATAGATAGCCGTGTCGCAACTGACGGATGGGCCTTAAGTGCCCTGTTGGTTATCTGGCCCTGGGGCCTTATTATTTGGAAGACGATAGATAATTGTCTCCGACTCAGCAGCCGTTGCGGCTCGTCAGCGTCCCGATATTCAGTATGAGCTCCCCGTCCTCACAGTCTTACTCATCATCAGAGACTTCAGGGCACGTCCGACCAGAACATATCCCAGCCAGCATGGACCTCCGCCCTTTCCCCGTCCGTATATACAGCTCCCGCCTCGCCCTGCAGCGGTTGCACTGGACATTCACCACCCCCTTTTAGTGATTTCGTCATCCTCGAAAGATGTCGTCAGCGACCGGACTTTGTCCTGCTAGAGTTGGTGTTGGTGTTCAGCTAACCTAGTGTTAACTTGCTTGGAATATGCATTTGCAACACTCCAATCCGAGAGATATAAAGTTATATTCGCCTTCTTCAGGGCTTTCCTCCTCAGACGGATTAACTGTCTGATGTCATAACCTTGCACTTTCCGATGTTTAAGAGGAGATGGTTGGATATGCACCACTCCTGTAGTATTTGAAGATCAGCCTGCAGCGCCAGGGAGTCTTCGTAGGTCTCTATTTTACAGTATAATTTCAGTTCGTCGGCATACAGCAAGCAATTTGAGGAAAGACACTTTGCAAGGTCATTTACGAATATTAGAAACAGAAGAGGCTCAAGTGTAGACCCCTGCGGTATTCCAGATGCAGAATTATACATAGGGGACCTAAAGCCCCGAATCTCTACGTAGTTGAGACGATTGGTAAGGTATGACCTAAACATCGCTATAAGATTAGCCGATATCCCAAATTTGTATGCAAGATTAGATGATGCTGTACCTTATCGAACGCCTTTGCAAAATATGCAAAATATATGGTGTCAATTTGAAAATGATTGTCCAGGGCTTCAGATACATACTGCACAAAGGAGCACAAGTTCGTAGCAGTTGATCGTCCTTCAATAAATCCATGTTGCTCGGGCGAAAGTTCATTACCAACATGATAATAAAGAACCTTAAATAGTAATGATACGAACACTTTCGCAAAGTTGCAAATAATGAATATTGGACGATAATTCTCTATATCATTCCACCTGTAAGATTTAAATATGGGTGTTACACGGGAGATCTTCCATAAATTTGGAAAATGCAAGAAATACTTGCTTTTCCTTAGCCTATATTAAACACCAATTTTCTGTAGATAATTTACAATGCCGTTCATTTTATTCACCACACATTCACCATACACCTACCAACACATTCATGTTTTCATAACTGTATCGTTTTTACTCGTATTACTTCGCCGAGAAGTTGCAGTGACCCTGCCTTCCAAAACGGTGGCTTGGTGGTGCTGGATTTAATGCAGTTTTAATTTATAATTACCAAGCGCGAAGCTGAAAGTTATACGATCCCGTTTACAAAAGGACGACTAACCGCAACGTTGACGGTTTCTGTACGCGTTTAATAGTCTTCAGTTATAGTTTTCTAAACGCCCGTTGAAAGGATGCCAGTTTAAGTAATCTGGAGTAGTGGTATCTATTCGTAGGTACGCGTTTTGACGGAATACGCACGGATTAGGGTTATTTTAATCGACGGTTATTATCGTCGTTCACTTAAATGCCAACGGAGATGAAATATTTTAATGAGGCATCTAGCCGGAGGGATTCTATCATCTATTATACGTACACGTTGGGGGAATGGAATTGTTATTGCGAAGGATGTTTTTGGCGAATTTAGGATGATTGACGATAAAAGCAAAGCAATTTTAATTTGATTAAGCAGATTAATGCGGACAAAAACGACAATAGACGCAGGACACTAATCGCGATTCTAATAATAATATTGCAATACATAAATGATTATTTCTAAAATGAAAAGAACAATTAACGCTTTAATTTTTCAATCTGTATACAGTGTGTTTCACTTTACAGCTTGATTCTTTGTATCTTTGTTATTGGTAAGCCAATTTATTCCACATTTTTATGCGGTATAGAACTCTTTTGAGAGTACGGTCCTGGCATCGAACTAGGTAGGTGCAGATTTTTCGAATGATCATTGATTACAGTTTTTCAAGTGGAAAATCGAAAATAAAATGTAGAAAATCACATATTTTAAATAGAATATAGAAGAACGAACATAGTGTAAAAAACATCACCTGCAACTGGTGAATACAGCGGATTCATTAAAATACAGTGCCACCAAGCTCAGAAAAGCCCTGAGTGGGCGTGTCCGAAGGCGCTACAAGTTAACAAGGTACACTCTCATCCACAATCTTTTCCGCGGGATATTTAAATCAAACTAAAGTAGTAGCTCCTATAAACAAATGACCAATGACGTGTGGAAAACTTAGGAATTAAGAAAAATAAAGAGTTTTTGAATGTTTTTCTAATTTTAATTAAAGCAAACGTTTATTTCAACTTCAAATATAATTTAATTGCAAAATGTTTTACATTATAGATTACAATGCGATCATTAGCCTTAGTAATCAAATTCATCATCTGATATTCTGTCCTCGCTGATCCAATCTTCATCTGAAGAACCCGTATTTACAGTGAAACTTAAATTTTCCACAATTTCATCAGTTAAACCATCGGCCTTCCACATTTCTTCTGCAACATGTCTTACATGGTTACACTCCTTTTCCCAATCAGCTTGCGTGATTTCTGAAATTGCAGTTCTAACTAATTGCTCGATGTCATGGCTAGAGTGCAACACATTATTCATAGCAACTTTTCTTTTCGCCATGCTCCAAATTAATTCTATTGGATTCAACTCACAATGGTAAGGAGGCAAACGTAAAACAGTATGGCCATGCTTTTTTAAAAGTTCATCAACATAATAAGTTTTACTTATAGAATATTGTCTTACCAACATTAAAAGTTCTGCTTTTCGCATTTCTGGAGTTGTTGCAATTCTATTTCCTTCTAGCCATGATCGAATATCATCTTTTCGATTATTTTGTGTAGGTGGTTTATTTATTTGCATGCTGTGATATGGTGCATTGTCCATAACAACAATGCTATGTGGAGGCAAGTTTGGAATAAGTTGTTTTTCTAACCATTGCATAAAATTGAAGTGGTTCATATCATCGTGGTAATCACCTGATTTACTTTTTGATTTAAAAATTAGCAAAGCATTCTCGACAAAGCCATTAGAACTTCCTGCATGCACAATAATATGTCTCTGACCAGCTCGATCACATTTATAAACACCAGGTTCTTCTTCCGATTGCCAACATTTGCCAACTCCATATGTTGGGTGGATATAAGTTTCACCTAAATATATCACTGGTCTTTTATTCTTTCCTAAATTTTCATTTTCTCGTAATTGTCTTAAGTACCAAGAACGCCAAGCTATAATATCATATCTTTCCATCAATAATTTTCTTTTATTATGACACTTCTTATATCGAAAGCCCAATTGTAATAAATATTTACGTAAAGTTTCTCGTCCTCCTGTGTAGTTAATCTTGTCTTTCATTTTGTCCACCAGCAATTTCAATGTTGGCACCTTACGATCTACAGTATACATCTCATGGACACTTCTTCTTAGTACGCCTTGGTCAAAATCATCTAATTCAATTTTCATTGAAACTGCAGTTTCTCGCTTCTTCTTTGGAGATTGTAATGAAGAAGTGCCGGCCATATCAGATTCTCTGCGAATCTGCTTTATGAAACTGACTGATTTCCCTGTTGCTGCAGCAGCTAGCTCACTAGCTTTTTCTAATGGAAACGTCCTATGACCATCTGCTTTCTGCTTTTCAAAGAACTGTATAACATTGCGAATAATGTTTCGTGCTTCCGAGCGTACGAGTTTACGTTTACTCATGGTTGCTAACCTGTAAAAAAAGAAAAAAAACCTAAATGCCTTAAAATAATATTACTCTTTTTATAAATTAATATCGTATTAAAAGGAATATTACAATACACTTAGAAATTCCTAACCTAAAAATTTACAGTTTGAATGATTTATATATCCTTGAAAATAATTTACTTACCTAAATTATGTAAATATACGACTACAGGTGTCTTAAAAAAGACAATTTTTTAGTCAAACAAGTAGGAACAGGAAAATAAAAGTAAATTTGCAAAAATATGAACCAAGCGTGCGAAATTAAAAAAAAACTTGTGTCAGTTACTGTACTAAACGAAAATTACGCTTCTTATTGGTCGATGTTGTTTGATATTGAAATTAGTTCGCATATTTTCCGAGGTTTTTCTGAGCTTGGTGCTTGGTATCTAGTAGTAGACAATGTAATTAATAGCAATTAGTTTATAATTATAATGTTATTGTCTGTTGTGCAACAATAGGATGAAAACCATTTTTTTATAATAAACATTCTAGTGAAAAAAATGTCTTTTTGGGAATGGTGACCAAATTTAACAAAAAATTTTTACAAGAACCTGTATTGAGCAACCCACTCGCCCCGCGACATCTACCCTGATTGATCTAATAATAATGAACTCAGAAGAGTTGGTGCAGAGGTACAAGGTACAGAGGATCAATAGTAAATCTAAATTAAACTCGAAATTTAAGATACGTTCTTTTAAACACTTCGACCAAGAACAATTTCTCGTTGATCTACAACATGTTCCGGGGCACTTTATCTACGATCTTAATGACGTGAATTTAAAAGTTTCGTTCTTCAATACTAATGTTCTTTCTCCGGCTCTATGGCTTACCTATACCATAAAGCTTTTGATTAATTCACGAAATAATGCATTAAAGCGCTTTCATAAGTAAAAAAACCCGGCTCATTATCAATTTTATAAAACGCTAAGAAATGAAACAAATCGTGCAATCTAGAGCACTGCATGGGGTAGGAAAAGCCCTGCTCGCTCGGCCCGCCCGCGCTCGCGGGCCTCGTCTCTTTTCATTGCGGGCCGGGCCTAAAATTGTACGGGCCTGACGAGCCGAGAATGTTTTATTAACTATATCGCATATAAAGTATGCAGTAAATGCTGTTTAGTTTGTACGATATCGTTTTGTATTGACAATTTTAATGTATGCAATGTTATGTTACGTTTTTTTTGGTTTCACACAATATACTATACAAGAACAAACAAAATAAATGTTTCATTCTACTCATTATAATGAAGTAATTAAAAAATGATTAGAAATAGACGGTGTAGATATAATTACTTAAACAGGCTAAAATAATTTAGACGGGCCGGGCCGGGCGGGCCTTGTGCCGAGGTAATGAACGTAACGGGCGGGCCTACTCCATGCTGTAACGGGCCACGGGCGGGCCGGGCCGTGAAAATGGGCCTGTGCAGTGCTCTAGTGCAATCAAACGAGAAAAAAAAAGCTTACTATAACTATCGCTGCCAGATTCATGCCAGTAATAAGAAGGAGCTGTGGAGGGAACTTCATAGTATTCACGTAGGTCGTAGTAAACATTTTGAATCATTTACAGAATGAATCATTTACAGAATGTAGATCGCTTAAACCTATACTTCTCCTCTTCGGTTAACACACCTTTGATACAGCCAGTTCAGTGTTCGCATGAGCATCCTTTGAACTTTGATTCCTTTCTATTACAGCGATTACATCTGATTGATTTGTATAATGCTGTCAATAGAATTAAATCCAACGCTGTTGGAGTAGACAATATTAGTCTTCACATGTTGAAAATATGTTTTCCTCATTTAGAAGACTATATACTTCATATCCTTAATTCCTGCATTGAAAACTCCACATATCCAAGCATCTGGCAATCCGCTATAATAACACCTATTCCTAAAACAAAAGCAGTCGAAGATTACAAAGATTTGCGGCCAATTAGTATACTATCTGTCATGGATAAGATTTTCGAGAAATGTGTCGCAGCTCAGTTCACTACATTTACTGAAGAAATGAATATCTTACCAAACTTTCGACCTGGTCATAGCTGTGTTACGGCGCTTACTAATATTATCGATGATATCATCTTTGAATCTGATAGAGGAAACATTGCAGCACTCGTATTGCTGGATTTTAGTCGTGCTTTTGACACCGTGCATCACTCCTCTCTTCTTTTGATCTTGGGATGTGCTGGGATGGCTAAAGCTACATTAAACTTTTCAGAGTCCTATCTAAAAAATAGGAGACATCAAGTGCGCGTTGATCTTCATCCTTAGCCTTTTACTTTTTAATATATACACATCTGGTCTTCCGCTGGTACTAAAGTACTGTAAATACCATCTTTACGCTGATGATACACAGTTATATTATTCATTTCTGTTACCGCTGTATGCCCAGACTATTTATTAAGTTAAAATATAACATAAGTGTTATCTTTGGATTCGCCTTTCGATTATCTTACCAAAACGTACAAATATACAGAGTGTTTAAAATAAGAAAGTTGACGTCACTACACAGAGTAAAATATCTAGACAATATTTTTGAGTGTGCAGCATTACAAAATTTATTGCTTTTCCGTTCTTCGTGCAATGGGCGATTTGTAATGAATAATCATCAAACAATCAAACAGGCGTTTATATTCATTTAGGAAATTCACACATCAATCAAAATACAGTAGAAAAGCAATACATCGCCCCATGCTGATTGATTTCAAATCATTGCTGCCACTTTTCAAACGGGCAAAAGTCTATAAATTCATGCACGTGTTCAAAATACGAACAACCCCGCTATTTACATACTATTGCTTTGATTCCAATTATCCAAGTCTATCTGTAAAATATATGACACATTTTTTTCGAGTTGAGCTCTGCAGCTGTTACAATCTATAATAATAACAGGAGGTGACAATTTTCGTTGTAATAACTGTGTAATAATCGTGTTTGTACGACAACTTAATTTCTCGAAACGCAGCATACTTATCAATGTCTCAGGCGGCTAGACTTAGAGAAAAATCGCCGTCAAAGAATTTGGAAAATGCCCGCGCTGGAGATGACACAATGGGTTAAATTAAAATCGAATGCCGTGACTGTCTGCGGCAGGAATACGTTTTGCATAAATTAAAAGCGCTTCTGTGTTGTTTCGCAGCACACACAATTTCCTATGTTACTCCGACACGGGCGAATATTAATTATTGTAATTTGACGATCTAATTCTGGTAGTTTGGCTAAAACATCATTTGTCATTGGCTCCGTTTAACTTTTGACGTTACCCGTTATTAATGGACAGAACCGGGATTGATTTATAGTATTTTCTTTTCTTGTCATTTGATATGTCTGGGCTCTATATTTTCGTTTAGATTTCGTTTGTGTCTGGCTCGGTACTAGGAATTGTTTAATCATGCAATGTCTGGAGATGCTACTGTTGAAATACAATAGATAAGTTTAATTGTACATTTATTTTTAGATCGTTTTAATTGGAAATTTAATAGGACAAACTTATTTATAAAAATACAGAAATAAGAAGTGACACCTGTAATTCTTTACCGTCAAGCTGATAATTTTGCAAGGAGCTAAACATTGACAGGGGTGGTATTTATTAATTTTAAAACAGCGCTAGAAATAAGAGAGATATTTTAATTAAAAAGTTAGAACACTAGTAGGTAAGCTATCTATGTACGGGACCCACGTTTCGACAGCCAAGGTATCATCATCAGTAAAACTGAACTTGAATGGACGATGACGCGGTTCTCGGAATTTTTCTAACGTCATGGCCGATGACGCAGTTACATCTAGGAATTTTTCTAGAAAGATACCGATATTGCGTCTTAGAACCCGTTCAGGAGCCGTTCAAAAGCCGTTCAGAAACCGTTCAGGAGCCGTTCAGAAGCCGTTCAAAAGCCGTTCAGAAGCCGTTTACAACGTTGTAACAGGTATCTGTTGCAAGGGGCCGTTGTAACAGGTATCTGTAGCAAGGAGCCGTTGTGAACGGCTTTTGAACGGCTTCTGTCCGTCGCAGTGGAAGATTGCAGACGTGGTACTTCTTCCGAAATCTGGATAGGCGAGGACGTGCTAGGCAAGCTTGCTGAACGGTTAATTCTCAGCAGGTTGCAAGTTGAAGTTGAAGATCTTTCGGTCATTCCGGATGAGCAGTTTGGCTTTCGTAGCGAACATAGTACCACCCTGCATACCCTTAGGTTGGTGGAATTAAACAAGGATTCTGCCTGCACCAATACACAAAAGCAGTATTTTTGGACGTTGCGAAAGTCTTCGACAAAGTCTGACACGAAGGTCTTCTCTTTAAGATGCAGATTGCAAGAATGTCTACCGGTATAATCAGGATGATATCGTTGTTCCCCTTGGTCCGGGAGCTTCGAGTACGGACGGATGGGTAACGCTCTTCAGCAAGGGGACTTGCAGCTAGGGTACTACGTGCTATCGCCGATCCCGACAGATATTTCGGTAGGTTCCGACGATGATGTCTGCATCTTTACGAGGTCGGCGGACGCGCGTATAATGGACGCTAGACTGCAAGACTTCCTGCAGGGCCTGGAACCACTCTTCCAGGGCCTGTCAGGCCAAGAGCTCGATCATGTTATTCACCAGATCCAGCCGTTGTAAGAAGAGAGATGGTGATTGGGCAGATTTTCTCGTTTTAAGTGAAACGATACCATGGAGCAAGCAAATGAAGTACCTGAAGAGTAAGTTAATTTCGGGCAAGCATATCAATCCGTCCAACTTATGCGACAGCAGTCTGTGCAACCGTTGCTAAACGCCACATTGGCACACTTCAAGTAAACCAGAGCCGGGGACTTCGAACAGCTGTGGACGCTCCTTGGTACGTGAGGAAAGCGACGCTCCACAACGACCTCAGGATTTTCTACACCATTAATCTCTCTCTGATAGGCATTAAGACCTTTATTCCAGTTATCCAATATAGGAACATCCCGATTAGTAGCGCTCTGAACTACGACAGAAATGTTGTTTGGCGTTATAAAAGGCCACTAATTTTAATTGTTGACAATGTCACATGATAACAAGAAAAAATAGTCTAAAACAGTTTAGGTTTTCTTGAAAATACAGTCTGAGCTCTAAATCAATTGAAAGATTGACATTGACTTAAAAGAACATTAAAATTCAGGCGATACCTGGCGAAAAATCAGAACATAAGATAGCAGACCATACGAAGGATAATAATAATGGTAGGTAGTAAAGTCATATAATAAATAAAATTGACTTCTTCAGGCCCTGCGTATCATGCTATATGGAGTTTTCATTTTTCTGCGTGTAAACCAACGTTAAAATGGGAATAAAACCTGTTATAGCATATAGTCTACATCAAAATGCAATGGTATGTTTTGATAGATAGCTATATTATCTCAACATTTTTCAAAAATAGTTTGATAGTCGCAGCAAGTATGCCGTGAAAATATGTTCCTTTAGAGAAACCGAATAACTTTATACATTTTTAAGAAATTAAAAATTGCTTTAAGAACTTTCTGATGCCAAATTTTACCAATAGTTCAGACGAGAAATTAATCGTCTCATCGTACTTACGAGTTGTTGGTACTTCTTTATGAACTATTCTGAAAGAATATCTAAAACGCCACATGAAATAATTACAAAAATTATCAAATAAAAGAAGAATGATATAACCTTAGATATGTGAAAAACACAAGAAATATAAACCAACTTATAAAAATGAAAAGTTACGATTGGTAGATAAAATAGAAAACAAACTGATGAAAAGCAATTGTAGTTAACAGAAACCAAGAAATACCATCAACCCTTCTGTAACCCGGTTTCCATATAACGTGAAGTGAAAATTTTCAACAGTTCTCCTATAATACGGTACTTTTATAGTACGGTGTTCCTACAACATAACTGACTTAAAAATACGATCTATAACATTAATTTTTTATAGATTAATTTTTTGCGAATGAAATTAATAGGGAAATCCTCATTTGTAGTTTGAGAATCGGTTTATAAACCGATTAACCAGTTTTTCATTTTATTAAAAATGTGCGGTTAACCAATTAATCGGTTTCATCGTTAGCACTAAATTCTCGGATCTTTAAGTTGTCTTCTAATTTCCAAACAATCTATATTTACATAAGATCGTCGAAAAAAGGAAGATTTCTTCAAAACGATAGTATGTATTTCCACCCCAATTCGTCTTCAAAACAAGAAATAAAGAGACTTGCCCTCTAACAAGCGAACAAACGAAAAAGCCTAAAATTGTGGGCGCAGTAAAACACGCTATAAACCGACCAATTAACTGAAATCCCGTTCGTCGTGAAATGTCATCCGTTCATGCAAGAGGGGGTTAATATTCGGCTGAAATTCGGTAATATACGACCCGTTCTCTATCGCCCTTGTTCTTTTTTTTTAGGAGGTCGTATTGGAACATGTAGTATCATCGCGAGAGACACGGCGTATCTTTATTTTCACATGCGAGGAAAAAACGGATCGTAAAAAACGTCGTATTATCGTCGTATCTCCTGCAAAGCGAACGCGCGTAGAAAAAATCCAAACGCACTTAATGCCGAATGATGGTGGAATAAACGAGGAGGAATTATAATATATGGCCTTTCTAGTACAAAATAAACACATGTAGTCCATATGTCCTCGCGATGCGACCGTAATTGTTCTATGTTGCGCGTCCGTAGCTCTTTTTATGTTCGAAACGTCGGTACTTTTCATTCGGTGTTGGATAACATCATCTGGAAAGAGGTCGGATTAAATTATGGCGTTGGCAGTAGCCAACAGGGGCGTATTGTTCAAAGACACAGTAATTTTCAAATATTTACGGTATTAAAATAAGACATAATTTCTATACAAATATATCTACATACATATATACCGCGTTAGAAAGCTCGGTAATGTGGTTGCCGCTAAGATACATGATAACTGTTGCAAAAATTAATCGCAAGAAATGTAAGTAAGAAGAAAATCGTCTTTTTAAATTATGGACGATTTCTTTGCTTCATATACAACATTACATTTAGGTATTTATTTGGGAATAATTAACGATTCTTTGAGTCCATCAATAGGATAAAAATTATCCAATAAGACGTACTTATATACTTCCTAAAATCTGCACTGATGTCGAGCACGTATAGTAGTCGATTGATTTGCAAGTATGTGGGGTTGTTAAGGCACATTGAAATTATTCGTTATTTACAATACATGAGCGTCGAGTTCCCTAGCGTGGACCTACTTATGACTCGTACATCATACGAAATACATTAATAAATAAAATACTACAATTTAGGACGGACCCATCCCTTTATCATTGAATAAATAAATATATAATATATATCGTAATAATCCACACTGTATAAGAACCGAAATACAGTTACCTACTTATCAGATCGACGCTTATGGTATGTATCCCTTCTATTTGAGTACTTTCCAACGCGATATACCGGGTGCGCCATTAGTGTATTCACGGAGTTTAGCGTGAAAACCGGCAAAAATGGAGAAATGAGATTGTCCGTCCTTATATAGCATATCATAGCGTATTTTCTTTTTAGAAACTGAAAATACAGTCCCTGGCCAAATTACTTGAAACACTCAATATTTTGTAGTTTCTTCATAATAAAATATAAACTATACATGTATTATATTTTTTATTTATAAAATATATTGTAAAAATATGTAACATATGTAAATATTAAATAAGTAGTTAATATTTAGTCCATAACCCATGATTTTTAATAACACCCTTAATTCTTCGGGGCATACTTTCAATGCAAGATATGATTGTCTCTTTTATATCTTCATCGTTCTCCCATACATCCTTTATATTCTTCATTAATATTTCCTTTGTAGGGTTTTCTCTTTCATATACCTTACTTTTTAGTCGATTCCATACGTTCTCGATGGGATTGAGGTCCGGTGAATTTCCGGGACAACGTAAAAGAGGTATGTGATTGTCTTCAAAGAATTTCTTAACCTTTTTTGCCACATGGCAGGGAGCATTATCTTGCATAAATATATGTCCTGTCGGTATGCGACGTCCTGGCTTAAAATACGGTAATAGCGTGTTTTTTAACACATTTATGTACCGCTCTCGACGCATTGTACCTTCTACAAAATACAAAGGGCCGGGTCCGTCTCCACTAATTACTCCCCAAATCATTACTTGCGGAGGGTGTTTTACAATTCGAAGAACCGTGGACTCTGTGAGACGTTCGCCAGGTCGTCTACGAACAAATTGTGCTCGCTGCACTAACACACAGAGCGAGCACTCGTCACTAAAGAAAACCTATTATATAATGCAAACATTAATTCAGTAAAAATCATGTTGTTAAGTTATTCACCTTTTTCCAATTCTCGTCTGTGAAATGTCGATATTCTCTTGCAATGTTGAGACGAGCAGATTTCATTTTTTCTGTTAAACGAAGCTTTTTTACAAGTCTTCGGCCCATTAGGCGATTTTCGCGCAATCGGCGCCTGACAGTTCTGCTCGAAATCTCTATTCCTCTATCTTGTAAATTTTTTTGAATCATTTTAATTGTAGCAAATCTATTGCTCAAATTCCAAATAACTAATTGTTAAGAGAGAGGTAGAATAACAATTTTACCTTTGCAATAGCGATATATCAACATAAAACACTTAGCGAAAACTGTGAACTCGCTAAATGTAAGTTGATAACTGAAATATTTATATATACGTACTTTACTCCTCTAAATATCATTTCTCTGGTATTTTTATTTATTGATACAATAATCTAGTCCCCCTATAAACGATCGGATTCAAAGCAAAAGAATATCAATATAATAGGATGGGAATTTCCAGGTGAAAGGGTTGATTTATGACATGTTTCAAGTAATATGGCCAGGGACTGTAATAACAGTTTTGTATTACGTATACGATTTCTTATTGCTTTATAAATAATCTAAACAATTTGCGTAAAAAAGAACAATTGAGTGGAGGTAAATGGTTCTGTTTTAATTATCTCACAATTTTAAAACCAAGTGAAAAGTTGTACTTAATGATTGCCTTCTGCCTTCTATGATGATACATATTGGAATTGTCATCCCTACGAACGTGCTGGGAATAAATATAACAATGAAATTTTTTTGAATGGTAAATAAGACGATAAATATACGCGTAATATCAAAGGCACCATTTCATAATTGATATTTGTTTGAAAATGATGGCCATCTAGCCGTTAGATGCCTCGCATATCGAATGTTTCAAACGTATTTCCCATGAAATTGTAGTATCTTCAAAAATAGTGGAATAAGTATTACCTAATTCGTACCACTTTGTAGATAATTTGACAAGGAAATTGCTAACAATATAAAAATATATGTTCTATTTAAGGAAATCGAGAAAAAATCGATTAAGTTTCGATAAATGTTGCACGACAAATTTAACACCCTGTATATATTTCTACATTATACCACCTTGAAACATATTAAGTATTAATCCCTAAATTGATAGCAAAAGAGTAACTCGCGGCACTACAATTGTTTTCAGGGTAGGTCTTAAAACAGTCTGCAACTGTCAAAATTTTAACAAAATTTGCAATATAGCAAAAGTAATTATCGAAAGTACACATAACTATTGTAGTGGGATGTTTCAACGTGAATAGCGTATGTTAAATTCACTATAATTAATATTATATCAAAATTCGCCGAGAATAGATTTTAATAGAGTTTAATGCGGAATCAATCTTTTCTTAAAAAAAAAAAAGACTCGGTTAATAACATGTTACAGAGGAGAGTCAAAAGCTTATTTTAAGTTATTTATATATTAAATACATTAATTTGAAAAAATGACACAGATACACATAAAAATCACATTGTATTTGGAAATTAAAATCCTTTGCCTTACCTACGACACCGAATTGGAAGTTCAAAACATCAAAATTAAAATATCAAGTCATTAGATTGGCAATGTTAAGGACGACGAGAAAAAAAGAGAAGTCAGCAACGAAAAACAATTGTGACAGATAATAACATCTTTCCGATTGACTTTTAGAAGTTTGAGACAAAAAAGTTAAAACATCGTGGGAGTCACCAGTGCAAATACATAAAAAACATTTCAAGTGAACTATAAATGATATTCAACGATTGTTAACGATATTTAATCAGTGACAAAATTTTAAAAAACCATTTGAAGAAACTTAACCGACGAAAACCATCAGAGGGCTTCCAAACAAGGGGACTCTACGAAGCAGAGGGAAGAAGGAATAAAAAATAAGGGGATTTCACGAAGAAGAGGGAAAAAGGAACCAACAACTAGTACGATTTTACACACACACACACACGTTTTAAAAAAACACGCCTCAATAACTGTAAGTAATTTTAATTAGATTAAATTCATCTTTCTATTGTAAGTAAATATTTCAAATAAATACAAAAACAGATTATCTCCTCAATTCAAATCTTTTAATTAAATTTGTCACATAACACTACATATCACTGCAAAGGTAATTTAAGTGGCTATCGAAATGATTAATAAAAAGTACAACAATCCATTTAAAATAAAATAGTTGAAGGCGAATATTTGGCGCACCCTGTGTCATACGTGTTGTTTGCACTGGTCTTGTTGATGAATGGTTGTAAATTAAACACTGTACCCGTGAACTATGTAACTTTATTTGTGTAATCACTAGAGTAACCAAAACTTGCGGACTCGCATAGGTGTCGGTATTACGGGTTAATATAAGAATACGAAAAATTCATAAATAAACTTACTTGCTAATTATTCAACAAATTAGAGGCATCAGGATGCGAACTACTGTAAACTTGCATCATTGCATATGTTTCCACAGTTACTTCTTTAAACCTTGTGCGTCGACAAGAAAAAATATTCTTATACATAGAAAACGATCTCTCCACATCTAAGGAAGTTACATTTGCATGTAGAAACTGTTTTTCAAAATCACTTAAAAGTTCACTATTCTTACACTTATTATAAGCAGCCTCTAAAGTATTAAAATCGGGATTTTTCCTTAAAACATCTGCCAACTTTTGACTAGCGTATAATCCTGGCGTATCATTTAATGTGTGTAATTTATTTTTTACACTCTCCACTATGTCTAATGATTCCTGCAATGACAATTCAGTACATTGTAGTTTTCTGATGGCATCTAGTAATACTGTATAATTGGTACATATTGTTGTTAAATCTTCTAAAAGTTGAGGAATTTGAAATTCTCTTTGACTTTCTCTAATTGCTTTGGATTCATTCCGATTAAATCGCATTATAACTGATTGAATTTGTTGAAAATGGATCAAATAGTAAGAAGCTGCTGTTAGCCAAGTACCCCATCGCGTTAAAATTGGTTCAAGAGGTTCTGGAATACCTGGACAAAATTTACGAAATTCTTTTAAACGTTTAGGAGATTTACGAAACACTGCTTTAGTACTTCCAATCATCCGATCAACGTTTCCGTAATGTTGTCGTACAACTTCACCAACTAAATGCAAAGCATGCAGCACGCAGGTTATATGTAGGAAATATATGTTTTAAGGATCGCCCAACATTTAACATCGTTGCTGCACTATCTGTCACAATCATCACAACTTGATCTTGGGCAATTTTAAATTTTTTCAAAGCGTTCATTATCACTTTTTGAATATTTTCCGCGGTACATTGTTGAACACGTTTGCAACCTAACAAATATCGAGATGCTGTGTTCTCGCTAGATAAAACGCGAGCTATTACATTCACAATACTGTTTTTCTTTATATCGGTCGTCTCGTCCACGGTAATCCATATTTTTTTGGAACACAAATCACGTTTACACACATTTTCTAGCATCTCTTTCATTCGCGGCAAATGATTCTGTAATTGTGTTTGTGAGGGTAATGGGTACATTTGGAACGTATTATCGCCAAAACGTTTTAAAAGCTGCTTTTCTCACCAACGACAACGGAAGATTACAAGAGGTAAACATAATTAATAAATGTATGAGGAATAGTGTATAAGGTATTTCAGTTCTTGCATGCATTTCTCATATGCTTAATACCATTGACATGCCTCTGGCAATCAGTTCTGTCCAATGCAGCCAAACGAACATTGTATATTAAGCAAAAAACTGCACTACCGTCATATTTTAAATGGGGACGAGGCATTGTTTTCTTAGGTATGTAAATATTAGTTCTATATGAAACGATACACTAATTATGTACTTGGTATAATACTACAACACACAAAAAACACCAGCTATATTTTCAAAAGCGACACGTAAGTACATAACCTTGACCGTTAACGTTTAACATGATTTATATTCAAGGTCGACACTACATGCCTGCTTCTCTACCGGTTTAGTTTATTTATGAATTTTTCGTATTCTTATATTAACCCGTAATACCGACGCCTATGCGAGTCCGCAAGTTTAGGTTACTCTAGTAATCACTATAACTAAAATATTAGGTTTTGTATTACGTACACATGCGTGCACTCAACAACTTCAACTGATTCACGAGGATGTATGTGTGTTAAACCTACTGTGTGAATTATAATACATACAACTCAGATAGCATAACTATCAAGACACATACATCACACCCTGCATACCACCTTTCGAGTTTAAGAGAATATATTGAAATACGACAATACACAAGTGACATCTACTGGGTTGAGTACTGTGCAACTCAACAGTACATTAAATTGTTTTAGGTATCAGTGAAGTATTTGTATCCCTACCCCTACAAAAGGAAAACCTAGTCGGAGGCACAGAATCAAAAAGAAATACAGAGAAAATCTAGACAAAATAAGAAAACGCTAGAACAACGAAGAACACAGCACTGCAGTGTCTTTCTTCTCTGGCGCATCTAAATATAAGATACCGTCTAGATTTTATTAACCCCAAATTAACCTAACGCATAAATCCTAACCTACGACACCAAGAGCAATACATTGTAATGACCGCGTGTAGCGCGCTGGCTCTCCTTCCAACATATTACAACTAGCGCTCCTTATACCCTGATATTCGTTTTTTAGACATCGCGTTTCATTTCAGGATCTATTTACACGTGTGTAACGTACGATGTGTTTGCTGTACGGCGAGCCAAGAAAGTATTAGGCACGTCAGTTATAGTAAATAATGTTTGGGTAAAGGTTTGCGATGTTTTTATTACTATTTATGGTAGAAATAGATTTTATTGCTAGGTACATATTATTAAAATTAAGCAGACTACAAAAGTGTTATTGTATATATTTGGAGCTTTGAGAAATTATTCTTAATATAATAAAAATATATACAGAGTGGCGCAATAGTGTGGCAAAGCTCGTTATATCCGCTATTAAGAGAGATATCAAAAAAACTTTCTAATAAAAATTGTAGATACTTTTAAACATAACATTTTAAAATTATTTACATTTATACAATGTGCTCCATAATTCCAGGGTGAACCTTAAATGGGACAGCCTATACATTAATTTAAATTTTGGTTAAGCTCATCTCCCTCATACTCCAAATATAGGGTTTTATTACGTTATACTGTGTATTTGAAAAGTTATAATCAATTTTATCCTGAAAACATGACAAGCTTAATAAGCCGTATCTTGATAAATAATGAATACTAAATCATTTTAATGCTACCGCGAGTTTAAGAATATACTCTTACTTCGATATCAACTGTAATTTGTTTCCAGGACTGTCGCATTTATACAGGGTAAGTCAAAATGGAAATTACGATTTTCTAATTTTTATCAAATGGATACCCATGTACGTTATACCAACAGTAGAAGGGGATATCTTATGTACTCCCATTTTTATTAGGTATTCCCTCTACCTAAATTCAATAGTTGAGGAGATATTTCAAATTATTACAGAAATTATTTCAATATATCAAGTTATCCGTGAAACAGGATTTCCTCCAATTAACTTTTCATTTTTATTCACTCGTCCATCAAAAAAATGTCGTCCAATAACGTAATTTCCAACTATAGCACACCGAACATTCAAAGACCACCTAGTTTGAGTTTTAGTCTCCATGATATAGGGGTTGTTTGTACGAGGGTAAGTCAAATATTATCTCCTATGCGTCATTCACCCGGCGCCCATCGGGGAAGGTTTGTGTCAGCCGATAGGAGAACAATAATGCTTCCTATGATCCATGCTCGATTTCCCGTAGGGTGGTCACATTCTCATAAGGTGTAGAGATAGAATTTGACGTGGTAGAAGAAAATTAGCTACAGTTTTGAAACCAGCATGCCTAATTAACTATAAAACAGCTCAAAAACCAAACTCAACAGAAATTGTGTTACAAATTGTTCCCAAGTGTTATTTAATCTTGTTTGTTATTTATGGAGAATGCAATAAAGTGATATCAAGAACATGCGGTACCTTTGCGACAATAACCAACCTTTATAATTGAAATTACCAAAAGTAAATTAACCAAACATTAAATATGTCAATAATAGAAATTATAAATTCGAAGCATATTGGAAAACAAAACGTAGCGACATTTATTGTAAACATAAGACAACCCTTGACAGTAAGAAATAGAATTATGTTGGTAAAATAGAATTTGACACATTACAATATATAAATTTTGAAGCATATTAAAAAGATAACGCAGCGACATCTATTGTAAACACAAAGCAACCTTTGACAGTTAGAAATTCAATTACGTTTACAAAGTAGAATTCGACACGTTACAAAGTGATAGGTAATTTTAAACTGATTTGTGGTAATTTTCACGTTATACTTTAAAATTTTCCATTTGACGAAATTTACGTCGAAAATAGGAGGAAATTTGTTACCTCCTACTTTTGATGTCAAAAAATTCCTTCAAAATTTTTTGTAGTGTAGTTAAGGAAGAAGAAATAGAATGGGTTTATTTTACTACTTCTAATTGCCCATTTACTAATCGTATTTTCTGTAAATTTCTATTCCTGGAATAAAAGCGCACTTTCATAAATATTTCTACAACATATACAAATATGTCATATTTAATCTCCCTCGATTCTTCAACACTGCAATTTCTCTTCTCCTTCTGTACTCCTTCTTACAGTACGTACTATGCACAAACTGCATTCGGCATCGCGCTTAAGTAGAAATTTTTTCGGTCTCTGAATATTTTCAATTTGGCCGCCTTCCAGCGCTCAGTAAACGAGCGAAGAGGACACTTTATTAATCGCCGCGAACTACTCGACAAGCAACAGATCGAATTCTTCCTACTTTCATAATATTATTAATTCGTGCCAAATTTACGATGCAGCAACGGCCGCGCGTAGTAGAAGCAGCAGACGGTAGCAGTAGCAGTAGCACTAGCGTGCCCCCTTTTGATCTGTTTTATTGTGTCTGGTGCTGGTGTTGCGGCGAGGCTACACGGAGTCCGATTCCTCGAGTCTGTTGTGAAAATATATGCGCGCTCGGGAGGCATGTGGTCTGTTAGCTTTTCCTTACCTCTAAATAACTAATTGATGATTAATGTTGATGTAAAGGCAAAAACTTTCTTTTTGATATGTTTTCTTGGGCCAAATTAGAGAGTTATATTTTTTGTGTGTATTCTCCATATTTCATTCTTTTGTTGATTACCTTCAGCAGCACCAACATAAGAAATAATTTATCGTTTGACGAAGTGAAATTATTCCAAAATTTAAACACAATGTTATTTTGCAATTTAATGGAATTCTTGTTTTTGAATAGGTTCAGTTTGAGATGTTGCCTGCATGTAAATGCTTAGATTAACAAATTGGCCACCTTTCAACATGAGACTTCATATTATGCTCAAAATTACAAATTTTTGTACTTCTTGAAGATGAAGTGAAATTGTAGATCTTGTACTAATTGTTGTTTTATTACTGGACGAAGGGTTGGATTATGCAACAACCTCTCACTTCTAGGCATCCATAAATATGATTATTAGCCGACTACATTAGAATTTTACTGAATCCAGAGGTGTTCCCACTTCCGGTAAAAATGTTTAACGTGCCAAACATTGTCTTTGGTTAAGGTTTTACTTCCTTATCCGAGAAGAAGACATGCTTGGATTTTTATTCGTAATTAAAAACCAACCATCTCTGCTGGGATTTGAACTCTTGTCATTCGTATCGAAAGGCATGCTAAATATATTTAGGTGTGAAAAAGGCCAGTTCCAGATGGATTCCTCATAATTTGACCTAAGCACAAAAAAAGGCTCGTGTCAATTGGTGTAAGGGAATACTCAAAAAATTCGGCAGAGGAATCTCAAAATCCGTATATAACATCTCAACAGGTGACGAAAATTGGATATATTCGTACGAGCCGGAAATTAAGCAACAATCAAGTGCTTGGGTGCTCCCAGATGAACCCAATCCAACAAAAGTTGTTCGTTCACGAAGCGCTTCCAAGAAAATGGTTGATTATTTCTTTCGTTGAACTGGACATGTCGCAAGCATTGCTTTGGAGGATCGAAGAACAGTTAATACTGAAGGATGTATAACAATTTGTTTGCCGGAAGTCATCGATGAAATCAGGAAAAAGAGTCGACGACGTCGTACCATCCTTCATCATGACAATGTCAGCTCCCAGGCAGCACGTCAAACAATTGATTATTTGAAGAAGAAAAACATCGAATTAATGCCTCGTTGCCTGTATTCATCTGATTTATCGCCTAGCGACTGATTTTTGTTCCCGAATGTCTAACAAAAAATACGTGGACAGCGATTTTGATCACCTCAAGAAGTTGTTGAAGCCTTTGAACACCATGTTTTGCAGATATCACCTTCAGAGTGGAAAAAATGTCAGGGGAATCGATTTAAACGCATGCAAAAGTGTATAAATCTTAATGGCGAATATTTTGAAAAACAATAAAACGATTTGTACTATTTTTTTTTCTTTCATTATTTTTGTAAGAACATTTTTAAGCAGGCACCCTCTAGGTACCTATCGAAATACACTGTAGGATATTAAACATTCGTTCATAATTCGAATAGGTAATAATACATAAAATTCTAGCCAGTTAAGCTCGTCGGCTTGACGATGATGATACCATCAAAAGCTGTTATTCGAACGATTTTACGGTCGTTGTAACGCAGAACAACAAACGAGATGGCTGTCAATTTCGGGTTCGCGTCACCGCTTCAAAGAAAAAATTTTAATAGAAATAGAGCGCTAACCGTAAAATCGGAGCGGGGAAGGAAAATATATGCGACCGTTATCGGTGACAAAATTATTTCGTTTGTCCGTCGTAGTTTTACGAATTTGAAGAGTATTTAAATGGAATCGTCGGGATTTATCGTTATTCGCATGGTTTTCGAATTGGAATGGAAATGAAAGGACGAAGTGGAGAATGGTATTTCGGAATGTTGTGCGGAGAGGATGTAAAATTGCATGGCAAATATTTATTTTTATTTACGCTTTGAGAACACATCGGAATTTTTTATTCTTATATGTACTAAAAGCACCCGCGTTTCACCTATATTTGAAATAAGAGATTTGTTATTCAATTTTTTTGATGGAGATAGTAATATCAATTTATCAATCGTCTTTTTCTTTAATTCATATCCTCTACAGACCTTGTGTATACTAGGGCGTACATAAAAATCGTCTTCATTAAAGACCTGATAAGTTGAAATTACCTTTTAACACCTTGTACATTTCACTATTCTTTGTTATTAAATGAAAAGCGAAAGAACTTTTATTCTAGTAGTAACTTTATTAAATTTAATTAATGCATACTCTATTTCTTACATGTTTATCTTTCAATATCTGCTTATTGACTACAAATTACTTACTCCGTAATATATCTACCTTTATTCTCCTTCATCACCTTTTTTATAGTCTTAATGCTTAGTAAAACATCAGCGGACATTACTCCGATATGCGTTCGCAATAAAAGCAATGTCAGCGTCTGTCTTATTGATGTCAATACACTACAAAGTAATATAATTTACAATAAAATATTTCTCAACAAAGACATAGTTCTATGGATTTGATTGGGTCATAAATAAGCGTAAATTTACTAAGAAAGTTAATGCACACTATGATGTACGGCAATAAACAAATGTAACCGGACAATACGAGTTGTACGCAAGTTGTGCGTCTCTATCGCACTTTTAGGCGAGTCGCCCCGCTCCAACTACCCGCATCGCCTTAGCTTACTTCATCACCGGCTTTCCTCGAGTAACCAACGTTGGCGTTGGTATGAAATGCATGTCATAAAACCCTCTTTTACAATCTGTATAGAATATGCCGCCGCGCCGCGCCGTACCGAATAATAGTCAGCGAATCGATGTTAGAGTTTAAGGAAGGATCATTATTTCTAAACCGACTAAATACGTATTATATGCGAGTGTTACAGCATCGGTCGCGGGAATTATTTCTTATGAAAGTTATTGTTATTTATAAGTATATTTATATATGTATTTGTTTTTTGCATTTCACTGCTTTAAAAATTGTTCTTTCTTTTTCGGAATTCTTTTTGTTGAATTAATCTCGGGGCAACTGTTTTATTGAACGATTTAACTTTTTTGCCGTATTTACACTACCGACGGAAAGTTTGGAGGCAAGTCGCAATTTCTTAGAAAAATGTAGAAATATATATTTCTTGGATGGATCATTAAAATCTATTTAAGTACTGTTTACTTTTATGTATGTAGCGAACTATTTGTAATATCGTTATGCAAATTTTCAAGCATATCCATTATTTACAAATGCATTTTACTAATAGACACTAATGGGCATTTCATAGAAACCAATAATGTTCAAATTATCACGTAATAATCAGGTGTTCGAGGATGAACATTAAGACAAGATGGTATTAAGTATTAAGTGCAGGCTTTCCCAGTTTTGTTTTGAAATTGGATTAGTGTCATTAATATTTAATAGTCCTAATTGCGTTTATCCTTTAGGAAAATAAATGCAGATGCTAGAATAATTAGGAGAAACCTTCATATTTTACCAACTATTGTTTTCTGTGTAAAAATGTATGTATTTCGAGAAAAATATTTACCCAAAAGGTTTAAGAGTATGGAAAATAGTGGTATAAAAATGAGAAAAGCAAAAAACTTCTTTTCTGCTTGAAACCGAAGTCGCCACGAAAAAATAACGGTTATTTAGTTTTCTTGACATTATAGTAACAATAACAATATAATAATGTATATGGCAGTAGAGCTACCAGGAGCTACATATAAGGCACGTCAAAAAATACAGTATGCTTTGAATTTCTTGTAACTATTATTCATAAACGAACGAAAGGCGGAAAGAACGGAATGGCGGAATTTAAACGGAAATTATACAAGGATCAGTGGAAAAGAACAGACGCGTTTTTCTTTTTTACCTTTTAGCAAAATATATAACTAAGGCGATATAATTACCATTTTCTGCAATGCGTGTGTATAGTAAATAATAGTGAGAAAAATTTCGGACAATGTGCTGTGCGAATAGTTTGGTAAATCTGCAGATTAAATACTTATTAATTACATCGGAAATTTCCAAGGAAAGTAGGTATAAGATCTTCCTAATCTACAAATGAAATTGTATATATTATTAATGATGCTTAAACCTTTTCTTCATATAGCGATTAAAGCAGGGGTTCCCAAAGTTTTTCTTAGGCAGGCCAATTTGATATTACCGACATTTTTGGCGGGCCAAAAAAAAACGGGATAACATCAAAACAATATCCACGATTTTTTTTTTGTTTTAAATACTTATATTTAAATATTTCTTTTTACCAATTTTCCACATGTTTCAAAGTGACAAAAGTTACCAATTTGAAGGTGTTCTTGTAATAAATCAAATTTTCTTTCCGTGGAATTTAGATATCCTAGAAGATCATAAATAAGCTTACCATTACCTTGCAGTTTTAAGTTTAATCCGTTCATAACCCTAATTACGTCTACTGGAAATGTCAAGTCGCATAACCAGTTAATATCTTGTAATTAAGTAACATCACGATTTTTTTCAGTTAAGAACTCTGTAATTTCTTTTCTTAAACTAAAAAACCTTTTTAATGTTTGTCCTCTCGAAAGCCATCTGATCTCTGATATAACGTCTCCAAATGGAGATTCAGACTCTTCTAAAAGAGTTTTTAATTGGCGGTGATTGAGAGCATGCTTTTTGATAAAATTAACTGTCTTAATAACATCATTCATGACATTATTCATTTTCAACACCTGAGATTTTTCTGATGCATAATACAATGATAATGATGCATTTTATGGTATTGTTAGTCTTTTTAAAAAATGTATAAAGCCTTGTTTGTGGCCCATCATAGATGGAGCACCGTCTACCGCCTACCAAATTGTCCCAATGAATTTTGTTCGAATCAAAACCATGTGCCGAATTGCAGATATCGATACTTTCGTCCAAAGCAATGGAAAAAGCAGTAAACGATTTTGAAATTTCTATTTCACGCTTTACATTTCAAAATGCGACAATCGCTTATTACAAATTACGTGTATAAATTTCTCATTATTAGCAGGTAGTAAAATGTATACAATTGTATATTTTCCGTTATACTCTACGACCCACTCAATGCAGGTAGCCGATTCGCATAGCGCGTTGAGACAGCTGTATCGTTCTTTGTCCTGAGAAGCATGCATCTTATATGCAACTTCCTTAACTGTTCCTTACCGGACGAGGCCCGGCAAGCGACTAAATACAAAATACAGCTAGGAAAGGCAGGGTCGGTGCGATAGAGAAGAGTTGATGCGCTATGACCTGTTGGGTGTCCGGTTACTTGTGAGTTTCGCCGTACAAGTCGTGTTAACAGTTATAGAAAACATTAAAAATGTCGGGTCTGTAGAACTGATGTTTCACTTGCTATTAAAAAATTGAAAAACAAAATGACCTCCGATCCAAACGGTATTCCCAGCTTCTTGGTGAGAGATTATAGCATCATTCTAGCACAGCCTTTAACGATCATTTTTAACTTATCTCTAACCACCGCCGTTTTCCCTATTTTATGGAAGGTGTCTAGAGTATGTTCGATACTGAAATGTGAACCAGCGGTAGATATTACTAACTATCCAACTAACCAATATCTCTCTTAGACAATTTTGCGAAGGTGTTCGAGAGCGTATTGTACTCACGGATCTATCCTCATATCAAAAGTTATATCTCCCCCGATCAACATGGCTTCAGGGAGAAAAGGTCAACTGTTACCAACTTGTACTTCACCCAGGTTGTGTCAAATGTTTTAGATGTTCGTGGTCAAGTGGATACAGTCTATACTGATATTTCAAATGCATTTGATAGAATAAATCATACTATCTTAATTAGGAAGTTGGACTTATTTGGTTTCAGCAGTAATTTTGTAGTCTTTCTTTCATCTTATCTTCACCAACGAATGCAATACGTCTTCTACAATGGTTTTTCATCTGTTCAATACACTGCAAAATCTGGAGTACCTCAAGGGTCAAACCTAAGTCGCTTGCTCTTTATTTTACTTATCAATGACTTACTTGACTGTATTGACTGTAAGAAGAGTATTTTCGCTGATGATCTAAAAATATTTTATAAACTTAGTGGTGTAGATGTTACTTACAAAATTAGATTAATAAAATTTCTCGAAGGTGCATTGATAATAGACTTGAGATGAATGCTTCCAAGTGTAATGTAGTACCATATTCTAGGAAAACAAACATTCTTCACTATGCTTACACTCTTGATAAGTAGGTTTTGTTATACGGAACTCGCTTATTTCAAGTTGACACCGCCAAACTTTTATTCAGTACCTACATCAGAAGCAAATTTGAATATGCTAATGTAGTGTGGTGTCCACATTATACTATACATCTCACATAGCGCTGCTTGAGAAGGTCCAGCGTGCCATCCAGCGTAAATTTGAAGGGACGTATCCGCTTCGAGGCACAGATCATAGTTTCTTCCTGCAAAAATTTGAAACAGAATCGCTACAAAAGCATCGTCAACATAATAATATAAAATGTTTATACAACATTAGGAATAACATAATGTTTAGTTTATGCTTAATTATTATTATTGTCAATGTTGTAGAGTGTTTTGGAAGTTGTTTGCAACAATGTTTTCTTTCTTTTGTATTTATATATTAAGGTGTCTGCAATTGAATTTAATTTCTGTCCTTTATTTGGATCGTGTAATCTGTTGGACAATAAAGTTGTATTGTTATTAATAAATATCATATATCATTACTGAACAATATCAACATGGTATTGATAATTAGATCCATTTTGTACATCTTTCTTTGCGTTGGTACCAAATAAATTTATGGAATGCTTACATTTCTTGGACCTTTCCCAAGCTCCATAAGCCAGTTCTTTAAGATGTTACTTGAAAGTCGGCACCTGGAGGTCTCGTCTCAGCTGCTGCCCCGACACATACCGTGGGGCCGAATCTATTAGTCTTAACAGTTTATTCTATTGTGCTTTAAAATTTTTCACCTGGTATTGTGCTGCAGTGCACCGGGCAATTTAGACTTAGGTTATTACTGGTCTAAATGTGGAAGTATAGATCTTGACCTTATTCTGCAGGTCTGTCTCTATGCCACTTGCATAAATCCTGCATTATATCATAAAACTGCATTCGGCGATCGGGACCATCTTCATTCATTCCCACCAATTCCTTCTTCTATCACTCTTTTAGCAGTTCTTTCTTCATACAATCGTCAAACATGTCCAAGCCACCTTAATGTTTCTTTCCTAATCGCTGTCATGATTTTTGCCTTTTGTATAAATTTATTAACACCTTGTTGATCCGTCGCCTCCACTCGCCGTCTTCATTTATCTCCCCATAAATTTTCTTTAATATTTTCCGTTTCGATATTTTCAATTTTTGCTTTGGCAAACCACTAAGTCCACGTTTCACTTGCATACAACACTGTTAGACATATAAAGGTGTCATATTTCCTGTCTTTGGTCGCTCTCCCAATCTTTTTGTTTTTGAACAGAGTATTCAAACTTCATACACTTTTGCTTCCCCTCATCAGTCAGCTCTCAATCTCGACCATCTCTATGGTAGCCCGGACACGTACCAAGGGGGCCGAACCTATTAGCCTTAGCAATTAATTATGTTGTGCTTCTAAGTTTTTCAGCTGGTATTCCGCCACAGTGCACCGGGCAATTTAGCTATAGGTCATTTCTGGTCTCAACGTGGAAGTATAGATCTTGACCTTATTCCTCAGGTCTGTTTCTATACTATTTGCTGGCATGACGGTTGCATAAATCCTGCATTATATCATAAAATTGCATTCGGCGATCGGGGTCATCTTCATTCATTCCCACCAATTCCTTCCTCCATTACTCTTTTAGCAGCTCTTCCTTCGTACAATCGTCAAACATGTCCAAGCCACCTTAATCTTTGTTTCTTAACTGCTGTCATGGTTTTCGTCTTTTGTATAAATCCATTAGCACCTTGTAGGTCCGTCGCTTCCACTCGCCGTCTTCATTTATCTCTCCGTAAATTTTCCTTAATATTTTCTGTTCCGATATTCTCAATTTTTGCTTTGGCAAACCATTAGGTCCACGTTTCACTGGCATACAACACTGCTAGACATATAAAGGCGCCATATTTCCTCTTTTTAGTCGACCTCCTAATCTTCTTGTTTTTGAACAGAGTACTCAGTATTGCTTCCCCTCATCAATCTGCTCTCAATCTCGTCCTCCTCTATGGTACTGCTAGTTATCTTGACTTCTAGATATGTAAATGTCTTTCAAATTTATATATTTTGCCAACACCTTTGATCTCTATGTGATCTGTTAACTCAATATTCCCATTAATCATCATATGCTTAGATGCTTAATTCTATTATCATTTACTCGTAAGCTGAACTCCTTAGATGACTCCTGCCACCGAGTGAAAACCTCCAGTAACTCCTTCTTGGATCTTGCTATTAGCACTAAATCACGGCTTGAGTTAGGTGTGGGAAACATAATAATAACTTGCCTTAATTTAGCCTGCACTATCGTAATATAGAGGCTATTCCATTTAACTTTTCACAATTTTAGTGTGAAACTTTTTTGTCAGCCTGTATATATCAAAATAATTTTAAAACTTGCTCCCAATAAAACTACATAGTTCTTAACGAATATATTTTAGAAATATTTTGTTTATTTTATTATTTTGTTTTATTGAATGTTTTCATTCAAATGGCCATTCTACAAGAAATCTATTAAAAAAACTCCTTCAATAATCTGTAGAGTAACCTAAACTTGCGGACTCGCATAGGCGTCGGTATTACGGGTTAATATAAGAATACGAAAAATTCATAAATAAACTAAACCGGTAGAGAAGCAGGCATGTAGTGTCGACCTTGAATATAAATCATGTTAAACCGCGCTGAGAGAGATTTCGTTTTAGTACCGGTTGAGCTGTTGCAGAGATTAGTCGAACGGTCAAGGTTATGTACTTACGTGTCGCTTTTGAAAATATAGCTGGTGTTTTTTGCGTGTTGTAGTATTATACCAAGTGCATAATTAGTGTATCGTTTCATATAGAACTAATATTTACATACCTAAGAAAACAATGCCTCGTAATAGATTTGCTACGAATGTACATAAGTATGTGTCACTTCTTCCTCATTTAAAATATGACGGTAGTGCAGTTTTTTGCTTAATATGCAATGTTCGTTTGGTTGCATTGGACAGAACTGATTGCCAGAGGCATGTCAATGGTATGTCATGGTATCATACATTTATTAATTATGTTTACCTCTTGTAATCTTCCGTTGTCGTTGGTGAGAAAAGCAGCTTTTAAAACGTTTTGGCGACAATACGTTCCAAAGTACCCATTACCCTCACAAACACAATTACAGAATCATTTGCCGCGAATGAAAGAGCTGCTAGAAAATGTGTGTAAACGTGATTTGTGTTCCAAAAAAATATGGATTACCGTGGATGAGACGACCGATATAAAGAAAAACAGTATTGTGAATGTAATAGCTCGCGTTTTATCTAGCGAGAACACAGCATCTCGATATTTGTTAGCTTGCAAACGTGTTCAACAATGTACCGCGGAAAATATTCAAAAAGTGATAATGAACGCTTTGAAAAAATTTAAAATTGCCCAAGATCAAGTTGTGATGATTGTGACAGATAGTGCAGCAACGATGTTAAGTGTTGGGCGATCCTTAAAACATATATTTCTTAACTTAATACATATAACCTGCGTGCTGCATGCTTTGCATTTACAACATTACGGAAACGTTGATCGGATGATTGGAAGTACTAAAGCAGTGTTTCGTAAATCTCCTAAACGTTTAAAAGAATTTCGTAAATTTTGTCCAGGTATTCCAGAACCTCCTGAACCAATTTTAACGCGATGGGGTACTTGGCTAACAGCAGCTTCTTACTATTTGATCCATTTTCAACAAATTCAATCAGTTATAATGCGATTTAATCGGAATGAATCCAAAGCAATTAGAGAAAGTCAAAGAGAATTTGAAATTCCTCAACTTTTAGAAGATTTAACAACAATATGTACCAATTATACAGTATTACTAGATGCCATCAGAAAACTACAATGTACTGAATTGTCATTGCAGGAATCATTAGACATAGTGGAGAGTGTAAAAAATAAATTACACACATTAAATGATACGCCAGGATTATGCGCTAGTCAAAAGTTGGCAGATGTTTTAAGGAAAAATCCCGATTTTAATACTTTAGAGGCCGTTTATAATAAGTGTAAGAATATAGTGAACTTTTAAGTGATTTTGAAAAACAGTTTCTACATGCAAATGTAACTTCCTTAGATGTGGAGGGATCGTTTTCTATGTATAAGAATATTTTTTCTTGTCGACGCACAAGGTTTAAAGAAGTAACTATGGAAACATATGCAATGATGCAAGTTTACAGTAGTTCACATCCTGATGCCTCTAATTTGTTGAATAATTAGCAAGTAAGTTTATTTATGAATTTTTCGTATTCTTATATTAACCCGTAATACCGACGCCTATGCGAGTCCGCAAGTTTTGGTTACTCTAATAATCTGTTACCGTACATAGCGCCTTGTTATAAATCACACGTTTAGCTTCTGTTCTTTTCCTAGTAGCGCAAAGTATTGTTTCGCCAGATATATGTATACAACGTGCCCTGAAAAATTTTTAGTACCAGCCAGAGTTGCAGTAATCTGTCTAGACTTTATATTGCACGATTCATAAACAAAGATTACGTTAAACTTAGAAAACCACTTCAATAATTCTTAAAACAAATCCCCCTTAAGATGTTCGCTGTCAAAATAGATCCATAAAATATTTCCGCTCGTTGTCTTGAAAGGCATTCCTAAAATACTGGCCGCGCTTTTGTAAATCCACCTCCGTGCATCGGGGAAAACGAGAGCTTACGAAAATATCCGGGTTTCGAGCTGTTGGTATACTCGCTACGTTTTATACACACACATGTAGACCAAAATTATTTAATTGCGCGATTGTAAAACGTCCGAAATGAAAAAAAAATGCGCCCCAGATAAAGAAACAAAAACAATAAACGGATAATAATCGTGATCGTTAAGAGGCGCTTATACGAGGTGTAAAAGTTCTAAAAAAGCGCGCTTTATTGGCCGTAAAGAAATTAGTAAAAAGAAGGCAGAATATAAAGGAGAATTGTATGTAAGCAAGTGCCTCGCATATGTTTCGATAATGGCGCTTTTAAGAGGGTCGTGAAAAGCCTTTTAATGGACGGTTTTATATTATTATATAACTTCTTTAAAATCCATTATTATCAAACGGTTTTATTTCTGTTTACAAACCAGGGAAGTTAGCGAGTTATTAGATTTATGGGAAGTCAGTTTTGTTTGATCAACACTTCTTTTTTATTCCGACATTCTTTCTTTTTGACTAATAAAAAAGATAATTAGTCGAAAGTTCAATCAAATTCTAGACGTAATTTTGCTTTAATAGCCTCTTCTTTTCTTATAAATTACGCAAATTAATAATAAGAATTCATTATGTAGTGGAAAAAAAACAATTTTGACAAAAAGTACCTAAAGGTAATGATTTTCACCTTTATCAGAATGCTTGATTTTTTGCGAATGGGTTAGCAGATAGCAGCTATTTGCTGCAGCCGCCTAGCTAATGGTTCTTGAATTAAGTAATTTTAAATACCTCCACAAGTTCAGTGGCCGTCTTCTCCTGTTATTGACGTAGTTAAGAACTTTTTTAAGATTAATTTTATTAAGGAAACACCTCAAAATAATGAGCGTACGCAGAGAAATGGTTTCTTGCATCAAGAAATTAGCTTTTCTTGCAAAAATCAATCTCTATTCAAGAAAATATTTTTATTTCAAGACTATAAAAATGTATGATATAGGAAAATAATTTTCTTGACATTTCATTTGTATTAAATAAATATTTCCTTGGGATTACAAAAAATCCAAAACAGAAAAATGTTTCCTCATTTAGTCCTAAGTTAAAAAAATATTCATATTACATTAACCGGTATCTTTTGAAAATGTTTATGAAACGTTGTTCGTTAAAGGTCATATCATTGTATGGGTAACTATGGCATCTATATTCCGGATTCTGTCGCCGCTTTCTAGAACGGAATGACTATATCTTTTGGTACTAGGTGGCGCCAAGAAATATTTTAGTGCTGTTTTCGAACGAGGACGCTTGGTATTTGGATTTTCATAAAGGTGCAAAGAATAAATAATGCATAACTTGGAACTAAAGTGACAATTACGGTGTATTCAAGATGTTTAGCGAGGTTTTTTGTTAAACAGCAACAACTTTTCTTTTTAAAAAATGTGGGATTGTAAAAGATGCAAGAAAATATTTTTCTTATAAATATTATTTTGATCTTGTTTTTCAATGCTCTGTTATTAATCGTTTTCTGTTTCCTTTTTAACATTCGGTAAATATGTTTGTGAAATTCTTATCAACAATATGTTCGGTGTGATAAAACAGCTTTCTAAAATTTATAGATATTCTAGTTTGAAAAAGTTCAGCTATTTTTCAATAACAAGCCGATAACAGCCACTTATTAAATTTAAAGATATAAGTAAAAGTACAAGAATAAAATTTACAAAAACCAATAAAGTTCGTTCAAAATGAAATAATTAAAAGTTACAAAAGTATCAAGACAAATTGAAAATCAATCATTTATGAATTTTTTAACAAATTATAATTTATCCCAACACTGATTTGAAATTCACAGCAACAAATTAGGTAGCAAAATAAAAGATGGTGGTGTAATAATTCCCAAGGTAGAAATTGTAGTGTCACTGTAGACTAAGCGCATGCTGACCGTTTTTCGTTAGCCGTATAATAAACGCAGCAAAACCGCAAGATTTTCTTTTAGGATATTATGCAGGACATCCAAGACTATCTATGTGTACCATCAGTTTTGCCGAGATAGACCCTGATAATAGTTGAAACCTTCCACGAAGTATAATAAGTCTTTAATTTGACACCCACTAATTCGATAGGTCATTACACAAATAGAAATCTACTAATCTGTAATTTTCTAACGCTAAAATGTAGAGCAAGACGAGCTGGCGACTGAAGTTGAAGCTATACCCAGCAAGAGACAAAAAGTTAGGAAAAAAGTAAACGTTGCGTTTGACTGGCAGTTCAACACTGATTTTGTACCCAAAATTTTCAATTTTAATGATTCTAAGATATCTGGTGTTACTTTTCACACTTCAAGATGATGCTTATGACTCGCACAATTTTTTCATCTTCTTCAACGAAGAAATGATAAATATTTTAATTTCCGAAATAAACGAATACGCCGGCCAGGATGAAATATGGAAAAATGTAGATAATAGTGAAACGTATTCATTTTTGGTCACCTGCATATTGATGGGTATTATAGAAAAGCCGATACTAAAAGATTATTGGTCAACTAAAGAAATTATTTTGACGCCCTTTTTTAGAAATGTATTTCGTCGAGATCGTTTTCTTAGCATACTTTATAATCTTCATTTTGCTAATAATGCTGAAACTGTAGGAGATGATCCACTTCGAAAAATTCGACCTGTACTCCAGTTACTTCAATCAACATTTAGCAATACTTTTTATCCATTTCAAGACTGGAAGTCTCATCCCATGGAAAGACCGCTTGGCTTTCAAGCAGTACATTCCCAGTAAACGCCATAGATTTGGAATCAAATTATTTTAAATTTGCGACGTCCAAACTGGGTATGTATTGAACATTATTGTTTATACTGGGAGTAAAATAAAGTAAAGATCGTGAAAACTTAGGAAAGTCGGCTCAGATAGTGAATACTCTAATGAAAAAATTATAACAATCATAGTCTATATTGCGACAACTGGTACAGTTCCCCCTTGTTATTTCAGTATTTACTGGAAAAAATACAGAAGCAAGTGGCACAGTGAGGTCCGATAGGCAAGGAATGCAAATTTTTAGACCAACTTTGCAAAAAGGTGAATGTGAAACAGCGTATGCAGGCAATCAAGTGGTGTGTTAAAAAAAAGTGGAAAAAAACATTTTATGACAATAAAATATTTTGAAACCTTCCTACGTGGTTGATTATAACAAAAAAAGGGGGGGGGGGGAGTGGACAAAATCGATATACGCGTTAGTCTCGTTGAGTGCGCCCGAAAGTCGCTAAAGTGGTATAAAAAGCTATTTTTTCCTATGTTGGACTTAGCTCTTTACAATGCGTACATACTGTATCAAATAAGATCAGGTGAAAAACCATCATTCGGAGATCTTAGGTTGAAAATTGTCACTCGGATTTTTGAGAAATACCACATTCCTCTAAAACATAGTTCTTCCTCCCACCATTGACACCCCATTGAGACTGACTGAAAGACATTTTATCTCACCAGTCCCACAAACTCAAGCACAAGGATCAAAAACACAAAGAAGACGTCACGTATGCAGCTCGACAAAATTGGGTAAGCGGAAGAGATAAAAGAGACAGTTTGTGCATTATAGGATGGCGAACGCTTCAGATGCGCAGTGGAAATATAAGACTTTATTTTATAGTCGTTTTTTATTATGCTAAAATAATTTTAAAAATAAGTCGAGCTACGCCGCTACATGTTGCATTCAAACTTGTCCGACAGTACCCTCGGACAGTATATAGGCCCTGAACCGGGTCTAGGTATTACCAAGAGTGCAGTGCGTGGTGCAATTAATGAGTGGATTATAACACAACACCAATTAAATTGGAAACATGTAGTTGGACAAAAGCACAGCAAACGGATGATGGGAAGACCGTCGCAACATCTGAATGCTGACCTGCTTGAATTAAGCAAGATACAGCTTAGGGCAGCAACATGTCCATTAACAGGACATGGCTGTTCGAGAGGCCACTTGCATAAGATGGGGATCTACAAAGATGAGCCCTTATGTAGACTTTGCAATGAGGAGGAGGAAATAGACCCTCATATTATTTTCGAATGTGCAGCGTTAGCTCAACGCAGATTCGCTATGCGAAGCACAATTGAACTACCAATGGAGAAAGATTTACTACATAGGCTCTTAAACCTGATTGCGGGAACTAACCTGTTCAAATAAAACAAAATTTTATACATTACTTTACACTATATTTGATGAATCAGTAAAATTTTTACCCAATAAATCTTCTTTTCCGTCGTGGTTCTCATCTGAAGTTAAGAGGAATTTAAAGACCAAAGATTTCTATAGACAGAAGTGGATCTCTACTAAAAACCCAAAATTTTATCAAGAATATTGTAGATTAAGACCTCTAATAAAAAAGAAATCTCCAATGCCTACAAATCCTACATTATTTGTATAGAAACATCAATGAAATCTGATCCTAAGCAGTTATGGATTATGGATGTTATTATTATTATTATTAAAACCGAAGCAGGAATAATACAATAAGCTACTAAGCTTCAGTGTTAGGGATGTAAAGACCAGCCCTGCTCTGGTAGAAAAATCAATCAATTAACTCTCGGGCAGCGCCGGAACTCGCCATCCTACAACGCGAGACCTGTATATGTATGCCAAATGTAATGTAAGTCTAGGTGTCTATCTATGTTTTGGACTTTTTCATACACTAAAAAAGTACTGATACTTTTATTGTATTCTTTATCTGTTTGACGTTTTAATCCCTATTCCAATAAAACACTTTTTTCATAATTGTTTTTTTATTACTGTAAAACATCGACGTATGAATATGTACGTCAGTCGGTTTTCCCGAATGCCGTTCGAGTACGGCAACCGATCCACATTTCAGTAAAGGTGAGCGTACATACATGAACGACAATCGGTGTTTAAGTTTCTTTGTGATGCCATACATGTACGGCAGCCGGTTACATGTTACAACAAATTTGAATTATGTGTAGGGTATCCGTATTTAGCGACAGAAACTTATTTCGGCAGCCGGCCTGGAAAGCAGATAGTTCAAAAACGTACAGGTACGGCAACGTTCCTGAATGGGTTAAAGGTAAATTGAGGAATAATATTCGTGCAAAATATCGAGGAAAATTGACAAAAGGCGTTCGCTTACTGCACGACAATGCACTCGTCCATACAGCCGCCATTTAACATCCCCCAATGTGGTTTTCAAAGATTGGAGCATCCACCGTATAGTCTGGACATGGCTGCAAATGATTATTATTTATTTTTTTAATTTAAAGAAAGACCTTAGGGGACGTCGTTTTATAGACGATAGTGACTTGTAATACAACATTTTGAGGGAAAAACTTTAAATTATTTTTACAAGGGTATGGAATTATTAATTGATCGTTGTAATAAATGTATTGAAGTTGGGGGAGATTATATTGAAAAATAAAAATTGTGATATTTTACCAAGTTTATTTTTTCTATATCAGGCCGAGAATTTATGGCACCTACTACGTACTTCACTTAAGCGGAGAAATAAACTCTACGAAAATATTTATTTTCATTTAAAACAGTAATTGTATTGTGAATAATTGAAACGGTAATTGAGGCGGACAGTCTTGATACAAGTAAACGTTTCTCTACGTGTAAAGTATTTATAAGGTAAAGTAAATTTTCCCGTTTTAGTGAATTCCACAATGACTTAGGCTTTCCAGCCAGTGTTTTTCTTTTGTACAAGTACATTGCTCTAAATAATTCGAAGAACAATTGTTTACCTAAATAACTTTTTGAGTTGTAATAGCATAAATGTCTTATAACGCTTATCTTGAATAAATTTATAAACACAACAAATTTTTCATGTAATTTTTGAGGTAACAGTATCAATTTAAAGAAACTAAAAGAAATAAAGTGAATCAACAAATCAAAACATAATTTAAAAATGTAGTTTACTGTGGAATAGTACAAAGATTGGCAGTTGAAGTGAGGCATCAAAATGAGAGATGTTGTACGTGTTGTAGCTGCTATCGAAAATGGCATCAGTATTCGAGAAATGGCAAGAAATTTTAAAGTGAAAACGTGAAACCTTGGATTAGCTTTAATTAAGTCCCGATGTGAATCCAAATGAGCACCTTTGGGATTTTGTTTGGCAGACCTCAGACTCTCCAAAAGCTACCAAATGTCCTAATCGAAAAGTCAGGAATATACCCTAACAAAACATTGTAGGCTCATGTGAAGCATGTGCATTTTTGATAGTAAGACACTGCCTGGAGCCATGTTCACCATCGCGTTATTACAGGCTGAGGCGGTGGTGGTAATTTCGGACACAATTGCTTGAATACACGGGTGTGTTTGGGAGATGTGATGAACACTTTTTGGTAGATGCTATTAACTTATCCACCATCGGATACTTCTTTCGAATGGTTTCTGCTACGAGGTGACATGCGTGTATGAGACATGTTATGTGAAGAAGAGTCGGAAAGCATATTTTCTACATCCTACCAACTCTCTTGTTGCGGCTCCGTCAGTAACGAACATTGTGATTTGGGTTCCTGCGATACAAAATTCTCTCAACGAATCTTTTATTATCTTGACAACGGTTTCTGCATTAGTTTTCTGAATCCTTTTACTGGATAACAACAATGAAGCTGGTGGACCATCACGTTTTAAAGGACGCGCTACAACATGAATGACTCTGTGTTTCTGAGCATCAGTTGTTTCTTCACACATAGGCAGATCTTCTTATTTCTCAACTCGTGTTTTATACATTCCTTTACTGTACCTTGCACACGTGGAAAATTGTATCGTAATTGCATAGATGTTGGCAGCTTCCATGAGGGAACGTACTTAACTCAAAAAAGACGAACGTGTTCATTAGATACTAGATGTTGTGGGATGTTGCACACACTTAACATAAAAATAAAATCATATAAAAATTACCAGTATGGAATACTATTTCTTAAATTCAATACATGACGTTTACTTTTACAATGTTTTCTACATTCAAACCTATCACGACTTAGCAATAAATATGCGGACTTCTATATTCTAATTCAGGGAAATGCCTGAGATATTTATTCACATTCGAAGGGGACGTTACACCCTTTGAGCGTCCCATCTCCGAGTACTTATTTGGCGTGCTGCGTGCAATGTACTATCGCTTTGAACTCTCTCGCGGTACTGTCGAGATCGATTACGAGTTGAAAATTACCCCTACCCACGCAGCCACCGCTACGCTACTGCCATCCTGCACCACCTTTTTAACAAACTCTATTAATGACTCACAATTCTTCAAAAGAACGTTATACAAGCAGGATACTTGCTATTCACTTTATTTGTTGCAGTTTCTATGAATTGTTATTATTATTTCAAAAATCAAACAAAAAATTGCTTTGGTTTTTCAAATTTATTCGAACAAAATGCGATCTTTTAAGATAAGTTTTAAAAGATTTCAATCTTATTACAACTAAAAAGGTTATTGAGATGAAAACAAGGTAAGGTTGGTAAGTAAATTAGACTTATAGAATTTATAGAAAGCCAATCAATCGCAATCAGGGTTGTGAATTTGCGTCTACATCAGGAGGAGATAATTGCTGTTTTTGTATCGCTCTCCAGGCTAGAAGCATTCATCTTATTATTCTTTTGGTCTATTGTTTGGATTTCTTTCTACTCTTTTTTATAGTTACTACGCGAACTATTCCCAAAAATAATTTTAGCGTTTTTAACATTATCTCGCAGCACTTTGTTCAATTCTCGTGGTTTGAAGAACAATGCCGCTAGTCGTCTGCTTCGGCGTATCTTCCTTGTGAAATGGGAGGACCAATTGCTTATGTTTCGATGTAAATAATGCTTATATATTTGTTCGTTTACTCAATTGCTCTCTAAATTAAACACGGTACGTGATTCGTCCTCCTGGTTTGAAGAACAATGCCATTAGCCGTCTGCTTCGGCGTATCTTCCTTGTGAAATGGGAGGACCAATTGCTTATGTTTCGATGTAAATAATGCTTATATATTTGTTCGCTTACTCAATTGCTCTCTAAATTAAACACAGTACGTGATTCGTTCTCCTGGTTTGAAGAACAATGCCGTTAGCCGTCTGCTTCGGCATATCTTCCTTGTGAAATGGGAGGACCAATTGCTTATGTTTCGATGTAAATAATGCTTATATATTTGTTCGTTTACTCAATTGCTCTCTAAATTAAACACGGTACGTGATTCGTTCTCCTGGTTTGAAGAACAATGCCATTAGCCGTCTGCTTCGGCGTATCTTCCTTGTGAAATGGGAGGACCAATTGCTTATGTTTCGATGTAAATAATGCTTATATATTTGTTCGCTTACTCAATTGCTCTCTAAATTAAACACAGTACGTGATTCGTTCTCCTGGTTTGAAGAACAATGCCGTTAGCCATCTGCTTCGGCGTATCTTCCTTGTGAAATGGGAGGACCAATTGCTTATGTTTCGATGTAAATAATGCTTATATATTTGTTCGCTTACTCAATTGCTCTCTAAATTAAACACGGTACGTGATTCGTTCTCCTGGTTTGAAGAACAATGCCATTAGCCGTCTGCTTCGGCGTATCTTCCTTGTGAAATGGGAGGACCAATTGCTTATGTTTCGATGAAAATAATGCTTATGTATTTGTTCGTTTACTCAATTGCTCTCTAAATTAAACACAGTACGTGATTCGTTCTCCTGGTTTGAAGAACAATGCCATTAGCCGTCTGCTTCGGCGTATCTTCCTTGTGAAATGGGAAGACCAATTGCTTATGTTTCGATGTAAATAATGCTTATATATTTGTTCGTTTACTCAATTGTTCTCTAAATTAAACACGGTACGTGATTCGTTCTCCTGGTTTGAAGAACAATGCCATTAGCCGTCTGCTTCGGCGTATCTTCCTTGTGAAATGGGAGGACCAATAGCTTATGTTTCGATGTAAATAATGCTTATATATTTTTTCGTTTACTCAATTGCTCTCTAAATTAAACACGGTACGTGATTCGTTCTCCTGGTTTGAAGAACAATGCCGTTAGCCGTCTGCTTCGGCGTATCTTCCTTGTGAAATGGGAGGACCAATTGCTTATGTTTCGATGTAAATAATGCTTATATATTTGTTCGCTTACTCAATTGCTCTCTAAATTAAACACAGTATGTGATTCGTTCTTCTGGTTTGAAGAACAATCCCTTTAGCCGTCTGCTTCGGCGTATCTTCCTTGTGAAATGGGAGGACCAATTGCTTATGTTTCGATGTAAATAATGCTTATATATTTGTTCGCTTACTCAATTGCTCTCTAAATTAAACACGGTACGTGATTCGTTCTCCTGGTTTGAAGAACAATGCCGTTAGCCGTCTGCTTCGGTGTATCTTCCTTGTGAAGAGGAAGGATCAACTTATTAAGTGATTATCAATATATTTTTAATTGATAAACTATATCTAAAATCCTAAACAACGCTACTAATTGATTAATCGATTTCAGCAATTATTACATTTTAATTTTTCTTTTCAGTCGAACCAAGGACCTAATTTCAACTCGGACAAAAGCCAACAATTCAACAGTCCCTATAATAGGATATCGTCACCCAACGGTATGTTGCTATCTTTTTATTGGTATAGTAATTCGTACTGTTCGATACAAATTATGGATTTAATGCATTGCTTTCTAGTTGTATGTAAATATGAAACATAATTCTAAGATTTTTATCCAAATGGCCAAGGTGATACTCAATATCCACTTTTAAAATTACAATATATCTTTAGCAAAAATTTACAGTGCAAAATTTGTTAGAAGTAAAGTTTTCCGTTGATCCCTATTATTATTATTATCATATTATTAATAATAATAATAATAATAATTAGATTATGAGCAATAGTTGATAGGTGTCTATGAGCGGTCAAAAAATCTACAATGGCATATTTACGGTATAAGATACTTCAGGAATTTATTTTATAAATGACAACAGGATTATGTCAAGCGGATATATACATTCAGTCTCATTTCAGAAACTATTCAATCCTGGTTCTAACTAAAATAAAGCTAGAAAATTCAAAACCTCTGCTTTGGAAAGCTTTTCATCATAATCCGCGACATTCTAAAGCTAAACACATGCATATTTAAGCCAACCGCGACTTTCAAATATGTTAAACGCGTCGTCTACCATTGATTCGCTTATCTAAACAATGTAGCTTCAATAATTCGTTCTGCGCTTTCAAAATAACGTTACGTGTCTATCAGTCAAAAGAGATAAGATTTTTCTATAGACTGGCGCTATTCTTCTACCTTTTATCATGTAACGTGTACGTTAGTTGGAAGAAAAAACCGTGGCGAACACGCAACCGCGTTCCTAATCTAACGCAATAAAAAGCGATCCGGACGTTTTTATGGAATTTAAAAATAATATACATCAACAGTATAATACCATCTGGCAATAAACACGCTGTTTTATAACCTCTCAGCGTAACAGGCGTATAAATTTCGTAGGAGCGACGTCAAGTTTCTCTAATCGTAGGTTTTTACTTTCGTTTTATATCAAATTTTCTACGATTTTGTACATTGATGCATGTTGCAGAAGAATATCGCGTTACACAAGTGCAGTAAGACCAGTATGAGTTCATGTAAATCGCAAAAATTCCACTTTAAATACGAAGAATATTACTTATTTCGTTCACGAGAAAAGTGGTTGTGTGTTGTTTGCATTTGAATATTTAGGAAATAAGTTTTACTTAACAAACACCTAATATCGGAAAAATTTATGAATTATTGTCTATAAAACCTTTTATTCGCCAGTACTTTTATATGGAGGGTAGAATTGGATATTAACAGAAAAACAAACGGGGATTATAAGCAATAGAAATGAAACACCACAGAAAAGTTCTAGGAGTGAAGAGAATCGATAAGAAAAGAAATGATCGGATACAAAATCAGTAAAACAAACATTGGAAAAGAAAAAATTAAGATGATTTGGACATCTAGTAAGGATGGGGGAAGGAAGATAAGTAAAGAACATCTACGGGCGAAATATTATAAACTTTTGTTTGGCTCAAGATATTCACTAAAACAAATATGTCAACATTATCTCTTTGGTGCAATTCCATCATTTACTCGAAGTAACCATCATTTTCCTACATACATTTTCTAGAAAGTTAACCAGCACGTACAAATAAAAAATAGCAAAAATAAAAAGACGAATGTTAATTTGAGTTCAACATAAAAGGAATAGATTTATTTAGCGTCGCGCACTAATTTCTTTCAGTAGTAAAAATATAATAAGAAGACACTGAAAGTTGTTCAACAGTTTCACAATTTAGCTGAATAGAAATATTTATGAAAAAACGTCATTTTAGGTATAGGAAAATGTTTATATACAGGCTGTTCCATCTATGAAAATTGAAATAGCATGATGGCCATCTTGTAGGCTCCAATTGATATAGAAAACTTTTCGATATATTGCCTGAAACTCCAAGAAATACTCAATCGAATAAAATTTGAATCATCACTATAGCGTGTAGGACGTTTGAGATATCAGCCGTTAAAGAAAAAGCGACATAAGACATAAGATAGATACGTATAAGGAATATTGATAAAAGTAGACATGAATTGAAGAGAGGTATCTAAAATCGTAATATTTGATTCTATGTCTAATGATGCTGTCACACAAAGACTCTGTTTGTGATGACATTTACAGGAATCTGCCAGTTCTATCCTCGAACCTTTCCTTCTTTGAAATTATACTTCAATTTCACTGTCGAACACTTTAAACGGAGACCGTAGACAAAACACCAGTTAACTTAATTAAAGTTTAACCAGAATTAATGAAATTTCTGGCGTCCCTATCCTTCTTTATTTTAATCGCGATTGGCGATTGTTTACTTTCACAGATAGTTTTGGTGAATTTTGTCCAAATATAAATTTTATGATGCATTTCGATGAAAGGAAGTTATTTACAGAAATAGCATAAGAGAATGAATGCAGTGACGCTACCAGCTGACTGAAATTAGACGACTCTATATTAAAATAGATAATTTGATTCGCTTCAATATCCGGAAAACTAACTTTTGTTGTGCTGGAGCTGACGGTATTTGGTTGTTGGATTCTTGGAGTGGGCATTGTCCGAGTGATATGCAAAATTTAGTACCAACGAACAAAAAAGTAAACATTCTTACAATTCCAAAGAGAACAACTACAATGGTACAACCTTTAGACGTTTACGGTTTTGGAATATGGAAAAATTTTGTGAGAACATTTTCAGATGAAGTATTACTTTTGGATTACGACATAATTCTATACCAAAGAAACGGTATTATTCAATTACCATCTCTAACTCATAATCAATTGTCATCGCCAAGGTTCTTCTATCTACGAGGCTCGTCCGGAAACTAGTACCCGTTCGCGCCGTGTGGAGCAGCAGTTGCGCGACGAGCCGCCGAGTGGTTTCCTCGTGACGCAGTGATCTGTCAGCTGTCAGCTGTCAGCGTACGAGATTTGGTTGAGTTATCTACAATAATATCGCGTCAGCGTGAGTTCGAAATGTTTAAGACACTCGACAATACCGCCAGTTGTGAAGTGCGGTCTGTAATAAGATTCCCGAACGCCAGAAATGTGAAGCCATGTGACATTCACCGTCAAATTCAAGAAGTGTACGGCAACGATGCGATGGACGCATCATCGGTTCGGCGATGGTGTCGCAATTTCAATGCAGGGAGAGACAACGTTCACGATGTAGAGTGTCCAGGGCGTCCGTCCGTCATTACTGATGCGTTGCTGCGTGTAGTCGACGACTTCATACAGCAGGATCGGCGTGTCACACTTAATGACATCAGTACACGTTTTCCACAGATTTCGCGCACCATAACGCATGAGATCGTCAAAGATCATCTGCATTAAAAAAAAAATGTGCAAGGTGGGTGCCGCGTATGCTTTCAGAGGAACACAAAAACAAGCGTATGGGTGCTGCCTTGAATGTTTTGGAGCGTTACGCAAATGAAGGTGATGTATTCTTGTCACACATTGTTACGGGCGATGAAACATTGGTTGCTTACTCAACGCCCGAAAACAAACGCCAGTCCATAGAATGGCATCACTCTCATTCACCGACCAGACCAAAAAAGTTGAAGGCAGCAGAGTCGACTCGCAAACTCATGGCAACCGTCTTCTGGGACAGACATGGTCCCTTGCTTTTGGACTTCATGCCTCGACGGGCTACCATTAATGCGGAAGCATATTGTGCCACGCTACAGAAGTTGCGGCGGGCAATTCAAAATCGGCGGCGAGATCTGTTGTCGTCGGGCATTGTGTTGCTGCACGACAATGCCCGTCCCCATGTTGCTGCAACAACACGCCAATTGCTCCAGCAGTTTTGCTGGGAAGTCTTCGATCACCCACCCTACAGCCTAGATCTAGCACCTTTTTACAAAATTGAAAGATTTTCTAGGCGGAAAACATTTCCGCAGCGATGACGCCCTCAAAGCAGCGGTCACTATATTTTTCGCCACACTGGCGGTAGAGGATTACGACGTCGGCATTAAAAATCTCATCCCACGATACGACGAGGTGATTATGTAGAAAAGTAATGTATAGTACACGTATATGTCTAATAAAAAGTTTGTTCAGATATCTCTATTGGTTGCGATTTAATTGGCAAATGGGCACCAGCTTCCGGATGAACCTAATATTTAAATACGCATGGTATAAATGTGGATACATCGCCGAACGGCTACCACATTTTAAAGATCCTATAAGATTCTGCTACCCGAAGGATACACAAAATACGCAACAATGAGGTATTTGCGGCAAGCCTGCGTTTATTCGTTATGCATGATGTAAGCAATTCCTTCGTTCTCAATCTTTCTACACGGATTATTTATCATTCTTACTTTGTATACGCAATACACATCGTAATTTGTTTTTTAACTTACTTTTTAAACAGTTGTCAGTAAACTCTATACTCACATTTTATTAATAAAATCATTTAATAATCACCTGCGTGTTTTCTTCATTACTGCAAATATAGCACACCAGCTATGAATTTTTTTTACACATACAAGAATATCGATATTTTTGTAGTATATAAAAATTGTGAAATTTGCAAAAAAATAAGGGGGTAGAGGGTTATTTCCCTAAATAAATATTCGTTATAGAGAAAATAATTGCGTTATCGTTAAGAGCAGGTAAGGCAGTTTAAATCTTGTCTTAACTTTTTTTTTATATCTCTCATAGTTTCTGAGCTGTTGAGTCAAACAGCGAAGGGTAGTGTTGAGCTTGGGGTGGTTTACACCGTGCCAGTGGGCAATTGGGCAGCTAAGATAGTTACCGTTGTTGTTACACTAGATCGGTTTATAAACCCACAAGAATTCATTTGAGTCGGTGAGAAACACTTACCTGTGTTTCCTTGTTAGTACAAACAATAGCAAGAACAATAAATTATTTTAGTCTCCTTGATAGTTTTTTTTTCACATTTTTTGATATTTTTAATTCTTTCTGGATGTGATTTATATAGAATTCGCGAATAATTCAATTTTTTATCACAGTATATAACCACTTATTTTAAATATCTTCAAACAAAACGATTGAGAAAGAGTAAGCGGTATGTTTATTGTTAATTTTGTTTTCTATAAAGGTTTTTTTTACATCAAAGCTCTTAAGTTGTTTGTCAATTTTAATTTATGTACATCGCTAGCTAGTTGTATAAATAAAATAATGTGACAGAAAGCAGTTATATGTGTGTACATCTACCTCATCAAAGAGTGTATACTTGTCCAGTAAACTATTTTTCTTTAATCTTCAATTTGTAAATTGTCAAATAGGTTTCTTTCTTCGTCCTATTTGACTTATTGCAAATAGTTACCGTCTTTCATTGAAACACGTAAAATTACCACAGGGTTATTATAATTTTACGCTACCTTTTCGCGTGTAGTCTCTAGAATTACCCGGCGGCGGGCAACAGGATATATTGTGCATCACATCAAAGTGGGACTGGATCTCTTTATAGTGATTAATGGTTCCAGCATTAAAATAGCTACTTTTTTACGATTTTTTTTTCTATACGCCGCCGTTACAGGAATTCCAAATCATTTTTCAAGTGACGTAAACCGAATACAACAATACGAATCCATCAGGGCTGCCAACGTTTTAAATCGCGACATGAATTTGTGTGTAACCGGGTTTATTGAAAAGGGAACAAGCGACAGAAGAAAGTTTTTATGGGATAAAAATGAATCATCGCAAGTTTTCATATGTTTCATTTTAGAAGGTTAGGGAAAAACTCGTATTGTTGGCGTTGTTGTTGTTTTTGTGTAAGGGAGATGAGGGAAAACAAAATAGGTTTGACTGCAAAAATTTATTTAATTTTATTAATATTGTTAGTATCGCTTCTGATACCAACCTTATCGATAGATTGCATTTTCGATACTTAAATATTAAAATATTGTAGAGAAAATCGTAAAAAGGAAATTTACAGAAGACAAAAAAAAACTGTTTGGTTTTAAACAACCGAAGCTCTTTTGCGTTTCTCTTTTAGAGGCTATTGTAGAATAACTTTAATGATTTTGGGAAAAAATAATTCTGAAAACAATTTTCTTATGTCAAGTTTCTGCGACATTCTATAATACGTCATCTCCATGTTTGGTTCCAATCGCTTAATATTTGTTCATTTTAAAGAAGCAAAAATGAGTGATTTGAATCTTGAACGCGAAGGCGTCTTGAAATTTCTAACGAAAGAAGGCAGTAACCCGAAGAATATCCATGAGAGAATGGTGGCAGTGTATGGAGAAAATAGTCCGTCTTATTTCCAAGTCAAATATTGGTGCAAGCAGTTCAAATGGGGTAGGAAATCCATTCATGGAGATCCAAAGTGTGGAAGACCTCTAGAAGCACGAACTGAAGAAATCATCAACACAGTTGTGCGAGTGTTTTTAAAATTCTACACGAAAGTTTGGAAATGAGCGATATGTCGGTAGGATGGATTCCTAGGCAGTCCTAAACAAAAATTGTGTAGACGACGAATTTGCGAGGAGAATTTGACTGCTTTTTCCCAAAGTGAAGACTTCTTCTATAGAATTATAACCGGGGATGAGACCTGGGCACAACACTAGGACACTCCCACGAAACAAGAGTTCGTGCAATGGATTCATAAGGGGTCTCCACCATCCAAGAAGGCGAGGACGCAATTTTCTACTAGGAAAGTGATGGCCACAGTTTTCTGGGACGTAGAGGGTGCAACGTGCGTGCTTCCTCTGGACTGTTTCGGCAACTTCAACATTCAGTAAATTGTGAATAAACAGCTCCACTTATTATTCTCTTTATCTGTCTTATTTTATACTTATGAATAAAGATGAAAATAAAACGCTTTGCAATTATATTGTAAAGTATTCTTCCTTTACCAAACGCTTACAGAAAAACTATACTTACGGGCTCAGCAGGATAGCCGACGATATTGACACATCCAGCTCATAGATGTCGCCAAAAGTAGAAATATAACTTTAAGAACTGTCAAAATACTTAGATTGTTTTTACAGCCCAACACCACGTGGCTGTTGTTTAATTAAGACGTTTTCGAAGTTAGTGATTTTGAAGTGAATATACGGCGGTGTCGAACACGACGACCATCAACGTCAACCGGGAGCTATTTGTGTCCAGAGTTGAATGTTGGAATGAAAAGAAGTAAGTAATATTTCCACAGTTTATTTACAAATGCTAGATATCAAACGTTCATAACGAAATATCATCAAAAGCAAACATTATACACAATTGAAACAAAATAAAATGAATAACCAGTAGTGAAACGATATGTGTCGGCTTAAATCATTTACTATTTTAAACGATCAAATGCTTAGAATGGGTTTCGGTATAAGTTAATTTACGGTCTTCGATTTTCTTGGTCAAAAATAAATCAAGTGTTTGCAACTGGTAACGCTATAACTTCAAATACGGACTTGATAATTTAAACGGCGGTATTTCTCGCGGCGGAATTTGTCAATCAGCTGAAGGCTGTGACTATGGGAGCGATTGGAAAAATGTTCCAAAGTTGCCGGCGAAAGTCGACTGCTTCTGGGATATTTCTCGGACCCAGAAAATATGCCAAGGTTGCCAGCGAAAATCCGATTGCCCGAAGGATATATTCCAGACTCCACTCAGCCTATTATAGTCTGCTTAAATGCTGACTTGTCACGCAAAATTAAAACTAATGCTCAGTTTGTTGTAGTT